>OU343220.1:193912846-194037735 GCA_910596185.1 Chrysanthemum makinoi | reverse complement strand
TAACTCACAAGCTACGTATGAGCTTAATAAGTGGAGTCAAAACTTGTATACTTTGGTTTTTGGAAAGCCCACCTAGCTCATCTTGACACCTCCCGGTTCTTATTTTGAGGCTTTGAAGCTTATTTAATAAGCTTAAATTGCTTGTAAAAATCTTTGCAGTTGTTGGATGTGTGGGTTTAATACAAAGTGCTTATTTGCTTATTCAAGCTTATCAGGTGTGATCCTTTTGTACTTTTTTAGCAACCAAATGGCTTTTGCATCTTATTTGACTTTGGTTCCAGTTTGTAAGCTTATTTAAACGATAATATCAAAATAAGCTCTTAAGTTCTTTGATAGCTTTTAAGCTCTTAAACTGCTTATTTTAAGTTCCAAAATTTTGTCTTTATTAAAGTTGTTTATTTTAAAGTAGTTAAATAGTTAAACAAAATAAAAACACAAAAACATCATTTTAAAAATAGTGATAGCGTTTATTTAATAGAAATTAGTTTTTTTAATTTTTCTTTTTGACTTATTATTAAGCACTTTAGTTTTTATAATTTTCTTAGTTTTGTCATCATAAGATAATTTATAGAAAAATTTCATAATTTTCTTAGCTTGTTTAGTATTTATTAAAATTTAAAATAGTTAAAAAGTATTAAATAATTAATAATAAATAAATAAAAAGCATAAAAATATCTTTTCAGTTTTAAAATTAGTTTTATAATATTTTAGATTTTTCTAAGTTAAAGTTTCAATTTTCTAGGTTAATTTTATATTTTTCTTATTTAAAATTATATTATTAAATGAGTTTAAAATAGTTTTTAATTAATAATAATTAAATAAATAGTTATAAAAATAATTTTAATTTTCTAATAATTTTCTTTTATTATTAGGTTTGTAAAAATATCATTTTCATATTTGTAGGTCTTTATTTCTTAAAACTCACGTTTTATTTTTTGTACGTTCGTATAATTTTAGTTAACGTCGTGTTTAAGTTTATTTCGATTATTGTGCTTTATATTTACGTATCCAAATACCATTCCAATCAATCAATAGTGTAGTTATCAATCCAAAATCCTACATGATCATTATCCTTAGTGATCATTAGACATCTGAGCGTTTTAGGCACCATTAATCCTCAGGTGGGACTTAGGCAGGAATCCTATATTCCAAGGAAATTGCATTGGTTTTAATTTTGAATTTTATTACGGTTGACCATTCACAAGTGGTTGACTTGTGTAATAAACTTGATGGTTCTGAGCGAATCAAATTTTAGCCATTGCGGGAGGCTTTAAGCGTGTTTCGTATTCGAGACCCATTACGCATATATACCATCTTTTGTAAACGATTTTTTGTAAAGTTATCAAAATCAAAGTTCATTAACACTTTTTCCTAAATTTAACAACACCAAACAAAATATAAAACAACAAAACAATCGTAACGTTTTCTATTTTGTATTTTCTTTAAGGTGATTTTAAAGTAAAGATTTGAAGTTAAAGAGACAATACCAAAAATATTGTCCAAAGTATTTAAACCCTTAGCACAAATCCATACCTCACGCTCTTTGGTGGTACTTAATAAATACATAAAAATCAACCACCGCAAAACAAAGGCGAACACCTACCAACCTGGGGGTGTGAACATTAATAAGTTCCCAATCTTAAAGATCAAAACTTGCCTTTGTGTCCTTGTGAATTGGTGTACCTTTTTCAAAGAAGCCATTTCATTTGTGATTATTGGTTTAAGTTCACTTGTCGTTTGGCCTCGCATTTGTTTTGCTGATTTTTATACTTAGTGCATGCGCTCGTTCTTCAAGCTCTACAAGTCCACTTTCGAGCTTGCAAATATTCGTGAGCGTGAGCGTTCTGCTCCTTCATACGCATGGTGAGGCGTCTAGCACCACCACCCCAAGTAATGGCAGAAGAAACCGATGAATGAGCTTCTCCAAGCACCATCGAGGGTTACGGAGATGCCATTATTGTCCGGCCATAAATTGGCATACCTTGAGCTCAAAACCGGTTGCTTAATCTTGTAACCCAAAGCCAATTTATGGTTTTGAGCGGGATGATCCTCATGCACATATTCGATGGTTTAACAAGATTGCATCCACCATCAAATACAAGAATGTCCCACATGAAGCAATTAAGCTTCTTTTTTTCCCATTTTCTCTAGAGGACAAGCCGGATTGGCTTGAGAAACAACCCCCTCGTTCCATTGAGACATGGGAGGATTTAGTCACTAAGTTTGTTAACAATTTATCCTCCATCCCGAACTACAAGTCTTAAGAATGAGATAATGAAATTTGCTCAAAGATTTGATGAATCATTCGGTGAGCCATGGGATCGTTACAAAGTTGCTCGAAAGTGTCACATCATGGTTTTACCGAGTTAATGCAAATGGATACTTTCTACAATGGTTTGAACCAAACTAACCAAGCCTCTTTAAATGCCTCAGCAAGAGGTAATTTCTGAGCAAGACCACAAAAGAAGCCTTGCAAATTATAGAAAACAAGTCCCGTGTCCGCCCTTCCAGAAAAAGACATATCAGCCTCTGATCTAATCAGGACCTTCTACTTCATCGTGAGTACATCTACCGATTCTAAGATTGACAAACTCACGGATTTGTTAGCTTTGGTTCCTAACCGAAAAGAAAGTCACTTCTTTGCATAACACCATCACATGGTGAAGTGAAGAAAGTTGAAGTGCAATGTTACTTGTGGTGGCCCTCATGCATACTACAAAATCGCCACCCATGGTAGTCCGTTTGAAGCCAATGCTATAGCCGTACTTCACATCAAGGAGGTAATCAATACATCCTCAAAATGAGCCAAACTAGTCTAATACTTATCGGGGACCACTTGGTTTTAACGAGAATCCTAACATACAAAACCGAATCGAGAACAACCTAGAATGAACCAAGGTTATCAAAACCAAGGTAATTTCTATCGAGGACCAAATCAAGTTTTCCAACATCAAATTAATCAAAACAATTTCAATCGAGGAATCAATTTCATGGAATATGAATCCTAACCAAGGAAATTTTTCAAAATCAAGGCCCTAATCAGAACAATGAGGCGGTATTTTTCCTAATCAAACTCAAGCCATTGTTCCATTTGGACCATCATCGATGAGTTATTGAAGCAATTCATGAAATCCCAAGATGAAATGAGCAGGTTGTTGTCGTCGATCGGTCGTGATAAAGTCTTTAAATGATCAACCCTCGAGACTCGGGAAAACTTCGAGCAACACGATCGCTAACTTCGGCGTGCAAAAGCGATCACAACCGAAGTGGTGTATCATACGATGGACCCCTTATTCTACTACCTCTTCTTCTTCTCGAGAAGGTAGTGGAAAGTGAACCTGAGGCTACAAAGGACAAGGAACTTCCTACTAATAACGGAGATACCAACGATGTCCATCCTCAAGTTGTCCTGAAACCCAAATCCAATCCGGGAGTTGTTTTGAACCTCGTAGCTCCATTGAAAACCCCAAATCCAAAACTTCTATTCCTTACCCATCACGTTTAAATGAGCAAAAGCTCGCGAAAAGCAGGTCATCAAATGGACAAATTTTTCAAATTTTCCAAGAACTACATTTTGACATAAGCTTTGCGGATGCTATCATGCCGATGCCCAAGTTTGCATCAACTCTCAAACACATGTTAAGCAACAAGGAAA
Organism: Chrysanthemum makinoi; assembly: GCA_910596185.1. Lineage (NCBI taxonomy): Eukaryota > Viridiplantae > Streptophyta > Magnoliopsida > Asterales > Asteraceae > Chrysanthemum > Chrysanthemum makinoi. The sequence goes on along the minus strand of OU343220.1, from coordinate 194,034,080 downwards.
AGCTGTTTGAGATAGCTAAAACTCCTTTGAGCGAAGCGCTTCTGCATTATCTGAAAAGCTTCAGAAAGCTTGGAGATCTGGAAAATTTCTCTTACCTTGTGTATTTCCAGGGATGGTTGAATGCTTTGCCTTAGCCGATCTTGGTGCAAGCATCAATCGATGCCTTATTCGATATGGAAGAAACTTTCTCTTCGGATCTTACTCCTACATGCATGACTCTCGAGCTTAGTCGTACAATATCCGTCCTCTTGGCATTGCGAGGATGTATTGAAAGTAGGAAAGTTCCATTTTCGGTGACTTTGTAGTTGTTGATTTCGATGTCGATCATCGGGTTCCTCTCATTGTTGGACGAGGATTCCTGAGAACGGGCGGTGCTCTCATTGATGTATTTGAGCAAGAAATCACATTACGTGTGGGTAATGAAGTTGTCACCTTTAACCTTGCTCAAACTTCGAGGTACTCCGAAACTATGATTCTCGAAGTCGGTTAACCGAATATATATATCATTGATGTTGCTTCAAGAGTACTCTGAAGTTCTTGGTTATGATCATAATTCTTCGAGTGATAATCTCACTCATTCATCTCAACCCATCATTGCCAATTCTACTCCTTCTCTCACTCCATTTGAGGAAAGTGACTTCATTTTGGAAGAGATTGAAGCATACTTGTCTAGTGATTCAGTTCCATGGGAAATTGATCACGCTCCAATTGACATCGAGGGAGATATACTTCTCATTGAGAAGTTGATTAATGATGATCCATCATCACTCCTCCCTCCGCCGAGTCATAACAAGGAAGTCAAGTCGGTTGAGAAATCAAGAATTTCCTGAAGTCGAACTTAAGGACTTACCACCTCATCTCGAATATGCATTTCTTGAAGGTGATGATAAATTACCCGTCATTATTGCCCGAGATTTGAGTAAAGATGAAAAGATTGCTCTCATAAAGATCTTGAAGTCACACAAGCAAGCAATTGCTTGGAAACTCTCCGACATTAAGGGTATCAACCCCGAATTTTGTACTCACAAAATCTTGATGGAGGATGACTTCAAACCATCATTCAACATCGAGAAGGGTGAATCCTAAGATTCATGATGTTATTAAACAAGAGGTTCTCAAACTTCTTGATGCAGGATTAATTTACCCGATCTCCGATAGTCCTTGGGTTAGCCCAATTCACTGTTCCTAAAAGGGTGGCATAACGTTGTCACAAATGAAAATAACGAGTTAATTCCAACTCGGTGACGTGATGGCGTGTTTGCATTGACTATCGTAAGTTGAATGACGCCACCCTAAAAGACCATTTTCCTCTACCCTTCATGGACCAAATGCTTGAGATTAGCAGGGAACGAATACTATTGTTTCCTTGATGGTTTCTCGGGTTACTTTCAGATCTCCATTGATCCACGGGATCAAGAAAGACCACATTCACTGCCCATACGGAACTTTTGCCGGCGTATGCCTTTTGGCCTATGTAATGCTCCCCGCACGCTCCAACGATGTATGATGGCAATTTTCCACGACATGATCGGGGAAACAATGGAGGTGTTTATGGATGACTTCTCGGTCATTGGGGATTCATTTCAAACATGTCTCTCCCATTTAGAAAAAATGCTAAAGCGGTGTGAAGACACCAATCTTTGTCTAAATTGGGAGAAGAGCCACTTTATGGTCAAAGAAGGCATAGTCCTTGGCCATAAGATTTCCAAAAATGGGATCGAGGTCGATAGAGCAAAAGTCGATGTTATTGCTAAATTGCCTCATCCTACTACCGTCAAAGGTATTAGGAGTTTTTAGGTCATGCCGGTTTTTATCGCAGATTCATACAAGATTTTTCTAAAATTGCCCTACCTATGACTCATCTTCTTGAAAAAGATGCTCCTTTTATCTTCTCACCCGAGTGCATCAAAGCTTTTGAAACATTAAAGAAAAAGCTTACTGAAGCACCCATTCTCGCTGTTCCGACCGTGGACTTGCCTTTGAGCTCATGCGATGCAAGTGATTTTGCTATCGGTGCAAGGTCCGGGGCAACGTTTAACCAAGCATTTTCACTATCCATTCGCCTACGCAGTAAAACAATGATCAAGCTCAAACTCATTACACCACCACATAAAAAGAGCTACTAGCCGTGGTGTATGCGTTTGAGAAGTTTTGGCCATACTTAATCTTGACCAAATGCGGTGTATACTGGATCACTCTTCTCAAATATCTCTTTGCAAAACAAGATGCAAAGCCGAGATTGCTTCGCTGGGTTCTCCTCCTGCAAGAATTTGATATCATTATACGTGATAAAAAAAGGAGCCGAGAACTCGCTGCCGATCATCCTGTCATGATTAGAAAACCCTCACCAAGATGTTTTCGAGAAAAAGGAAATAAATGAAACATTTCCTCTCGAGACACTCAACGCGGTTACTTTTCGTGGAAACTCTACTACCCCATGGTTTGCTGATTTCGCAAATTACCATGCGGTAACTTCATAGTGAAAGGAATGTCGACCAAGTAAGAACAAATTCTTCAAGGATGTTAAACATTACTTCTGGGACGACCCCTACTTATTCAAAATCAGTGCGGATCAAGTCATCCGACGGTGTGTTTATGGACAGGAAGCTATGGACATTCTCAAAGCTAGCCATGCTGGACCCAATCGGGGACATCATAGTCCAAATTACACTGCCAAGAAGGTGTTTGATTCTGGGTTTTATTGGCCCACTATTTACAAGGATGCCCACGAGTTTATCAAAACCTCGTGACGCTTGTCAACGTCACGGAAATATCTCACAAAGAAATGAAATGCCGCAAAACGCCATTCAAGTGTGTGAGATTTTTGACATCCGGGGCATTGACTTTATGGGGCCATTTCCTTCATCTCGAGGAAATAAATACATACTTGTGGGTCGCTGACTATTTGTCAAAATGGGTTGAAGCAAAAGCTTTGCCTACCAATGATGCCCGAGTTGTTGTGAAATTCTTAAAATCTCTTTTGCTAGGTTTGGAACTCCACGAGCCATAATCGTGATCGGTACGCATTCTCGCAATGACCAGTTTGATAAAGTCATGCAAAAGTATGGTGTAACTCACCGCCTCTATCGCATACCACCCCAAACAAGTGGGCAGGTGGAAGTTTCCAACCGTGGTATTAAAAGAATTCTTGAAAGGACAGAGGCGATGGCTTAAAACTGCATCCCGGTCGGATAAACTGGATGACGATTCGGGCCTTCCGCAGCCTTATAAACACAATCCGGGTGTACTACATACAAGCTTGTGTACGGAAAGGCATGTCATCTCGCCGACAGCTTGAGCACAAAGCATACTGGGCCTTGAAACATGCAAACTTCGATATTCGGTGCATCTGGTGATCACGTAAAAGTTCAAATGAATGAATTAAATGAACTTCGTGATCAAGCATATGAGAACTCTTTGATCTACAAACAAAAGACAAAGAAGATTCATGACTCAAAAATCAAGAACCGCTTTCAGCGGTGATCGAGTCCTTCTTTTCAATTCAAGATTGAAGATTTTCTCGGAAAACTAAAATCCCTTGTGTCCGACCATTCACCATCACTAAAGTATTTCCTTATGGAACTATTGAGTTATCTCAACTCGATGGTCCAAATTTTAAAGTGAATGGTCATCGATTAAAACACTATTTTGGAGAGGACATTCCACCCATGGTTGTCCCGGATCTACAAACTTTCCCCATGAACCAATGAATGCGGGGATCGAGTCAAGCTAATGACTCGGCAATCAACAAAAGTAGCACACCATATGGGTTTTCACCCATATTTCTGACTTCTTTCTACTTTCTACCACCCTAGTGTGGGGGAGTTGCCCCCCGCTGTTGTATATAAGTTTTAAGTTCAAAAAAATAAATAAATAAATAAATAAAAAAAATAAAAAAATGTGTATATATCAAAAATAAAATAATGGCCGTAGTATTTCCCTTTTATGTTCTATATTTCGGCATAACCGCAGATTACTTTGAATATTGAGGGCAATATTCATTTCTAGTGTGGGGGAGAATTCTCACGAATTTTATCATGTAAATATACCACCCAATTCCCCATTTTGGCCAAAATTTTCTTGGAGTAAGTGTTTTGCACTTACTCGCCTTCAATTGTTATCACCGCCATGTCTAATAAACAAAAGGATTGGCTAATCCAAGAGCAAACGGCTCTTGGTAAAGATATCTCAAATCCGTTGACGGCTTGCAATTTTCCTAAAATTGTATGGTGTATTTCACCATATCTTTAATTAGTAAAGAGTTGGCTAGCCCGCAAGTTTATGGCTTGTGGTAAAGGCAGGAAAACCATAATTGGTAATCGACTCACCAAAGATAATATTGATATTTTATCTAAGAGTTTAGTCCGTATAAACGGCTTCGGTAAAGACAAATCAAAACCGTTGAAAGGTGGTGATTTGCTCAAAATCATTTGGTTATCATTGTACCAAGGTTCTTTCTTGAACTAAAACAACTGCTACCCGTAAGTAATGGCTTTTGTAAAGAGATGAAATCCATTAAAGTTTCAAAAATATTGCTAGAGACTAGCAATATCTTAGTGTGGGGGATTGATGAGTGTGCAATACTCATCATTTTTATACCTATTAGACGCAAAACATCCGAAAACACTCGAAATGCATCAAAATGATAAAAATATCACAAATAAGTGTTTTATGTGTTTTAAATGAAAAAATACCAAAATCGTGAAAACGATCAAGTTTGCATAATTGGCGCTTTAGTCCCCAAGTTTCAAAAGTTGTCAAATCTAGTCCCTGGTCATTCCAAAACTTATAAAAGTCATAAAAGGTCCTTGGGATTCACAAGTTGTAAGAAATTGTCCTTCAAAGTTTAAAATTGTAAAATGACAACTTTGGTCCCTAAACTTTGAAAAATGTCAAAAATAGTCCTTGGATTTATAAAATTGGAATTTTATGCAAAATTGGTCCTTGAACTATTCATAAATGGCAGGATAGGTCCTTGTGATAACTTTGGAATGTTGGCAGTTTTGGTCCCTCAAAAATCCGAAATTACATGAATGGTCCTTGTGTATTAAACAAACCAAACGGACTCCTTTGTTATTATTAAACACAAACCCAAGCCCAATCCCAGCTGGCCCAACTTGCAACCCAAGCCCAAAGTACTTGACCCTTGAACCCTGTCAAAACCCTTGAGCCAGTTCAATATACCCATTTGACCCCCGCTATTAATATCCAACGGTCAAACGGTCACGCCTCCAAAACCAGATACACTCGCTCACCTTCTCTACCATGCCACAAACCCCAAAACTGGTGGTTTTCCCCACCTCTTCACCTCACCACCACCTTTCCACCTATCTACCCACTCTCCCTCCACCTCCACATCCTCCCACACTTCATTAAATGCTAAAACCTCGCCAAAGAAATTTGGCGCCAAAAATGCCACATGTAATGACATGAAGAGAGTGATGAATTCAAGGTTGAAATCAAGTGGGAAAGTCTCGTGAGATGTCGACAAAGCCAAAAGAGATCATTATAAAGGGAAGAAAGAAGCAATGTAGAATATATCTAGTGTAACTTTTAAATTTCTTAGTCGTTTCTATTATTTTAAGCTTTCCAGTGTAAAACTTAGCTTCTAAGCACTTTTTTTAAGTTATTTAAGTGTATGTGAATCTTTCTTAATAATCAATTTCAAGTTTTAAGTTCCATTTCAGTTTGTGCAATTTTTCAAACTCAAAATCTCATGATAGTTTGAATGTTGTTTTTAGTTGTTATCTTGGACTCATAAGCTCACTTAAGCTCCTATATAGCTTATTTAAGCTATTAGAAACCTTTAAAACTCGGGTTTAGTATCAAAAGAAAAATTACCAAAAATACCAAAAACAATTAGTGAAAAATAAAAAAATCAAGAATGAAGAAGAGAAAGTCGGAGCAAGGTGAATTGTGGATTGCCTTGGGTTTAGAGCTTCTTGGGAAGCTATAGGTTGTGTCCTTGGCTTTTTGTTCTAAGTTTTGTGCTTGACTCATCTTGTAAGCATTTTCTCAAAATTTGCATTTCATAGTTTATCTGTTTAAAGTAAGTTAATTTTAGTTTAATCCTGTCTAAACATAGTTAATATAAGTTAATCTATAGCTTTCTTGGTTTGAAAATTTGTTTTAAAGTAAGTAAAGCTTCAAAAGCTTAAGATAAGGATTGTTTGGATTTGCTTGTTTAAACTGTTTTAGAGGGTGTTAGAGCCTTTGTTTTTGTTTGTTGTAAGTTGCATTAGGTCAATATAGCTCACGAAACAATAAAACCTGTTTACTTCATTGAAAGTCAAAATAACCTTTGATCACATCCCGTGTATTAACCGCTTGATTTTCATGTTTCATAATCATGCATATTGGTTTAAAAGTTGTTTATTTAGCTTAAATTAGTCTCATAGTAGCTTAATACATAAAATTAGATCATCTAGGATCATTAGAATCTCATAAAAGTCAAACTTGTTTCACAATTAAAAAAGTCAAAATTTTATAGAAACTCATTTTTGAATAAAATAGATAATTTTATATAGGACTTAATATTAGTTTTCAAGATTTAAGCTTTTGGGATATTAAAATATAGTTGCTCATCTTCCTAATAGTATTTTTTATAATTTCTGTTTAGCTTATTTAGTTGCTTATTTCTTAGCTTATTTTGAACCCTTGTCTGAAAAAGTGCCCTGTGCATAGTTGAGCCAACATTTTTCACAAGCTCATACAGAGCTTATTAGTGAGGCTCAGCTTGTGAACTTTAGCTTTTTGGAAAGCTAACCTAGCCATCTCAAAGTTCCAATCTTAGTTTTTCACTTTGTAGCTTATTTAATAAGGCTGCAACAAGCTTGTACTTTGTCCCATTTCTGTGTAAACGCATAATCGGTGTTTACAAGCCACTTTCACAAGCTCACACAGAGCTTAATAGTGGGTCAAAACTTGTATACTTTGTTTTTTTTGGAAAGCCCACCACTCATCTTGACACCTCAGTTCTTATTTTGAGCTTTGAAGCTTATTTAATAAGCTTAAATTGCTTGTGAAAATCTTTGCAGGATCATTTTGGATAGTAGGTTTAATACAAGTGCTTATTTGCTTATTTCAAGCTTATCAGCAGGATCCTTTGTACTTTTTAACTTAACTTAAGTAGCTTTTAGCTTTTTGCATCTTATTTCACTTTGGTTCCAGGTTTGTAAGCTTATTTAAGCTTGATAATATCAAAATAAGCTCTTAAGTTCATCATTAAGCTTTTAAGCTCTTAAACGAGCTTATTTTTTAAGTTCCAAAATTTTTGTCTTTATTAAAGTTGTTTATTTTAAGTAGTTAAATAGTTCTGAAAAATAAAAAGACACAAAAACATCATTTTTAAAATAGTGATAGCGTTTATTTAATAGAAATTAGCTTTTTAATTTTCTTTTTCAGCTTATTATTAAGCACTTTCAGTTTTTATAATTTTCTTAGCTTCGTCATCATAAGATATTTATAGGAAAAATTTCATAATTTTCTTAGCTTGTTTAGTATTTATTAGAATTTAAAATAGTTAAAACGTATTAAATAATTAATAATAAATAAATAAAAAGCATAAAAATATCTTTTCAGTTTTAAAATTAGTTTTATAGTATTTTAGATTTTTCTAAGTTAAAATTTCAATTTTCTAGGGTAATTTTATATTTTCTTGTATTTAAGGGTATTATTAAATAGTTTAAAATAGTTTTTAATTAATAATAATTAAATAAATAGTTATAAAAATAATTTTAATTTTCCAATAATTTTCTTTTATTATTAGGTTTATAAAAATATCATTTTCATATTTGTAGGTCTTTTATTTCTTAAAATTTACGTTTTATTTTGTATGCTTAATTTATAATTTAGTTAACGACGTGTTTAAGTTTATTTAATCGATTGTTGTGCTTTATATTTCGATCCAAATACCATTCCAATCAATCAATAGTGTAGTTATCAATCAAAATCCTTACTGATCATTATCCTTAGTGATCATTCGACATCTGAACGTTTTGAAGCACCATTAATCCTCCGTGGGACTTAACGACCCGGGAATCCACTATATTCCAAGGGAAATTGCATTGGTTTTAGACTGTTTGAATTTTATTACGGTTGACCATTCACAAGTGGTTGACTTGTGTAATAAACTTGACGGTTCTGTACCCGACCATAACCCGTGCTAAAACTATGGTTTGCTATTATTTCAGATAGCAACCCGCTCTTCAAGAAAGGAAAGTGCTGCGCTAAACCAATTTTCAAACATTTCTTGCACTTATCCTAAAAACAAAAATGAGGAAAGTATGTCGAAGGACTGCTGTTCCTGCACAAATGTTTTTCCGTCTAAAATTCTTCAGAAAAATATTTGTTGTTTTTCAAAAATGGTGGTAAATGAGTTGCTTGAAAATCAATCTAATTCAGAGTTTGCGAAATAAATTGTAAACTCAATCAATGACTTGGCTTTTAAACTTTTCAAAAATTGAGTCATTGATTGAGGGGATAATGTTTTCAAATCTATATCATCTAACGGGCTTTCTTAATTATCCTACGTGCTTAATTAAAAATGATATTTGCCTATGTCGAAGGACTAGGAATTTAGGATATGATTGTTAGGATTAGATGATTATAGTTTGATGAAACACATTATTCCCATGCCTTATATGAACTGATTGATATGTTGGATTGACTTTTATTAGTCGATTGCTGTTTGGGTGTTGTCGAGCACCATATATCTGTTTGTATGTTTACTAACGCATGCAGATATCATGGTACATAAGAATGTTCCCGATCCGGATCCCACAAAATATGTTGATTGGATGCCGAAAGGAAAGGGTAACCAAATCTTGGGTTGACAAATGAAGAAACGGAGCTTAATTTGACTTCTATGGAGAGTTGGCATAACAAATGCAACGTCAGAAGTCTCACTGCATCAGCAGACGGTTTTCTTCCTGCCTTACAGCAACAACAACAAAAGCGGCTCAACCACCTAACGTATCCTTGTGCAGGGATAATAGTGATGATACCATTTTTCTAAAACTTTGAAAAATATTGTTTTGAAAATGGAAAATACTTGCTTTGAAAATAAATCGGATTCAAAGTTTTGAAATCAACCGGACTTTATTTTGTCAAATCTTCAGTGATTTCAAATTAAATATTTTCAAACGATATTTTATCAAAAAGTCCGCTTGTATGCTATAATGTGGTGATCTAAAGATTTAATGTTATATAATGGTATGATTTTCTTTAAAAATCAAGGTTTTTCAAAATGAAATTTTTCTGTTCTTGTTTGATTGTGAAATTGTTTTATTTTACTTAAAGATCTCTTAAAACAATCATACCCGACACTAACAATCTTTAATGTCTTAAAATGGTCCTTATCTGTCATTTTTCAAAATCAAATCTTGCCACGCCTTTCCCCAAAATTTTCTAAATGATTTAAATCTTTTGGGATCACAAATCTCAAATGGTTTGAAATTTTTGATCGCGGGAGAGATCGTGATTTAAATCTCAAATCTGTTTTAATGGAATTGGTTTTAGTCCTTCAAAGGCACTCCTGCCTCCATGTGCCAAACGATTTCAATATATGATGAACATGATTGAGGAGGAGCATTTATCCAAAAAACAAGATGAGTATTTAAATAAGGCCACATTTTCTTCCATGTTTTCTAAACCTAATTAAATCACTTGAGATCCAAAATCTCAAATGGTTTGATATTTTTGATCGGGGGAGAATTTGTGATTTAATAATAAAATTTGATAAAAGGTGATTGTTTTGATTCAATTGTGCAGGCTGCTCTCTCATATGTGCTAAACGCTTTCGAATCTCGATGCACATATTAAGGGGGAGCATTTCAAAAGAAAATAAACTATCGAGGTGCAAATGCTTTTATATTTTAACATAAAGTACCTTGATTGAGTTTTAAATGGTGGATGTACTTCAAAAGAACTCCTTCCTCTATGTGATAAAATAATTTTGAAAGATCCAACAAAGACATATTGAGGGGGAGAAGTTACCAAAGAAAATCAAAAGGCTTTTTCTAAGGAAATTGTGATCAAGAAATTATTTCAAAGAACTCTTGCCTCCATGTGCTAAACAATTTCAAATCATATGCACATGTTGAGGGGGAGCATTTCTAAATGATCAAAACAATTAAGGTACAAAATGCTTTGATTTTATATCACAAGTACCTTGATTGATTTTCCAACTGATTTTTCAATTGGTTTCGAGAAGGAATGAATCACTAAAAGACCGACCATTTTACTTTATGCATGGAGTTATAAGGATGGTTAGGTTAGGTATTCATTCCCACGATCCCGCCAGAGTAGAGGGATCTACCCAGTGAACAATTCTCTAGATAGTGTAGAGTCCTTAGGTATGATGAAAAAAGGAGAAAAGTGAGAAATGGGAAGAGGATCGAGATAGAGCTAGTAATCGAATAAACCCAACAAAGTTCTAGTAATGAAGTCTCGTAAGTAATCAAGGGTTGAAGAATGAAAAGAAATGAATGTGAAAAGGGTGAAAAGAAATAGCCCTCCAATAATTCAACCTTAGGACAGTAACCTGGTTCAATACATATGCTTCGGTGGTTACCAAGGTAACGGAATTGAAGACAAGACGCCATGGACCCAAAGTGGACGACCTGCACTATAACTTCCCAAGCTACTCAAGTTTCTCTTAAAAGGGCTTGTTTCATTCTCACGGGGAACCGACATAATCTATCGACTTTCTCTTTGAGATTATTGATATTGAAGAAGGAGACCCTCTCCCTAGTCTCCGGCATAAGAACCAAAATGCACGATTGAGTCTAGAGCCAAGAGATCATCCACAATATCTCATTAGGACACAATACTTGAAGACTTGCTGTTTCACACAATGTGGAAAGTAAGAATATATTTTAAGAGTCCTACGCTTTATCCTTGTGGTATTGCGGAACATCCGAAAGTGATATGTTAAATATTCACGATGAAGATGGAAATCCTTCTAGAGCCAACATCAAACAAGCTCTTGGTGGTGACATGTGAGATCTTTTCTAAAGATCAAACTTGTGACAACTGGATAGAAACGATGGGGCGATTCACTTGTGAATCAACCTTGGTCCAGTAATGAATTGACAAATACTTTTGGAAAACCGCTCGATGTGCAAATCTTTTTTCTCTAGCGCATCGAATGTGTATTCATTTTCAAATTCAAAAAGTATCTCTGATTGAAAAAAATCCTTTTGGAAAAACCGTTCGATGTGCGAATCTCTTCTTTTCTCTAGCACGTCGAATGTGTACTCTTTTCAAATACAAAAAGTATTTTTGATTTAAAATTGATCTTTCTCATAAAACCTTCGTCGTATTGCAAAACTCTTTCTTCTAAGCGATACGCGATTGTTTTTCAAATAATTTTTCATCAATCGCTGAATCTCAATTTCTTGGTTCACTCAATTCCGGTTGTCTTCTTTGAGACGTTCGTTTGAGAACGGCTAGAATAAATGCTAAAACCCTCGCTTTCAAGGAGATTCTTCGAATTATATCCGATTACTGTGAAGTACTTGTAAATCGATCAACGGGGAACCGTGGCCGTGTACCTCAATTCAACGAAAGTGATCAAAGACACTTTCGTGTGTTTTATTGCTAACTGTTGTTTGCAGGTGCATTTGATGTTGCGGTACCGATTAGAATTGAGAAGTCAATCCTAAGCCGCATGCTCACAAGAGATCCACATTTAATTTGAAGAAATCATGACAAGTGCTTATCTACATAACCTCGGCTCGATATATTTTTATACTATGCTTCGCTTATGTCACGCAAATATCTTGAACCAAGAAAATCTTCCGCTACTCTGATGAAAAGATGTCATGATGCAGAAAGTGTGAGCATGTCGGTCCGAAAGTCAGAACATCACATGAAGGCAACACTACAAAGGTCATCCAGAGAGTTACTGTGGCTGATGATCTCAAATAAAGCTCGAAGATCATCAAGATGTGGATCAATTCAAAGGCCTCCACTTAAAGTACAAATCATTGCGGACTTTGAAGAATCGCTAGTAAAGCACAAAGATTGCAGAATTTGAAGAATTGAAGTCTACGAGCTCAAGAACAAAGTCAAGAATAGAATGCTAGGATTCAAAATGTAAATCATGGGGTGACCTCCCTTAGGGGTAGATTGTTAGGAATTAGAAAATTCCATAGTGAAGAGTCGGTCACCCCAAATATTATCTAGCATAAGTTAGCTCGTAGACATATCGTTAGTTACGTTATTTGTTAGTTTTATATTTAGTTTTTAGCGTAGTTTAGTTTAGTGCAACACCGTGGAGGAAGGACGGGTCTTTACCCACTGTATGCCTGATCCACAGTCCGATAGGAGGACGTATTCATTGTAACTATAAATACCCCTTCCATCCATGGAAGGGGTGGTGCTTTCAGTCTAACCTTTCATATTTTTGTATACCAAGTCTCTACCAAGAAACACCCTCTTACTCTTTCTCTCTCTAAAACATGGCATACTTGTATCATCATCATCCAAGGCCACCCGAATCATCAAACACAATAATATTAAGATCCTAACAACCTAACTCACCCTAACACACTTCATCTTCTTCCAAAATTAGGGTTTGAAACCCATTTATCCAAAACCTCAAAACTTCATCTTCTTCCAAGTTGAAAATGGCCAATCTTTGTGGCTGTGGTGAAATTGCAAAATGTCGTACCTCTTGGACACAAACTAACCCGGGAAGAAGATTTCTTGGTTGGCCAAATTTCATGGATCCCGCAAGAAATTTTAATTATTTTAGATGGGTGGATGTGGCACTACCAAATCGTTGGTATCAAGCAAGGATGTATGAGCTCCATGTCAATTTGGTGAATGCACAAGATCACATTGTTCAATTGAACAATCAAAACTCTCGAACTTCCTTCTACAATAGAGTGTTGATTGTTTTGATTGTTGGGTTCTTTCTTATTAGGTTTGTTTAGACTAGTTACAAGGGTGTATGTTAAATTGTCTTTTGGAGATGTATGTTAGTAAGACTAGTAACAATGGGATGTAATGAATGGTACCAACTAATGAAATGATATGAATGGTACCATATAATGTAATATCTATGTTGTTATGTAATGAATTTTGTATGTTTTAATGGTTGTGTCTGTTTAGAATGGTACCAAAAGATGTAACAAATGTAGCATTACCAACATAGGATAGAAGATGTAACAAAGCTAGATGTAACAAATGGTTGTGCCTATTTTAATGGTTGTGTATGTAACATAAGTAACAAATCATAAAAGGTAAGCATGATAGAAGATGTAACAAAGCTTATATACAAAAGAGCCTAATATCATTCATTAAGTCATACCCCAATTACCATGTCAGATTGTTATACTACATGTCAATGGCAGATATACAAAATAAGGGCAGACTGCAAATGTTAAAGTTAAACCATCCTACTACATCTTAAAGTTATACCATCCTACTACATGTTAACAAGTTATAATGGCACATATACAAAACAGCCTAATAACTGGCTAGCCATTTTTAGTTAAACCTAGCATCTAATCTAGTGAGATGGCATCATCTTCAGTCAAGCCTGGTCCTAGAGATGGTAGCCTATTGAACATTAGCTGCTTGATCCTTTCTGATCCCCTTTTTCTCTGCACAGGTTGTTTCTGAACTGGTGACTTCTGGATTGGTTTTTTCTACACTTGTTTTTTCTGCACTGGTGACTTCTGCACTGATCCACTCCTCCTTTCAGCCATCCTCTTTTCATACTGTGCATTTCTTCTAACTAGTGGTTCCAACATAGGCTCCTGTAGGACAACAGGTTCTTCTGTTTCAGCATGGATCCTCACATCCTCTGGTGTTATTCCAAGTGGCCAAGATGGTCTTGGTAAGCCCATAGCATTCTGCAATAAAACTTACATTAATGAACTTAAGACCCTAAACTTAATAAACCTAAGATCTAAAAATACAAGAGTGCAGAAACAATACTTACTCCTAACATTGGCTCTCCATCCACTGGATCCCAAGAAACACAAAATCCTATAGGTTTAATACCACCAGGATACATACAAGCCTTTGATCCATCCCCTTTTCCTCTACTCCTAAGTATTTTCCCATTGATTGTACTAAGTCTCCTACTTCCACTTCCACTACCACTTACACTACCACTTACACTACCACCCCTCATCCTGACACCACCCCTCATCCTGACACCACCACCCCTTTTCCTTCCATCTGATGGTGTAGCAATGTTATCTGGTGCACACATCTCTGTTAGTGCAAATATTACGATATTTAATCTATACAGTCTCGTTTGTTTTGATTGATGAGAAACATGTAACTTGTAATACATAACGTAAAATGTACAAGTTACTTGTAATCACACTTTGTCTCAACATACATTCAACTCCTCTCGATGTCTCAAGTCCTCGTATGTTACAACACAGGTTCGTACATGTTTGTTATGTGGCATTATGATCAAACCCAAATAACAAATCATTTAGAATGTTTAAAATACGTTTAGAGTCACTAAGTATTTTAATAGGTTAACCATTCTATTTACAACCTCATTTTACATTTTGCATTCACAAGTATTTCAAAAGGTAACTAGACATTTTATTAACTAGTTACATAATACATTTTACAAGTTTACTTTGATAAACTTTTTAATCTAAAATGGAAATACATATTACATCATGGCATGCATCATCCTTGTAATCTTTAGAAGATTTCATAGAATATTTTGTTTAGATTTGGACTCTACATAGCTTACACAATCTTGGATGGATTTGGTTGACTTTTGTAAGATTTTGGTAATCTTGTGGACCCCATTGCACCAAAATGGTACACGGGCTGGAACCCTTTTGAGGGTTCCGTGGTCCGTGGACGCCTCGTCCATTTTGGCTATAAATAGCAAGCCAAACCAAGTTGTTTAATTATCCCTTCAACACACTTTCTCTCTACCCTTCTTGCATCATTTAGATTTGTAGATAACAATGTAGAAACATACATTAATCACCCTCACCATCACATGATCATAATGCTTCTAACATTCATCTTTGTTGTAAGCATACTCTACATCTTGATCAACCAAGGAAAGCTTGGAGATCTAGCCATCCCCACTCACCACAAGCTGAAGATCTATCACAACAAGTTTAGAGAACTTGTGATCTTCATCATGAAGGCTTCCTATCAACGGAAGATCATTTAGAAGTAGTTATTATTAGACATTTGTGTCATTGATCATTAGTGTAACCATCATTGCATCATAACAACACTTTCACCAAACTAGATTAGTTGGTTTATGTGTTTGTGCCATAAAACACAAGGTTTATTATGTTGGGCCATAAAACATATTGGGAGTGGTTGTACCCTTGTAAAAGAACTCGACATCTAGCTTAGTGTCGGAAATATTGTATAGGCGACGTTAGGTTGGTTCTACCTCGAAATAGAACCCAGTATTTAGCTTTGTACCGGAAAAGTGGCGACGATTGTAAGGTTTTCTCCGCCAAGAAGGGAGCTTGTTGATTTAGTGAAGTAACTCTCGAGTTGGGTACTCGGGGAGTGGAGTAAGGCGGAAAGGAGATCCGTGACCGAACCACTATAAATCATCGTGTTCGGTTTGCACTTTCCTTTCTTTATCTCTTTACTTTTATTGTTGCACTATACTATTGCTTGTGATGTGGTTTGATGTTAATGCTTGTGTGACAACATGGTTTACTATGCTTTACATTAGCCACAAACAATAATTGGAACTTTCATATTATAACAAGCTTCATAAGCGATTTGATACTAAAGATCTAAAGTTTTAAAACGGTAACGTATTCACCCCCCCTCTACGTTTCCACAATCTCAAAACCAGGAGGAGGTGTAGATAACTCAACTGGTGCAGAGCAACCAGTTGGTATCTCAACTTGTTCAGATAAGTGTGGTGGTGAATCAACTTGTTGATTAGGTTGTGGTGTTGAAGGTTCTTGTTGAGTGGGTTGTGGTTGTGGTTGTGAAGGTTGTGATTATGAAGGTTGTGGTGTAGGTTCAGACCTATCCTCCCTTGCAGACACAGTTGTGGACTTACCACCTCTTGCAGACTTCTTAGACCCACTAGCATACTTCTTAGACCCACTAGCAGACCTCTTCACACCACTGCTAGACCCTTCTTCTTTAGTTGGACAACCCCTTTGATTGTGTCCAGAATTACCACAAAGCCTACAATGGTTAAGCTATCCCTTTCTACTTATCCTACTCCTATTACCATCATTTTCATAAGCATCTCTTTTTCTTTTATGTGTTGGTCTACCAGGCATCCTTCTTTTTATTGGTGGTAATGGCTTCTGAAAACTAGTGGAAGGCCATTGATCCATTCCCCTCATCCCTTCAATGTACTGATTATAAGCAGCCACAAACCTTTGCTTACTATACCACTCAGAAACATAGTCATCTGGTTCCCTATGTAGGAAATATATTATTGCAAATCCATGTTCACATGGGAGACCAGTCAACTGCCACCCTCTACAACTACAAGTCCTAAGTCTTTCATCAACTGTAAATCCCTCATACCCATTCCTTACTTCAAACCTGCTCTCACCAGCAGCTATCACCTTCCAGTTCCTACAATTATCAAAAGTGTGCATTAATACTTGTGTTTCAAAGTGAGTTAAAAGTGAGTTAAAACATATAAAAGTAAATACAGACCTGTGTTTATCCTTCAATACTTCAAATTTCTTCCTAATGTTAGGACATATCACATCATCCCATTTCTCATGCTTTTCCCTCATCTTTTGCATTCTCTCCATAAGACCTTGTCTGATGTCCTCCAACATGTTGATGATAGGTTTTCTTCTAGCCTCAACTATAAGTGAGTTGAAGTACTCACTTATCCCATTTTCAACTGCATCACATGCTCTATCTGTTATGAAGTATGCCCTACTCCAGCTTTGAGGATGTCTATCCATTAGATGAGTGTGTGCTTCTTTGCTGATTTGCTTGATTTCATTCATCACTTGCTTAAACTTTGTAGGATATGTGGCCTTAGCTGCTTTCCAAAATAAATTCCTAAACTGAACTCCAGTGAACTTCTTTCTGAAATTAGCGTATATGTGCCTGGCACATTGTCTGTGTTCAGCCAAAGGCATCACATCCTTTGCAGCTTCCACAATTCCCTGTAAACAGATTTGTTATAAAACAGATTGGTTATACAAGAATTATTTAATAACTTGTCAAATTAAAAGGATTATACCTTATGTTGATCAGAGATGATGGTAAGACCTTCACCAGCTGTAATGCCTAAGTCTTCACTGAGACACTGCATGAACCAACTCCAATTCTCCTTGCTCTCCACACAAACCACAACCCATGCAATTGGATAGATTTGGTTATTGGCATCTCTACCTACAGCTGATAGTAGTTCTCCCTTGCATATTGTCTTAAGAAAGCAACCATATAAACCAATTACCCTCCTACATCCATCTAACCATCCCTGTCTCAAAGCTTTAAAGCATACATAAAAGCTACTAAAGTAGTTCTTTCCATCAGGAATTGAGTCAACACCTAGCTTACAAGTTGA
Source organism: Chrysanthemum makinoi (assembly GCA_910596185.1). Classification (NCBI taxonomy): domain Eukaryota; kingdom Viridiplantae; phylum Streptophyta; class Magnoliopsida; order Asterales; family Asteraceae; genus Chrysanthemum; species Chrysanthemum makinoi. The sequence continues at coordinate 194,016,556 of OU343220.1, read as the reverse complement.
TCCTGGATTAGATTTAAGGATCTCAACAGCATAAGACCATAGCATACCATAGTGATCCTCTAAACATGTTTCATATTGCTGCAAAGCCTTACTCTTTCCCCTTCTAGCTTGACTAACAGTTACCTTGCACTTATATTTATTTAATATTAAATCAATTAGAGCCCTAACTGTTATGGTAGGATTGACCATGATCTTTTTAGCAAAATTCCTAGCAACCCAGTTACTTGTTATTAAGCTACCATACTCATATGTCCTAGAACAGACATGTTCATCAACTAGGGTTTTGATTTGAAATGATTTCTCTTTCCCTACTTGCATCCAAGATGCCCATAATCTAAATGGGCATTTCTTTTCTTTGTTATCTCTTGAACATTTAGCTAAAAGTCTCTTAGGGTTGTTTACCTTATAGTATAGCTTATAAATATTGGCCAAAGCATAGAAAGCCAATGCTCTTTTCAATTGGTCAGGATTCTCAAATCTTTCACCTAACTGTGGCCTCATAAACTTCCATTTGACACTAGGATCATGAATTGGCCACTGATCACCCAACTTATCCTCATCATCTACTTTTTTAGGATGAGTATCTTTTTCAATAAAGTCATCCTTAGGCAAACCATTATAAACTCTAGACAAAAAGCCCTCATCAAACATCTTAGAAGCTTTTCTCTTAGGTGCAGGGTCTACAGCCCTAGTCCTAACATCTAAAACCTCTTCCTCACCTTCAGACAAATGATCAACAGAAGCAGTATCACTCTCTTCAGAACTACAATAATCATAGACATTATAATCAACATCCTCTATGTCACTTTCACTATCTGTTATGTTTTGTTCAGCTCTAGTGTCATTTGCAATATTAAATTCAGAATGAGATGCATAGATATGCAATACATGATCATTATCAATACCACACTGAACATAAGCATCAAAGTCATCCTTACATTTTATGGGTTTCAATCCTAAGTGAAATTCTAAACCAGGTATCAAATAAAACAAGGACTTTACTTCACCAGTACATTCAGTTTCCAAATGTTTTATAAACCTTATCAAGTCTAATGAAAGAAGATCAACACCTGGAATTTCAGTTAGTATTTCATAATCATATGAAAGAGGGTCTCTTACAAAAACACCTCCACGATGGTATTTTATCAAGAAACTTGATCCTGTTGCCATCTGAAACATAATAAAACAAGAAAAAATGTTAATTTCAAAATACCCTAATTTTTGACAAAAACCCTAATTTTACAAATTGATTAAAAACTATAATCTAACCAAAAGTTACCTTTTTGTATAAGATGACAACTGTATTCGAACACAATTTTGATTCCCCCAATCCAGAATCTTGGGAAAAAGATTTTTTATCTTGGATCGTCAAATTAGGTTTATGTGTGTGTGGGTTTGTGTGTGTAGTGGAATTGGGATTAATAAATTATGCGTTAACTATATTACTTTATGTGTGTGTGGGTTTGTGTGTGTAAATTACACGTAGGATTTGTAACCGGTAATAATAGGTTGCATCACTATTGGTATCCCATATAACAGGTTACATGAAGTATAGTAACCTAGATCACAGAATACCAACATTAGTGAGTTAGGACAAATTTTTTTGAAAGTTTAGCAACTTTTTTGTATATTAACCCAAACATTAATTACTTATTTATTAGAAAACCTTTCCATTTTTAGTCGTTAGTTTTCATTTAAAATAGTAAATAACAAGACAAGTCTTGTTATCGATATTTTTGTTATAAAAGCCTTTTTATTATTTATGTTTCATAGTTTATTAGCATTTTCATATATATATATATATATATATATATATATATATATATATATATATATATATATATATATATATATATATATATATATATATATATATTTCGTCAATTTCAATATTAATTTCATATCGTTATTCGCTTCGAGTCCACAAGCACCATCATGACTTCGCTTTAATCAATCAATAGTCCAAACTATACTAAAGTCCATGTTACGGCGTTGTCGGGGTCAACTATTGACTAAAAAGTCAAAGTAACACCTACGTTGCTCAAAGTTGACAATTTCTATATTAAGTCCAAATAAAAGTCACAATAGCGCAATTCAATCTCAAATCAACCCAATTCAATCTCGCCAACCAATCAACCAACCAAATATACCCGAAACCAATGTTATGACCCTAATGGTCGTGACACGGTCACGGTTAAGACCACGTCAACCAAACAAGCTCTAGAAGCTTTTCGCCCACGCCGCCTCATCCAAACACCAACAACATCAACCCACAAGCTACCACAACGACCAGACCCGGACCCTTGGTCTAAGTGGGTCACGTACGCCACCCAACCATGACCATCGTGGGTCACGGTGGCTTGTATGCCCCATCCACACATCCAAACACTCCTCAAATCACTTCCACTACAACCAAACACAATCAATCAACCTCCAATCATTAACCGAACATCAAACCCATCAACTATTCCTAATTAAAAACATGAAACATGACCTAAAATGAAAAAACCCAACAATATGATACACCACATGATACCAAATCACTAGCTACATGTTTATTTAAGTGTAAATTAGTTTTAATCCCATGTTTAAACCAAAATCCCTAAAATTCGTCCCATGTACGAACAAAAAAAATCCATTTGTGGCTTGTCATAGCTTAAACAAGCTTAACCCATGTTCCATTTACCTTTTTACAACCCGATCTACAAGATTTAATGAAAACCCAAGAACCACGAATCTTATTTTCAAGATTTGGAGGTGTTAATGTAGGCTTTTGTGAGAGATTTTTATATGGATGGAAAGAGGAAAGAGAGATCTACAAAATGGTGGTGGAGGTGAGATACCACTTTGTAACATATTGGATTTCACATACACACTAAACCATAATCACAAGAGGCGTACAAGAAGGTTTTAGAGAGAGAAAGTTAGAGGTTTAGGGAACTTAGTGAGAGAAAGAAAAATCTTATTATGAGCTCCAACTCTCTACCTTGGAAGGTAGAGAGTATTTATAGTCTTACAATAAAACGCCACACAACGGGCTGTGGATCAGGCATACAGTGGGTAAAGACCCGTCCGTCCTCCACGGTGTTACTAAACTAACTACTACTTAACATAAAATAACTACGACTACGAGCTTTCTAACGACTATATATACTTGAGGTGACCGACTCTTTAATACCTGGAATTTCTAATTCCTAACAGTCTCCCCCTAAGGGAGGTCACCTCAAACACACATTAAAATTACATAGAAAACAAACGGATATAACATTGAGATGGTTCTTGAGTTCTTGTTCATGTTCATTGTTCTGTAGCTCGTAGTCATTGATTCTTCTCATTGCATGTTTGGTTAATCCAAGTGGAGGTCTTTTACTGATCCACGTGATAATGAGATTTGAGCTAGCTTTGAGATCATCACCACATTAAATCTCGACTCTTCCTTTGTGGTGTTGGTATTATATGATGTTGTGACATTTGGACCGACATGCTCACATTCTGGTTCATGATTTCTTCTTATCGAGTAGCGAAGCTTTCGTTGATTCATGATATTGGCGGCAGCAGAAGCGTAGCATGGAGTGATAATATCAGAGTCTTTGATGCACTTATCATGATTTCTTTGGACATGAATGTGATGTGTGAGCATGCGGCAATGGATTGACCGCTCCATTCGATCGGTACCGCAAACGCCGGGCGTACTGCATACAACATTAGCAATAAAGCGCACGAGAGTGTCTTTGACCACTTTCGTCGAATTGAGGTACACGCCCACGGTTCCCGTTGATCGGTACAAGTAACGCCTGTGATCGTATAATTCGAAGAATTTCCTTGACAGGGTTTCGCAGCTGCTCTAGCCGTTCTCAAACCGGAACGTCTCAAAGAAGACAACACGGAGTGAGTGAACCAGCGAATAGAGATTCACTGATTGATGAAAAGATATTTGAAAAACAATCGAGTATCGCTCAAAAGAAATTGTTTTTGCAATACAACGAAGGTTTTAATGAAAAATCAGTTATCAATCATAAACACCTTTTAATTTGAAATATTCGTACACGGTCGATGTGCTGGAGAAAAGAGTTTTTGAGCATAACGACCGGCTTTTCAAAGGTATCTGTCAATCCATAACCTGAACCATGATTGATTCAAAAGATTGAATCGCCCAATTGTTTCTGTTCAGTTGTCACATGGTTGATCTATAGAATAGATCTCACATGCCACCCACCAGGAGCTTGTTTGATGTTGGCTCAGAAGGCTTTCCATCTTCATTGTGAATATGATTGCATATCACTCGATGTTCCGCAATACCACAAGGATACTGCGAAGGACTCAAGATATAATCTCTCTTTCCACATTGTGTGAAACAGAGAGTCTTTATTGAACGTGTCCTAATGAGATTTATTGATGATCTCGTGGCTCTAGACTCACTTTGTGCATATTTGGATTCCTATATCGGAGACTAGGGAGAGGGTCTCCTTCTTCAATATCAACAATCTCTAAGAGAAAGTCGATAGATAATGTCGGTTCCCCGTGAGAATGAAACAAGCCCTTTTAAGAGGAACTTGAGTAGTTTAGGAAGTTAAGTGCAGTGCGTCACTGGGTCCATGACGTCTTGTCTTCAATACCAATGTTGCCATCAGTAGTATATGAATTGAACCCGGTTTCTACCCTAAGGTTGAATAAATGGAGGGCTATTTGTTTTCACCCTTTTTTTCACATTCAATTCTTTTTCATTCTTCAACCCCTTCAGTGCTTACCGAGACTTCATAACTAGAACCTTGTTGGGTTTATTCCAGTACTAGCTTAGTCTCAGTCCGCACTCTTCCCATATATCATTTTTCTCCTTTTATCATCATACCTAAGAACTCTACACTAACTAGTGGATAGTCCCTGGGTAGATCCCTCCGGTTCTGGCGGATCATGGGAACAAATACCTAACCTTATCATCCTTATATCACCATACATAAAGTAAAGTTGGTCGGTCTATTTGGTATTGTTCGTCTGCCATTGGAACCAATTGAAAACCATTTGAAAATCAATCAAGATACTTGTGATATGGAATCAAAGCATTTTGTATCTTAATTGTTTTGATGATTTTAGAAATGCTCCCCCTCAACATATGCATAAAATTTAGAAATTGTTTAGCACATGGAGGCAAGAGATCTTTGAAATCGTTAGATTGAGAGTGAAAGGTCCAATCTTTTGATTAACATTTTCTAAAATGATCATCATCACTTCCCAATCAATTCGAGTAGATAAAGCATTTTGAGGAAGGATGAGGTTTTCAAAAGTTTGCTCCCCCTCAATATGTGCCTCGAATTTTGAAAGAATTTTGCACATATTAGAGGGAACCTGCACTTAGAAACAATTCACGCTTTCAATAATTTGAGGTTTAAAATAGTTGCTCCCCCTCAATGTGTGCATGGAAAATTTGAAATCGTTTGTCACTTGCGGGGAGGCAAACATACTAATCACTTACGAAACCATCTATCGAATTATCAGTTTAAATCCAATTTAAATCACAAATTCTCCCTCGATCACAATTATCAAATCATTGAGATTTGTGATCTCTGTAGATTTAAATTGATTTTGAAAGCTTTTAAGGAGAATTGTGGCTAGATTATGAAAGCGTTTTAACTGATAAGGATCGAATTATGAGACTTTAAACTCCATTGATTAAACATGCATGATTATCTTTTGAAAACATAATAGTAACCAAGGTTTGGTACCATTGTTTGAAAAATACACTTTTTGATATAATTTGAAAAATCATTCTCCCCTCAATCAATGACATAAGTAGTTGATTGAGAGATAGATATTTTTGACAACTGTTAAGTACAGATGATTTTCAAAAATTGAGTCCGAGTAATTTTTCAAAGCAATTAGTTTTCATTAGACAGTAATGACAATAAACCATCTGTTTCTCTTTCTCATTATAGAATCAGAGCATGAGATTTGAAAAACAATTTAAAGCATGGCTCTGTTCTTTCATTAAAGAGCGGGTTATTGCCTGAAATGACAATAAACCATCTGTTTCTCTTTCTCCCAAAATTTATATATATATATATATATATATATATATATATATATATATATATATATATATATATATATATATATATATATATATATATATATATATATATATATATATATATATATATATTTTTTAATATGAACATTCGAACAATATCTAAAGTCCCGTGTCATTCTTTGAATGACAGCACAAAAACCGTAGATATTTTTCGAATCGAGAAAAATATGATAAGAATACAATTTTTTTGTTTTTTTTTTCAAGTTTTATAATTTTCTATTTGATTTTAGAAGATTTTATAATTTTGTATTTTGCTTTTCGAAAAAATATTTACAAGGGATAGATGAAGGAAAGACCTTTACTCCTCGTCTTCCTCCTGAAGACGTTTGAGTGTTTCAGGTTGAAGGCTTTTCAATCCAAGTCGTGGAAGAATAAACTCAAAACGTTCTCTTGGAAGAGCTTTGGTGAAGATGTCTGCTAACGGTATTCATCCTCACAAAATAGAGTTCCACCACACCTCTTTCCACTTGTTCCCTGATGAAATGATGTCGGATGTCGATATGCTTTGCTCTTGAGTGTTGAACATTGTTGCATGAGAGAGCAATAATACTTTTATTATCACAAGAGAGGATTTTGTGAATACAAAGCCATAGTCGTTAATTGAGATCTCATCCATAGGATTTGAGCACAACAAGATGACATGGCTATGTATTCAGCCTCTATGGAGGAAATAGAACTACTCATTTGCTTCTTTGATGACCGCTCACCAAGCTTATCACCTAAGAACCTGAGCACCTCCTGACGTATTCGACGAGTATCTTGACACCTGCATGATCTGCATGCATATCTTTGTTAGTGACATACCGTGTCCTTCGGTACCAAATTCCCATGTTGATGGTTCCTTGGAGGTACCGAAAGACCCGTTTAACCGCTTCAAGGTGCTTTTTGGTAGGCTTAGCATGGTATCTAGCACATATGCATACAACGAACGAATATCGGTCTACTGGCGTGAGGTACATCGGGATCCGATCATGCTACGATATTTTGTTTGGTCTACCATGATCCCCGAGTGGTCCTCATCAAGCTTGGTTCGTTCAATCATGGGAGTGTCAACGGGTCACTTGAATCAAATCCAAATTTTTTTAAAATCTCATTTGCATATTTAGATTGATTTATGAAAGTCCTTTGTAATCCCAAGAAAAATGACATTTGTCCCATCATTGACATTTGAAATTTGGAACCCATTTCTTTTGAAAAACGATCACATTCATTGGGGTCAGTCGAGGCAAAGATGATATCATCAACATAAATTTGAACGTGAATTAAATGTTTGCCTGACTTCCTGGTGAAAAGAGTAGGATCAACTGCTCCTTTGCTGAATCCGGTAGATAGAAGAAACTTTGATAGCGTATCATACCATGCCCTTGGAGCTTGCTTTAAACCGTAAAGAGCTTTCTTCAAACGATAAACGTGAGTAGGATGCTCTGGATTCACAAAGCCTTCAGGTTGGCTGACGTAGACGACTTCTTTAAGATCTCCGTTCAGAAATGCCGTCTTTACATCCATCCGATAGACTACCATGTTCTTACTTGCAGCATTAGCTAAGAATATTCTGATTGCCTCGATTCGAGCCACTGGAGAAAATGATTCTTCAAAGTCTATGCCCTCCTCCTGACGGTATCCTTTTGCAACCAATCTAGCCTTATTCTTTAAAACATCGCCATGCTCATCAAGCTTTACTTTGAAGATCCACTTGAGAGCAATGATCATAGCACAATCTGGAGCCGGTACTAATTCCCATACATCGAGACGATCAAACTCATGAATTTCTTCTTGCATGGCATTGAACCAGCTGTCTTTATTCATGGCGGTTTTAACATCTTTAGGTTCGATCTTAGAGAGTACGGAGTTGAAGAAGCACCATAAGGCATCGGTTGCAAGTTGTTTCCGTGTGGATACCGGACGAGAGAGATTTCCAATGATGTTATCTAATGGATGATCGTGAGTCCATTTTCTGAGGTGTTCATGTGGTGTTGATGAGGACTGAGTAGCAGAGTCGATGTCTCCCGTAGAAGATGGTTCGATGATGATTCAGAGCAAATATATTTTCAAATGGAGCATCTTCGGAGTAGCAAAGGGATTGACTTCATCCTGTGAATCAGAAGCATTTCCATGATGTACACTTGATGATTGAAGATTTGTTGAAGAACCAGATTGGTCAGCAGCAGGCGCTTCTTGGCTTAATGACATAGAAGTTGAAGGGTTAATATCATTGACATGGATAGAAGCGTACCTGTTGATTGGATTGACATATCATTGTTACTTGGCTCAAATTGTTCATCAAACATTGGATCAAAAAGTTTCTTTAAATCATCTTCTGGGGGAGGTACATATGGAGTTGCTGATGAGGAGTTTGGTACAAGAGATAAACCAATGGGACTGTTTTGAAGTGCGGGTCCAGAACTGGAATGTCCAAGAGCCATTTGACCGGACAGCTCATCAAACGTAACGTGAATTGTTTCCATGATGTTTCGGGTTCTCTTGTTGTAGATTCGGTATCCTTTTCTGTTTGGTGCATATCCTACAAATACTCCAATGTCTGCTTTAGCTTTAAGTTTGCCTAAATCTTGGCCCTCATTAGTTGGATAACACAATGCACCAAACACACGAAGGAATGAGAGATTAGGTTTTCTATTGTGAACAAGTTCATATGGAGTTTTTCCATGAGCAGTGTGAATCAGAGATCGATTTTGGGTGTAGCATGCAGTGGCGATGGCTTCACCCCATAGAAACATTAGAACCTTTGAGTAAATCAGCATTGTCCTTGCGGCTTCCACAAGAGTTCGATTTCTTCTTTCAACTACACCGCTCGTTGAGGAGTTCGAGGAACACTTCTTTGATGACTGATTCCAATACTTTCATAAAACTCACTAAGTTGTTTGTTAACAAACTCAGTTCCATTATCTGTTCGAATGATTCTGTTTTGTTAAGTCGAACCTGCACTGCTTGATGAGTTTGATGATGATATCTTGAGTTTCATCCTTTGACCTTAGGAACTTTACCCAGGTGAATCTAGAGAAATCATCAACCACAACTAACACATATTTCTTTCCAAAGATATTCTGCACTCTCATGGGTCCACATAAGTCCATGTGAAGTGTATGAAGAACTTCTAGACGAGTTTGTAGGTTTGGGTTTATGGGCATACTTCTTGCTTTTTCCCAATTGGCATGTTGAACAAAGATGATCCTTTTCATACTTAAGTCTAGGTAAACCTACAACTAAGTCCTTTCTGGAGGGATCATTGATGGTGCGAAGTTCAAGTGATTGAGACGACGATGCCATAACCATGACTTTGTTTTTGAAGCCTTTGACAACAAGAAAATTGGAGAAGACTTCATCATATCTTCGATAGAGATGGTGTATAGGTTTGAACCACGAGTTCCTCTTAAAAGTTCCTTACCATCAAGTTCTCTAACGAAACATGTATGTTTTCTAAAAGCTACTTCTAGATCGTAATCACAGAATTGACCTACAGAGAACAGTTATGACCAAGACCTTCCACATAATATACCCGGAGATAACACTTTTCCAACAACATAATCTCCATAACCCTTAATTGCACCGAAATGATCATTCCCGAATCTAACTGTCCCGATGAATTTGCTCACGAAGTTTATGAGCCACGACCGGTCTCCAGTCATATGCTTGGAACAACCTGAGTCCAAGTACCACTGAACGATTTGAACGATCTGCAGTTGAACACAGACAAGAATGGATAAGCGGATAATTGGGATCCCCATGCAAGAATGGGTTCCACTTGGTTAGTAACAATAATTAGAACACCCACATCAGAAATAGACACATCCATATCAGAAGTAGAAGCAATGGAATCATTGGGAATAGATGCAATGTTGGTGTCTGTATTTGACCTTTTCAAAGTATGTTCACTTCTTAAGGGAATAGTTCTACCAATAGGCATCTATTTTCTAGTGGGCATAGTCTTAGCAGTTTGAGAGCAAAACTGATTATTCTTATGGCCAAAAGGTATCCAATAATAACCTATCTTTATAAATGTTCTTCCTGTGCGTTTCCACTGTTTTCTAACAATCTTTCGCTTTTGCCTTTTGCCTTCTTTGCACGATTATTAGCGTTAACAATTTTAACGGGCATTTGACAGCATTAGACAAAGCATTCACACCACATTCATGATTAGCAAGAATTCAAGCGGAACATCATTACAAGGTTTGCAAATAGTATCGAATTGAATTAATTACAAGATGCGCCTAAGGCTAATACTAGAATCAACACGATTCGTTTTATTCAACTCAAGCTTAAAGTTCCTAGATTGGTCTTCTACTTTCTTCCTATGCACATTCTTAGCTTGCAAGGTTCTATCATTCCTTGTATTGTCTTGAGACTTTGACCTGCTCGCTTTAAAGTCACGATTACTCTGTAGAGGGAATGGGAACATTAGTTGGTTGATCTAATTTTTGCATTCCTGAACTTGATGTGCAAGGATCTGAACTACTAGAAGGCACATTAGTGTATACTTTCTTAAGACTGTGATTTGAGCTATTTGCAGGCACACTAAAGTTCACTTTCTTAGCACTAACATATCTGGAATCTGAACTACTTGAAGGCACATTAGTGTTTACTTTCTTAAGACTGGGCATAGAACGGATTTCCTGCTTGGCACTAGGCATAGAACAAGGCTTCACAGCTTTGGCTTTTTCACCTAAGGATTTTGGACATGTTGCAATTACACATTCAAGCAACTCTTGAGATCGTTTGGCCTGGAGGCAAGCAAACCTAATTTCTCTATCAAGAGGTTTATTAATGAAGTCCTCTTCAACAATCTCACGGAGACATTCTAGACTATCCTTAAGGTGAGCACAATAGTCATGAAACGCAGGTTCATTATTCCTAAGATGAGGAGGAATATATTTAACCATCACAGTATATTTGCAATCTAAGGGTGACTTTGAAACAACATTCTTATTAAACACAAGTGGCAGTTTCTCATTTTCCTGTCTTCTCAGATTCTCAATTTCCTTTTGTAAAGACGTTATTTTTTTGTTGTTTTGGTCACGAGTGACTTTCATTGAATCAAATAACTCTTTAAAGTGTCGTTTAACTTTTTCATTTTCTTCTAGAAAACTCTCGTTTTCCTTTTGTAAGGCATTTACCAAGTTTTGAAGATGAAAAGTTTGAGAGTACTGAGAATCTTAAGGAGGAGGCATTTGAGATCCAGTCACATTGTTCTTGTCACCCTTTAATTGAGAGATTTGGACTTTCAACTTTTTGATCGTGTTACAATGAGCTCGAATCTGTTCATCACGTTTGCTAATTTCATAAACTGCATCAAATTCAGGAGCATCCAAAGAAGTCTTGATATTTGAGGTTTTAACATTTTCTTTTAGATGTTGATATTTTAGTTGTAAATCAAAATGTTCAACTTCTAGTTTAGAAAGATGCTTTACCAAATTATCATGATCATCCTGATCAATTTTCTCATTAAGTTTCGAATTAATCTTTTCAAGCTCAATGACACGATCATGGGAGACTTTCAGTGCAACAGATAATTCATGAAATTGAGAAGCATTAATGGAGCAATTCCTAGTAAAGGTAAAACACATCTTGAGCAATACATTCAGAAATAAGATTCTCATTCAAGGTATGCAAGTTCTTCCTCTCAATCTCATTATATTTTAATGCTCGCTCATAGTCACTAACCTCAACTACCATTGCATCAAATTCTTTTTCCATTCCTTTAATATCTGAACTTATCCCCTTTTTAAGACTCTCAAAATGATCTTTTAGTAGTTTGAAGAAAGGCATTACCTCAGTTAGATAGCATTCTTTTGTTTGCTCAAAACCTCTTTCCCCTTCAGTTATCCCAGTGGGTGTGATCCTTTTCTTACAAGTTTTCTCAAAATCGACAAATAGTTGAAGAATAACATATTGGCTGATTAAGGTCTTGCTCTTAGTGGCAATAGTTCTAGGAACTAAATGCATCGGTGTATTTGGAGGATACACAGTCGCAATAGGCATTTTCCTAAGGGAAGGGTTTGTATCAACAAGATTTTCAGCTTTTAGCTTATCTAAATCCTTTTTCCCGAAAACTTGTTCAGGTGTTAATAACGTTTGAGGCTTAAATTTGTTTAAGGAGATCCAGTTTTCCTTCTTGTAATCATGGGGTGTGATAATTATTTTCTTCTCTTTACATATTGGATCATCTAGCTTTTTGTTCATCCTTTCCCTAGTGACTTCATCAGATTTATTATCTTCCTCAGTGCACTCAAGCTAACTAGGTTTCTGTCTAGGTTTAAGGATTTCATTGCCATCATAGAGTACCTTATGAGCATTTCTAGCCCTTTTAATGACCTCTGGATTTGGTTCCTCAACTAGGGGAATGCTATGCTTATCGCTTAAGACTCTATGCTTAGTGATCATGTGGGCAGTCTGAATGGTGTTCCCTTGTACGTACAACTTATTTTTCAAGCTTGTTCTTCAAGGTTTTTAGATTAGAAAAATCATTCAAAAGTTTTGATTCCTTGGCATGAAATTTCTGCTTAAGCACTTTAACATTTTCTTGAAGTTCTTGTTTTTGCTTAGCAGCTTTTGAAAGTTTTTCTTGTAAGGAATTTAACTCTTATTTTAACACTTCTTCTCTAAAATTACTTTTTCTAATAATTGTACGCATTTGGTTATCCAACTCCCGCTCACGAGTATTTAGCTCAAACTTAGCACGTTGTTCATAAATGGCAACTCGTTCTTTATAGGCATTAAGTTCAGAGATGACTGAATCATCAGGGGCACATGCAGTGTATTCATCATAGACATAATCATTATTGATTGCAGGAGATACATCACTTGATACAATCCCACTTTCACTTTGTTTCACATATTGATCATATGAGACAACATTGATATTTCCCATATTTTCAATATCTGACTCAATGATTTCAGTTGATTGTATTTCATTATGTATCTTTTGCACATCAACTTCATCATATAATTTTAATACCTCTGAGATGATTTTGTCTTTGGATGGTCCAGCTTGTGATGAAGTAGAGACTTTAGGAGAGACCATTGGAGAAATGCTAGCCATGAAAATTGTTTGTGCATTAGGTCCATCATCAACATCAGAGTCGTATGCATCACAATCAGCGTGACTTGAAAGGCATTCGATGATTGTGACCAATCTCCTGAATAGGTCGCTCATTCACATCTGCATCATATGTCTTAGCATTCCCTTCAAGAAGAAAAGCAGCTCCTCTTCATCCAAGGTTGCTCCATTGTCCTGAGCTTGTACTAGCAACATCTTATCCTCAAGTATTCAAAGATTCGAGGACGTTTTGGAGATGTGCAATTCCTTGCAATGTGTCCCTCACCACCACAGTTGTAACACTTAACTGTCTTGACTTGTCCTTGATTTCCATTCCTTCCTCGATTCTAATTTCCTCCATAGCCTCCACCCCTTCTCGATCATACTTGCCTTTCTTGGATGGTGCACCATAACCTTCCCTTCTCTAATAGTAGCTTGATTGTGTGGGTTGGATGTTGTTCGAGGTTGTTGTTGGTGTGTGGGAGAGTGTTCATGTTTTGACTGATCATGAGAGCTAGTTGACTAATGAAGTTTCCTACAGATGCATCAACATCAGCTTGTTTGAACATTGGATCGAATGAGTTTGTGAGTTCCATCACCCATGGGTATAACTTGTGAAGCTTTAGTGGTAACCCCAATGTTTGAGTAGAAGGCAGTTGAATCATTTGATGAGCTTGTCTCCCCTGGATTTGTTTTGAATTGTTCAAGAATCCTCTTTTCAAACATGGCATGTCTCTCATTCTAAAGAAGGAAGGCATACAGTTGCTCATAATTGTATTCTTCAATCCTTTAGTGAGCTTCACCGAAGTGACAAACTTGTGCCATTCGGGATTCATGTTGTTTACAAACTTTGAGTTTAGCTGAATGTTAGGCATGGTCATTCTGATGTTCCTCATGTCATTAACGAGTTTGTGGAATCTCACGTAATACTCATAGACACTCTCATCTGGTTTCATCTTGAAGTGCTCAAATTCATCATAGAGTTGTGATTCTCTGTCTTCCATGGTTAATTCAGAACCAAAAAGAAGCATCTTGACATTATCCCATACAACCTTTGCTTCAGTGTTGTGATTGATAAGCTTGTAGATGTCTTTTGGAAGACCATGCAATATGATGTTAGAAGCCCTGATATCCGCATCGAATCTCTTCTTCTCCTTATCATTGAGCTCATCATACGTCTTTGGTCTGTCTATTCCATAGATCATAGTTCCATCTTCAGCAGTATCAATTATGTCCCTAGTAGTCTCAACTCGATACGGTCCTTCATCAATTGATTTGAGAATGTTGACCCCATTTTCCTTTCCAAGACAATATAATCTGATTCTTTCAGCCCAAGAGTCGTAGTCAATTCATCAAGCATGGGTGGACGAGTATCCAACCATTGCTTGAACATCCTCGGCAATAGTGGAGATGATTGTAGGAGCGTTGGTAGACATGATGACTGATTAAAACGGGATTTTATAACTCTATGATTAAACCGGGAAATAGATTCTTTCACGGGATTTTACTAAATCAAGAGAAAACCGTATACAAAGGATATCACTCAAGTCGCTAGGAAACTTTGAAACAAGTCGCTAAGTGCCAAGTCGCTATAGTCCCAAGTCGCTAGGAAACTTTGAACCAAGTCGCTAAGTGCCAAGTCGCGATAGTCCCAAGTCGCTATATAACAACTCGCTACAATCCAAGTCGCTGGCAAAATTTTGACAAAGAATTCGCTTAGCACCAAGTCGCTGATTTGTCAAGTCGCTAAATAGCAACTCGCTAGGTACCAACTCGCTAACACCAAGTCGCTAACAATATAAAGTACAAGTCGCTAACTTACACCAAGTCGCTACGTGTAGTGGAGAATCCACTACGTGTACTTTTTGTCGGCTTGTCTCAATAGACAAGTCGCTAACCTAACTCGCTAATTCCTTTAACAACAACTCGCTACCAAATTGCAAAGCAAGTCGCTACCAAGAAAACTTTTCCGTGGCTCAAGTCGCTAGCATGAAAAAAACACATAAACACCACTTTTCAATCCAAAAGCAATCCAACCACGATGATTCAAGCCTTCTAAATCAAAACCTAAACACTTGTGATGATTCTAAACACCAAAATACAATCAAAATCCAAACTTTAACACTAGAAATCAACCAAATGATGCAAAACCACTAAACTTTTTCAAACTCAAAACCTCCTAAAAACCACTAGAAATCCAAAGATATGTAAGAGATGATCTAACCATGGCTCTTGATACCAATTGTAACATATTGGATTTCACATACACACTAAACCATAATCACAAGAGGCGTACAAGAAGGTTTTTAGAGAGAGAAAGTTAGAGATTTAGGGAACTTAGTGAGAGAAAGAAAAATCTTATTATGAGCTCCAACTCTCTACCTTGGAAGGTAGAGAGTATTTATAGTCTTACAATAAAACGCCACACAACGGGCTGTGGATCAGGCATACAGTGGGTAAAGACCCGTCCGTCCTCCACGGTGTTACTAAACTAACTACTACTTAACATAAAATAACTATGACTACGAGCTTTCTAACGACTATATATACTTGAGGTGACCGACTCTTTAATACCTGGAATTTCTAATTCCTAACACACTTGCCGGAATTTGGCCAGAATATGGCCGGAAGTGGTCGGCTAGGTGGTGGTTTTAGGGTTAGGGTTTTTATTTTTGAAGAGAGAGAGAGAGTAGAGAGAGAAAGTAGTGGTAGTGTGTGTGTTTTAGAGAGAGAAATGAAAGAGGTGAATGAGGTAGGGAGTGGGTATTTATATTTTGAGGGAGGGACTAAAATAAAAATGAGAAGGGAGGGGATGGTGGCCGGCTCAAGCAAAAAAGGTGGGGCCGAAGCCGTAATTTTTTGTAAACTATCCCGTTTACCCATTCCCGAGCTCATATATTGTCCTACGAGTGTCCCACGACGTTCATCCAACTTTCTATTTTGTTTATTTAAGTTTTTCCACGAGTTTTGACTATTTATTTGTCAAGTTTTGAGTTACGGTCTAAAAGTTACGTTATTTCTCGTTTTAGGCTTTTATAGTGCCGAATCAAATAGTGCCTATAAAAAAGAGTTAAAACTCACACGATAACTCATCCAATAATAAAATAAATTATAAAAACCAATAAACGATATCAAATCAAGTCATGGTCGATGAAAATAGTGATAAAGGCAAAAGCTTGGTTTAGTTTAACGTAATGCGGTTACCTAAAATAGACTCACTAAATTGCCAGTTGTCACAGAGTGAGAAGCCGTGCAAAAAGGAACCTGAGTTTTGGTGATGAAGTTGATCCACATGCTTCTTCAAGAGCTGTATCCCATTCTCTGTCATCACTAAGTAGACCAAGCGCGTCGCATGCAACACGATATGTAGGATATACAATCTGATTGACCGATCTAAGCTCTGTAAAACCTCTACAGCCTTTTTGATGACACAATAACATCCTTTGGTAGAAAAGTTCCCCTGAATTTGGGTGTATATATGCTAGCCGACCAATAGAAGATTTGTTAGTTTTCCTGTGCGACCAACATTTCCGATCTCCATACCACACATACTCTGATGGAAATTGTAAGTATGTCAAATGCCGCCCATCTTCATTTTTAATGTTGTAAGTAAACCATTCTGTGAGCGTTGTTAGCTTACGATCACGACGGTTAACCACAGACTCTAAATTATCACCATCTCTAAAAGTGATATGCTGCATGTTTTCTAGATGGACCGAAAGAATCTGCACCACCGGTTCTCTATTGTGTATTTCAAATTTGAGGATTCTCCAACACGCCTCATGAGGGCATATGAATCAGCCATCAAGATAACTCTGAATTTCATCAATGGGTTGTTCCTGCTGTGTTAATGAAGTGGATGCTTCGCCAATAGACTTTGTGACTTTAGCAAAGATTCTATCAGTCCCTTTTGATATGTATTTAAACAAATATTTTATCAAAGATAATCCATCCACAGTATTCCACATTGATATGAGCCTCAAATGTCAAGCATAGATCACGGTTATAGGGAACCACATATCCATTATCAAGCCTCATTTGACCTTTGGCCGCAAAAGAATTTCCTTGCCTTCTTCGATAATGCGGATACCCCTTGTCATCAAAGAAAGTTTCATTATTGTATCTTTTTGGGAAATGTTTTGTGCAGGTATCGCCTTGCATACATGGTGCATTCAAGTTAGCTTTGCCACAGGGTCCATGCATCATCATCTCTGAAACAATCTTATAAAGTTATAAGTGCGCTGATCATCTAGACGATCAGGCAGCTCTACCGAAATGTATTGGTCCACATCTTGAGCATCCTCGATCTTGTTAAAAGAAGAAATCCAGACCAGCGTATGACAATGTGGTAACCCACGTTTCTGAAACTCAATAGTGTACAACACTGCATAGTTAAAAAAAAACAACTATAATCAGGACAACATGTTGGCATACTACATCATGCATTCATTAAGTAAAAAAATATGATTAAATGATAGAATGGCAATTTTAAAAAAAACTGAAAATATCCATACCTCATGTCACCCGTCCAAATGTTCGCTTTTCCTTCATAAACTTCACAAATGATTTAACCTTTTTCTCAAAGACTCTGCATACTATATCCGCTCTATCAGTTGTAGCCAAATTAGGAAACTGAGCCATGTATCTTTGAACCTCATGCCACTTAACATTACATGTGAATGTTATAAAAAACCGAGGGTTACCAAGGACTCGACAAATCGCCAATGCATCCAAGTAATGGCTGTACATATATCTCGGATCTCCAATAAATGACGAAGGAAGTATAATTCGCGAGCCTGTCTGTGAACCATCGTGATCTCCTCTTGAGATTGCATCATAGAGGCCTGAAAAATAGTCTCCTCGAATGTCGCTCAGATGAGTTCTATAAAAATCCATCCTATTCTGTTCTATGCAACAATAAACACCAACCACATACTGCTGGAAAAGCCTGCCCGTCCGAAAAAGCAGATTATAGGTATCATGCCTCGGATGTAACTGGTACGTGTAGAATGCATTCATTGACACTCACTTCGGATCATCATCTGGATCTGCTGTTCTAAGCTTTAGCTTTGTATGATAACCTGGCTGACCATAGATGAAAATCAATGGAAACTATAACGGCATGTATGACTTATGAATTTTGGTAATTCTCTTCAAGGGGCCATCTTTGTACTCGAGAATAACATCGTAATTTGACTCACTTTCTGGGCCACTGTCAAAGAGAATGGCGCCAAGGGTCTGCGATGCTGGAAGTTCATAGCCACGGGGACCTTCACCGCTGTAAAGCCTCACCTTAAATTCTGGGACATCATGTTGAGCACATTTATCGCGGGCTGTCCTAAATATCTGGACCAACTCATTGTGATCATCCAAGAAGTGAATAAGCCCTTGCACCACCTCTGGATCCAAATCATGGCCATCTGAATTTGGAAAATGGCTCAATCTATGCTCAACCTCATTCTACGTGTCATAAATATAGAGCTGTAAGAACTTTGGGTTATCATCGGGTGGACAAAGTGAGCCGATCCGATAGTATATTTGGCCTGAAACTTTAAAAACATACGTCCCTCTACCATAATTGATTGTGTTGTCTACAGTCGCGCTGAAAGAAGTCATTGCAAACATCTGATTGTAGGTTCTGATGTTTTCCATAAAGGCGCTTTGCCCAAGTAGCTCTTTGATGTACTAAGGTGGATTTACTTCAGGTTGCATAAACATTTTACCACCCCCACAACATAAATGGTAACGAGCAAGATCATTTTGAGACCGATGCCCTGCCAGCCGTTCCCCATTCCAAAAAGCAGCATTACAGTGGTACCACCCGTCAGTACAGTCTCCTAAATCATCATACACAGGCGATGCATCTGCATCGATTAATAAAACATTGTTACCATAAAGTTCTAATAATATATGTTTGGGAAAAAGCTGAAGCATGGAAAAACAACAGTTGCAGCAGCTACCTTGTGCTGTATAAGAAGATGAGCCTTTACAAATGCCACTTGCATTATTATCTGAAGCCGAATTGAAACTACTTATGAGACAACGTTGAAGAACAGACCTTCTATTGGGCTGGCCCGCACGTCTATTTCTTTTTTGACCTTGTGCTTGATGACTAACATTTGCTGCCAGCAAAAGAAAGTACCATAAAAGTTAAAGCTCATTCTTGCTGCAAACAATATGGTCAAAAAGTGACACCCCCAAAAAAACTTACTTTCAGCTGGATGAGGAGTAGTTGGTTCACCAATGGTGTGGCCATGAGCATCTAAACTTGGTTCATGCATGGAGGTTGTGGATGTCCGAGCTACACGCCTTTTTCTTCCTTGAGTGTTTGGCGAGCGGCAATTGTCAGATGTAACATCCATGCCAACACCACCAGGGGCATCTGGTGTAGACGCTGGAAGACAACCACATAAAAGGCAAAAGTTAAAGCTCATTCTTGCAGCAAACAATATGGTCAAAAAGTGACACCCAAAAAAAAGACCTTACCTTCACTTGGATGAGGAGTAGCTGGTTCACCAATGGTGTGACCATGAGTATCTAAACTCGGTTCATGAGGTTGTGGATGTCCGAGCAGCACGCCTTTTTCTTCCTTGAGTGTTTGGCAAACGAAAATTGTATGTAACATCCATGCGGACACTACCACGGACATCTGGTGTAGATGCTGGAAGACAACCGCATAAAAGGCAAAATCAATATCACACAAAAACATCCGGTGTTCAAGAAAGTTTGTTACAAAATAAAGCATGGGTGATGACCTTCAGTCATATATAAATCAGGAGTCTGCACATGGCTCCCAGTGTCGTCAGCCGATTTTTTTTCTCTTTCTACTTTGTTTTGAAGGTCCAGTATCGTGTGCATGTAATCCTATTGACAATAAAGAATACTATGAAAAGGTATTTTAACATTCCATAGGAAGGAATAAAATTTTACAAACGACATCTGAAAAAAGAAGAGCAAAACTCACTTTCCAACGTATTAGGAGTCATTGGCTGACCAGCGCTGCACACAAAATCAGCTGACCCATACAGGTGATCTGGGTTGGCAGTTGTCTGCTTCTGTGGGCTACCTCTTTTCCGAGGCTGGTGTGAGCATCTGCTATCATGCGCAACTGATCCTAGCATAATTAAAAAAAGACCCTGTGAATCTAATTGAGCAACGCTAATGTACTGTGCAAAAACAAAGGCCATTGCTTTAAAATTCAGCACAAATTCAGCCTGAAAGAATTACCCGTTGGCACACAGACTCCACCGATATGGCTACTATCATTGAATCCATGTGGTGCCCTATAATCTGCACAGGCAGCTCCTGAACAACACCTAGAAAAAAAAGATGCAACATCAACATTTCAATGGTCACATGCTAAACATCACAATAACTATAAGCACATCAAGAATGAGCAACAAAAAAAAAGCTAACCTTTGCCATGATGGCTATTGGATGCAGTAAAAGGCTGTGATGCATATGGCTGGCGGGCACACATGGCTGGCGCAATGATGCTACACATTTGACATCCAGTAGACCCATGTATATCCGGAGCATTGTTTTGTATCAGGTTTTCAAGTGACCGGTTTGTGGTTTTTTCGGAGCCAGATATTGGTTTGGAGTTCATAATTATAAAGAATAATAGAAAGGCAAATTATGAAGCCAATAAAAATCATGCAAAGGAGAACCATTAACATTTTTTAAGCGATTATGATGAGCTAAAAAACAACGATTATAAAGCGATAGTTTTCAAATGCAAAATAGAGGAACAAAAGACAAACAAAAAGACCCAAAAAAGTCAGTGGTTATCATCCAAAAAAAATAAAAGAAGGCAAAAAAAAGACAAAGAACAAACTAAGGCAAGAAAAAAAAGAGATGGAGAGCATTTAATAAGGGTAGCATTCTATTTCACATGACTCTAACCTTAAACCCCCTAAAAAAACTGTGGACCTCATTTACTGAGCCAAAAATGTAACCATAAGTAACATTGTGTGGAACATCTAACCACTATAACATCTAAACATAAGGCAGTCACAATCAACAGAGCTAACATAACGCCCATCAAAATCTAAACGCAACCTAGCCCTACCAGCCTAAAGATCAAACTAAAATAGCAAACAACACAGGGAAAAAACACCAAGGCTTGCATCAACTACTCAATATACAAAAGTCGCTGCAAAGATTTTTGATGTAGAATAATTGGCACACTTAGCACTAACATAAGATATACCAACCACAAAGATGAAACCAAAATAGGCCAAAAACAAACAAAAAAACAACATCACACCTTGTATCAATCGCTGAAAATAGAAAACTTGCTGAGGAAATTTTCGATGCAAAATAATTGAGAAACCTAGGTCTAATATCAGATCCACCAACCCCCCAAAAATATGTGGAAGAAAATAGAGATGCACCTGTAGCGTTTAACATGTGGCCAGCGTCCATCCACAAACGCGAATAAAATATTGATTTAACGGTACCCATTGCCGTACGGTGAAAGAATGCCCGGATTTTTCCTCGGAGAAGCACCCAGTTGGATCTAAAAGATAAGCTACGAATGTGAGTAGAAATGAATAGACCGGGTCGGTTAAGGGAACGGGCCTCCACCCAAAAGTTCATTTTAAAAAAATGAAGCCAAGTTGCACTATTCATAAGGTCCCCAATAAATGTTATATAGAAGAATGTTTTGAAATTTGCAAAAAGATCGAGGTGTGTCTCCATTACCCACAAAGATTGTTTCAGTTTAGTGGGTTGGTTGGTTCATTGGGTTTTTGGGAATCGATGAATTTGACGAACGATTACTTTATTAATCCCTGATAGGTTTCTTTCATTTGATATATTAATATTTATGTTTATGTGTAGGTTTAGCGGGGTTGATTCAAAGGCATGGTTCATTATGGTTCAGTGGCATGGTTCTGTGGCATTGTTCATATGGTTTAGTGCCATGGTTATGAGGTTGGTTTAGTGGGGTTTGCTGCTTTTCATCAGGTTGGGTTGGTTCAGTGGGTTGGGTCAGCGGGAGCACACTAAAGACGAATATGCTGAACACGTACAAGCTTAACGTGAACACACTGAAGACGAATGAGCTGAACCGTTACAACTTTTTATCTGGTGTGTGAGTCGTATATTTTTTTGTTAATAAGGGTGACATAAAGCCCAATAACTACATCACATAAAGCTCAATAAATACATCTAGTTAATAATTTTATCTGGTGTGTGAGTCGTATATTTTTTTGTTATTTTTATACAAAAATGATATTGAGAATGAATTTTTCTTACTTGTTGTGATGACATTGAAAACTCGTGCCATTAAAATATCTACATGTATAGTTTTCTATATTGTAAAAAAGAAAAACATACACACACGATATGATGACTTTGGCTATAACACTAGTCTGGTGTTATAGGCCTACAATGTAGAGATTGATTTTTCATACCCGAAGCTCTTACTATGTTTCTGAGGCTGTTACTTATGAACATCTGTTATTGCTGCCTAGCAAATTTACGTACATGATAAATAAGATGAAATGCATACTACACACATGGGTTGGGGGTTGTCTATGGCAATGAACACATGTGTCAACTTATTGGTCATAAGTTCAAGTCCTAGAGAGGCTCTTAACACACTTTGTTTTCATGGAAAAAAAAACATAAGTGAATCATTGGAGTAAATTTTGCATACCACGACTTCGCCTTTGGCTTATGTGAGTTGTCCACCAACCTAGAGGTTTTTAGTGCAAGCATCGCTAGACATTTGTGAGATATATTGTAAGATAAGTGTTATAAGGCGCGAAAAATTTGTCGTTTAAAAAACAAAAACGATGCCTTTTGGAGAAAATTGGGAAACTTATTAAACTTACTAAATTTATTAAATTTTACAACTTATTAAACTAATCGCATGTTATTGGGGTATTAATTGCGTATCACGACTTCGCCTTTTGTGAAGGCTATGATTCGTTCACTAGTGTTTTTCCTAGGTTTGGATTACGGTATCCCATAAACAATGAGTGATAGACAGCATATCAGTCGTAATTCTTGAAGTTGGCTCATTGGCTTGTTTAGAGATTAAATTACATGATTATATATATGTTACATAGTTGATAAACTGAAAAGGATTTAAAACATACGTTTTTAGGGGGTCATTTAAGCCCTAAATCGGTACATTTTATATCCGTTACTACTTAAAATCGTTCCTTTTCACATTTTAGGTCTTTTGGAAGCAAAATGCTAGAATGAAGCATATTTGGACAAAAAGGAGCGAAAACATGAAGAAAAAGGCAAAGTCAAGATCCAAGGTGTGGAAAACTAGAAGGGGGGTTGAATAGTTTACCGATTAAAACTTGGTTTTAAACTATTTAGATTGACTTATGTCAATCTATTTGAACGTGTGTGTTGGATGTTGATAGACAAGCATATAGAAAAATAAAATCAAAGATAAAGAGTAAGAAGCTCAAAACCACAACGCGAGTATTTATAGTGGTTCGGCTACAAGGACACCTTCCTTGCCCTACTCCACTCCCCGAGTCACCTACTCGAGAGTTCGTAATCACTACACGACACCAACTCCTTGTGGCGGAGAAGCCTTCAAAACGTCGCCTACTCTTTATCCGGTACAAGGCTAGATACCGGGTTCTTCCACGAGGTAGAACCAAACCTATCACAACGTTGCCTATCTTTTATCTGGTACAAGGCTAGATACCGAGTTCCATTACAAAAGAGGAACTACTACCCAACACTACACAACACCTATCCCAAAGGAGACCCACTCCTTATGACAATATCAATAAGGATAACAATATCCTTTGACCCAATACTAATCTATCTTGCATGTGGAAAACTAGAAGGGGGGGTTGAATAGTTTTGCCAATTAAAACTTCCTTTTAATCTATTTAGATTGACTTATGACAATCTATTTGGATGTGTGTGTTGGATGTTGATAAACAAGCATATAAAGGTAAGTAATGAAAAGATAAGAGTAAGAAGCACAAAACCACAACACGACTATTTATAGTGGTTCGGCTACAAGGACACCTTCCTTGCCCTACTCCACTCCCCGAGTCACCTACTCGCGAGTTCGTAATCACTACACCAATCTCCTTATGGCGGAGAAGCCTTCACAACGTCGCCTACCCTTTTTCGGTGCTAGGCTAACCACCGGGTTCTTTCACTCCAAGGTGAACCACACCTACACAACGTCGCCTACCCTTTATAAGGTACTAGGCTAAGTACCTAGTTCTTTCACTCCAAGGTGAAATACACCTTCACAACGCCGCCTACCCTTTATTAGGTACTAGGCTAAGCACCTAGTTCCATTGCAATGGAAGAACTACTACCACACTACACCAACGACTAATCCCAAAGGAGATCTACTCCTTTACAACATCATCAAGGATATCAATATCCTTGAATCTAATACTAGTCTACCTTGTACATCGAAACACACCATATCGAATGTACATCTAAGGCACCTTTCACTAATGCCTTTGACTATATCTACAAGACACCTTTCACTAATGTCTTGTGTCTTCACTTCTAAGCACCTTTCACTAATGCTTCTTTGTCTTGACTTCTAAGCACCTTTCACTAATTCTTCTTTTTCTTGACTTCTAAGCACCTACCACAAGTGCTTATACTATAGAAGATATATACCCTTCACTGATATCTTCATCTTAATGCTCGAGACATCTTTCACTAATGTCTTGAACACTACACTTCTTTGAGAAAAGAAAGGAATCATCAACAAGAAGACTTCAGTAGCCTTGATGATGAGGAAGCATGGCAACTCATGGAATTGAGCTTGCTTGACTTCAAAGGTGGTGATCTTGCCTTTAAGAGGAACCTAAAAGATCACACAAAAACAAAACTACAAACATAGATCTCTTGGATCTAAGGTTAGTGAGATTTAACTCAGGGGGAAAGTGTGTTAGAAAGAGATGATGAATAATGAAGAAATGGCTCACTATTTATAGAGGAAAAATCCTACTGTTCCCCGGATCCCACGGATCCCTTCCACTTGGGATCCGGCTAGCACAAAGCTAGGGATCCGTGGAACGCTCCTCTTTACCCATGGGTATTTTGGTTATGGGTCATGGGTCATGGGTTGGACCATGGATCTTTGGCTAGATACAATGTATCTTTGAGTGCAATGCACTTAGTCACTTGGGTATGGGTTGATCCATGGGTTATGAGTATTATCCATATGTGATATAAGCATGATGTCATGCAATGGGTTATGGGTCAAGATCCATGGGTTATGGGCTTTGGGTTGTACCCAACTACATTTAATGTATTTGCCTAATGGGTTGTGATACTTAAGTTTCTACCCATTTGTATTACCCAATATACTACATACTAGTTGTGTGTATATTTTATCCAAATATGTAAACAATAGTTGTTGTACATATGTATTACTAAATCATAAAATCACTTATACTTGTTTTAGTGTTTTATGTGAAAATGTGAATATGTTAGAAACTATTAGTTCAAACCATTTACGTATTTTATTTGTTTCGTTAATATAATTTTACGTTTGTTATCGACAAAACAATAGAAGATCGTAAAATATAAATAAACGTTTTTATGGCTTATTTGTATTAACAATCTCCCGCTTTTTGTTGATGACAAAACATAAAATTATTTTAAGGAAAAGCTAAAATTCGTAAAAATTTGAATTTGTAGTTTTTACTTTCTTCTCCCCCTTTTTGTCGAAACAAAAAGTGTTTGAAGGAAGGTAACACATTGTTTTTAAGAAAAACATGTGAAAGAAAAAAAATAAGTAAAAGGAAATATAGAGCAAATAACGGGAAAGGATCTCGTCTTTTACTCCCCCTTGACGAGTCCATCCCTATGTTAGGGCGTCAAGTAAGTGATACTAATCTAGTTTATTTGTAAATAAGTTTGCAAAAGATATCGTCTAAGAGACTAATGTGCTCCCCCTTGATGATTGCAATTTTGCAAGGGGATGTCACGAAAAGTAAACCTAGTATTGCAAGTAATTTGCAATGTATTGCTTTGACATAAAGCTCCCCCTAGCTTTAGGATGTCAAAGTCTTCATATGTAAATTGAATAACTACAAAACAAAGGTTAGAAAGCAAGTATAATTCACAATTTCCTGCAAATGTGATTCAAGTTAGTAGAAAGAAAGCTTTCTGTCTTACGGATCCCACGGTTCCCTCCTAGTAGGGATCCGTCTAGGCAATTCTGAGAGATCCGTATTAGCTGTTCAATTACAGCCAAGGTGATATAACAAGTAATGTTATCACAAAAATCATATGCTCAACAAAATAACAAGTAGCATGTAATTCCATTTAATAAAACTAGAGTTATGATATACATGACTCTAAAAGCTAAGAAAATAAGAAAATACATGACTAGGAATTTCTAAACCAACTATCGCTTGATGCTAGGACACCACTAAAATCTTATAGCTCAAGTTTTGTTTAGGTTTGATCTCGTCGAAACGCTCGAGGAGATGATAAAACATGAAACGTTGGTCTTCTCGTACTTCATGTATCAAACTTTCAACATGTTGACAATGATAGCAATCTTTGTCATGGCTAGGTAGTGGTGGTGGAAGAAGTGAAATGGCTTGATGCGAAGGATCAAGTGAAGCGGCTTGTGGAGCTTCAAACGATGGAGGGATTGGTGGAGGTGCATTTGAGAATGACTCAACCAAAAATGATGGTGGTGGTAGAGAAGTGTCAACTTCCATATGGTCGGGTGGTTGACTTTGATGATTTCTCATAATCCAAATGGGATTATATGACAGAAACGGCGAAAAGGAAGCCGGAGCAAGTGTTGACTCAACACCTTGATTTTAAACCATTATTCCTCCTAATGAGGAGAATGTTGTCGGCGGAAGCGGATGAGACGGCCTAGGAGGCAAGTCCTCTAAATTGTAGAGGTGTGGTGATGATAGTGGGGATGTAAAAGAAATAGCTCTAGGAACCAATGGTGATGGTTTAGTGGAGATGATATTGTTTGGCCTAGGAGGTATGGTGGTGTTTGGCATTGGTAGTTTTGTGGGTCCTATCCTTTTAGGAATTGGTTTGATTGGATGATGAAGAATTCTATCATTTGTTGGCTTGACGGGAGATGATTCGGTTGAAGAAATTTTGTGTATAACACGAGCCCTTTTCATGAGTGGTTCTTTGGTGGATAAGTTACTACTTGGGGTTTTCCTCATGATGAGATGATTTCAAGAGGTTGTAAGAGCTTAAAGTTAGGATGAGAGTGATGACTATGGAGGTCCTAACAAGGTGGTTTATAAACTAAGAGATTTGGCAAGTGCATTTAAGCCTTAAGCCACTAGGATTCATTGGAATGTGATGATTGACATGCACAAGAGTCAACTTCAGAGGTTGCACTGATCTAGGAACTCATTTAAGATGAGATGGAGTGCTTGAGTTAGGAAGATGAGTTGAAATGATTGTTTTACCAAGATTTGACATAAACTGTCATCCGGATCCCACGGTTCCTTCCTCAGAGGGATCCGTCTAGGCTAATCCTAGGGATCCGGCTTTCAGCAGTTATGAAAGGGTGGAAATGATGTTTCTAGGATCTAAGACCTATTTCATCTTGAGTGTTTCAGTCCTCCTAAGTGTTTTAAATGAAGGGGTGCTTGAGTTCTTGAAGGTAATGAATGATGTAGCTAATGATTGTCATTTATGGAAGGATTTGGAACTTTCAAGAGTACCAATGGATGAGCAAGGATGACACTAAAGATTTAGAGTGTCAATTGAATCTAAATGATCCTAGAGATCAGGTTGTGTTTTAGGATAGTGTTTTTGAAAATATCCTAGAAGCTTTGAGATGGGAAAACTAGATTTTGATCAACTTTGATCAATTTTGAAGTGAGGATGATTAATGATCAATTTTGCCATAATCAAAAGATCTCTAAGGCTAGATGGGAGAGATCAATTAAAAATGAAGTGTGAGTTTAAGAGCGGAAGAGTAGTGTATTAAGTACGAAACGGTAGATCTACAATCATCTTAGAGTGTGATCTAGGTGAGTTATGTATGAGTAGGAAAGATCAACCTATCTTGATAAGGACTTAATTTTGCCTTAAGGCACTATGTTTAGCTTAGTGTGTGAGGTGTTCTAAGGATATGTTTGAAATATAATGCTTGCAATTGCATTTTCTGCTTGCCGGATCCCACGGTTCCCTAACAGTAGGGATCCGTCTAGTACAATCTTTGGGATCCGCCCATCTGCTCAGCAGGACCTTTACTAAAGGTATGCAATGATCTTGACAATGCATTATATCTCAAGGATTGTCTAAAAAGAGTTCTAATACTAAGATATCAAATGTAAGACGTTTTATTTCATGAAGGAAATTGGATTATGTAACACCCCCAAAAATGGTTTGCAGCGGAAGAAAAATTTTTTGGGATGCTACTCAATTGGATCATAACACAACGTGAAAATAAAGATTTTTCTTAAAAGATTTCATTTATTGAAGTAAAATAGAGTTTACAAAGGTTGATTTGTTGCGGAAAAATGGCCCATTAATAAAATGTGGTCCCCATACGTAAATCAGAGTCATCTATGACCATGCCATGCCAATGCCCAAGCGCCTCCAGAGTTAGCTATCGCCTTTTTAATACCTGAGATAAACATGCTTAAAAAGATCAACACAACGGTTGAGTGATATTCATAGGTTTAGTAAATAGTTGAACACAAGTAAGAGATGATAATTGCTTCGAAGACAATTACCATAGAAAACAGAGATTATTATTATGCACTAAGCTCATGACACCAATACTAACTGCATACACCTAATTACTGGTGTAAGTAATAAAATTGCCCCCATATGTAATAGCCAATTACATAGAGATACCAAATATAGTGCGCCCCGGTTATTTCCGATAACCGAGTCGGGGTCGTCAATTCCCATAGTACTATCCACGATATTTGCGTTCACTCGCAAGTGATTAATGGTTCATGATGAAGGGGACTTTTGGCAGGCAACTTAGGCTATAATAATAATAATCAGGCAAGCATACATTTTAAGAAAAGACTTGTGTTCTTGTTTATAGCATGTATCTCCCCCAAAGAGTTTATAAAATAGTTAAAAGAGTAAAAGTGGGGCTATGAACTCACCTCGATACGAAGCAACGCAAGAATCACAACTAACAAGACTGACATCAAAGAGCAAGCACAACCAAATCATGAAGGAAGGCACGTCGATATCCAAAGAGTACAAGTACAAAGGTACAACATCGTCACGACCTAATAGTATACGTATTATCTCAAAATACGTCTCAAAAAGTAAAATAGTATAATATCCGAAAGACAACGTGTCTTGGTTTTCGTGGAATACTCGTGTTAAACGTTTCCAAAAATCCATTATCAATATCTCAAAAAGTTTAGTTTTAACGTTTCGTGTGGTGGTAAGAAAACATAGACTCGACATATAACTCACTCCAAAAATATGATATGCATCTAACTATAATTCACACCAAAGCATAATGTATATCCCAATACATCATAAGGAATACTCAAGAAATATTGACCAAAACTCAAGTTGAGTTGACAACGACGAAAGAGAAGTCGAGACATTAACGAAGCACAATTACTTCAAGAAAATAAACAAGGAATTTATAAAGGAAGTCAAGGTATATAATACGTCACATGTATTATATAAGAAAGAAATCAAGAAAATAAATTAACGATAAAACAATAGAATCCGACGCATTTCCGGAAACCTCAAAACAAAGAAAAGGAATTTCTTATAAAAGAAAACATACTTGTAGAAACATTCCAAATGAATTATAAGAAATTATAAGATTTTTAAAAATTTTAAGATTTTTCGTCTTTTTTGTCGGTATTTGAGAAAATAGAATTTTTGTAGAAATTTTACTAAGTATAGAATTTTTGTAAAATTTCGGCATGACCTACATGTTTCTTCAACATTTCTCATATTTACAAAATCAATATTTTACCACTTAAAACAATCCTACAAATCAATATATTTACAATATCTAAAATTTGGTTTATGAAAACCAAAAGTACACTATACGAAAGTCAATGTAACAACAAAATAAGCCTTTTCGGGACAAAAGAAAAGTCATTACCGTTGGTAAAATATCATTCCGGACAAGTTTCATTTAATAAGTTTTGTCCGAATCGGACCCGAAAGTGGTCAAAATCCCATTTCAAAAACTGGACAGCTTGCAATTTTCTTTATAAATGCTGTCAAAATATATAAGTTTCGTTATACTTCATTTAGTCATATCTTTCTCGTTTTAAGTCCGATTTTCACGTTCTTTATATCCCCGGAAAGGTAATTAAGTGTACTAACATATTTTTAAGATTATAAGTTGTCAAAAATAATTTAAGGATACTGTTTCATCTGAACTAAATTCTGGACAGATCATTTATCAAAATAAATAAGCGAACCAAACCCCCTGTTTGGCTGCAAAATGCGAAACCAAACACCCCTGGTTGGGGCAGCACTGCAGCAAAACAAACACCCTCATAGCGGGGCTGTAACAACAGATCCAAACGCACCATATTGCTGCTGAAATAAGCAGCTCCAAATGCACTCTTGTGCAGAAAATAGACCAACTAAACGCATCCTTACTGTTTTAACTGATACGGAGCAGCAAACAAGTGGAAAAGGAACAACCAACACACCTTAAATAAGCTGGAACTTGAGCCAAAAATAAGCTGTACAACACACCCCTTGGTGAATTTTCTGTGAACCGATGCAACACATGCCAACACCCTTCGTGGGTGTGGCTGAACCGAGAGTCACAATCAATAGATATAACTTGTAAGTACAAAACCATATTATAAACAAATTAAAACTGTAACTTATACTTCGTGACAAAACTAAAATCAATCCAAGACCCGAGTGAGAGAAACAAAACTGACCCGAACCCGCAACTAACCAAACACCTTCTCGGTGTTCACTGTAAACCGAAACAAGAGAGAAACAAACACCCTACGTGGGTTTTCTGTTTGCACGCGTAAACCAGAATGAAATCATACTAGCTTGACTACAATACGATCCCATGAACACACAACACTACCATGAGCAATCCAAATTAAAACTATAAGATAAACTGGGTCGTACGAGTTTCGAACCGACCCGAGCACAACATCAACACAAGCATCCGTTTTGATCATTTTACCACACGAATCGATTCAAAGCCGTTTTTAACCAATGTTAACCACACGATTTTTATGCAAAACACTTTATACCACACGAAACCTTTATCAAACGTTTTTACATTCCACGAAACAATAAGACTCGTTTGTATAATCGGTTTAAACAAGAAATAAATGGTAACGAAGATGGATGTGGGTGGCGGCTTACCATAAAACGAAAGAAAAGAGAGATAAGTGGCGAGGGATACACGGCTGAGGAGCGGATTCACGGACCAAAACACAACAATCATCACCTGATCATGACCCGTTAAAACTTATACCCGATCTATAATACTCCTACTCCCTTGGACACCAACGCCGGCTGCATCAGAAAAGTGAGGTGGTGTCGTGGCGGATATGGACGGAGTTGATGAAACCATGAACCCAGAACACGATCTAATATCTTGGTTAACAACCTTTGAACCTTCGTATCTAGCATCAAAAACAAAAGTGGGAGTGGCGATTGTGGTGGCGGCTCAGGGAGGGTGGCGGCTGAGTGAGAGAGGATGAGAGGGAGGCTGTGATGAATTTTATGACTAAACCCTAATATTAACTCTTTTATAGTCTAAAATATTTAGTGGTAAAATGAGAGTGACAAGTTATAGATAGTATAGGGTGAGTCATGAAAATATACTCCATGGGTTCATTTTGTAACTTTTATAAATTTTTATAAATATTAGGTTTGGGGCACATTCGGAGGAGTAAACGGACTCGAAAAAAATTTACAAAACTTGCGCCATTGTTCACGAAATCATTTTTCCAATAAAAATGAGTATTTACTCGACCACTTTCTCGCAAAAAGAAATAATGATCAAATTAGAATGTTTTAACGAAATTACACTTGTGCCGGTACGCGTTGTGTCAGATTTTCACGTTTTATGAGAAAATCTATCGTTCTCGATTCAAATAGGCTCGGAAAAATCCAGGAGTGAAACTTAGTAACATAATTACTATAGTTTATTATTAAAATTTGTTTGAAATTTTACGGGGTGTTATAGTACCTACCCCTTATGGGAACCTCGTCCTCGAGATTAAGTTTGTGTTAGTTGCTTAGGTAATAAAGGACAAATTTGAAATCTTCCAGTTTTGTCTGCAAACGTGACATATATAAATTTGTTCGAATTAAAAGAATATTTCAAGAGGCACAATTTCTTTGAGATGAAAAATTTGATGTATGTAAAGAAAGTTGCTAAATTTCAGCTTTGGTGATGAAAACTTGTTAAATACGGTTTTAGGCGACAACATGGAATCGGTTCCAAGTTTGAGGTTTTTATGTGAACTCGAAAGTTGTTTCTCAAAATAATTTTAAATACCTTAGCTTTTGTAGATGATGAATCAGTTTTGTTTTTTAGCATTTCTCATTATTGTTTTCAAAACAAAGCGCTTATTTTTACATCCGAAAATAAGATTTATTTTCAAAAGAAAATATCGGTTATCCTTTAAAGTTTTTCAAGAGGAGTAAATAGTTTATAGGGAAATTGCAGTAAAGTTCATGAAAAGGTTTGTAAAACACTTTATTGGGTAAGAAGAAAATACTTTTGTCATGATAAATCGTAGTTTGTGGTTCGGTATTAAAGCAACAACTTGGTAGGATGATTTTTAAAACGGCTTATAAAGTAATAGAAGACGGTTTGTCAATGGTAGTGAAATATTTTGGTAAGACACAATTCAGGTTATAAAATAACTCGGGAAATGATTTGTAAAATAACTTATATGAAAATAATTTATTGTTGTCAAAGAGTAGAAGATTTCTTAGTTCAATTAACATCAAGGTGGTTTATGGGGTGATAATAAAATAGTCGGTAAAGTAAAGGCTAATAGTTTGTGATGTAAGAGTACCAAGTTTTATGGTTTTTAATCAGACAGGGGCTAAAACAGCTCACTAAAAGGGTAAAATAGTTTATAAGACCGTAATATAACTTGTAGGAAAAATTTGTAATATAGTTTACAAATTGCTATCGCAATTGTTTGTTGTTTCATAAAATAGTAGTAAGGTAATTAATCGGTTTGTCACTCTATGAGAAAATAGTTTGCAAAGTATCAGTAAGGTCATTGTTAGTAAAATCATAAATTTTTGGTTTAATGGCACAGTAGTACGATTTTTTTTTGGAAAATGACCGTGAAGTGATCGGAAAAAAAAATAGTTGAAAATAGTTTGCAACAAAGTTTACTATTTCATAAGAGGGTAGTAAAACGAACCGTTGATATTTCAAAGAAATGAGTGAAAAATTAGGGATTTGTTCGTAGAAAAGTGGCTTGAGTTGTAAGCTAACTCTTGGTATGTTTTTAAATCTTTTTAGTCATTCGTTTATTATTTATGTTTAACGAGAAGTTCCTTTTGTAGATGTCGGGGTGTGTCGTTCCTAAAACGGCTAGATATGTAATTCGGTTCATCGATTAGGTACGAGTTTTGAGGTAAAGGTGACACTGTTATAGTATTGGATAACGAGACAACTTCGATCTCAACATATGAGAGAATAATGATAGGATGGGGTTATGAAGACGTGGGTTGCAATGATCCAGTAATAAAGGTTTAATGATCCAGTAACGAAGACGATAAGTTGATGGGACGGGAAAACAGAAGACATGGTATTGTAGCAACCCGAAAATATAATCTAAACCTAGAGTAATGTCGTGCGTTAATTAAAATTTAGTTAGTCGCGCGTAAACTGCTAAGCAAATCTAAATGGTAAATACAATCACTAACTCGCATCATGCAACATTTCGTCGGTTATGTATTATCTGCTAAGCAAATCTTGTACATAACGTAGGCACGACGGGCGCGAAGTGGTGGCGTAAAGTACTCCATTTCAACATGGATCACTGTGGTGTCCTTGCGCGAAGTGGTAGTGTGCATCATCTGCCAAGCAAATCTCCATGCACGTTGCTAGTAAGATATAGACGCGGAGGCGTAGGGTAGTGGTGTAAAATGGTCAGTTTAGAGAGTGTAGTAATGAGAAAGGCGTTCCACTTGGGAGAAAGAGTATCGTAGTGAGAAAATATTGTGACGTCAGTGTGTGATGTGTTGGAGTAAAACCTTTATAACTCTTATGATGAAAATTTTTCTCTTTTTAGAAGTCAATCAGGAGGTCAACCGGACATACCACTATTATAACTACTTTCAGTATTGCAACATTCACCTCTGAGTCGGACATATGTGATCAAGCTATGTCCCACTGTCCCTGGTTGAATATAGGTGATCAGTCTATATTCACCCGAGGTTCAATGAATCGTGCAATGCTTAACTTAGTTATACTAGTAACATGTCCTAATGACTTTAAAGTTTGGTATGAAAGATTGAACAAATATTTCATTTATGTGGGGGAGAAGGCGTAGCGCAATGGTACGTAAACATACGTATAAGTAAAGCAATCATAGCTAATAGTGAGACTAAGTTTTCAGTAATAAAACACATATCTTATCAAAGATGACTTCAACGAGTCATAAGTGAGGCAATCAGCTTAGCAGGCAGGCATGTGTCGGTCATAGGATTAAGTTTTTATAAAAGTGGTTATAGTCTAGGTTTGAAAAATACCTAGTTCTCTATAACCTGGCTCTGATACCAACTGTAACACCCCCAAAAATGATTTGCAGCGGAAGAAAAATTTTTTGGGATGCTACTCAATTGGATCATAACACAACGTGAAAATAAAGATTTTTCTTAAAAGATTTCATTTATTGAAGTAAAATAGAGTTTACAAAGGTTGACTTGTTTCGGAAAAATGGCCCATTAATAAAATGTGGTCCCCATATATAAATCAGATTCATCTATGACCATGCCATGCCAATGCCCAAGCGCCTCCAGAGTTAGCTATCGCCTTTTTAATACCTGAGATAAACATGCTTAAAAAGATCAACACAACGGTTGAGTGATATTCATAGGTTTAGTAAATAGTTGAACACAAGTAAGAGATGATAATTGCTTCGAAGACAATTACCATATAAAACAGAGATTATTATTATGCACTAAGCTCATGACACCAATACTAACTGCATACACCTAATTACTGGTGTAAGTAATAAAATTGCCCCCAGATGTAATAGCCAATTACATAGAGATACCAAATATAGTGCGCCCCGGTTATTTCCGATAACCGAGTCGGGGTCGTCAATTCCCATAGTACTATCCACGATATTTGCGTTCACTCGTAAGTGATTAATGGTTCATGATGAAGGGGACTTTTGGCAGGCAACTTAGGCTATAATAATAATAATCAGGCAAGCATACATTTTAAGAAAAGACTTGTGTTCTAGTTTATAGCATGTATCTCCCCCAAAGAGTTTATAAAACAGTTAAAAGAGTAAAAGTGGGGCTATGAACTCACCTCGATACGAAGCAACGCAAGAATCACAACTAACAAGACTGGCATCAAAGAGCAAGCACAACTAAATCATGAAGGAAGGCACGTCGATATCCAAAGAGTACAAGTACAAAGGTACTACATCGTCACGACCTAATAGTATACGTATTATCTCAAAATACGTCTCAAAAAGTAAAATAGTATAATATCCGAAAGACAACGTGTCTTGGTTTTCGTGGAATACTCGTGTTAAACGTTTCCAAAAATCCATTATCAATATCTCAAAAAGTTTAGTTTTAACGTTTCGTGTGGTGGTAAGAAAACATAGACTCGACATATAACTCACTCCAAAAATATGATATGCATCTAACTATAATTCACACCAAAGCATAATGTATATCCCAATACATCATAAGGAATACTCAAGAAATATTGACCAAGACTCAAGTTGAGTTGACAACGACGAAAGAGAAGTCGAGACATTAACGACGCACAATTACTTCAAGAATATAAACAAGGAATTTATAAAGGAAGTCAAGGTATATAATACGTCACATGTATTATATAAGAAAGAAATCAAGAAAATAAATTAACGATAAAACAATAGAATCCGACGCATTTCCGGAAACCTCAAAATAAAGAAAGGGAGTTTCTTATAAAAGAAAACATACTTGTAGAAATATTCTAAATGAATTATAAGAAATTATAATATTTTTATAAATTTTAAGATTTTTCGACTTTTTTGTCGGTGTTTGAGAAAATTGAATTTTTGTAGAAATTTTACTAAGTAAATTTTTGGAATATGTCGGCATGACCTACCTGTTTCTTCAACATTTCCCATATTTACAAAATCAATATTTTACCACTTAAAACAATCCTACAAATCAATATATTTACAATAACTAAAATTTGGTTTATGAAAACCAAAAGTACACTATACGAAAGTCAATGTAACAACAAAATAAGCATTTTCGGGACAAAAAAAAAGTCATTACCTTATGTAAAATATCATTCCGGACAAGTTTCATTTAATAAGTTTTGGCCGAATCGGACCCGAAAGTGGTCAAAATCCCATTTCAAAAACTAGACAGCTTGCAATTTTCTTTATAAATGCTGTCAAAATATATAAGTTTCGTTATACTTCATTTAGTCATATCTTTCTCGTTTTAAGTCCGATTTTTACGTTCTTTATATCCCCGGAAAGGTAATTAAGTGTACTAACATATTTTTAAGATTATAAGTTGTCAAAAATAATTTAAGGTTACTGTTTCATCTGAACTAAATTCTGGACAGATCATTTATCAAAATAAATAAGCGAACCAAACCCCCTGTTTGGCTGCAAAACGCGAAACCAAACACCCCTGGTTGGGGCTGCACTGCAGCAAAACAAACACCCTCCTAGCGTGGCTGTAACAACAGATCCAAACGCACCATATTGCTGCTGAAATAAGCAGCTCCAAATGCACTCTTGTGCATAAAATAGACCAACGAAACGAATCCTTACTGTTTTAACTGATACGGAGCAGCAAACAAGTGGAAAAGGAACAACCAACACACCTTAAATAAGCTGGAACTTGAGCCAAAAATAAGCTGTACAACACACCCCTTGGTGACTTTTCTGTGAACCGATGCAACACATGCCAACACCCTTCGTGGGTGTGGCTGAACCGAGAGTCACAATTAATAGATATAACTTGTAAGTACAAAACCATATTATAAACAAATTAAAACTGTAACTTATATTTCGAGACAAAACTGAAATCAATCCAAGACCCGAGTGAGAGAAACAAAACTGACCCGAACCCGCAACTAACCAAACACCTTCTCGGTGTTCACTGTAAACCGCAACTAACCAAACACCTTCTGTTTGCACTCATAAACCAGAATGAAATCATACAAGCTTGACTACAATACCATCCCATGAACACACAACACTACCATGAGCAATCCAAATTAAAACTATAAGATAAACTGGGTCGTACGAGTTTCGAACCGACCCGAGCACAACATCAACACAAGCATCCGTTTTGATCATTTTACCACACGAATCGATTCAAAGCTGTTTTTAACCAATGTTAACCACACGATTTTTATGCAAAACACTTTATACCACACGAAACCTTTATCAAACGTTTTTACATTCCACGAAACAATAAGACTCGTTTGTATAATCGGTTTAAACAAGAAATAAATGGTAACGAAGATGGATGTGGGTGGCGGCTTACCATAAAACAAAAGAAAAGAGAGATAAGTGGCGAGGGATACACGGTTGAGGAGCGGATTCACGGACCAAAACACAACAATCATCACCTGATCATGACCCGTTCAAACTTATACCCGATCTATAATACTCCTACTCCCTTGGACACCAACGCCGGCTGCATCAGAAAAGTGAGGTGGTGTCGTGGCGGATATGGACGGAGTTGATGAAACCATGAACCCAGAACACGATCTAATATCTTGGTTAACAACCTTTGAACCTTCGTATCTAGCATCAAAAACAAAAGTGGGAGTGGCGGTTGTGGTGGCGGCTCAGGGAGGGTGGCGGCTGAGTGAAAGAGGATGAGAGGGAGGTTGTGATGAATTTTATGACTAAACCCTAATATTAAATATTTTATAGTCTAAAATATTTAGTGGTAAAATGAGAGTGACAAGTTATAGATAGTATAGGGTGGGTCATGAAAATATACTCCATGGGTTCATTTTGTAACTTTTATAAATATTAGGTTTGGGGCACATTCGGAGGAGTAAACGGACTCGAAAAAAAATTACAAAACTTGCGCCATTGTTCACGAAATCATTTTTCCAATAAAAATGAGTATTTACTCGACCACTTTCTCGCAAAAAGAAATAATGATCAAATTAGAATGTTTTAACGAAATTACATTTGTGCCGGTACGCGATGTGTCAGATTTTCACGTTTTATGAGAAAATCTATCGTTCTCGATTCAAATAGGCTCGGAAAAATCCATGAGTGAAAATTAGTAACATAATTACTATAGTTTATTATTAAAATTTGTTTGAAATTTTACGGGGTGTTATAGATTACATTGATAAAGCACGAGTACAAGAGATTTGATCCTATTTTGGAATATTATTAGTTTCCTTGAGTGTTTTCGCTAGGAGGATCATTATGTGATTGATGAGTGTTAGTGGAATCAAGAATAAAGAAAGTCTTCATGAGAGATAAGTTTAGCGGTTCCATCATCTTGTTCACAAGTACGTACAACGGACTTTGAAATTGAGGATGGAAGTGCATAACATTATGATAGAGGCGTGTCAAGAACATTCCATAAGGGATGAGTTTATTCTTAGAGCTTTGGAGATTTGCAATTCGTCTTGCGAAGAAGTGGGCAAGATTGTATGGTTGTTGTGTTAGCAAACAGTACAACATGTGAGCACAACAAGCGGGAAGAATTTATCGATTTCCCCTAAGACTCCAAACATTTTCACGTAGGATGAGTGCAAGAGGCTTGTACTCTTCTCGGATATCCCTTGTAAAGATAATGTTTGGATCGGAGTAATATGGTCGAGGTTTGCATATTATGCGATTTAAATCTTCCGGAGAGGGTATGTGTGAACAATATGGACTATTTTCTTCACGAAAGTTGAAGAGAGAATCAAGAGACCAATCTTCGGTGAAGGCACATTGTCCATGATTTGGAATCCGGAGGATGTGAGCAAAATGCCCAAGGGTTAGAGTGAACTTTTGGTTTTGATATAAAACCAAAGAGATAGAGAGCGATCCTCGTTACGAACGAGTTCGACTTGACGGAAGAATTCCATTATGAACCTTGGACATATCTTCTCGTTGATTTCAAGAAGGCATTCTAGTCCTATGGCTCGGAAGGAGGTATTGATACCTTCTTCGAATTGTAGAGAGGTGTCTACAATACGTCCTTCGTGGAAGTGACGGTTTTCGAGATTATTGAACCCACGGACATGATTGCCAGGCGTGTTGGGTTCGAGAGAGATGTTCGGAGTGTAGACGCTAGTGAATGAAAAATCAAACTCATATTCATGCGTCATAGTTGAACCTATAAAAATGATAAGTTAATAAAAAGAGATGTTTGTGGTTAGCCTATGATAATCTAATGTTTTTACTAGATTTTTATTAACAATGGTATTTAACACTTTAACATACTCAAGGTTTTGACTTTCTAGTGGATTATTACATTTAGAAAGATATTGGTTTTTAATCTTGCATGAAGACTGTTTTCCAGTAGGACGGATTCTACGGTTCTCTTACAAAAGGGATCCGGCTAGTATAACTTCCGGGATCCGTGGATCTGTAGTAACAGAAACAGATTTGATAAAAACATAGGTTTTACAATTTTTATACCACGAAATATGTTTTATCCTACATTTTCTTTTAGCATGCATACATGACTTCTAATGTATCACGAAAGAATATAAAACATATAAATCAAAATAAGTGACAAACACATTATGATAAAAATAACCTAGATAAACTAGATTATTAATAATATTGCATTTCAATACTAAGGATGATACAAAGGATTGGGTATATGATCCCAATGTAGATTAACAACACAAAGTAAATGTCTCTATATGTGAACTTCATCATAGGGAACACAAGTGCGATGAGTGTTAGGGCGATGAGTACGAGTGCGATGTAAACCATGTTGATGACGGATCTTCTTGGTTTCGGTTGAGATGAAATGAGGAGGAAGATGAAGTTTTTGAATAAGAGAAAATTTTGAAATTGGAGGATTTGAAAAAGTGAGGGTTTGGTAGAGTGGTCGACGGTGGAGTTTTATAGGGAAGGAGGAATTTTTGAAATTCGTGTTTTGTTTTATTATTGGATTTAAAAGAAACAAAACAAAGTTTTATATACCACGACTTTAGACGAGAAATAAAACATGTATGTGAGAAAAAGGCTTCCTAATGAAGCTTTATGTAAAACATGTATAAGCACAAAAGATAATCATATAAATACCTAAATAGGTATACTTAATTATCAAGAAAAGTAAAAAGAAAATCATACCTCTAGCGTACTTAGGAATGTCTTTACAAATGACACAACAAATGTCACTTAGACGATTCCCGCTCCTTTGCGATTAAGATACCTTCTTAAGGAAGGTATTCTTGTTACCAAGCGACTCCTAAAGCTTGGTGGGTATGAGCTTTGACTAATCAACATGACAAAGAAGATTAGTGCAATTAAATGAAAAAATAAATAAGAAAACTTTTGTTATCAAATCAACATCCAAACATATAGTTTTAAAAGACATGGTGTTTGTTTAAAAAAAAACTTTCTTTGTAGTTTTCAATTAACCATGGATCGTATCAAGTTTTTAAAGTACAATATACTTCAAGAAACTTGGTAACGAAGCTCTGATGCCAATTGTGGAAAACTAGAAGGGGGGGTTGAATAGTTTTGCCAATTAAAACTTCCTTTTAATCTATTTAGATTGACTTATGACAATCTATTTGGATGTGTGTGTTGGATGTTGATAAACAAGCATATAAAGGTAAGTAATGAAAAGATAAGAGTAAGAAGCACAAAACCACAACACGAGTATTTATAGTGGTTCGGCTACAAGGACACCTTCCTTTCCCTACTCCACTCCCCGAGTCACCTACTCGAGAGTTCGTAATCACTACACCAATCTCCTTATGGCGGAGAAGCCTTCACAACGTCGCCTACCCTTTTTCCGGTGCTAGGCTAACCACCGGGTTCTTTCACTCCAAGGTGAACCACACCTACACAACGTCGCCTACCCTTTATAAGGTACTAGGCTAAGTACCTAGTTCTTTCACTCCAAGGTGAACTACACCTTCACAACGTCGCCTACCCTTTATTAGGTACTAGGCTAAGCACCT
The DNA here is from genome assembly GCA_910596185.1 of Chrysanthemum makinoi. Taxonomy (NCBI): domain Eukaryota; kingdom Viridiplantae; phylum Streptophyta; class Magnoliopsida; order Asterales; family Asteraceae; genus Chrysanthemum; species Chrysanthemum makinoi. Next base: position 193,975,135 of record OU343220.1, on the reverse strand, counting down.
AGTTCCATTGCAATGGAGGAACTACTACCACATTACACCAACGACTAATCCCAAAGGAGATCTACTCCTTTACAACATCATCAAGGATATCAATATCCTTGGATCTAATACTAGTCTATCTTGTACATCAAAACACACCATATCGAATGTACATCTAAGGCACCTTTCATTAATGCCTTTGACTAGATCTACAAGACACCTTTCACTAATGTCTTGTGTCTTCACTTCTAAGCACCTTTCACTAATGCTTCTTTATCTTGAATTCTAAGCACCTTTCACTAATGCTTCTTTGTCTTGACTTCTAAGCACCTACCACAAGTGCTTATACTATAGAAGATATATACCCTTCACTGATATCTTCGTCTTAACGCTTGAGACATCTTTCACTAATGTCTTAAACACTACACTTCTTTGAGAAAAGAAAGGAATCATCAACAAGAAGACTTCAGTAGCCTTGATGATGAGGAAGCATGGCAACTCATGGACTTGAGCTTGCTTGACTTCAAAGGTGGTGATCTTGCCTTTAAGAGGAACCTAAAAGATCACACAAAAACAAAACTACAAACATAGATCTCTTGGATCTAAGGTTAGTGAGATTTAACTCAGGGGGGGAAAGTGTGTTAGAAAGGGATGATGAATAATGAAGAAATGGCTCACTATTTATAGAGGAAAAATCCTACTGTTCCCCGGATCCCATGGATCCCTTCCACTTGGGATCCGGCTAGCACAAAGCTAGGGATCCATGGAACGCTCCTCTTTACCCATGGGTATTTTGGTTATGGGTCATGGGTCATGGGTTGGACCATGGATCTTTGGCTAGATACAATGTATCTTTGAGTGCAATGCACTTAGTCACTTGGGTATGGGTTGATCCATGGGTTATGGGTATTATCCATATGTGATATAAGCATGATGTCATGCAATGGGTTATGGGTCAAGATCCATGGGTTATGGGCTTTGGGTTGTACCCAACTACATTTAATGTATTTTCCCAATAGGTTGTGATACTTAAGTTTCTACCCATTTGTATTACCCAATATACTACATACTAGTTATGTGTATATTTTATCCAAATATGTAAACACTAGTTGTTGTACATATGTATTACTAAATCATAAAATCACTTATACTTGTTTTAGTGTTTTATGTGAAAATGTGAATATGTTAGAAACTATTAGTTCAAACCATTTACGTATTTTATTTGTTTCGTTAATATAATTTTACGTTTGTTATCGACAAAACAATAGAAGATCGTAAAATATAAATAAACGTTTTTACGGCTTATTTGTATTAACATTGCACATCGACACACCATATCGAATGTACACTTTAGGCACCTTTCACTAATGCCTTTGACTTGACTTCTAGGCACCTTTCACTAATGCCTTTTGACTCGACTTCTAGGCACCCTTCACTAATGCCTTTTGACTTGACTTCTAAGCACCCTTCACTAATGCTTTCAACCCGGACGTTCGGCACCTTTCACTAATGCCTTTACTTTGACTCTTCTACACTTTTCACCAATGTCTTCTTCTTGGCCCTTTTAGACATCTTTCACTAATGTCTTGGACACTACACTTCTAATGAGAAAGAAGAGAACTATCAACAAGATACTATTTGTAGTCTTGATGATGACGAAACTAGGCAGCCCATGGACTTGAGCTTGCTCGACTTCAAGAGGTGGTGATCGCGCCTTTAAGAGGAACCTAGAGAATCACACAAACACAAAACTACATACAAAGATCACTTGGAACTGTGGTTAAAGAGTTTACAACTCAAAGAGAAAATATATGTGAAAGGGGTGAGTTACAATGAAGAAATGTCTCACTATTTATAGAGGAAAACGAGCATTTGGCCATGTGTTTGGTCTAAGAGTGAAGCTCAGTTGACGCTGATGTGGCGGAGTTGTTCTGGTCACCTTTGTGGTTTTGGATCCAATTATGGTTAACAACCCCCAAAAAAAATGTGCTGCTGTCCCACGGATCCCTTACTAGAGGGATCCATCTAGTGTAAACTGGGGGAACCGTGGGACGCTCCTCTTTGCCCATGGGTTTTGGGTCATGGGTCATCGTTATGGGTCATGGGTCCTAGACTTTGGACCATGGGTATCTAAGTAGATACAATGCATCTAGTCCATGGGTCATGGGTTAGCTCCATGGGTCATGGATAATACCCATTATGACTTATGCATGATGTCATGCAATGGGTTATGAGTTATGCTCCATGGGTATGGGTCATGGACTTTGGGTTTTACCCAACTACATTCAATGTATTTAGTCAATGGGTCAAATACTTAAACTTCTACCCATTGTATTACCCATTACAATACATACTAATTATGTTTACATCTACCCAATATGTAAACACTAGTTGTTGTACATATGCATTACTAAAACATAAAAGCACTATTGCTTGTTTAGTGTTTTAATACAATGTGAGGGATCCGTCTCATGCAGAACAGTACCTTCACAAAAGGTATGCAAAAGTTGCACAAGGCATCGTATTTCAAAGCTAGTGTTTTTCTAAGAAGTTTGAACAACAATATAATCGAGACATCAATCGTTAAATGTTTTATTTCATGAGAGAAATTACATTACAATGATAAAAGATGAAATCTAAGGATTGAGCCTATTTTGAAAAGAAACTAAGTTTCTAGAGCGTTTTCGCTAGATGGATCGTCAAATGGATGATGAGTATTTGCCGATTCAGGGATGAAGAAAGACTTGATTAGATGTGTTTTGTTGGGTTTTTGGTTCTGGTAACAAAGAATTATACTAAGTATGGAACCACTGCCAGCATGATTGAAACCACGGCTAGAAGGATGGAATCACTGCTCAAGGTAGACCACTGCTAGTAGAAGATTGGAACCACGGCTAATGTAATGAACCACTGCTTGTATTGTTTAGGTCAGTTTAATTGTAATATTCTAGAATATCTTGAGTAGAACGTATTGTATGGAAAGTGTACTTATCTTGTAGAATACGTAATGTAGATTGTATAGGACTCCTTAGCCTATAAAAGGAGGTCCTAGGTTAGAGTTAGATATACAAATTAGTTATATCTAAAGTCGATACACTTCAAGGTTGTAAAACCCTAATACTATTCAGAGTATTCATATAATAAATATATTGAGGTGTTTAGTGATAATCAAGTTATTCTTCTTAAGGTTAAACATTAAATTTCGCGTAGTGTTTAACAGTTTGTTTTAGTTTAAGTCAGCTTCTATACAAGATCGTTTGCTCAACTGGGATCAACAAGTGGTATAAGAGCTTGTGATCTAGAAGCTGTGATCAAGAAGAAGTTTTGTTACTCAGATTCGTATTAATTCTATAAGTTCAAGATGTCTGACGAAACTCACATGGTTACTGCCTCCAAGGTGCCCATGCTGAAGCAAGGAGAGTATCAGGTTTGGAAGATGCGAATGAGGCAATACATTCGCATGATTGATTACAACATCTGAGAGGTGATTGAGAAGGGTGATAACTTACCCACTAAGGGTCCTGATGGAAAACCTGTTGGGATTGTTAGTGAACCTGACAAGGCTCAAAGGAAGTTGGAGATTAAGGCTCATAGTATTCTCAGTATGGGAATACCTAATGAGTATGCTTTGGACTTTCAAGAGTATGAGAATGCTAAGGAACTGATGGACGCCATTGAACAAAGATTTGTTGGTAATGATGCTACCAGAAAATCAAGGAAGAATATGCTCAAGCATTAGCTTGAAAACTTCACTGCTCTTAGTGGAGAAAGTCTTGATGGCACTTATAACAGATTGCAGAAGCTCATCAGTCAATTGAAGTTGGTGGACTATAAAGTTTCTCAAGAAGACATTAATCTCAAGTTCATCAGAAGTTTGTCACCTGAATGGGCTATGCACACAGTTGTTTGGAGAAACAAGGATGACTTTGAAAAGATGACTTTGGACAATCTCTACAACAACTTGAAGGTCTATGAGTCTGAAAAGAACATTGCTCACTCATCCTCATCTACACAGAACATTGCTTTTGTGTCTACCAACAACAGGAGCACTCAGGAAACAACCACTGCTACATATGATGTTTCCACTGCTAGTACTAATGTTTCCACTGCTTATGATAACATTAGTGATGGTGCTATCTGTGCTTTTCTATCTGATCTAACAACCAGTGTTACAGTGCTAAATCATGATCTGAATCAAATTGATCCTGATGATCTTGATGATATCAATCTTCAGTCGCAGATGGCTATGCTCACTTTGCAGGCTAGGAGATTTTTTAGAAGGACTGGAAGGGAGATCAAGTACAATGGACAAAGAAAAGCTGGGTTTGACAAAAATCAAGATGGAGTGCTTCAACTGCAAAAAGAAAGGACATTTTGCTAAGGAGTGCAGAGCTCCAAAGAGGATGGGAGAAAACTTCAAAAAGGCACCTGAAGAACCAAAGCCTTCTTCAGCATTGGTGGCACAAGATGGACTTGGAGATTATGACTGGAGTGACCAGATAGAGGAAGGACCCAATGATGCTTTCCTGGCTAGTGAAGCTTCCAAAGTGCATAACTTTGCACTCATGACCTATGCTTCATCATCTTCTAGTTCAGATTCTGAGGTATCTAATGATTCAAAAAATTCTACTTGTTCTTTTAAATCCTGTCAAGATAACTTAGAATATCTTAAAGCAATCATTGAGAGTCTTAGAAAAGAAGTAGATAGACTTGCATTTGATAACCTAGGTTACAAAGTTGGTCTTCAAAATGTAGAAGAAAAACTTAGATATTGTACCAAGTGTGAGTTTGAGTATGTGGATAAGATTAACATACTGGGTGGTGAGATTGACTTAAAAGATAAGGAAATCAAAGTGCTTAAACAGAAACTAGAAGAAGCTGAAAGTATAAAACGAGAGGCACTAGAAGATAAAGAGAAACATATAGTTAAGGTTGATAAATTAACTTATGCTTCTGAGGTTGTTAATAAGTCAATTATAAGAAACTTAATGAAAAAGGGTTCTGGGATAGGGTACAATGATGTACCACCACCCATGCTAATGAAACATGCACCACCTGGTACTGAGTTGTCATTTAGTGATGAGTTTAGTTTTAATAAACCTATAGGTGAGAATTGGAGCACAGATCTCTAGGAGAGTTGTAGGGTATAATGAGATTCCTAGGGACCAGATGAAAAGATTCAAACCTAGGGGTAATCAAAGAAACTTTAATGGCTTAATCTCAAATAGATTAGGGGATGAGTTTCAGTGTGTTAAAAAGGCTTGTTTTAAGTGTGGTAGTTTTGAGCATCTATAGAGAAACTGTTATAAAAACCAACCACAAGTTTGGAATCAATGGAGGAGGGTAAATCATAAAAAATTTTCAAAGCAAACCATCCCTCACCCAAATAGAAACATGGTTCCTAAAGCAGTTTTAATGAGGAATGGTAAAACAAAATCTATACTCACTGCTGCACCTAAATGGGTTCCAACCACTGCTAAGCAAAATGTTTCCACTGCTAAGCAGAATATCACCACTGCTGTGACAAAAGAATTTTTAACTGTACCAAAGGTGATAACAAATACAGTGGTTGGAAGCCATTTCTATGCTATAAAGGCCTCAGCTTGTTGGCAATGGAAACTAAAGACAAGTGTCTTAGAACATGTCAACATTGCATCAATGAACTTAAAGAAATTTGACTATGTTGATGCACAAGGCAGACCCAAGTCAGTATTGACTTGGGTCCCCAAAAGGAACTAACTTTTCTAATTTCATGTGCAGGGCAATTTACAGGACGAGCTAAAAGATAAAGGAATTTTTTACAGTGGTTGCTCTGGGCACATGACATGGGATGCGAGCAACCTTGAGGATTTTGAAGCCTATGATGGAGGCTATGTGGCATTTCGCAATGATCCAAAAGGAGGCAAGATTGTTGGCAGAGGCACAATCAGAACTGGAAATTTGGACTTTGAGAAGGTTTATTTGGTAAAGGGACTGAAGTACAATCTATTCAGTGTTTCCCAAATGTGTGATAAGAAAAATTGGGTACTTTTTGAGGAAACTGAATGTGTAATGTTATCTCCTGATTTTAAAATGCCTGATGATAAGTATGTACAACTTAGGGTTCCTAGGAAAGAAAACATATACTGCTTTAACATGAAAGATGTAATTCTTAATAGATCCTTAACCTGTTTGTTTGCTAAGGCATCAGTAGATGAGTCAAAGTTAGGGCATAGAAGGCTAGGTCACCTAAATTTCAAAACAATCAATAAATTGGTGAAGGGAAACTTGGTTAGGGGGTTACCTTCTAAGGTTTTTGAAAGTAAAGAACTTTGTGTCGCTTGTCAAAAAGGTTTGAATGAGCTTTTGTATATTATGGAGCTTTTGGAGCTTTAGGAGTAGCTGTTAAAAAAAATAGTGTAAGATTGTAATCCTTCAAATTAATGTATGATCACACTATATTTGGCAAAGATTTTGCAGCGGAAGTCTTAGTCAAAGGATTGGAGTGTCAGTGAAGTTTCCACTGCTAGCATAATCTAACCACTGCTAGTTGTGGGCAATCCACTGCTAGAGCAGTTTTGATGAAAGTGGAAACTACAGGGGCTGTTCTGAAACTTTTTGATGATAACGTATTTAATCCCCAAATCACTGCCGATCATTCAATTGATCTTTTAAACACTCACAATTGGTGCTTTGCACAAACCCTAACCACTCCCAACTGACATTTTCATAAATCCCACATCTTCTTCACATACAACACACAATGGCAACTAAATATTCCACAACTCACAACCTTGTAGCATACCTAGTCAATAACAACCATTCTGAAGGCTTTCATGAGATGATTGATTTCATCAAACACAGTCCCATTCACTTTTCTTTAACTGTTGAACCCATCATTGCTAAATCCTACATTCATCAATTTTGGTGGACTGCTGAGATCCAAGACATGGATGGAGAAGAAGTTATTAGGGCTGTTGTTGATGAAAAGGAGATTCTGGTCATAGAGGAAGTGATTAGAGGTGTTTTGAAGCTTGAGGATGCTGAAGGAGTTGTTAATTTGTCTAATGATGAAATATTTGAAGGTTTGGAGAGAATGGGTTATGAGAGAAGAGGGGCTAGGATAAAGTTTCTCAAAGGTATGTTTTCTACCCAATGGAAGTTTTTGATCCATACCTTGCTCATGTGTGTAAGCAATAAGACTACTGTCTTTGATGAGTTTCCCTCTAAAATTGCAACTGCTATCATCTGTCTATCACAAGAGAGGGTATTTGTGACATACGGTAAATTTTCACTAAAATTTAACAGATGATTAGTAATTTATTATTACTAAGCCCAATTCATTAAGCATGCATAAGCTTTGCCTGATCATATGAGTAGATGACTCGCATGCAACAAAAATTTCACCACACTTGCATTCATATCATTTATGAATATTTCATTTTGTCTTATGATTTAAATTATAAGACGAGAAGGTATCTCGTTTCCCCCAGTGACCGACACGGCACGCGTACCGACACTATGATAAGGACTCGCTAAAACAATTAACCAATGTCCGCGACTTGGAATATTACAAAAATAAAATATATCGGACACATAACAATAAAATACTACGAAGGAAAAGTTATCAAACAATGAAACTTTGGTCACAATATGACTTCGCAGGACACAAAATATTTAACGCACTATCACTTAAACAATAACTTTTATAAGGTTCAAGTACAACCATACATAAGTATAATGTATAGGCATACATTTTGTACAATTAATTTCCTACATACATATACTTACTCAAACAAATTAAGAGTCTACATATACATATACCCTCATTTTTGTTACTTACCTTACCTTATCTTACTTTTGTTTTATACATATAATACATTACAAGAGTACATGTTTATATAAACTTTGAAATATTATCTCTTGGTCTCAAAACCCACTCACATGTATACATTGAAAAGTGAAGAGATATATGTTTCTTGTCTTCTTGTCTCACACACACGACAAACAAATACAAAAGCAGAGAGCTAGAAGATATCAAATCTTCATCTCTTTCCTCTAGAAATCTTGTTTCTCCTCTTCACACGCTTCATAGGAGAATCTCTCCAAAAATGGTAAACCGACAACCCTCATCTAAATATTCCTCCTCTTTCATGCCATGTCCATGTAAGATTTGCTTCCCCAAACTTATCTTGATGCGCCACTACCCTTCAAATAAATCCAAGGGAGATCAAGTAACCACAAGAAAGAAATCTTCCACCAATCTATATTGAGCTTGTATCCAAGATTCTCTTGGTTTTGGAAGTAAACCATTTTTGGCTTCAAACAAAGGTGCAAGATGTAAAGACTTGGTCAAAGACTTCCTTCTTATTTCCTTTTTATGCAGCTCGAGAGACTAAGGGCACACACAAATCAAATCTCAACCCACCACAAAAGAATAGTGTTCTTAAGAGTGTTGTGAAACTATTGGGTTTGTTGCTCGGATTCGGATTGGAGGTTTGGTTTGTGTGGAGCTCTCGAGTTAGCCTTCATCTTTGTCATTTTCGCCTCACTTACATAAGGTTCATCTTTGATTCTTTTCCTTGTAAATTGTTGTACTATAAACGTGGTTATTGAAATGTAAATGATGAAATCTTGTTTTGATATTCGATGTCTAAATAAGGTGTTTGGCGTTACATAAATGTCACTTTGATATGATAAATGGTTAGGGTCACATGAGTTTTGAGTTAGTCATTGTTTTGGATGGGTTAGTTTTACGTCGAGGTAAATGAGCCAAGAAACATGTGGGTTAAGTCTTATAAAAACTTGGTAATTTGACTATGTAACTAGGTACTCTCGATGTTATAATACTTGTGTTTTGATAAACAACTATGTCACCCCGGAATCTAAGTATGTCGTTGGCATTATGTTGGTTTGGTTTACCGTCAAGATAAGAACCGGGTTGAGTAGTACTCAACCATTGCATAGTCTTGCCGTTTCCTTGTTCTATCGTGTTAAGTTAACATGATTTGGTCTCGACTCCATCTCCATCATACTCTGCTTGTAAGCCTTTGTCTTGTTTGAAATTTGTTCCTGTCGAGAAGCATGGACCAAGGATTTTGAAAGTTAAACATTTGAAAAGCCTACTAGTGACCCATGTCGAAGCTCACATTTTAAGTCGACACTCATGTCTTGTAAGATATGTCAAACTTCATCTCCTACCTTGTGTAAACGTGAAAAGCTTGCTAGTATTTCATTCGCTTGTAGCTAAATTTTTAGAAGTAAACCTTGGGACAAAATTTTTATGAACGCCTAGGAGAACTCTAGTCAAATAGGCTTAGTCACTACAATCATATTGAGTAGTCCATGCTTGTGTCGAAATGCTTAAGGGTAGACGAGATCGAGATCAAGTTGAAGTAGTACTCTACTTGTACAAGGTTTCGTTTACACTCTTGCTCACTTCCTAGTTGCGAGGTTGGCTAACCTTGTTCGAAACTCACAACTCGGACTAGAATGCTCACACCTAATGGAATTGAAATAAAGTACTAAAGTGTATGTAATAACATAAATTTTTTTTTACCAACCTGTTTCCTGTTTTGGTATTGGGCCGCAACTCAGAATTGAGTCCAAGAGAATTTTCCACTTCATTCTTGGGCCAAAGCCTTCCCCTCATTTGTGCACTACTTCGAGCCAAGCCCAACATTATATCAAACCATTTTGGGCCACAGCCCATCTGCAATAATTACTACTCGTTAAAAACAAGGGAATGAGTTCTCACTAGAATTCGTAATGTGAACCGGAAATAAATTATAGAACCAAGCTCATTTGTCACGTATTTAAAATCTTCGGCATTAGATATATATACACATACGAATTAACAAGTGACCAAGTGCAAGGTTGATATACTTATATGTATATACAAGACAACAAACGTTTAAGAACATGATTCACGTAATGAGGCCCCCGTCAAAGCTCAAACTCCAATGTATGATCCTATGTATATATATATATAAATGTAAAATAAATCTCTAGTTGGGAACTATATGTCTTGAGAACAAATTTGATAAATAAATGAGGAACACTAAACTATTTTGTAAACTAATAAACTTGAGGATGTTCCACTTTGGCTTAAATATTTTTCTAAATGCAATTAGGAAATAAACAAACTAATATTAGTCTTGACAATACCATTTTGCGTCAACTTAAATGAGTATATATACAATTATATACTTACTATTGGAATGCTATAAATATTTTTCATATCAAACTTTGGAGATAAAAACCATAATAATGTCAACAAGAAAAGTATATATATTTCGTATACGTACTAGTAAAAAAATCATTTTTATAACTATTACAAGCTAAAGTTTAGCTTTAATACAATTGAACTATTTTGAGTAAGCAATACTTAAAATAATGAACTAAAACATTCCCTCCTTATCTAGGTCGCGTGTCGGTGCCGCTTCACAACCATCGCTAATCCCACATTTGGATTGCACATTTGCTGAGGTGAGTTTCATAGCCCCACTTTTACTTGATAAATTGTTTTACACACTTTGGGGTGAGAAATATGCAAAACATTTTATGGACCAAAACTATTACATGATTACTATTACGTGGTTTAGCCTAAGCCCTTATGTCCCTAGAGAATGCCCTTTTTCATGAACCGTCAATTCCCCATTGGGAAACGCGAATGTTATAAATAGATCTATTGAGGGTGACTCCTCCGTTCGGTTGGTCATGCTTAGACCAAAGCGAAACGTATACCATGTCGGAACCAAGTGTTGAGGGACAAAACACTTGCTATGGGCCCCTATATTGTATGACATCTTTTAGCATACAGAAACTGTCATAGTATCGGTTGCATGAACTTAGAGCTAACGTAATAGACATTCATCCATATATCATTATATTCGTTGTAATGATTATATGACTTGCTTATGGTCAGAACTTACTATTTAAACTTAAACCTATGAACTCACCACTTTTAGTGACCTTTTAGCATATTTTCTCCGGTGTTTAAGTTATGTTCATGAAGGCAAGGCAAGAAGCGGATGTATGGTCGTAGTAGTATTAAAGAAGTGTTTTTACACAAAAATGATGTTTTTACATTGGGACCACTAAATCTAATGGGATGTACCAATTTACTTAAATTATGTTGTAAGACAATGTTTTAAAACTAGTTTATGAAATCAAACGGAGTATGTATTCCGTTCTTTATTACTTGCGTTGTGATTCACCGATCCCGTAACGCTCCCAAATAACACGTATGCTTCCGCTAAAACAAATTTGGGGGTGTTACAGATTGGCATCAGAGCCAAGGTTATAGAGAACTAGGTACATATAAACCCTAAACTATAACTACTTTTCACAAAAACATCATACTACGACCACTGATTGCCGCTTGACTTACTTGCTATTTTACTTAGAGTTTATTTAAATAGGATTACATGTTTCATTTCCTATTTACTTATGCACTATTTCATATTCATTATGAGCATATTTTCTACATACTTACACATATGCACCGTCTTGTCACAGACTATGCCTTCACTAGCCTTCACTCACGATGTTCAGGAGGATATCCTACTAGCTCACTCACCTACCACCCGTCGAGCTTGCACACCTAGCCATCGATCCGTATATTCAGGCCACATTAGCGGCTCCCGGTTATTGCACCTACTACATCTATACCTACCCTTACCACCACTCCATCAGCTTTGTTGACGCGCAGGCAAAAACCATGCATGATTGTGAGAGTACTGGATATCGAGGCGGTACTCATTTGTGCCTGCACTAGCTTCTCAGATGACCCACGCTGCTTACATGGGTCCTTCTTCTAGAGTCATGACACCATCACCTCTTGAGTCACCACCTCATCAGAGACTCGAGATCTACTGATTCCTACTCGAGAGGAAGACCGGAGGAAGATCCGGAAGAAGATCCCGAGGAGGAACTACCGAGCCTATGCCGTGAGAGAGTGTTCTTGGATATGTTAGCACAGCAGGACATGGATATCTGGGTGCGGAGATCGTCCGAGTATTCGAGATATAGGACAGAGCTCCAGGATGGCTCAGAGATTGAACGATGGCATGGACATTGATGCACCATTTCGATTAGGGACAGGGCTGCTTTCCTCCGTAGCCGAGGAGGAAAGTAGTGAGATTGCTTGGAGGATATTAGTTGTGTGGATTCTGTACCACATATTGCGAGCCCGAGCTACTGATCCATCATCACCTTCATTCATACCATCTGCAGAGACATGGGCGCCTTGCTCGCGCCACTAGACAGCTTGAGACCATTGAGGAAGCCGCATCGGTTGAGGCACAGCCCGAGCCGGACTTATCGGGATCTCCGATGGTGATCGACCCCTCACCGAGAGGATATTTATTTGGACTCCCATGAGACTCTGCTAGGAGTCCATCTTGATCAGCTAGAGAGTCGATCCAACACGCTTGCAAGCTTGCGAGCGGCGTGTTGAGGGTTTGGACCGAAGTTCTGATGTATTGTTTGAGAGCATGGAGCTCGAGAGACACGAGCAGATTCGACTGGGTCTTAGGGTTGAGACTCGGGTTGAGGATGTCGAGAGTTGGACAAGCAGAGCACGAGCCTTGGGCAGAGGTCAGGCTCAGATGTACGGACGACTAGAGGAGCTAGAGCGCATCCAGTGGATGGCTAGAGATCTTGCCAGAGAGGAGTGGCAGAGGACTACTGGTTTAGAGTCTATGTTAGCATCTCGGATGAGACGTATCGCGAGTTTGGAGGATACGGCGAGAGTTGATTGCTACCATTGGCGACTCCCATTAAGCGTGGATATCCTTATATATGATTTCATGATGTATCACACTAAACTGGATTTATAACAGTTAGTGTTAGTTATCACTCTTGTACTTCAGTTTATATTTCCGTTGTATTTCCGTTGTATTTCCGTTGTATTTCGGTTGTATTCCAGCTAGTAGCTCATCATGTACCGTAGGAACCTTGTAACCGAAGTTCTATCTATGTCAAACTTATTTTCCTACCCAATTGTCTCTTCTTTTATAGATCGCTCATATGATCTACAATATTTACACTATTACTTGGCACTTACCTTGCTTAAAAGGTTATGTATCTCACTACCTTTCTTACTGCAGAAATGCCGCCAAAACGAAGATCGAAACGTACCAACCATGGTGGAGCTTCCAATGCTCCTATTCGAGCGAGGGTTACTCGCAACCAAGCTGCAAACGCTACTATTCCAAACAGAGTCACACACGATCAGAATGCTGAAGCCACTACTCCTGCTAGGGCTACTCCAATCCAACCTATCATGAATCAAGCCATGATTGACCAACTAGTCAATGAGCGAGTGAACGCCGCTTTGGCTGCAGCAAACCACTCGTCTACTAATGCTGGAACTTCGAGACCACCCACTCACAGCCGCACTTGTACTTATCAAGACTTTCGTAAAACCATGACTGGAGGTTTTAGTGGAACCGAAGGAGCTGTCGGTCTGACTAGATGGATCAAAAGCTCGAGATGTGTTCGAATCGCAATTGTGAAGAAGATTCTAAGGTTAAGTATGCATCATTCACTTTCACGGATGCTTGCCTTAACTGGTGGAACAATTTCTGAAATCGCTAGTTTCGATGTTGCCTATGCCATGCCATGGGAGAACTTCAAGGAAATGGTACTTGAAATCTTGTCCTCGTAATGAGATTAAGAAGCTCGAGCATGATTTTTGGATCCTCAAGGTTCAAGGCACCAATATGGTCGCTTATAATCGGCGATTTCAAGAACTAGCCTTATTGTGTCCGAAATGGTTCCCACGAGACCCGATTGTTAGAGATATATCGAGGGACTGCCCCAACCTATCAAGGGCAATGTAACCACTTCTAAGGCTGCTGATCTTCATGAAACCATCGAAGTAGCCAACAAACTCATGGACCAAGTGATTGAGGATTCTATGGACAAAGTGGTTGACAATAAGAGGAAATGGGATGACCATTCTCAAGGTTACAACAACTATGAATACAGTGGCAACAACATAGGAACAACCGCAACAATCAAAACAAGAGGCAAAATGTTGCTAGAGCTTATGCAGTGAATGTTGGGGAAAGGAAACCGTACTCAGGGACTGCACCATTGTGTAATCGATGCACACTGCATCACAAGGGGCATTCTGATCAAGTGCCATAACTGTCAGAAAATCGGACACTTAACCAGGAACTGCAGGTCCAAAACATTGGCGACGGTTCAAAGCAGACTCCACTCAAGACCCAAAGCTAATATAACTTGCTTTGGTTGTGGTGAGAAAGGGCATTATAAGAATGAATGCCGAAAGACCAGAAACCAAGGCCATGGAGGAAACCAAGGAAACCGAGGAAATCCAGGAAGCCATGGGAATGGCGGGATTCAGGGAAATGTTGGACAAACGAGTAATCAGGGAAATGGAGAAGGAGCTCGTGGGAGAGTCTATGATGTAACCAAAGTGGAAGCTCGGGAAGACCGAATGTTGTGACGGGTACGTTCCTTATAAATAACCGTTATGCATCCATATTGTTTGATACGGGAGCCGATAGAAGTTTTGTTTCTAATACATTTAGTCCACTACTCGATATTGCCCCAACTGCATTAGGGAATGCATACAACGTGGAATTAGCTAACGGTAACATAGAAAGGGTAGACACCATCCTAAGAGGTTGCACCCTTAACCTATTAAACCACCCATTCAATATCGACTTAATACCCGTAGCATTGGGTAGTTTCGATGTCATTGTCGGAATGGATTGGTTAGCAAAATACCATCTTTGCCATCATTTGTGACGAGAAGCTCATTCGAATACCCTATGGAAATGAAGTCCTAACAATAGAAGGAGACGAAGTGCAGAAGAAACACTTCAAGACTGCATGTCATTTCCTGTACCAAGGTGTTAAGGTGTATCGAGGAAGGATGTCATATCTTCCTAGCACAAGTCACCGGAAAGAACGAAAAAGAAGGGAAAGAAAAACGTCCGGAGGGCGTCGATAGTAAAAAGAATTCCACGAAGTCTTTCCCGAAGACTTGCGGACTCCGCCGATCCGACAGGTTGAATTTCAGATCGATTTAATGCACGGTGCCGCACTGGGCAAAAGCACCTTATCGATTAGCTCCAACGGAACTTCAGGAGTTATCAAACCGTTGCCGGAACTTGCGGAAAAAGGGTTCATTAGACCAAGCTCATCACCATGGGGAGCACCGGTCTTATTCGTCAAAAAGAAGGACGGAACTTCGAGAATGTGCATTGACTATCGTGAATTGAACAAACTAACCATTAAGAACCGTTACCCACTCCCGAAGATCGATGACTTATTCGATCAACTTCAAGGTTCAAGCGTTTATTCAAAAATCGACTTAAGGTCCGGATACCATCAACTAAGAGTTCGAGAAGAAGACATTCCCAAAACCGCCTTCAGAACTCGTTATGGACATTACGAGTTCCAAGTCATGCCTTTTGGGCTAACCAATGCACCAGCTGTGTTCATGGACCTTATGAACCGAGTGTGTAAACCCTAACTGGATAAATTTGTGATTGTCTTCATTGACGATATCCTAATTTATTCCAAGAGTGTGAAGGAACACGAGGAACATCTTAGATTAATCCTGGAATTGCTAAAGAAGGAGGAGCTGTATGCTAAGTTCTCGAAGTGTGAGTTTTGGATATCGACTGTGCAATTCCTAGGTCATGTAATCGAGCCGTGGTATTCATGTAGATCCCGCTAAGATCGAGTCTATAAAGGATTGGGCGACACCCACAACTCCTCTTGAAATCACGCCAATTCTTAGGACTCGCTGGATACTACAGGAGATTCATTGAAGGTTTCTCAAAGATTGCCAAATCTTTAACCAAGTTAACCCAGAAAAACACCAAGTTTGACTGGGGAGAAAAAGAAGAAGAAGCTTTTCAACTCCTTAAAGAAAAGTTGTGTAGTGCACCTATCTTGGCCTTACCAGAAGGTTGTGAAGATTTTGTTGTTTATTGCGACGCTTCACATAAGGGGCTAGGAGCGGTGTTAATGCAAAGAGAGAAAGTGATAGCATACGCCTCTCGCCAGTTGAAAACTCATGAGAAAAACTACACAACACACGACTTGGAGTTAGGATCAGTTGTGTTCGCACTCCGAATTTGGAGACACTACTTGTATGGCACGAAGTGTGTCGTATACACCGATCACAAAAGTATACAACACATTTTGGATCGAAAGAATCTGAACATGAGACAACGCCGATGGTTGGAATTACTCAGTGATTACGATTGCGAGATTCGTTACCATCCGGGTAAAGCGAATGTAGTTCTTGACGCCTCGAGTAGAAAAGAGCGACCAAAACCTCTTAGAGTCAGATCCTTGGGTATGACAATTAGTTCACCTCTTCCATCCAAGATTCTTGAGGCTAAAATGGAAGCACTCAAGGAAGAGAATCGCCCGAATGAGAACCTTTACGGAATGCCAGAAAGTGAAAATGGATTCGTAAAAAGGTCGGATGGAATTTTGTGTTTCAAAGAGCGAAGTTGGATACCCCTCTACGGAGGAATTCGCGACATTATTATGCACGAATCCCACAAGTCTAAATACTCCATACACCCAGGATCCGACAAAATGTACCTTGATTTGAAGAAATTGTACTTGGTGGCCAAACATGAAAGCCGACATTGCAACATATGTCGAGTGTTTAACATGTTCAAAGGTCAAAGCTGAACATCAGAGACCCTCAGGCCTACTCGTACAACCCGAAATTCCCGAGTGGAAATGGGAACGTATAACAATGGACTTTATCACTAAGTTACCTAAAACCTCTAAGGGTTACGACACTATTTGGGTAATAGTTGACCATCTCACCAAGTCAGCACATTTCCTACCGATGAAAGAAAGTAATGGAATGGAAAAACTTGCACAACTATACCTGAAGGAAATCATCGCACGCCATGGTGTACCAATTTCCATCATTTCAGACAGAGATAGCCGTTTCACCTCAAATTTCTAGAA
Organism: Chrysanthemum makinoi; assembly: GCA_910596185.1. NCBI lineage: Eukaryota > Viridiplantae > Streptophyta > Magnoliopsida > Asterales > Asteraceae > Chrysanthemum > Chrysanthemum makinoi. The sequence goes on along the minus strand of OU343220.1, from coordinate 193,958,194 downwards.
ATCACTTCAAGATGCTTTAGGGTCTAACCTCGACATGAGCACCGCTTACCATCCTCAAACTGATGGACAAAGCGAAAGAACAATCCAAACACTGGAGGATATGCTAAGAGCATGTGTGATAGACTTTGGAAATGGCTGGGATAAGCACTTGCCACTAGCTGAGTTTTCCTACAATAACTTGCTATCACACAAGTATCAAAGCCGCACCATATGAAGCACTCTATGGTCGGAAGTGTAGATCACACTGTCTTTGGGCGAAGTTGGAGAAAGTCAACTTACGGTCGGAGTTAATCCAAGAAACTACCGAGAAGATTGTGCAAATCAAAACCGACCAAGCAGCTCGAGATCGTCAAAAGAGTTACGCGGATAAAAGGAGGAAACCACTTGAGTTTCAAGTGGGGGATAAAGTTATGCTCAAGGTTGCGCCATGGAAGGCGTAATCCGTTCGAGAAAAGCGTGGAAAGTTAAATCCTCGATACATTGGACCATTCAAAATTCTCGCGAGAATCGGACCGGTAGCATACCGACGCGAATTACCACAAGAACTCACTCAGGCACAACGTGTTTCACGTATGCAACTTAAAGAAATGTCTTTCCGACGAAACTCTTGCCATTCCTTTGGAAGAAATCCAAGTTGACGAAAGATTGAATTTTTTCGAGGAACCCATTGAAATTATGGATAGAGAAATCAAACGGCTTAAGCAAAGCCGCATCCCGATCGTCAAAGTCCGTTGGAACTCTCAAAGAGGTCCAGAATACACGTGGAAGCGTGAAGACCAATTCAAGCGCAAATACCCACACCTTTTCTCTACTTCACCAAGTAATCCTAGCGAAAACCGAGGACGGTTTTCTCTTCCAAGGCGGGGAGGATGTGACACACGGTAAATTTTCACTAAAATTTAACAGATGATTAGTAATTTATTATTACTAAGCCCAATTCATTAAGCATGCATAAGCTTTTCCTGATCATATGAGTAGATGACTCGCATGCAACAAAAATTTCACCACACTTGCATTCATATCATTTATGAATATTTCATTTTGTCTTATGATTTAAATTATAAGACGAGAAGGTATCTCGTTTCCCCGGTGACCGACCACGGCACGCGGCGTACGACACTATGATAAGGACTCGCTAAAACAATTAACCAATGTCCGCGACTTGGAATATTACAAAAATAAAATATATCGGACACATAACAATAAAATACTACGAAGGAAAAGTTATCAAACAATGAAACTTTGGTCACAATATGACTTCGCAGGACACAAAATATTTAACGCACTATCACTTAAACAATAACTTTTATAAGGTTCAAGTACAACCATACATAAGTATAATGTATAGGCATACATTTTGTACAATTAATTTCCTACATACATATACTTACTCAAACAAATTAAAAGTCTACATATACATATACCCTCATTTTTGTTACTTACCTTACCTTATCTTACTTTTGTTTTATACATATAATACATTACAAGAGTACATGTTTATATAAACTTTGAAATATTATCTCTTGGTCTCAAAACCCACTCACATGTATACATTGAAAAGTGAAGAGATATATGTTTCTTGTCTTCTTGTCTCACACACACGACAAACAAATACAAAAGCAGAGAGCTAGAAGATATCAAATCTTCATCTCTTTCCTCTAGAAATCTTGTTTCTCCTCTTCACACGCTTCATAGGCGAATCTCTCCAAAAATGGTAAACCGACAACCCTCATCTAAATATTCCTCCTCTTTCATGCCATGTCCATGTAAGATTTGCTTCCCCAAACTTATCTTGATGCGCCACTACCCTTCAAAGAAATCCAAGGGAGATCAAGTAACCACAAGAAATAAATCTTCCACCAATCTATATTGAGCTTGTATCCAAGATTCTCTTGGTTTTGGAAGTAAACCATTTTTGGCTTCAAACAAAGGTGCAAGATGTAAAGACTTGGTCAAAGACTTCATTCTTATTTCCTTTTATGCATTTCGAGACTAAGGGCACACACAAATCAAATCTCAACCCACCACAAAAGAATAGTGTTCTTAAGAGTGTTGTGAAACTATTGGGTTTGTTGCTCGGATTCGGATTGGAGGTTTGGTTTGTGTGGAGCTCTCGAGTTAGCCTTCATCTTTGTCATTTTCGCCTCACTTACATAAGGTTCATCTTTGATTCTTTTTCCTTGTAAATTGTTGTACTATAGACGTGGTTAATGAAATGTAAATGATGAAATCTTGTTTTGATATTCGATGTCTAAATAAGGTGTTTGGCGTTACATAAATGTCACTTTGATATGATAAATGGTTAGGGTCACATGAGTTTTGAGTTAGTCATTGTTTTGGATGGGTTAGTTTTACGAGGTAAATGAGCCAAGAAACATGTGGGTTAAGTCTTATAAAAACTTGGTAATTTGACTATGTAACTAGGTACTCTCGATGTTATAATACTTGTGTTTTGATAAACAACTATGTCACCCCGGAATCTAAGTATGTCGTTGGCATTATGTTGGTTTGGTTTACCGTCAAGATAAGAACCGGGTTGAGTAGTACTCAACCATTGCATAGTCTTGCCGTTTCCTTGTTCTATCGTGTTAAGTTAACATGATTTGGTCTCGACTCCATCTCCATCATACTCTGCTTGTAAGCCTTTGTCTTGTTTGAAATTTGTTCCTGTCGAGAAGCATGGACCAAGGATTTTGAAAGTTAAACATTTGTAAAGCCTACTAGTGACCCATGTCGAAGCTCACATTTTAAGTCGACACTCATGTCTTGTAAGATATGTCAAACTTCATCTCCTACCTTATGTAAACGTGAAAAGCTTGCTAGTATTTCATTCGCTTGTAGCTAAATTTTTAGAAGTAAACCTTGGGACAAAATTTTTATGAACGCCTAGGAGAACTCTAGTCAAATGGGCTTAGTCACTACAATCATATTGAGTAGTCCATGCTTGTGTCGAAATGCTTAAGGGTAGACGAGATCGAGATCAAGTTGAAGTAGTACTCTACTTGTACAAGGTTTCGTTTACACTCTTGCTCACTTCCTAGTTGCGAGGTTGGCTAACCTTGTTCGAAACTCACAACTCGGACTAGAATGCTCACACCTAATGGAATTGAAATAAAGTACTAAAGTGTATGTAAGAACATAATTTTTTTTACCAACCTGTTTCCTGTTTTGGTATTGGGCAACTTCGAATTGAGTCCAAGAGAATTTTCCACTTCATTCTTGGGCCAAAGCCTTCCCCTCATTTGTGCACTACTTCGAGCCAAGCCCAACATTATATCAATCCATTTTGGGCCACAGCCCATCTGCAATAATTACTACTCGTTAAAAACAAGGGAATGAGTTCTCACTAGAATTCGTAATGTGAACCGGAAATAAATTATAGAACCAAGCTCATTTGTCACGTATTTAAAATCTTCGGCATTAGATATATATACACATACGAATTAACAAGTGACCAAGTGCAAGGTTGATATACTTATATGTATATACAAGACAACAAACGTTTAAGAACATGATTCACGTAATGAGGCCCCCGTCAAAGCTCAAACTCCAATGTATGATCCTATGTATATATATATATATATAAATGTAAAATAAATCTCTAGTTGGGAACTATATGTCTTGAGAACAAATTTGATAAATAAATGAGGAACACTAAACTATTTTGTAAACTAATAAACTTGAGGATGTTCCACTTTGGCTTAAATATTTTTCTAAATGCAATTAGGAAATAAACAAACTAATATTAGTCTTGACAATACCATTTTGCGTCAACTTAAATGAGTATATATACAATTATATACTTACTATTGGAATGCTATAAATATTTTTCATATCGAACCTTGGAGATAAAAACCATAATAATGTCAACAAGAAAAGTATATATATTTCGTATACATTACAAGTAAAAAAATCATTTTTATAACTATTACAAGCTAAAGTTTAGCTTTAATACAATTGAACTATTTTGAGTAAGCAATACTTAAAATAATGAACTAAAACATTCCCTCCTTATCTAGGTGTCGGTGCCGCTTCACAACCATCACAAATCCCACATTTGGATTGCACATTTCTTTGAGGTGAGTTTCATAGCCCCACTTTTACTTGATAAATTGTTTTACACACTTTGGGGTGAGAAATATGCAAAACATTTTATGGACCAAAACTATTACATGATTACTATTACGTGGTTTAGCCTAAGCCCTTATGTCCCTAGAGAATGCCCTTTTTCATGAACCGTCAATTCCCCATTGGGAAACGCGAATGTTATAAATATATCTATTGAGGGTGACTCCTCCGTTCGGTTGGTGATGCTTAGACCAAAGCGAAACGTATACCATGTCGGAACCAAGTGTTGAGGGACAAAACACTTGCTATGGGCCCCTATATTGTCTGACATCTTTTAGCATCGAAAGCTGTCATAGTATCGGTTGCATGAACTTAGAGCTAACGTAATAGAAATTCATCCATATATCATTATATTCGTTGTAATGATTATATGACTTGCTTATGGTCAGAACTTACTATTTAAACTTAAACCTATGAACTCACCACTTTTAGTGACCTTTTAAGCATATTTTCTCGGTGTTTAAGTTATGTTCATGAAGGCAAGGCAAGAAGCGGATGTATGGTCGTAGTAGTATTAAAGAAGTGTTTTTACACAAAAATGATGTTTTTACATTGGGACCACTAAATCTAATGAGATGTACCCATTTACTTAAATTATGTTGTAAGACAATGTTTTAAAACTAGTTTATGAAATCAAACGGAGTATGTATTCCGTTCTTTATTACTTGCGTTGTGATTCACCGATCTCGTAACGCTCCCAAATAACACGTATGCTTCCGCTAAACCAAATTTGGGGGAGTTACAGTATTCAATTGGTCTAGGATGATTTTTGATGGTTTTCTGAAAAACATTAAGGAACAAGGAAAATACTACTTATATCCTAGGTTTGTTCAGTTGATCATAGAAAGTCAAATAAAAGAACCCATTCCTCATAAAAGGAAGTATGAAGTACTTCATATGATTCCTATGGTGTTTGCCCATATGAAGAAGAAGAGTCCAAAATTTTCAGGGACCATTACACCTTTGTTTCCTCACATGCTCAACCTGCCAGAAATTGTAGAAGAGGAAAATCCACAACCCAACCCATCCACTGCTGATCCCACTGCTACCACATCTGAACCCACTGCTAACCCATCTGAACCAACTGCTAACCCATCTGAACCTACTGTTGAATCCTTACCCTTACCAACTGAACCTCAAAGGATATTAGTTACCAGAAGGAGAAGGAAGGGCACCAAGCTACCTTAGGTTGGTTTTAGTGGTGTAGATAATGAGGCTGTCACAAGTGGTGGAGGTGACATGAGTGGAAGGGCTTTACCATGCTTGCCGGGCTTGGATCTTTGGCGGTCGGTGAAACATAAGTAAGACCCAACCTTTGGCAACTCCTAATGTGGAGAGTTCTCTTGAGCTCAGCGCAGGTGGAGGAATCCCCAGCCAACTGACTAATATGGGGGGCATGGATGTTTAGGCTAGGTCTGATGCCATGTTTACTCAATCCCATGATTCACCTCTCGGAGCAGGTTACACAGCTCGAAGTGATGAGGATAGTTTGGGACCACATATTGAATTGACGGGTACTGAGTTTATACATGGTGACACTTCCAAGGATCTACCTCTCGTACCAGTTAACACAGGTCGAAGTGGTGAGGATATACTTGAACTTTTAAAGGAATTGACGGCTAAATGTACCAACATGGAATCTCAAATCACTGGTCTTTAGGAATTGGCAACCTCTCAAGCTGGAACTATTAGGAGGTTGAAGCATAGGGTATCTGTTTTGGAGAGACATAGGAGACCAGGGATTGCTGCTTATAGGAACGTCAAAAGGATGGGAAAGAAGGCAAGCTCCTCAAAGGAACAGCGTTTGGAGGATGCATCCAAACAGGGGAGGAGTAAAGGCATATATTCAGGGGAGGATTTAAATTTGGATGTTGACTTGGATTTGGATAGTTCTGATCATGGTAATGATTATTTGGTGATCAACAAGGAGGGAAAAGAAGCAGTGATTGAAGAAACATTGAAAGCTGTTGTTGAAGAGGAAGAAGTGGTGCAGACAACAACCACTGCTAATGTGGCTGCATCCACTGCTAGTACAGAAGAAGCCACTCTTGTATCCTGCTGCAACCACTTCGAGGTAATTCAAACCAGCATTGCCAGAAATTCCCATTGCTATCACAACCACTTCCACCATAATCACAACCACTGTCACATCACCACCAAAGTCAAAGGAAGCTGACAAGGAGGTTGCTAGTACATTGCTGAACCTAAGTAAAACCTTACCAATCCCTGAACCTATCATTGTGTATGTCCCAATTATACTTAAACCAACTGGACCTAAACCACTGGGAAGTTTGAAAATTGGTGAGCCTGTAAAGACTAAAGTTGCTCAATCAGATATTGGAAAGGGTAAAGGCATTGCAGAACCTGTTTTGAAGTTCAAAAGTAAGGAAGAACAAATTGCACATGATGAAGAGGTTTCTAGAAGGCTGCAAGAGAAACTAGATGCTGAAGACCTGGAAGCTAGAGAGAAGCAAAGGCAAGAGGATGAAGAAGCTTCTTTGAGATTAATTGAAGAGTGAAACAATGAACAACCACTATTTCAAGCTGCTGAGAGTATGCAAAAAGAATGGACTGAAGCTGAATGGGGTCAATTGGATATTGACACAAGGTCAAAGATGCTGGTTGAGAAGATGAAACAAATGAAACAAGAAAGAGCATTTAGAGATTATCAAGCAAAGAAGAATAAACCTCCAACCAAGCAAGAAAGGAGAAATCAGATGATGAAATTTATTAGACATATGGAGATGAAAACTGAAAACCTAAGAAATTGCACCTATGAGAGAATTGAGGAACTGTACTATATTTGCAAAATAAGGTTTGAGTTCATTCCCATGAATTCTGAAAGAGAAGATGAGTTGTGGAGGAACAGACAACAACAGAGAAAAGGAGCTAATCAGGAGGAGTCCAGTTCCAAGAAACAGAAGTTGGATGAAGAGATGAAGAAGGAAGAAAGACTGAATCAGTATCTTATGGTGTGTGATCAACCCGAGCCTATTAATCCTACACTAGTAAGAGATATACATCCTATTGTAGATTGGCAGATTCTCATAATAAATGAAAAAGAAGTTATTGAGATTACTAGAGGATATGGATGGAAAAGTCAATACTTCAATTTTGGAATTTTGTTGTTCTGCATGTCTAAGATTGATTTGGAACAACTGTGGAAGATTATGGATTTCAGATATGGTAAGTTTGGACCAAGGGGAACACTAGCAAAGTTTGTATGGACATCTGTGAAGAATATGTTTCAACCCAATCCTAAGGATAAATTTTGGGAAGACTGTGAAGTGGTAGAATGGATGCTTTATCAGACTTGTAGATTGCATGTTGTTCAGAATACACAGGAGAAGATATTCATGCTCATAGATAAAGATTATCCACTGTCCAAGACTGTTGCAAGGAAGATTTTGGAAGCCAAGCTTGCACCACAAGGGACTAAACCAACAAATCCAATGATTGACCAGTTGTTTCTAAAGTTTGAGAAAATTGCTGATTTGCAAGGTCCTCTAGCCATAAAAGCTAAGCCTCAAGGAATATTGAAAAGAATGGCAAACAGGTCTAAGGCTGCTAATGAAGAGTCAGGATCTGATAAGGAGAAAGAGGAGGCTGTTGAGTGTTTGGATACATCCTGAAAATGAAGACATTGTGGGCTTAAAAGAAACTTGATAAATTATGTTAGAAAATATCAAGTTTAGGGGAGGATTGTTGGGTTTTTGGTTCTGCTAACAAAGAATTTTACTAAGTATGGAACCACTGCCAGCATGATTGTAACCACGGCTAGAAGGATGGAACCACTGCTCAAGGTAGACAACTACTAGTAGAAGATTGGAACCACGACTAATGTAATGAACAACTGCTAGTATTGTTTAGGTCGGTTTAATTGTAATATTCTAGAATATCTTGAGTAGAACGTATTGTATGGAAAGTGTACTTATCTTGTAGAATACGTAATGTAGATTGTATAGGACTCCTTAGCCTATAAAAGGAGGTCCTAGGTTAGAGTTAGATATACGGATTAGTTATATTTAAAGTCGATACACTTCAAGGTTGTAAAACCCTAATACCATTCAGAGTATTTGTATAATAAATATATTGAGGTGTTTAGTGATAATAAAGTTATTCTTCTTAAGGTTAAACATTAAATTCCGCGTAGTGTTTAATAGTTTGTTTTAGTTTAAGTCGGCTTCTATACAAGATCGTTTGGTCAACTGGGATCAACATGTTTAGAGGTTCCATCATCTTATTCACAAGTACGTACAACGGACTTTAAAATTGAGGGTGGAAGTACATGATGTGGTGATAAAGGCATGTCAAGAACATTCCATAAGGGATTAGTTTGTTCTTGTTTCCTTGAAGGTTTACAATTCGCCTTGCGAAGAAATAGGCGAGATTGTATGGTTGTTGTGTTAACAAACAATACATTATGTGAGCACAACAAGCGGGAAGGATTTCTCGATTTCCCCTAAGACTCCAAACATTTTCACGTAGGATGAGTGTGAGAGGTTTATAATTATCTCGGATATCCCGTGTATAGATAATGTTTGGATCAGAGTAATAGGGTTGAGGTTTGCATAACATGCGAGTCAAGTCTTGGGGGGAAGGTTTGTGTGAACAATATGGACTGTTTTCTTCACGATGGTTGAAGAGAGAATCAAGAGACCAATCTTCAGTGAAGGCACATTGTCCAAGATTTGGAATTCGGAGAATGTGAGCAAATTGCCCAAGGGTTAAAACAAAATTTTGGTTTTTGATCCAAAACCAAAGAGATAGAGATCGATCCTCGTTAAGAATGAGTTCAACTTGATGGATGAATTCCAATACAAACCTTGGATAGATTTTCTCATTAATTCTGAGAAGGCATTCTAGTCCTATGGTTCAGAAAGAGGTATTGATGTCTTCTTCGTAATGTAGTGGAGTGTCGACAATACGTCCTTCATGGAAGTGACGAGTTTCGAGATTATTGAACCCACGGACATGATTGCCAGGTGTGTCGGGCTCAAGAGAGATATTAGGAATGTAAACGTAAGTGAGTGAAAAGTCGAACTCATACTCATGAGACATGACGAGACCTATGGAGTGAAAAGAATATGATGAGACTCGTTAAAGCAAAAAGGATGATCACCTAACGTTTTTACTAGATTTCTATTAACAATTACAGTTAACTCGTTTAGTATTTATCATTTTACAGGGATATTTCCTTTTAAGATGAGAACTGTTCTTATGTTGCATGAGAATCTGTTTTCTAGAACCACGGTTTTCACGGTTCCCTTCCAGGAGGGATCCGTCTAGTTAAATCATAGGGATCCGTGGATCTGCAGTGACAGAAAAAAGATTTTGACAAAAAATAGATTTTTGCATCTTATAGGTTTATAAAAAGATATGTATTTTAGCCAATATTTACTTAGTTAAGCATGCATTGTAGGTTTCTAAGGTATCTCAAAACTGAAAGTACAAAAGAAGAAAAATAGAAGAAATGACAAACACATTATGAAAAATAAACTAGATAAACTAAAACATTAGTAGTATTTCATTTCAATGCTAAGAACGATACAAAGGATTGGGTATAAAACACCAATGTAGATTAACAACTCAAAGTACATGTCTCCATAAGAAAACTTGATCATGGGGTACACGAGAGCGATGAGTGTCAAGACGATGAGTACGAAGGCGATGTAAACCATGATGATGAAATTCTTCCTTGGTTTTGATTTGAGATGACATGAGATTAGAAGGAAGATGAAGTCTGAATGAAAGGTAATTTTTGAAAGTGGAAAATTTGAAAAATGAGGGTTTGGTGGAGTTTAACGATCGGAGGGGATATTTATGGGGAAGGAGGAATTTTTGAGATTTGTGTTTTGTTTTATTATTAGAAAGATTTGATTTTTTGGATTACGTAAAAACAAGACACAAGTTTATAAACCTAGACTATAGACGAAAGAGTAACACGTATGCAAGAAAAATTTCCTAACGAAGCTACGTGTAATATATGAATATGTGAAAAGATAATCATATAAGTTCCTATGTAAGCATACTTATTCTTAAGCTAATGTTCTTTAGAGATAAGTAGGAAGTCATACCTCTAATGCACTTATGAGTGTCTTTCTTATGACAAGAAAAATGTCAGTAGAAAACTCCGGTTCCTTCGTGATTAAGATACCTTCTTAGGGAAGGTAATCTTGTTACCACGCAATTCCTATGGCTTGATAAGTATGAGCTTTAACTAAGCAAGATGACAAGGAAGGTTAGTGCAATTTAGTAAGATAAATAAGAGAAAGAAAAAAAAATATGTTGTCATCTAATCAACATCCTACAAAAGTGTTTTTAAGATATGGTGTTTATTTTTGTAAAAGACCTTCTTTGTAGTTTTCAATTAAACATGGATCGTATCAAGTTTTTAAAGTACCACATACTTTAAGAAACTTGGTAATGAAGCTCTGATGCCAATTGTGGAAAACTAGAATGGGGGTTCAATAGTTTTACCGATTAAAACTTGGTTTTAAACTATTTAGATTGACTTATGTCAATCTATTTGAACGTGTGTGTTGGATGTTGACAGATAAGCATATAGACAAATAAAAGCAAAGATAAAGAGTAAGAAGCACAAAACCACAACGCGAGTATTTATAGTGGTTCGGCTACAAGGACACCTTCCTTGCCCTACTCCACTCCCTGAGTCACCTACTCGAGAGTTCGTAATCACTACACGACACCAACTCCTTGTGGAGGAGAAGCCTTCACAACATCGCCTACTCTTTATCTGGTACAAGGCTAGATACCGGGTTCTTCCACGAGGTAGAACCAAACCTATCACAACGTTGCCTATCTTTTATCCGGTACAAGGCTAGATACCGAGTTCCATTACAAAGGAGAAACTACTACCCAACACTACACAATATCTATCCCAAAGGAGACCCACTCCTTATGACAATATCAACAAGGATAACAATATCCTTTGACCCAATACTAATCTATCTTGCACATCGACACACCATATCGAATGTACACTTTAGGCACCTTTCACTAATGCCTTTGACTTAACTTCTAGGCACCTTTCACTAATGCCTTTTGACTCGAATTCTAGGCACCCTTCACTAATGCCTTTTGACTCGACTTCTAGGCACCCTTCACTAATGCCTTTTGACTTGACTTCTAAGAACCCTTCACCAATTCTTTCAACCCGGACGTTCGACACCTTTCACTAATGCCTTTACTTTGACTCTTCGACACTTTTCACCAATGTCTTCGTCTTGACCCTTTTAGACATCTTTCACTAATGTCTTCGACACTACACTTCTAATGAGAAAGAAGAGAACTATCAACAAGATACTATTTGTAGTCTTGATGATGACGAAACTATGCAGCCCATGGACTTGAGCTTGCTCGACTTCAAGAGGTGGTGATCTCACCTTTAAGAGGAACCTAGAGAATCACAAAACTACATACAAATATCACTTGGATATGTGGTTAAAGAGTTTACAACTCAAAGAGAAAATATATGTGAAAGGGGTGAGTTACAATGAAGAAATGCCTCACTATTTATAGAAGAAAATGTGCTACTATCCCACGGATCCCTTACTAGAGGGATCCGTCCAGTGTAAACTGTGGGAACCGTGGGACGCTCCTCTTTGCCCATGGTTTTTGGGTGATGGGTTATGGGTCATGGGTCATAGACTTTGTACCATGGGTATCCAAGTAGATACAATGTATCTACTAGATGCAATGCATCTAGTCCATGGGTCATGGGTTAGCTCCATGGGTCATGGATAATACCCATTATGACTTATGCATGATGTCATGCAATGGGTTATGGGTTATGCTCCATGGGTATGGGTCATGCACTTTGGGTTTTACCCAAATACATTCAATGTATTTAGTCAATGGGTCAAATACTTAAACTTCTACTCATTGTATTACCCATTACAATACATACTAATTATGTATACATCTAGCCAATATGTAAACACTAGTTGTTGTACATATGCATTACTAAAACATAAAAGCACTATTACTTGTTTAGTGTTTTATATGAAAAATGTAACTGTGTTAGTAAACTATTGACTCAAACTATTTACGTATTTTATTTGTTTCGTTAAAATGATTTTACGTTTGTTATCGACAAAACATTAGAAGATCGTAAAATATAAATAAACGTTTTTACTGCTTATTTGTATTAACACAAGAAATTCTGCAAGCCAGACGGCGTCCCAACCAAAGGGCGACGTCGTCCCTCAGAAATTTTTCTAATTAGAATGCAAGCGGCGGCTCAGGTGAAAAAGAGGTTCTAGAGCATGACGGCGTCACACCTAATATTTGGAAGGCGTCTCCCTTAATTTCTACACCAAACGTCCAAGAACCATCTTAAGACGACGTCCTTAATGAAGACAGACGACGTCATACTCATCAACTGACGTCATCCTAACGATGACTTGGCCCAAACGAAACCCTAAAGACGGCGTCACCAGCAAAAGGCGACGCCTTCGCACTTGTAAATCTATATATAGAATTCGATTTTTCTACATTTAGAGAGGCAGCATTTTGGAGAGCAAACCCTAACTCGTGTGTAGTCCGACTTGGACAGTATTTTAGGGTTCCAAACCCTTCTTTACATCATAAGATAAGTTTGTTAATCCATACTATCATTATGTCTACCATATGTTTAATTGTTTGTGTGTATGCATGCTTATTTATCATGAGTAGCTAAATTACTATTGTGTTTGCTTAGATCTATGAAACCTAGTTGTTAATTATTGTTAGGTTGTCTCTTGTCTTGATTGGTAGACGCTAGAGTAAGGAAAACTGGCTTCTTCTTTAATTGTTGCGATCTTGAACGTCCTAAATAGCATAAAGCTTGAGAGTGCACTTGAGCCATCGTTGTGTTTATTGCGTGAGTTGTAGCTTTAGGATAATAGAGTATTTGGGGGAGATACTACAGTACTTGGCGATCCCAGATAGTCTAGAGGAGAGTTACAATTAAAGAACTAGGGAATTAGGCACCCCTTACGACCACACGGAATACAACGCACTAATTAAGATGAGGATGTTACAATTCAACCGACCAATTAGAGATAACTAGGGAGTAATAACATCTAAGTAAACACACTTTTAATCATCATAAGAGCATACTTTACAATACATAGTCTATCCTTTCCTTTTCATTAGTTTAAGTAGTTATTAGTTTAAAAGATTAGTAGTTAAAATTGGTAGAAGTACCACTCCCCACTCTTATACCCCGAGATATTTACTTGCTTTCAAAAACCATAAAAAGACTAAAAAGAATCTCCTTTAACCTTACCTTCTCGTCATACATCTCTACCTAGCATCTCTATTCCCCTAGAGAACGATCAACCCCCTGGGCTTACCCATACTACACTGCAACGATTAGGTACACTGCCTAGTGGGTTGTAAAGCTTGCTCGTTGAAAAGGGAGTCTTTCGACCCCAAACTCACACATCATAAACCATATTCATAATTTTTCTGTGTCACTATGTGACCAAACAATAACTCTTTTCCTGAAATCAATTGTGTAAACACCTATGACCAAAGATAGCCGAATAACTAACATGCTAAAACGATGGCAATGAAGTCAATAGTATAGTCAATAAGAGGCTTGATTACGAGAACTCATTGGGACATTCACTTGATTGGAAGGTAGATAAATATTTACATTCTCCAGAAGCTTATCTTCAAGAATTTTTGGTTTCACCCATTTAAGTAGTTGCAACATCATTTGAGTAAAGTCCATTGATACCAATATATGTATGCTTAATAGGGACACGTAACGACAATTATCTTCAATAACAATATAAGGATTCAGACGAAAACCAAGCTTTGGATCGTTGTCTGAAGAAAGTATTTAAGTTTGTTCGAGTATCAAATCTGATTTTGTTTTGTTTTTCAATGGCTAAGTTTGACTTGGGCTTTTTGAGGATACTATGAATTGCACTTGTTAAACAAACACCCTAAAACAACAACAAATAATGAATTGGACTTTTTAAGGATACTATGAATGAACTGCATCACTTGAGTTATATAGCTATACAATATACATGCTGCCAAAAAATAAATCAAAGAAAAAAATAAGACTCAATGCCCGAGCAACACTCAAAACATTCAACAGACACCCATCTAAGGCGCAATCTTGGGTTCAAAAGGAGTCTGGTGTCACACAAGATGCCCCAAGAGTTTGAGTCTTTCTAACTACCAAAGATCATAAAACTTTTACCCCCTTTTGATTCAACTGATGCAATGCACCTACAACCATCAACTTGCTCACCATAAACTTTGAAAACAAGTCGCAAAAATCAAATGGTCAACCATCATTGCCCCAAAAACTATATGAGGAGATGGAATTGGCAGGTGACTTTCTCATAGCGACAAGACAATTTCTACGAGGTCCAAAGAGGACGCTGAAGGGATTTGTAGAAAGATTGACAAAAGATAAAGAAAAATTAACATAAGAATTTACTATTGTGTGTCAGTTAGCAGGGTTAGTCCCATTTCTTTCTGAGTTTCTAATTATCATAACAAACTTAACCAGCTGGTAAATTTCAATCCACTAAATCAAGAAAGTCGAGACAGGATCTGATCGAAAACTTGTGATTATACGACCACAATCAAGATCCTCTTCAAGAATTATACTTGCAAAGATCCTACCCTAGATTGACATGTTTTCACGATACAAGAAATTACAAGATCAAAGTATTAATGACCATTATTGAATATTTGCTATCAAGAAGGACTGTGGGGCATCACTAGACTATACATGTATATATGCTGAATTATGTACATAAAAGATTGCTCAAAGGGTTACAAATACGTGCATCAAAGCATGTTAACCTTAATAGTGATTTTGATATGGACTCAGGTTGCAGCATGATAGATTCGACAACCAATAACATGAAGCTCATTAACAATCGATAACATGAAGCTCATTAACAATCGATAACATGAAGCTCATAATATAATCTACAAAGGATTACGAATTCTGAATCAAGTACATACATCTTCGGTTTGGTACTATCATTACACAAACATATTTAGTTCCCCATCTTTTCAGTTAGATAAGAGAATAATAAAAACCTAACATTTATCGTAAACAATATGTAAACCATGTAATAAATTTCCTCTAATCAATCTTTTAAGATTATATAGCCTAACAAAATTTTTTTAAGCCCACACTGAGAATTTAACAAAGTAAAACTTGATAACATACCAACAATACAGATAGAAAATCCAATTCTACCATCTATATTTTAACCCTAGGAGATTACTTGTTAAACCCGATACTTAAGCATTTATTGCACAAAATCTTTCATAACAACGAAATAACAAGCAACTACTTTTTAGAAACCATGATGGCCATTAAGCTTTCTGAAATCATGTTGTTTAGTAACGTGCCTATTGTGTGGGCTTTGAGCTATCTAGCTTAGCTGCAACAATCTTGCAAATGGGCAAAGTCTCGTTTTTGCTAATAAGCTCCAAAGATTGATGGACCTTGACATCTTGCATGAACACTCTATCTTTGATGTAAAAATTGCTAATGTAGACTTCAATCTTCTGTAGAATGTGTTCTGATGGGCATTTGTACTTCAAACTAGTTCTTAATTTGTTCAAAAAACCACCTGGTTTATAGCCCAAGAGTAAATAGTCAGAGTACAAGACTGGATTATCTTTGGTATAATTTAAATAAGTGTAGAACCCAATAATCAATATGCATAGTTTTATTAGACTGAACACCACCTCCTATAACCTGTTTTGCTACAACTTAGTATTCAATGATGATCATCTAATATCACATACACATTTTCAAAACATACTTGATGAATTTAAGAGAATGCAAACATGTTAGTTGAGTGAGATGAGGCCTGTTTTAGATCAGATACAACAGCTCACATGCCTTTCACAAGTCGAATATGGTTTTGCTTGCCCACTCAAGAATTTCTTTTTATAGATGTTCTAACTTCTATTTCATAGCTTCCAAAACTTTAAGGCCCCCAAACTAAGCAAATCATTTTAATTATTTGTATACATATAACCTAACACATCCACAAACCTGAGTCTCCATATATAGTTTTGACATTTATTTGTCTATGTTGCAACTTAAAAAAGTATTCTGCATTTGGGGATAGGATGGCCTTCACGAAAGAATTATATTACTTACAACATTTGATGAATACAAGATGCTAAGTGAATGATGAAAGAACTAACATTCAAAACAATCTTATGTATTTAAGTACCATATTTTAGAATAAACAATGTATCCAAGTCTCATTTGTATTTCCATCTTTCTCTATTATGTTATTCTTTTTGTTCTACATATACTCTACTTCATTTCCTTTGAAACTAAATTTGTCTCCTTTCAGTAGTCAGCAAATGTTTCCTAGCAACAGTCCTCACGGGCCTACTTTCATAGAGATTGAAATGTTTGATAACGTATCCAATAAGAATAATTCGATGTTTAGCATCAATAAGAGAATAAAGCCAGACTTGAATTCTTCTTATATTTGGCATTGTAGACTTGCTCATATAGGCAAGTGTCACATGGAAAAGCTGCAACTCGATGGGCTTTTGAAAAGTATCAATGATGAATCATTTGATAAATGTGAGTCTTGTATATATGAGGAGATGACGAAGAAACCTTTTCATAGTAATATAGAGAGGGCGTCTGATCTACTTGGTCTAATTCATACTGATATGTGTGGAGCACTTAGACATGTGTCACGGAGAGGTGCTAGCTACTTCTTAACCTTTATAGATGATTTCAGTCGTTATGGTTATGTTTATTTACTTAAACATAAACATGAGGTGTTTGAAACATTTAAGGTTTTCAAAGCAGAAGTAGAGTTGCAATTAGGAAAGAAGATTAAATCTCTTCGATCCGATAGAGGCAGTGAATACCTAAGCCTAGAGTTTAAAGATTATTTAGCTGAGAATGGAATTGTCCAGAATCTCACATCTCCATATACTCCACAACGAAGTGTATCTGAGAGAAGAAATCGTACATTGATAGACATGGTGCGATCAATGTTTAATCTTACTACTCTTCCTTTATCCTTTTGGGATTATGCTTTAGAATCTGCAGTTCGTATTCTAAATATGGTTCCCACCAAGAAGGTTGATAAGACACCATATGAGATATGGAATGGTAAAGCTCCTAACTTGTCTTATTTAAAGTTTTGGGGTTGTGAGGCATATGTAAGACGTGACTCAGCAGATAAACTCCAATAGAGATCTATAAAGTGTATCTTTGTAGGATACCCAAAGGAAACGATGGGTTACTGCTTTTAATTTCCACCTGAAAATAAAGTAATTGTTACTAGGTATGAAGATTTTTTTTTTTGAAAAGGATCTCATATCTCAAGAATTCAGTGGGAGAATTTATGATCTGGAAGATGATCATGTAGATTCATTACCTTCTGAAAATACTAGCGTACTTCCTGTGAAACCTGATAGTTTGGGTCCTCTACCTGAAGTTGAAGTTGTTCCCATTCGTAGATCTGTAAGGACTCCGCGTGCACCTGAACGTCTATGTCTTAACGTAGAAATTGAGGAAAGTATATTAGGGGATCTTGGAGAGCCTGCTAATTATAGAGCTGCCATGGCTGATCCTGAAAAGGACAAATGACAAGTTGCAATGAATGGGGAAATGCAATCCATGTAAGAAAATGAAGTCTGGATAGAGGTCGACTTACCTCCCAATGCTAAAGTTGTTAGAAGTAAGTGGCTCTATAAGAAAAAGACTGATATGTATGGCAATATACACATCTATAAGGCTCGTCTGGTAGCTAAAGGCTTTACTCAAACCTATGGGTTGACTACGAGGAGACCTTTTCTTCTGTAGCATACATTAGAGCTATTAGAATTCTTATAACTATAGCAACGTACTATGACTATGAGATTTGGCAGATGGATGTCAAAACCGCCTTCTTAAATGGTCACCTAGATGAAGACATCTATATGGCGCAACCTTAGGGGTTTGTGAATCCATAATTTCCAAACCGTGTATGTAAACTTCAAAAATCCTTTTATGGATTGAAGCAAGCATCAAGGCAATGGAATAAGAGATTTGATGAAGCAATCAAAAGGTATTGATGTATTCAGAATCTTGATGAGCCATGTGTATATCACAAAGCTAGTGGGAGTGATGTAATTTTCCTTATCCTATATGTTGATGTCATATTAATCATGGGACAAGACATTCCAAGTTTGCAAAATGTTAAGGCATATCTTGGAAAGTGTTTTTCTATTATGGATTTAGGAGAAGTTGCATACATTCTGGGAATCAAGATCTACAGAGATAGATCAAAGCGGTTAATTGGTTTTAGTCAAAGTGCTTACATTGATAAAATATTGAAGAGATTCAATATGCAAAATTCCAAGAAATGATATTTGCTGATGGAAGTAAAGCATGGCTCATGTAGCAAAATGTGTGCTTCAACACCTGCAGAGGTGGCACGCATGAGTAAAGTTCCTTATGCTTCGGCAGTATGATCTATCATGTATGCGGTTAGATGCACAAGGCTAGATGTGGCGTTCGCTCAGAATATGACCAGTCGATATCAATAGAATCCATGTGAACTTCAATGGACTGCTGTTAAACACATTCTTAAGTATCTTAGAAATACAAAAGATATGTTTTTAGTGTATGGTGGAAATCCAGATACAAAGCTTGATGTTACTGGTTTCTGTGATACGTCCTGGCAATGTGATAAAGATGATATGAAGTCTCAGATTGGTTATGTCTTTGTCATTAATGGAGGAGCAGTAGACTGGAAGAGCAAGAAGCATAGTACAATAGCGATGTTTGCAACAGAAGTTGAATACATAGTAGCTTCAGAAGCTACAATGGAGGCTGTTTGGATTAGGAAATTCATTTCAGGGCTTGGTGTTATGCCTTCAATTAAAACGCCTATTAATATGTATTGCGACAATTCTACTGCAATCATATTTGCCAATGAACCTGAAGTCATGAAGGGTACCAAAAAATTTCTAATGAAGTATCATTATGTTCGGGAACAAGTCCGCGAAGGTGAAATAAATCTACTGAAAGTTCACACAGATGACAACTTAGCTGATCCTTTCACTAAGGCTTTACCTAGAGAAAACTGAACTTGGCAATGGCATTGGACCGTTTAGCTAATAGTTTCATGCATAACTATGATTAGTATTTGGATAAAGGATATTGTAAATATTTATGATCTTTTAATGAACTAAATTATTTGTTATGTTTATGTTCATTCTTTAATATTGTTGTCCTATATTTGCATGTTTAATCCGTGAATAATTTAGTTATTCTAAATCATCCGTTGTCAATTAATGATATGGGAATATCATTGAACTAAGACAAATATAAGTTTTGGTAGAATATACTTGAACGTATATTGATGAGTTAGCATACCAATTTTAGATGATATTCAATGAATTGAATATAAGACTTATCCCAACTACATGATTGTATTTTATGGATCTTGTCATCAAATAAATCATGAATAGTTATCCTCAGACTTGAGATACCAGATAACTGTCATGAATGTAGTGCATTTCTGTGGAACAACTTAACGCTATACGTAACTGGTAGTCATAAGGGTTGTTTTCAGAAGTGTTACAAAGTTCATGGGGTTTGCTTGTAGTCAAGATATAATTTGGTCATTCTAATTTATTTTGGAGTTTAATACTGCTGGGCCCTTCGTAGGGTTGACAAGATGTTTGCGTGGCCACGCCCAAGATCTCCTTTGAATGTGTTCAGAAGATTTGGTAATCTTACTCAATCACAAACAACGAGAAACAGAATAGTTGAATAAAGAATGACTTAGATCCATATATTTATTTAACATGGCATTAGTAACAAAAGGATAATAATAATGATGAATCATTAAAAGGTTTTTTCTGGAGACCTTACTCGAGTTGTACTAGAGGCATAGGCTTGTTGCTAGACGCTAACCGATGTGACCACACTATTAAGATATGTCCAAGTGAGAGCTGTTAGTTTTATGGACATAAATTATTAGATGTGTGTTAGGATCGAACTCGAGATCACGGGATTGCACACTTTACGTATGAATAGTTAACGAATAATAATTATAATATAAAACGTTATATTTAATTATTATATACACAAAACGTCTAAACGACCGTTATGTAATTAATGATAATTGACTAACGACCGTTAAATAATAAAGGAAGGACTAGAGTGTAAATTGGTAGTCGAGAAGGATCCGGAACACCCCTTGGGGGCTTGGCCGGTCATGGAGTGGATTGGGGAAACCCAATCCTTATCCAACATGCTCTCCAAGTTTCACATAGTATATATACAAAGGCTAGGGTTATTGTTTTGTATCTCTTGTGCACACACATAACCCTAAAACTTGTTTTCTCCTTTTGGTTTGGTATTGCCGATCGGTTATAACCCTTAAGGGTCGATTGGAATCGTTTTTCAATCATCAAATTGTTTTGTGAATCGTTTGCTAGCATAACGTTAACTTGGTATTAGTACGTGTGTACAAGAACGTGATTCAAATACACTATTGTTTGAATCTTGGATTGAATTACAAAAAGGTATGGGGTAATTTCAATAATCCACATAAACCCTAATTAGAGTTCTTGTTCATTCTTGATCCGATTCACAAAAGGTACGCATACTATTTAGTTTTAGTTAATTAATTACATGTTATATGATTCTTACGCTTCCGCATGTGTACTTGATGTTTATTGTTTATATTTATGAATGTCATGTTATATAATTCCAACACATACACATTTTCAAAACATACTTGATGAATTCAAGAGCATGCAAACATGTTAGCTGAGTGAGATGAGGCCTGTTTTAGATCAGATACAATAGCTCATATGGTTTTCACAGGTCGAATATGGTTTAGCTTGCCCATTCAAGAATTTTTTTATAGATGTTCTAACTTCTATTTCACAGCTTCCAAAACTTTAAGGCCCCCAAAGTAAGAAATCGTTTTAATTATTTTTACACATATAACCTAACACATCCACAAGCCTAAGTCTCCAAATACAGTTTTGACATTTATTTGTCTATGTTGCAACTTAAAAAAGTATTCGGTGTTTGGGGATAGGATGGCCTTCACGAAGAATTATATTACTTAAAACTTTGGAGGAATACAAGATGCTAAGTGAATGATGAAAGAACTAACATTCAAAACAATCTTACTGATTTAAGTACCCATATTTTAGAAATAAACAGTGTATCGAAGTCTCATTTGTATTTCCATCTTTTTCTATTCTGTTATTTTTTTTGTTATGCATATACTTTACTTCATTTTCTTTGCAACTAAATCTGTCGCCTTTCAGTAGTCAGCAAATGTTTCTTTGCAACAGACCTCACGGGTCTACTTTCATAGAGATTGATTTTAGCAAAAGAATAAGAAGTTGCTCTTACATGATAAATATAATAAAAAGGCATACTATACACATGGGTTGGGGTTGGCTTTATGGCAATGAACACATGTGTAAACCTATTGGTCACAAGTTAAGTCTTAGAGGGTGTTTGTTTTTTAAAAATAGGCTCTTAACAACTTCTAAATCTAAACCGTTCAGATGCTGTCAGACAGTTTGGCCGTTTAGACCGTTTTTTTTTTTTTCCTGACGCCGTAAGCGAAAAGTAAGATCTTAATGGTTTAGACTTGAGAGGGGTATCTTAATGCATCTTGTTGCCTCTTGTTAACACAAAAATAACCAAAAAAAAAATTTAGTACGAACAAGCAAATGTGCGGTTCAAACATGAGTTTTTTTTCCTGTTCAGATGCGGTCAGATTCAGACATTTACGCCTCAGATTCAGATTCAAATATGCGGTTCAGATTTAGATTCAGAGCTTTTTAAAAAACAAACACCACCTTATAACCTTCTCACATCTCTTTTTGTTTCTTCTTTATTTCTTCTTATCAAATAAAAAACAAACATTTTTTTGTGTACATGCCGATTGGAATTGTGTATAAAATCAGAATTCAATCTTTAAGAAATCATTTGAAGGAAAAAAAAAAAAAAAAAGTGAATATCGTTGGATGAAATTGTGCATACCACGACTTTGCCTTTTGGATTAAGCTGTGCAACTTATTAAACTTACTAAATTTATTAACTTTTACAACTTATTAAATTAATCGCATGTTATTAGAATATCAATTGTGCATATCACGGCTTCTCCTTTTGTGAAGGCTGGCAGGACTCGTTCACCACGTTTTTCCATGATTTGGATTTCGGTATCCCGTAAACAATGAGTGATAGACAATATAGTCGAATTCGTGAAGTTGGCTCATTGGCTTGTTTAGAGATTTAAGTTACATCATTACATATGGCCTTACATGGCCAATCAACCGTATTCATAATCGTTCCGCGTCACCAAACGGTAACCAAGTGACCAACAATAGCCGAATAACAAACATGAACGGTAGCGGCGAAGTCAATACTGTAGTCAACAAGAGGCATGATTATGAGAACTCATTGGAATATTCACTTGATTGGAAGCTGCTTAAATGTTACATTCTCTAGAAGCTTATCTTCGAGAAGTTTTGGTTTCAGCCATTCAAGTAGTTTTAACATCGTTGGGGTACGGGTAACGACACTTATCTTCAATAACAGTATAAGGATTCAAAAGAAAGCCAAGCTTTGGATCGTTGTCTGCAGAAAGTATTTGAAGGTTGTCTGAGTATCAAATCTGATTTTGTTTTGTTAGAAATGCTTGAGTTTGACTTGGGCCTTTTTATGATACTATGAATTGCACTTGTTAAACAAACACCTAGATTCCTAGAACAACAATGTCCCACAATAGCAGTAGTCCCACATTATTTGCGATATATAGCTATACAACATTCGAGACATTCAACAGGCACCCATCTAAGGCGCGGTGTTTGGTTCATAAGGACTAAGGAGTCTTAGGTGTCACACAAGGTACCCCAAGAGTTTTCTTCAGTACTTCTAACTAGTAACTACCAAAGATCATATAATTTTTACCCCCTTGATTCAACTGATGTAATGCACCTACAACCATCAACTTGCTCACCATAACAAGTCGCAAAAAACAAATGGTCAACCATCATTGCCCCAACAACAGTACAAGGAGGATCCATAGTCTTACTTGAAAGAGATTAGGATGATTTATAGTTATGATGAGAAGATGGAATTGGTTGGTGACTTTCTCATAGCGACGAGACAATTTCTACAAGGTCCAAAGAGGACGCTGAAGGGATTTTTAGAAAGAATGACAAGATAGGGAAGAAAAAATAACATATGAATTAATTATCGTGTGTCAGTTAGCAGGGTTAGTCCCATTTCTTTCTGAGTTTCTAATTATCATAACAAACTTAACCAACTGGTAAATTTCAATCCACTAAATCAAGAAAGGCGAGACAGAATCTCATCAAAAACTTGCGATTATACGACCACAATCGAGATCCTCTGCAAGACTAATACTTGCAAAGATCCTACCCTAAATCAACATGTTTTCACTATACAAAAAATTACAAGATCAAAGTATTAATAACCATTATTGAATGTTTGCTGTCAACAAGGACTGTGAGGCATCACTGGACTATACAGGTGTATATATATGGTGAATTATAGAGTAAATTGCAAAAATCGTCCTTGTGGTTTGGTCAAATTGCATGTTTCAGTCCTGTAGTTACGTTAAGTAAAAAATCGTCCAATTTAGCACATACGCCACTTTTGGTCCTCCATCATTGCAAAACCGCCTTGTGGTTTGCCAAATTTCACTGAATGACCAAAGTGCACGTAATGTGCAAAAATAAGGACCTATATTTGCACTTATTGATTTACAAGGACGAAACATGCAATTTGACAAAACCACAAGGACGATTTTTGCAATTTACTCTGAATTATATTCATAAAAGATTTGCCCAAAGGGTTACAAATAAATGCATCAAATCATGTTAACCCTAATAGTGATTTTGATATGAACTCAGGTTGCAACATGATAGATTTGACAACCAATAACATGAAGCTCATTAACAATCGATAACATGAAGCTCATAATATAATCTACAAAGGATAACGAATTCTGAATCAAGTACATAGCTCTTCGGTTTGGTACTAGCATTACACAAACATATTTAGTTCCCCATCTTTTCAGTTAGATATAAGATAATAATAAAAACCTAACATTTATCGTAAACAATATGTGAACCATGTAATAACTTTCATCTAATCAATCTTTTAAGATTATATAGCCTAACAAATTGTTTTTTAAGCCCGCACTGAGAATTTAACGAAGTAAAACTTGATAACATACCAACAATACAGATAGAAAATCCAATTCTACCATCTCTATTTTATCCCTACGAGATTACTTGTTAAACCCGATACTCAAGCATTTATTGCACAAAATCTTTCATACAACGAAACTACAAGCAACTACCTTTTAGAAACCATGACGGCCATTAAACTTTCTGAAATCATGTTGTTTAGTAACGTGCCTATTGTGTGGGCTTTGAGCTATCTAGCATTGCTGCAACAATCTTGCAAACAGGCAAAGTCTCGTTTTTGCTAAGAAGCTCCAAAGATGGATGGACCTTGACATCTTGCATGAACACTCTATCTCCAATGTCCAAATTGCTAATGTCGACTTCAATCTTCTGTGGAATGTGTTCTGATGGGCATTTGTACTTCAAAGTAGTTCTTAATTTGTTCAAAACACCACCTGGTTTATCGCCCAAGAGTAAATAGTCAGATTACAAGACTGGATTATCTTTGGTATAATTTAAATAAGTGTAGAACCCAATAATCAATATGCATAGTTTTATTAGACTGAACACCACCTCCTATAACCTGTTTTGCTACAACTTAGTATTCAATGATGATCATCTAATATCACATACACATTTTCAAAA
The DNA here is from genome assembly GCA_910596185.1 of Chrysanthemum makinoi. Lineage (NCBI taxonomy): Eukaryota > Viridiplantae > Streptophyta > Magnoliopsida > Asterales > Asteraceae > Chrysanthemum > Chrysanthemum makinoi. Next base: position 193,933,204 of record OU343220.1, on the reverse strand, counting down.
CATACTTGATAAATTCAAGAGCATGCAAACATGTTAGCTGAGTGAGATGAGGCCTGTTTTAGATCAGATACAACAGCTCATATGGCTTTCACAGGTCGAATGGTTTTGCTTGCCCACTCAAAGAATTTTTTTATAGATGTTCTAACTTCTATTTCATAGCTTCCAAAACTTTAAGGCCCCCAAAGTAAGCAAAACGTTTTAATTATTTGTACACATATAACCTAACACATCCACAAACCTGAGTCTCCAAATACAGTTTTGACATTTATTTGTCTATGTTGCAACTTAAAAAAGTATTCTGCGTTTGGGGATAGGATGGCCTTCACGAAAGAATTATATTACTTACAACTTTTGAGGAATACAAGATGCTAAGTGAATGATGAAAGAACTAACATTCAAAACAATCTTATTGATTTAAGTACCCATATTTTAGAATAAACAATGTATCCAAGTCTCATTTGTATTTCCATCTTTCTCTATTCTGTTATTCTTTTTGTTCTACATATACTCTACTTCATTTCTTTGCAATTATTTATCTTCTATTATTCCTACTATGACCTTGGTTAGGTAATCCGCACACTATAAGGCAGCCTATGCTTCTTAGCTTCTAGCATAAACTGTATAAAACAAAAAGTAAAACCAATACTTGATAAATAGTAGCATCGAGATCATGTTCTTATTTTCATAACAATGGCGTAACAGAATCAACAGAGAGAGCACAAACCTTTTTTAAGACCAGGGCAAACATCTTCGCCTTTAAAGACCACGGGCACATCAACCTTCAGCTCTGTTCCTTCATCCGCCCAAACAAACACCAAATTCAAAAGCTTTCCTGTCTTTGGGTCCCTATGTACCTACACCGCGATATCACTAAATTAGAAGCAAAAAGATAATAGACTAAACACTGAACCCATCACCGGTGTTACTTGAACCAAGTAACTCCTAACGTATAGGTAAAAGTTTTCATTCCTTTATCTTACCTGACTAAATACTTGATCACCCAAAACGTAATTCAAGAAAGAGGGAAATGCAATTGAACCAAATGGTTTTCAAACAATAAATCTTGTCAGAATTCCCTAGTAGACTAGTACTCTACCATAATTACAATTCTGATTCCTAATGCTCATCACGTTCATAGCTAGCTCCAGTTACCAACTATTATCCCAATTAAAGCACAAAAATAAAAATAAAAAATTACATGGTCTGTAAGACAAAGAAGGCGCTTGGCATTGTGTTTGGGAACGGTAATCTGAATCTTTGGTTTTCAAGCCGCAATAATCAATTTGGATAATCACAACAAAGCAAAACTGTTGCTGTGTAGGACAAAGGGTGTGTAATTTGGCGTTGCATTTTAGAAATGAACATTCAACAAAACACTCAACTTATATAACTTGGAAAAGCACAAACACATCAAAATACCATTTCCGGCGTGCCATCATATATAATCACTTTCAAAATGCAACACCCTCATCACATACAACAACTCATTTCTATAAACATAACAACATCATAAGACTGGCATTTCATTGAAGACTTAACCTACATAAACTATTGACAAGAAAATAGAAGAAAAGACAAACTGCCCTGACCTTAATAGGCAAAACATTTCCAGACTCGAGCAACGCGGTCGAATCCGAAGCAGCCCGAATCTGAATAGGAAACTTGGTAGAACAAAAAAAATCAAGATCAATTTCTTTCAAAATAGACTGAATCTGTCTCCTTTCAGTAGTCAAATAATGTTTCCTGGCAACAGACCTGACTGGGCCAGTTTCATTAGCAGTGTTTGGTTGTGCGAATACGACGGCGGGTATCCGACCTTGTGCTCTGTCTTTGATTGAGACACGGGTGCCTGTTATTTCTCTGGGTATGGCTTGGATTGTGTAGTAGTGTGATTTTGAGGTGGTTGTTTTTATGGTTGTTATTGTGCGCCACCATTTTGAAGACGACATTGTTGTTTCTTGTGTGTGTTTTGGTGATGGTGGGAGAGATGGAAATGGGAGTGGTTGGTTTGTGGAGTGTTTGGGACAGGGTTTTTGTTTTGGGCTTGGCTCTTGATTGGGCTTATATTGTTATTGAATTTGGCCTTATGGTTTGACCAAAGGTCTAATCATATATCACTCTACTTTTATAATTAATTTCATATATACCCAAAGTGCAAGTATTGAATGCATATTGTACATTAGTTTTTATGCATGTTTGGATATATATGAAATTTTCAACAAAAAAAAAAGGAAATATGAAATTGCCCCTTAATTATTCATATGCAATCATTTAAGATCTAACTTTATATTGCATATGCAATAACTTGTGACAGCCATATTAGTTGTGGTTACATTAGTCGGCACTACTTAGATAGACTCAATTAGAAGTTTAGAACGTAAATAATTTAATTATGTATATGTAAATATATAATGCATAAGTACAAATATAAATTAAAACAAGGGAATTGCTATTAGGTGCCCAGTGGGTATTACATAAAAATCATTTATTAAATCATCATTTCCATTCTTAATACCACCTCTTATTAATTGACTTCTAGCAGTTTTGTTATACCCATTTTACCCTTTCTTTATTTGATCTATCTTAACATTTTTCACAAAATATATCAATTACTCTTGAAGAATGAAATTGTAATCGACGCTTAATCACGTAGAAGATACAAAAAAAATTCATATTAAATTCAACATATTCATATTCAATTGTCTCTAATTTTTTTAACAAGTGTAATATTTGTAAATATAACACCCACTTTTCTTATATTGGATTTAATAGAATGTGAAGATTTCTAGCTTTAATAATCTTCTTTCTTTATGTCTCATGATTCTATAAATATTGTTTTTTAAAACTTTGCTAATTTTTAACTTTTTTGATGATATCTTTGGCGCCAATGGTCTAAGTATTTATATATGTTGTTATTGCATACCCTTACGTAGCAAAACACTTTTCAACCTTTTCTTTCAATAATTCTTAAGCATTCTTCAACGCCAAACATGGATGCAAATTGATGTCTATATGTTCCAAAGAAAAAATATATTTTATATTGCATTTTCTCAAAGAAATGACTAGTAAAGTCTTTTGATTTAAAATGAAGTTCAAAAGATACAACTTAACGCATATGGACGAAAATGAAATGTTTTTTAAGAAGATGAACAAACTATGCAAGAAGTTTTGATAAACCATTTGTAGGTCAATATTTTCTTAAATAGGAAGAGGATTCGTGATTTTTCAAAATTTTGCAAAAAAAGCGGATTCAATACGATATGGAAGGTTTGAAAACAAAAAATGGAGAAAAGAGGCGACGCTGCTTTTATCACCACAAGGTAAACCAAACACTAAATTGGTAGATTACTCAAAAGTACAAAGAAATTAACGCCCTCAAAATGATGTAAAGGTTTATATGCGATCACATTAAAAAAGGGAAATGAAATTTTCCTAAGAGTGGCAAGTCAATACTATTTTGAATTTAGAGCACAATCATTAAATGTTGTCTATAGATGAGGTTCGATTTCTTCCTTCATATCGCATTATTACAACGGAAGATGAAAGCCGGATACTCGCTTCAAAGAAGGTGGTTTGTCGACAGACAAATATGCAGTTATGGAACTTGAGAAAAGTGTAAGTCATGGACAATATCTTTTTGATGTTTGTAATTTTTCACCAAAAATTCACAAAAATAATACGCATATATGATGCAAAAGACCTTTGAAATATTGCATGAAAAGTAAAAGTGTGAAAATTCTAATTTTCAATATGCATATACAATTGACATGAAAATGTTAGAACCATATTTTGTCTTCTAGTCAATGTTTTGATTGGTACCAAAAATATGGAGACGTGGTTGCATTTGATACAACATACAAGGTTAACTCATATGACATGCCTTTGCATCTTCACGTGGTATTGACAATTATGGAAGGACCATATTATTCGATGTGCACTTTACGAATGAGACAACAAAGACATTTAAATGGCTCATGGAGGTATTAAAAATTATTTCTATCTTATTTTGAATCTTTAATACTAGTTATTATTTCATTACCAATGTCTTATCTACCTATATAACTTACATTTTTTTAATCACGTAAATTTGTTTTGCTCATGACAAAGCACCAAAACAATGCTAATGATCAAGATCCTTGATGACGGAGGCATTGACAAGAAATGCCTTCTACAAAGCATGCATTTTGTATATGGTACATCACAAGCTAAATTCGGGTGGTTGGTTTATTTCCATATTAAGAGGTGATTATCTCTAAATGGTGCACGGAATTTTTATAGCTTATATAAATTGGATACAACCGACGAAGTTTGAGCTAACAATGGCTATTAGTGATCGCTAAATATAAGCTTGGCTTAAAATAAGCATATAAATGGTTTATATCAGACAAAAATTTTGGGTGCAAAACATTTTCGTGAGTTCTTTTTTGGTATGACAACAATAAGAAGGTCGTATATTAATTCCTTTATAAAAGAAATTTATATCCTCCAACACACGCCTAACTCCAATTTATTAGACAAGTAAGTAACTATTCACAAAAATCTTATGTTTTAATTACTACATATAATAATACTTTTAAGTGATAATTTATTCTACAAATATTTTTTTCTTTAAATGATATGCAATTAACATATTCAACAAAGACAAATCCATGATGTTATGTCTAGAAATATAAGGGATCTGATGTCACAATCACCATTGAGGAGCAGCACCATTTTTAACCCAATTTGCATTTAAAAGTTCCAAGAGAGTTTAATGTATAATAATATACGCTATGAGGAAACGAAGACTACCTTTTATAAGAAGATCATAAGAGATACAATATAACAAGCATGTGGTGATTTGGGATGGTAATCTAAGTGTAGTTGCAAAATTTTGAATTAGAGGTATTACTTTGTCACATATATTAAGTGTTTTTCTACAAGGATTGTTTTATTCCTCTACTTATTGATTTCTGAGTCGAAAGGTTTCTTTGTCACAAGAAGTTTTTGTAAATTCAATGCCTACTTAATGATGACTAAATTCATGTGGAGTAATAAATTTGGTTGAATGTCCACCAAAATCAAAACCAAAAAAGACGTCCAGCAAGCAGGAAATGAAGGAGGAATAGAATTTAAAAAACATCACATAGTCTTTGTAAGTGTTGACATATATTAACATTAATGCCCGAAAGAGATAAATTTGTTTGCAAAGACCTTAATATTTTTCAAGACATGCCATATAGTTAGAAAAAAAGTTATGTTGAAAACCAAGATTTGAACCAATTTTCCTTGAAATATTGATTAGTAATTTTATAAAGTTGCATTTTGAATAAAATTTAGCATATTTACTCAATGTGTTCATTTTAATACGGAGCAAACAACTTTCTATCTTGATTTTAATGTGTAATGTAATAATATAAATACTACTACATATCCAAAATTGGCAAAGTTAAAAAGAGATTAGTATGGTTTATGAATTGACCAAAGTGAAAAAATAATTGAGAAGATAAGTAAGCACATATTTACGATTTAATATAAAATATTTTTAGCATTTATGATATTAAAAATAGCTGACAAGACTCTAATAAATGTGTAACATCTTGATGATATAAAAGCAAGCGACATTTGGTGGAAATGTTAAAATGATCAAATATGGGAAGGTTAAATGGGTATAATCAAATTGACAAGTCAATTAATATGAGATGATATTAAGATGGAAATATGGCTTAATAAATGACTTTTATGTAATGCCCACTGGGCACCTAATAGCAATTCCCATTAAAACAAACTTGATAAAGGTTGTGAGCTTTGAGCAATGATAGTCGATGAGTCAAAAGTTTACTTTAGTTATACCAAATTGATTTCGAATCGATCTTGTTTAACTCACGAGATTGCTATATTAATGATAAAAAAAAAAAAAAAAAAAAAAAAAGATATCAAACAAGCTTCATGTAGTTCGCAAATTATCAATTTACTCGCAATACATTTTTGTTGCTCGCTATTATCATTGAAAATTGTGTCTGTTTCAAAAGTGTATAGTCATCGAGGAATAATCTTATCAAACCCAAACCAACGTTGGGCCCTTAAACTATTATTCATGCTATCTGACGCACAAATATTTATGCTCACTTCTCAAGTTTGTTGAGAAAAATAAAAAAAGAAATAAAATAAGAAGTAAACTTTTTCAGTCCAGTATGATAAAAAAATATTTTACTTCAAAATCAACTAAATTACCTTACTTTTTTTCCGGTACTTTTCATTTTTTTTTCTATCAAATAATACTCGACAACACAACTTTTTCTGTTTCACTTCATTTTCTTTCCTTTTCTTTCTTAACTGATACTCGAGAACACAATGTTACATTGTTTGCTCGAGGCACATTCATACCCAAGAATTTCGACATAAAGATCCAGTATGCTCTTTGAATCCATGTCAAACTAAGGGATTCCCAACTACATCACAAACCGGGTTACACTAGCTAGGTAGCTCAACATATAAGCTCGTATTACGTATTTACGGCTTCATTCTGAAACCAAGTAGGAATTGAGAGAGTATCTAACCAAGCTTACATATAACCTTCTAGATTTATATTTTTTTTTTAAACGTGCATTTGGGAACAACCAAGGGTGGCCATATGCCGAACACGTCAAACAAAAGTTTTGCCCAAGAAATATGTTTTGGTATATTTTGGGTCAATTGCAAACAAATAGAGACATATACTTGACACCATTTATAGCTACTTTAAAAAATAAGCATAAATAATAATTGAACATTTGCCCTATGTATTTTTTGCCACTTTGTACAAAAAGGCATATACTATTAATTCAGTAATGTATTGTAGATAACGTACTGCCGAAATTGTAATTAATACGCTCATTGCCATTTATGCTAGAGCTAGAATGTAGTAATAATAATGAATGATTTTGATTTGATTGATTATCATCAATTACATTGTACACATAAATACCACTAGACAAAATATTCTAGATTCGGGCTTGAGCCCATTACTACTCTACAATACATTATGGGCTAACATTACTTTCTGATTGTTGCATTGCATCACAATTTAGTACTCACTTATCTTAGCAAAAAAGAAATGAAATACGTTACGCGAATAGAGTAAATTATTCGTAATTTAACATATACTTAACCTCTCTTCTTCCAAGATGCAAGGGAAGACTGATTTGGAGCATATTAAGTAGATTAGTTCTTTCGGCAATAATATACTTTATTTTGCAAGAGTGAAACAACCGACTACTCGGTAAAGGTGAACGAACAAAGGAACTATGCTAACAAATATTTTATGTGGTCGGAATAAAGCTAATATGCTTCGGATTCGAAAGATAATAGGGCAAACCTTGGAGAAAACTATAACTACCCACATTGTGTTATTCCAAGTTTACTATGCATTGTCTTCCATTTGGTACTTTCAGGGGCGGAGCCAGAAGCTTGTTGTCAATGGAACAAACTATGATGCAATTAAAAAGATGTGCTACAAATTGTTGGTTTGTGGGAGTTGAAACACACGAAACAACTTAAATGTAAAGGAGCCTACAAGCACAACACGCTAAACACGATAGTACGTATAACACGTTTACTACTTGAATATTGCATGACCCGTTTTATTTGCATGATACCCGATTTATCTACACGGCCCATGGGTTAATTCTTTTCAACTTGGGTCGGTTCATGTTGTGCCTTGGGCCTAGACGACATGTAACTGGGTGGTGTTTGGATTTGTAACTTGGAGCTCAAGTTTGAGTCCAAGTAAGATTAGGTTTTTAATCCTATAAATACAAACCTCCCATGCATTCTATCCTAAGAGTTTTCTATCCCTAATTCACGACATATCTATTCCTAACATCTCAGCCAAGTCGATTTGATCCTCAAGGTTTTAAACCGATCGGATATTTCATCAAATCTGATTAGGGTTTGTTTGGTTTAATTAATTCACTAATCTTGCATCGCCTGATCCAAGAAGGTTTAGTGGTATTGTTTTGGCGTCAGTTAATGGTCTAACAAGAAGCGTAACTGTGGTTATTGTTCGTGGGTTTTCTTACGTAAGGATATCTTATCGACAAGTATTGTCCGGATATCTACAACTCTTTGGTTCACTATAGTTGTGGAAGATCTCGACGTAAGAAAGACTAGTTCTTCGGTTTCTTTGTTCGCGGATTACAAGTGTTCAAGGGTTGATTAAACGCTCTCGCCTAGCTGCATTCGAACGCATTTTGTGGTTAAGTGTTTGGTGAGGACCAGAGGTGCTTATTTTGACACTTGGTTTCTTGTTCGTTATATTACTTCATGGGTGACTACAAGCTGCTAGTTTTCTTTATCCCTTTTATTTATAATTGTTTATTAATTATGTGTTTAACCTAATTGCATAAACTAGATCCAATTCCGCTGCGTACTCGTTTGCGTTACTTGGTTAACTAGATCTAAAATCCCAACAGTGGCATCACGAGTCAACTTGTTGTTGTGATTATGGGTTATACGCTTTAACAAACATGTTAAAAGGCCACATGAAATCTAATTAGTTATTCGTTTTATTTTTGTTTTGACAACTATGTAGAAAACTAGAAGGGGGGTTGAATAGTTTACCAATTAAAAACTTTGTTTTGAAACTTATTGAAAGATCAATTGATATTGATCTTAGATATGTTAATGAAATATGCAAGCAATATGTAAAGAGTAAATAAGGAAAGAAATGATCAAACCACAACAAGTTGTTTATAGTGGTTCGGTCTACAAGGACTCTTTTTCCTTGCCCTACTCCACTCCCCGAGTCTCACACTCGAGAGTTCAACTTCACTAGCCAACAAGCTCCTTTCACTTGGGGAGAAAACCTTTACACTTCGCACACTATTTCCGACTACTAAGCTAGATGTCGAGTTCTTTCCAAGGGTACAACCACTCCCACACACAATGTATTTTGAGGACTAAAATACTAACCACTCACACTCACAAGATTATGATGGTTTAATGCAACAATGAAGTATGAATCAACACAAGATCATACAACACTAAACAAACAAGACTTCCAACTTCTCGTTTGAAGCTTGAATGTGACTTGATCTTCTTTGCTACAAAAGAGATCACTAATATGATATGAAACTGAATTAGAAAGGTTAGAGAGAAGATATGTAAAAGAGTATGATAGAAAGGGATGAAAAACTACTTGGTTTGGCTTTGCTATTTATAGCCAAAACCATCGGCTGTCCACGGACCGGGACCCTTAAAAGGGTTCCGCCTACATGTGATTTTGGTGCCGTCGACAACAAGATATCAAATCTTGCCAAAGTCAACCATATCTATGCAAGATTGTGTAAGATATGAAGAGTACAAATCTACACAAAATATCTAATGAAATCTTCCAATGATTTCCATGATGCATCACATGATGTCATATGTTGTATTTCTATTTTTAGAAATATGCAAGTACTTAAGTAGTGTTTGGTTTTAAGAACCTAACACATTCTAAAACTACTATCATACATAATGATTAGAGTCATATTAAGATATGATTAATCACAAATGTAAATGCTTGAATGATGAAGATATTGTTTGAAAAGCTTGTTTTAATATCTATTAAACTTGACAAGCTTTAAGCTTTTATACAAATTAAATTTACTTTTGTCGTTAACAAAACTTAGGTAAAGATCAAAAATATAAATAACGTTTAATGACGATATTTGTATTAACAATCTCCCCTTTTGTTGAGGACAAAATATAAATTTTATTTTTATAAAAGATACAAAGTTTGTGCAAGAGTTATAAAAATATTAGTTTTAGAACTTGAAAAGTAAATGATAATGCAAAGTGTATGATGTTTGACTTTTTCAAAAAGTCAAAGTATTCACTAGTTGAAGCATGATGTTGACTTTTGAAGGAAAGTCAAAGTATGCTGACTTTTGAAAAGTCAAATATAAACAAGTTCTATATATTTCTCCCCTTTTTGTCTCAACAAAAGAAGAGGCTTGAGGAATGTAATGAGCCCGAGCCATTATCTCCCCCTTGATCAAAGCTCCCCTAAATTGGGTGCTTAATGGGAAGATACATGGATTGTGAAAATAAAGCTACAAAAAATGTTAGTAATAATGATCATTCACAAGCATTTCCAAACACTATGTAAAGGCACCAACAATATAAAAAACACCATTCATTAGTTAAAATTTTTCATGAATAAAATCATGAAAAGAGAACACAATGATGTGTTTTAGTACAAGAAAAGAAAAATAATCCTAAGAAAAGAAAAACTTAAAGATGTTAATCTATGACCATCCTAATGAGATGGTGGATGAGAAAGAGCGTTGAGGCGCTCAAGGATGTGATTGAGGATGAACCTCATTTCTTCTTGAAAGTCATGGACCATAACCGGGTCCTTATCAACGGTTTGGGCCGTTTGCTCACAAGTTGAGCAACCATGCCTAGGGGGATAGTATGTTTGGGGAGGTTGTGGTGGTGGAATGGTAGATGTGTTGGTGTTGGTGGAAATGTTTGGGGTGGTCATGATGGAAGCAAGCAAAGCATTTTGCATTTGCATAGTCTCACTTAAGTGAGAATCCACCATGCCTTTGAATTGGTGGAGGTTGTGGAGTTCCGCTTGAATCTCCTCTCTAGTGGGATTGGCATCCCACATGCACTCCTCAATGTCCTCAATATGAGGGGACATTGATGTGGGGAGTGGATGATCCCCATACAAAGGACCATGAATGTCTTTATGAATGGGGTGGAAGAGAAGAGGTTTAGGCCCTAATGGGGCGTTTGGGTTAAAAGATGACCGAGGTGATTCATGAGCAATCCGCTCAATTGTGCCAAAGGATGGCAATGGTGGTGGATGATTTGGCCTAGGAGGCAAGTCATCCAAGTCCTCCAAGAAAGGATTTGGTGAAGTTGGTGGAGTGGAAAATAACTCCATAGGAATGAGAGTTGGAGACCTTGGTGGTGAAGGTGGTGAGGGTGTTTTGGATGTTTGGATGGGTGCCGGTGGAGGTGAAGTTGGTGTTTTTGTAGGTGGTGGAGTGGTGATCACAATGTGTGATTGAGTAGGTGTGGCCAAGGTAAGGCTTGTATCATCTCGGATGGGAGATGAGATTGTGAGTGGAGAAGACTCGGATGAGAGCTAAGGTTAACGAAGCAACAAGGCCTCACACTAATTCTAGCGGTCTTCTTGCAAGGTTTAGAGAGATTTTGTCATTTTGACTTGGGTTTTTCTTTGCTAGATGATGGTAAGAATGAAGGTGTGAGATGATCATGGTAAAACCTCTCAATTTGTGAAAAATTATGGAGAAATGTGTTTGATTTGATGTTAAACCATTGAAGAGATGAGGTTCCTAATGATTTGGAAGTGGGTTGAATGCTAGTCATATCACCCAAGTCAATCCATACAAAAGAGATGGAGTGAAGAAGAAAAGATTTGCAATAAATGTGTTCTAATGAGTGGAATTTCCTAACAATCAGATTACCCACGGATTTGAAGGTACCAAAAAATTGGTTCCTTCCTTTATGCAAAAGGGCTCCTTGGGTGGATTTTTCAAATTTTGAATTTTGGTGGGAAATGGATTTCTTATATACCTAAGTGAATTATACTAGTTCTAATAAGTGTATAAACTAGTTAAGATTGACTTATAAGCAATGGATGGTAATTTGGAATCACGAAAGAGTCGAAATTCAGAAAGTTACCTGGAGGATCCACGGCACCAAAAAATTACACGGCCGGAACCCTAAAAAGTGGTGCCCGTCCTGTCTGTCACAGTACTGGCGGTACCATTTATCATAAGGACGGTACCAAAATCGTTGGTGCCGTGCGTCCGTCGATCTGAAAACTAGACAAGAGTAAGTTTTTAGGTGTCGGGGACTTTTCGAAACACGAAATTTTTCTCAAAACATGTGACACTAAACATTTCTAGTTAGGAAAAGTAAATAACACATGTATAAACATAGTGGAGCATGTATTTTGAGCAAGGCTTTTGATTTTCACATTATAGTGAAAATGGGTAAAATTTGATAGCATACTTGTGCTATCCCCCTGCATAAGATTGTTAGCATACAACATTTTTTCAAGTTATATTATCATCCTACATAATAAAAACAACTAAATTGTATCAAACATTGATGATAATGTATTGTTCCAAACACTCCTTAATGGACCCTTATTTGTCCAACTTCTTGTAGATCTTGTTCATCATCCTACCAAGGCACTTGAACATTCCCTTAGTTTGCTTGAATTCAGCTGATTCATTCTCTATCTCGGGAAGAGACGCATAATACTCATGAGGTGGAAGATGAGAGCTTGGAAGACCATCCTCTGAGCTATTTGATGATGATGATGATGGAGTTGGAGGTTTTGCTCTCTTGCCTTTTGTCTTAGCAACTCGTGCATCACTTAAAGGTACAAAGATGTGAGGGATGAGCTCATAGTGAAGGTGCATCCCTTTTGGACTTGGTGGAATTGGTGCAAAGTTTCTATAGAGATGGGTGAGAAGCATCCCGTATGGAAGAACAACCGATCCTTGAGTTGGAATATCAATCATTCTCCTAGCGATGTAGTAAGATAAATTGAATGGTTGGGTGGACAAGTTGTAGAGCATGTGACAAAGGCAAGCGTTGATGTGATCCCTATTTCGATGCTATCGTTGGCTTAAGTCCTATGGTGCTAATGAGCTAAATGATGTTGGCTCTAAGTAGCTCCTCAATTCCATGTGTCTTAAATATCGGGCTTAAGTTCATTTCAAAGCTCCATTCCATATGGATCTTTCAATTGGACTCTTCCATTTCCTCTTTTCCTTGTTCGGGTAACTCGGGTTGTATCACCCTTTGGGTTAAAAAGGTGTTCACGGATAACATCCTTATCGGCCAAACGGGTTTGGTAGGGAGGAGTGCGGTCATTGATTGCATCAAGAGTGGTGAGTGACCACTTATCCGAGTAGACACAAGTCCCTCAGTTGGGAATTCCTAGCACTTGAGCAAAGTTGGCTAAGGTGATGGTGTAGTCGTTTTGATTGATTCTAAACTTAAGACAAAATTCATCATCGTCTTCATCATTAAAGCTAACATCCCGGTCACACTAGCATAGAATTCTAACACAAACCTAGGACAAATTGGTTCATCGATGTCAAGAAGACAATCGAATTGAATGGCGGCTAGTTCTTCACAGAGATTGGTATTTTCAAGGAAGGATGAGTGAATGGTTCTACCCTCATGGAAATACCTTGATTCTAGACTCCTAAATATTTCTACTTGTTCCTTGGAAAGTCCTTTGGTTTTGTGATGTTTGGGAATGTAGTTAAGGGTGTCTTTGTGATCATAGAATCTTGCGGCTACCATGGTTATTCCTAAGGACAAGAATTAATATGTTAAAAATGAGAATAAACTTTAACGTTTTGGTTCTAGTGTGTGCCTATATGAAAACAATTTGGAGTTGCGGTTATCTCGACTCATTTTATGCACACAAAATGGTTTTAGTGGGGTGTTTGGCAAATACCATGAGATAACCCAAATGCTCCTAATTCAATGTGGCTTCATTTGAATATACCCGGAATGCATATTAGTTATGCAATACCTTTAGTATTCAAGAGCATGCAAGTGATGAAAATCTAACGTTTCTATTTGTATTAGCAATGAAAAATTGTTTTCCTACAAGTGAGAAGCTTTTCAAATTTTTGACATGGGGTGTTTGGTTATTTGAATAAGGCCTTATATTCATTATCTATCAATTAGTGGGAAGCATGATTTGTTTATGCAATATGATAATGTAGTACCTAATTTCAATGACTAGTTATGCAATTTGCCAATTGAATTCATATTTGGTATAAAAGCATACATAAAACCCCATGTAATGATTTGTGATAGTTTTGTGCATAAATAAGAATCCTAGACTCAGAATTAAGAGATAAAATGTAGTTAGGATACTTACAATGATGTTATCTTCAGTGATTAGTGAGTGGGAAGGTGTCAATAATGAGCTTGGTTTAATGTTTACACGTTTTGGTAAAGTGGGTTTTGAGGAAGAAGATGTTTTGTAGGTAGCAGCTTTTATACAGTAGACACCACGGACGGCACCAAAATTTTGGTTCCGTCCGTGTTGTCGTTTGGTGTGGTGGCTCTGATAGTAGATACAAGACAAAATTGTTTTGTTTTGACTATTCTAATGTTTTAGGCTATGTTTATCCTACATGTTTGGTTCCATTAACCTAAACCAAGTCTAAGAAGATTAAAAGGTTCTCGTTTAAGAGGCTTAGTTAAGATATCGGCAATGTTGTCTTCGGAGGATACTTTCTCGATTGAAATGTTTCCTTTTTGAACATTGTCGCAAAGAAAGTGATGACGGATTTCAATATGCTTTGTACGAGCATGTTGAACGGGATTCTTTCTGAGATCGATGGCTCCTTTGTTGTCGCAAAGTATCACAATGTCGTTGAGATGAATTCCGTAATCTCCGAGAGCTTGCTTCATCCAAAGAGCTTGTTGACATGCTTTTCCGTGAGGCGTACTGGGCCCGATGGTTGAGATGGCTAAAGCCGTTTGCTTCTTTGCAAACCATGAGGTGAGACAATGTCCAACAAAAGTGCAAATACCACTTGTACTTTTTCTATCGACATAATCACCGGCATGATCCAAGTCGGCATACACTATGGTTTCTACACCCGTTCCTTTGGGATACCATAATCCTAAACACGTTGTTCCCTTAATGTATCTAAAAATCCTTTTAAGGCTTCTAAGTGTGATGCCTTTGGGTTTTCTTGAAAGCGAGCACATAGACAAACACTAAACATAATGTCGGGTCTACTAGCCGTAAGATAGAGTAGGCTACCAATCATTCCTCTATATTTAGTGTTATCTACGGATTCACCTTCTTCATCCTTGGTGAGTTTAGTGTCCGAGGACATGGGTGTTTTAGTTGGTTTGGAATCTTCAAGACCAAATTTCTTAAGCATGTCTTTTATATATTTAGATTGGTTAAAGAATATGCCATCTTCTAGTTGTTTAATTTGAAGTCCTAGAAAGAAATTTAACTCACCCATCATACTCATTTCAAACTCGTCATGCATGATTTTAGAGAAATCATCACATAGCTCTTGACAAGTTGATCCGAATATAATGTCATCAACGTATATTTGAACAATGATAATATGTGATTCCTTTTTCTTGGTAAAAAGAGTATTATCTACTAATCCCATAGTGTATTTGTTATCAATAAGAAAAGTCTTAAGTCGATCGTACCAAGCTTTTGGTGCTTGCTTAAGACCATATAATGCTTTCTTGAGTTTGAAGACATGATGTGGTTTCTCAAAGTCGGTAAAACCGGGAGGTTGAGCAACATACACTTCTTCGTTAATAAACCCATTAAAGAAAGCACTTTTAACATCCATTTGAAATAATTTAAAATCATAAGCACATGCATAAGCAAGTAATATTCTAATAGACTCAAGTCTAGCTACCGGTGCATAAGTTTCATCATAATCAATCCCCTCTTGTTGATTATAACCTTGTGCTACAAGCCTAGCTTTGTTTCTAGACACTATACCATTTTCATCCATTTTATTTTGAAAAACCCATTTTGTTCCAATTATAGTTTGATCTTTAGGTTTTGGAACTAATTTCCAAACATCATTTCTAACGAATTGGTTTAATTCTTCTTGCATGGCAATTACCCATGATTCATCTTTTATTGCTTCATTTATGTTTTTGGTTCAATGGTGGATACAAAACAAAAATAATTACTTTGATTTTGGGCTTGTGACCTTAAGGTTCTTTGATTTAGTTGTCCTATGACCTTTTCTAAAGGATGACTTTTAGATTCTTTGATGTTTACAATTTCTTTATTTAATGGTTCATCTTCTTTGTTATTATTAATTGATTTCTTGACTTTCAACTAAGTCATCATCTACCAAAGGTGATGTCTTAGAGGGAGGTGGACTTTCGTCGAATGTTATGTTCAACGATTCCTCGACTATCATTGTTTCTTTGTTTAGGACAATGTAAGCTTTACTAGTTTGAGAATAACCAAGAAATACACCTTCATAAGACTTTGGGTCAAACTTGGTGAGATAATCTTTAGTATTAAGAATAAAGCATTTACAACCAAAGACTCTAAAATATCCTAAAGTTGGCTTTTACCTTTATAAAGCTCATATGGTGTTTTGTTTAGAAAGGCGTATTAAGACTCTATTTAAAATATATGTAGAAGTGTCAACGGCGTTACACCAAAACTTTTGAGGAATGTTTTGTTCATTAAGCATTGTTCTACTCATTTCTTGAATTGTTCTATTTTTACGTTCTACTACTCCATTTGATTGAGGTGTTCGTGGGGCGGAAAAGTTATGTGTTATACCATTTGTATCACAAAAGTTTCCAAATTGAGTTTCGTTGTCAAATTCACGACCATGATCCGTTCGGATCGACACAAATTTAACACCTAGTTGATTTTGAATTTTCTTGCTAAGAATTTCAAATTTATCAAAAGCTTCATTTTTGGTTTTCAAAACAACGTCCAAGTAAACCTTGAGTAATCATCTACTATGACCAAAGTGTATAAGTTGCCTCCATAGCTTCTTATAGCGGATGGTCCAAACAAGTCCATATGTAATAATTCTAGACACTTAGATGTGGACACCATATTTTTAGATTTGTGACTACTATGGGTTTGTTTACCAATTTTGCAAGCGTCATAAAAGTGTTGGTCATATTTTAGTTTTGGTAAATTCCTAACTAGCTCTTTTGAAGATAGGTTTTGTATAAGTCTCATATTAGCGTGACCTAAGCGTCTATGCCAAAGAGATGAGCTATCATCTAATGTTGTTAGGCAAAGTTTGTCATTATATGTTTTATCTATTTTCATGACGTATATGTTATTTTTCCTAACTCCTTTAGCTATGGTGATACCATCTTTTAGTATTTTACTACCATTTTCATCAAATAGTACTTTATACTTTTTATCACATAATTGGCTAATACTAAGTAGATTAAATCCTAACCTATCCACATGAGCAACATTTTTAATAGTTAGGAGTTATGAGCAATCGTACCTTTGCCAATGATTTTGCTTTTGAGATTGCTACCAAAAGTGACATTACCTCCGTCATACTCTTGGTATGATGAGAAGAGACTTTGTTGCCCGTCATGTGTCGTGAGCATCCACTATCTTTTATCCATTCATCCGGTTCCAATCCAACTTTCAAGCATACCTAAGAAGCAAATAACTCAAGCATTTGGTCCCCAATATCTCATGGGTCCGTTTGGGTTAAACATACCATTTATTTGATTCATGTATGGAAATGATGGGCAAGAGTTCCATGACATGTAATCTGGAGTTTGATATGGTCTAGGAAAGTTTTGATTCCAACCGTTGTGTTGGTAGTTGGGTTGTATGTTGTGGTTGCTCTTAGGAAAGGGCGTTTGGCAAAAGGTGTTTTATATCGTTGTTGAGTAGTTTTTGATCTAAATTCATTTTTGCAAGTCCTACTCGATGTAACAATTGGTTTTAGTTTAATACTATCATTGGTTTTCTTTGTTACTTTGACAAATTCAGACGGTCCGTATGCGAACATTACGTCCTGCTGAAGTACCCACGCACCATTTTTTCAACGGACGGAACCCTTATTTTGGTTCGTCAATGGTCCGCGTCTTTATCTTTACATCAGCAATTTTGCCGAATGTTCGTCTTTTCGGCCGTTTTGTTTTGACTCTTTGGAATTAATACTTCATTAAATCCTAGCCCATTCATGTCTCCAGGTGTTTTATGGATTTTAACTATTTCATCGGCAAGAGCGATGTTTTTGTTAAACCTTTTAAACTTAGAATTATTTTCGATTAGAACCTCTTGTGTGAGCTTTAGTTTTTCTATTTCAAGATTAAGCTCTTGACATGATTTACAATCATCGTCATTTGCTTTTCCTTTTTCAAGTCGTTTTGCTTTTTCTTTAAATTCATAAACTTCATTTTCCAAAAATTCCTTTTTGGTTTTTAAAAATTTATATTTAGTTATGATTTTTAGACTTAGCTCACACAATTGATTATATTGTTTTTGCAAAGTGTCATCATCAATAGAAGAATAAGAAGAGTCGGAAAGTACCTCATTTGACTCATGTGCCATTAGAGCGATTTCCTCCTTGTTTGATTCTTCATCGTCTTCACTATCACTCCAAGCACCACTTACAAAAGCTCGTTAAGTTTTGCTTTTAGGTGGCTTGGGACATTCTCCTATGAGATGACTTGCATCACCACATCTAAAACACTTTCTTTCACCTTTACCCTTTTGTCATCCCGATCTTTTCTGAATGGCTTCTTTTCTTCTCGAGGTTGTCTTACAAACTTTCCTCTTCTTCTAAAGAACTTCTTAAAATCTCTAACGGCCATGGCATACTCCTCATCTTCACTACCGGAGCAAGATTCGTCATCATCACTTGATTTCGCCTTTGCTTTTAGAGCAACGGATTTGATCTTCTCCCTTCTTCCTTTGATGATCTCCGAATCTTTCTCCATCACCATTTCGTGTACTTTGACGTTACCGATTAGCTCGTCTAGTGACATTTTGAGAGATCTTTTGATTCTTCAATAGCGGTCACTTTAGCTCTCCATTTGGGATGGAGTGCTCTAAGAAATTTCCCGACAAAGTTCTTACTACGAAAAGATTCATCAAGTGCTTTAAGTGATGTAATAATAGTATTAAAGCGAGCAAAGCCACAATCAATGGTTTCATCTTCAGGGATAACAAATTGTTCATATTGTTGAACAAGAAGATCAATTTTGTTATCCTTGACTTGTGAATTACCTTGATGTGTAACAATCAAAGATTCCCAAATATCTTTGGCGGTTTCACACATAAAAATTCTTTCATATTCTTTTCTAGGTAAAGCATTATAAAGCATCATTTTAGCTTCATTATTTTTAGCAACTAATTTCTTTTGTTCATCAACGGAAATATCCTTTGTTGTAGAACTAAAATATCCTTTAACAATAATAAACCAAAGATCTATATCTTTTGATTTTACATATGTTTCAAAACGGTTTTCCAATAGATAAATCCATTGGTTTCAAAGAGTGGTGGTCTTTGCATAGATTGCCCTTCTTTAAAGTTTTGAGAATCCATGGATCGTTTCAAGTTTATAAAATACAAATTATTTTAGAAATTCTTGAGCAACGAGGCTCTTGTACCAATTGTAGAAAACTAGAAGGGGGTTGAATAGTTTACCAATTAAAACTTTGTTTTGAAACTTATTGAAAGATCAATTGATATTGATCTTAGATATGTTAATAAAATATGCAAGCAATATGTAAAGAGTAAATAAGGAAAGAAATGATCAAACCACAACAAGTTGTTTATAGTGGTTCGGTCTACAAGGACTCTTTTTCCTTGCCCTACTCCACTCCCGAGTCTCACACTCGAGAGTTTAACTTCACTAGTCAACAAGCTCCTTTCACCTGCGGAGAAAACCTTTACACTTCGCTTACACACTATTTCCGACACTAAGCTAGATGTCGAGTTCTTTCCAAGGGTACAACTACTCTCACACACAATGTATTTTGAGGACTAAAATACTAACCACTCACACTCACAAGATTATGATGGTTTGATACAACAATGAAGTATGAATCAACACTAGATCATACAACACTAAATAAAAAGACTTCCAACTTCGTTTGAAGCTTGAATGTGACTTGATCTTCTTTGCTACAAAAGAGATCACTAATATGATATGAAACTGAGTTAGAAAGGTTAGAGAGAAGATATGTATGAGAGTATGATAGAAAGGGATGAAAAACTACTTGGTTTGGCTTTGCTATTTAGAGCCAAAACCATCAGCGACATCCACGGACGCGGACCCTAAAGAGGTTCCGTGTGTATTTTGTGCAGATTACGGTCAGTTCCAGCAAGATATCACAATCTTTGCCAAAGTCAACCATATCTATGTAAGATTGTGTAAGATATGAAGAGTACAAATCCACACAAAATATCTAATGAAATCTTCCAATGATTTCCATGATGCATCACATGATGTCATATGTTGTATTTCTATTTTTAGAAATATGCAAGTACTTAAGTAGTGTTTGGTTTTAAGAACCTAAAACATTCTAAAACTACTATCATACATAATGATTAGAGTCATATTAAGATATGACTAATCACAAATGTAAATGCTTGAATGATGAAGATATTGTTTGAAAAAGCTTGTTTTAATATCTATTAAACTTGACAAGCTTTAAGCTTTTATACGAAATAAATTTACTTTTTTCGTTAACAAAACTTAGGTAAAGATCAAAAATATAAATAACGTTTAATGACGATATTTGTATTAACAGTAGTTATTGATGAGGACAATGCTATAAAGGAGCCTGATAATGTTGAGGTTAATCTGTTTTGGAGTGGAAGGCGCTAGA
>OU343220.1:193827465-193912746 GCA_910596185.1 Chrysanthemum makinoi | reverse complement strand
ATTTAAGTCGCTGTAATTTATTAATCTTTCTCTTTAGGTATAAATATTCCAAATTCCTTACTGATCACTATCCTTAGTGATTATTCGACATCTGAAGTTGTTTAACACCAATTCATCCTCCGTGGGACTTAACGACCCGGAATCCCTATATTCCTCCTCGATCTTAATTGCATTTGGTGTTTGAACTGCTTTTGAGTTTCTTACGGCCACCATTCACAAGTCCGGCAGCCTTGCGTGAGATAACTTGACGGTTTTGCACCAATCAAAATTTTTACGGCCGGGAGGCCTGTAGCGTGTTTTAAGCATTCTCAGATCCATTCTTGCACATATACCACCGTTTGTAAACAGTTTTTTGTAAAGTTATTTAAAATCAAAAAGTTCATTAACACTTTTCCTAAAGTGTTAGCAACACCAAAAATATTTTCATTCTTTGTTTTTACAAAATGTTTATCCAAAAATCCAAAAATATCCATCTTTACCCTCTCACATCTTTGATTCTTCATCCCAAACCCTCTAAAACCATTTGATTCTTTCTATGTCTTATCCTCACCCTCTTGGTTGTCAATGGTGTGGTGGTCCTTATAATGGTGGCAATTGCCCCAGCTGTAGCATGGTGGAATCAGGAAACGGGTCTGTCTATAACCAGGATCCCTATTCCTACCATAACACAAATGATTTATTCCATCGCCTACCACACTGTGAGACTCGCCAGCTTTTACTGTTGTAGTACCGGGTGGTTCACACTCAGCCATTGTCAATCGGGAAACACGCCTTGTCTATGAGTGGTTCCTGATAACAATTATGACTACCACATACAACTTACAGCCACATCAGGGCTTTATCATGAGTATTGGGAGGTCCTCACTGTAACTCTGATTGTCAAACAAGGAATCCATTTCCCTGTAACAATTACGACTCTTCATATCATGACCAACCTCCACAGTACCAAATGAATCCAACCACCTCAGCTGACCCACTTCCTCAAAATCTTCTCCTTGATCTTTTGGATTTAGTGAAAGATTTGAAGGAATGTAAACACTCCCAAGATAATCCAAATGAGAAATCCATGGAAGAATTGTTAGTCAAGAGCGGGCGCTAAATTAAATTCCTAAATTACCTTTGAAAATCTATTAGGAATCAATTGCAAAAAGAAAAAGCAACAAATCTAGCTCGACTCCGCTTTCATTCTCTAATGACGATAATGATGAAGTTACCCTTGATATTAGTCACTTTTGTGGTGTTCATCAAGTTCATCGCTTGAAATTCCTTCCATGAAAAATCAGGGAGAAAAGACTATGATGGAATTACTAGCATAAGAACAAATGGAAATTGTAAAACATATGTATGCTAGTCCTTCTCAACTCCTCACCACTGCTTTTATCACACCCGAGGTTCACACTCACTCTCTCTGAGCATGGGGACGCAGCATCTTGACACTGTTCCTCAAAAGGAATCGGACAAATTCATAAAGTCTAGTGTTGAGAACCTTGTCCCAACCCGAGAGAGTCACAGGAATTCTTGATCATGTGTGTGATATCCCTCATCCTCTTGTCTTCCAAAATGATCATATTGAGATGTTCTCTGATTCGATGAGGGACTATTCTTTATCTTGTGGAGACATAAGTTATGTGGGGAATTACCTTCGAGCCTCAGCTTAGGAGAAGAGAACGATGAAGAAATAATCCAAGACGAAGCTCTTCGTCTTACATTATTGAATGTTAATCTTCTCATTTCTAGAATCGAGGCTTTTAATGAAAAGCCTACTTCATATCCTATCCTCTTTGAGGATAGTGAACTTTTGTTCGATGATTCTATTCCGGAATTGCAAACGTTCCATTTTGATCATACGGGAGAGAAGATTAGTGGTATACTACCACTCATTCTCATAATTTTCTCCCTGATTATGAATCATTCACTTTTGAGGAGTTCCCCAGTGAACTCAGGTCAAATCAATCAATATGAATCATTCTCCTTTGAGGAGTTCTCCTTTGAACTCACTCATATCATATCTCTACCGGAGTATGATAACTTCTACTTTGATCTAGACACACCCGGGATATGTCTAGACCAATTGAGCTTAAAAGATTAAATTCATGCTATCATGAATTCCCCTTCTGATGATGATGAGTTAGTCAAGATTATTATCATGACTTTCTTTCTCTTCACCTATCCCGCAGCTTCTCCCTGCTTTCTTCACTCCTTCGGGAATGAAGACATTATCTTTGATCCCGGCATTTTCATTTATCATTTTTGAGCCGGTTCTATGTATATCTCATCTAAGGTGGGAACTTTCACGTACTTCAATGTTTATACAAACATCTTGAATGAAAGTCCTATGGAGATTGTCTCTTCCACTTACTTCCCCATGAACAAATTAATTCGGGTCGAGCCAAGCTAGCGACTTCGGCAATCAAAACAAGAGTTAAACATGGGTTTTCACCAAGCGTACCACCTTAGTGTGGGGAGATGCCCACATGTTGTATATAGATCTATTATATATATATATATTTATATATATATATATATATATATATATATATATATATATATATACATATATATTAAAAAAGAAAATAATTGTTGTGTTTCTATACTTAGCTAGTAATGTTATCTTTTATGTTCAAGGATTTGGGCATAATAGTGGGACTTTGAATATTGAGGACAATATTCATTTCTAAGTGTTGGGGGAAATTCTCAAGAATTTGATCATAAATGTACCCTTTTAGTCCTTTTTCCTGGAAATTCTCGCTGAATTTGATCATAAATGTACCCTTTTAGTCCCTTTTTTCCCCCAAAATGGCCAAATTTTAAAAAATTTTTATTTAGTGGAAGTACTATGTACTAAACACAACAAATGGTAATCAGTCCACCATGTCTAACCCACATAAGGATTGGCTAATCCAGGAACAAACGGCTCTTGGTAAAGATATCTCAAATCCGTTTATGGCTTGCAATTTGCCCAAAATTGTATGGTGTTCACCTCACCATATCTTTAATTAGTGAAAAGTTGGCTAGCCCGCAAGTTTATGGCTTGTGGTAAAGGCAAAGTGGAAAAACCATAATTGGTAATCAGCTCACCAAAAATAATATTGATAATTTATCTAAGAGTTATAGTCCGTAAACTAAACGCCGTGCAAAGACAAATCAAACCATTGAAAGCTTATGATTTGCACCAAAATCATTCGGTTATCATTGTACCAAGGTTCTTACTTGAACTAAAACAATCATTACTCGTAAGTAATGGATTTGGTAAAGAGATAAAATCCATTAACTTTTCATAAAATATCAAGCTGTGACTAGAATACGTTAATGTATGGGGATGATGAGTTGTCTAAATACTCATCATTTTTATCGCTTTAGAATGCCAAAAACATCCGAAACACCTAAATGCATCAAAATGATGAAAATATCACAAACAAGTGTTTTATGTGTTTAAAATGCAAAAACATCAAAATTTGGTGAAAACGATCAAGTTTGCATAATTGGCGCTTTTAGTCCCCAAGTTCCAAAAATTGTCAAAACTAGTCCTCGTAATTCAAAAACTTGTAATAATATCATTCAAGGTCCCTGAAATATTCTAAGTTGTCAAAAATAGTCCTTGAATGAATCTTTAGCAAATGGCGAAAAGGTTCCTCAAGTTTGAAAAATGTCATAAATAGTCCTTGGTGAATTTAAAAATGGAAATTTATCAAAAATAAACCTTGTACTATTCATTAATGACAAAATTGGTCCTTATGGTTAACTTTTGGAAAATTACATATTTGGTCCCTCAAGTTTCAAACTTGATGCTTTTGGTCCTTGGACATTTAAAATGGAAAATAATTACATGTATGGTCCTTGGTTTATCATATTTGGCATAATAGGTCCTTGGAATAACTTTGGTATAATGGCGTGTTTGGTCCTTCAAATTACAAGACACATTTGGTCCTTGGGCTTGTATTACTACTAAACCAAACGGACCTAAATTAAATACACTAAACCCTTTAACCCAGCCAAGCCCAAATACAACCCTACCAATTTTAAATTCAAAATACAGCCCACTGCTCACCCTCTTCACCGCATACACCGTAAACCACCTAGTTTTCTACACCTCACCACCACTTTCCACCTTTCAAACTTATCCCCCACCAGATATCTAATCCCTAACACCTCCATATCTCCTCCCAAACGCATTAATTGCAGAAACCCACCCAAAGACTTTACGCCAAAATGCCATTTGATGGCTAAGATGTATTTAACCCATCCAAAGGCTGATATTATTGATGGGAAAGATCAAGTGGGACCCACAGACTCAGAAAGATCAATATAAATCAAGAAAGAAGGAGAAGAAAGTGTGGTCGCATGTTTTTAGACCATTAGTAGTGTAAAAGTTCTTTAAATGTCTGTTTTAGCTTAAATTTCAAGTCTTAGTATAAAATCAAGGTTGTTTCAAGTTATAAGTCACTTTTATATTGTAATTATTCCGCTAAATAAGATTTCAATTTTTCATGTTTCTTGATAATTCGTATTAAGTCAATTATACTTATTATAAGTTTCATAAGCTCTTTTATTCTTTCAACAAGCTCAGATAAGCTTACAATAGCTTTTCATGAGCCTGTTTCAGATTTTACTAGTTTAAATTTCAAAAACAAAGAAAAGTCAACAAAAGTCAACTGAAGAGCTCAAAATGGATTTAGTCATGATATTTGGTTATGCAGAGCTAATTTTGGATTGCTTATTGGTTTAGAGGCTTAGTGGTAAGCCCATAGAAAGTAGTTCTGCTTTATGCTTGGACACATTTGTAAGCCATTTCTTAAAAAATTGTAGTTATTAGTATAAGTGGTTAAGTCTTGTTAATTTTAGTTTAAATCTGTCTCAATATAGTTAATATAAGTTATTCAATTGATTTCATGGTTTAAATCAATGTTAAGCTTCAATAAGCTTCAAAACAAGTATTGCGGTGTGTTTTGGATTTGTCGATTTAGTGGCATTCCGTACCAATACTTGATGTTGTTTGTTGCCGCTTAATATCATACTAGTTCTATATAACTTAGTCAAACCATAAAAACCATTGCTTATTAGTAAAAAGTCAAAATTACTCTATATCTGTCTTAAGTTCATAACTGTTAGGATTTTTAAATACAAATATCATCTAAGTAGTTGATAACTTGATAATATAGCTTATAATCACCTTATCCTAGCTTATTATAACATATTCAGTTAATTAGAGGTGATCAAAGTTCATATAAGTCAAACTAGTTCATAACTTAAAAAAAAGTCAAATTTTCCTTAATACAGTTTTTGAATAAACTTCATAATTTTAGTTTGTGCTCAATATTAAGATTTAGCTTATATGCTTTTAGGATATCAATATTTAGCTGCTTAACTAAATTAGAAAATAATAGTTTACTTTAATCAGCTTATTCAAGGCTTATTTCCTAGCTTGTTTTAGACCCTTTTCAGAACACGTGCTGTAGTACTGTGTTTCACAAGCTTTTCACAAGCTTGTTAAAAAGCTCTCAGTACTCCTAAGCCTCGTGTAATTTAGCTTTTAAGAAGCTCCGGTTATCAACTTGTTAGTTCAAGTGATTATTTTTAATTCCTAGCTTATCTTAGTGCTTAAAAAGTAGCTTAAAGGTGCCTAGTAAACTAATCGTTGTCCTCAGGCAAAACAGCTTATACTAAGTGCTTATTTAAGATTTTGCCTGAGCTTATTTCTTAATAATTGTGCTTATCTGCTTTCATTTTAGCTTAAAATCGCTTGTCTAGCTTATTTGTCATTTAACATTTTGCTTAATTATTAGCTTATAAGCCATTTAGCTTTAATCTTGTGCTTATTTCCAATTCTAGTTAACTGTTGAGATACATAAGCTTATTCAGAGCTTATTAGTACTTTTCATAAAAAGTTGTAGTTATAGAAAATGCTTATTACATAGTACTTAATAAGTTTGTAAAATAAAAATCAAAATAAAATGTTTAGCAAAAGGGGGGAGGCAGTGCTCGAACAAGACCTCCCACCTTTGAGAGTGATATAAGAGGTGTACCTGATACCGTTGCCCTTGGGTCCTTTGACTGGTATCCTTTTACACAATCTAATACATAAGCCTTCTTGTCTATTTAAGCTTACACGAGCTTAATTGCTTATTTCCAGCTTATTTGAGATAGCTTTTTCAACTTTTGTATTTTTCATAAATTTTTATTAGTATTAAGTATTTTATAAAAAAGTTTCAGATTTTTCTCAATAGTTTTAGTATTTTTAATCATTTAATTAGTGTAAAATCTTATTTAATTCATAATAAAAAATATAAAAGTCTAAAAATATAAATCTTTTTCTAAAAATTTTCTTTCGTCATATACTCACGTAAGAAAATTGTTTTTACATCTCTATAGGACTTTTATTTCATAAATTTTACGCTTTTTGTTTACAGCGATTCGCTTAATTTTTATAAATAACGCATTTTCATTTTAAATCAAGTTTTAGGTAATTTTGAGTTTACGCTTTAGTTAAAATAGTTTATTTAAGTTATTTTATTTTATAAAATCACAAAAAAATCATTGTAAAAATAGTGATAGCGTTTATTTAATATATTTTAATCTTTTTAATTTCTTTTAATTTGCATTTAAGTCGCTGTAATTTATTAATCTTTCTCTTTAGGTATAAATATTCCAAATTCTAATGATCACTATCCTTAGTGATTATTCGACATCCGGGTTGTTTAACACCAATTCATCCTCCGTGGGACTTAACGACCAGAACTCCCTATATTCCTCCGGATCTTAATTGTACTTGGTGTTTGAACTGCTTTGAGTTTACGGTCACCATTCAGCAAGTGCTGCGGCTATGTTGAGATAACTTGAAGGAAAGAAATTGCTTGCACCAATTGTTTTTTTAGTGGTTCGGTCTACAAGGACTCTTTTTCCTTGCCCTACTCCACTCCTCGAGTCTCACACTCGAGATTTTAACTTCACTAGTCAACAAGCTCCTTTCACCGGTGGAGAAAACCTTTACACTTCGCTTACACACTATTTCCGACACTAAGCTAGATGTCGAAGTTCTTTCCAAGGGTCCAACCACTCCCACACACAATGTATTTTGAGGACTAAAATACTAACCACTCACACTCACAAGATTATGATGGTTTAATACAACAATGAAGTATGAATCAACACAAGATCATACAACACTAAACAAACAAGACTTCCAACTTCTCGTTTGAAGCTTGAATGTGACTTGATCTTCTTTGCAACAAAAGAGATCACTAATATGATATGAAACTGAGTTAGAAAGGTTAGAGAGAAGATATGTATGAGAGTATGTTAGAAAGGGATGAAAACTACTTGGCTTGGCATTGCTATTTATAGCCAAATGGACAGAGCGTCCGCCGGAACCCTTAAAAGGGTTCCGCCTGGTACCAATTTGGTACCGGCCCAAACAAGATATCAAATCTTACCTAAAGTCAACTCTATCTAAGTGAGATTGTGCAAGATATGAAGAGTACAAATCCACACAAAATATCTAATGAAATCTTCCAATGATTTCCATGATGCACCACATGATGTCATATGTTGTATTTCTATTTTTAGAAATATGCAAGTACTTAAGTAGTGTTTGGTTTTAAGAACCTAACACATTCTAAAACTACTATCATACATAATGATTAGAGTCATATCAAGATGTTACTAATCATAAATGTAAATGCTTGAATGATGAATATATTGTTTGAAAAAGCTTGTTTTAATATCTATTAAACTTGACAAGCTTTAAGCTTTTATACAAATTAAATTTACTTTTGTCGTTAACAAAACTTAGGTAAAGATCAAAAATATAAATAACGTTTAATGATGATATTTGTATTAACAATCTCCCCTTTTTGTTGAGGACAAAATATAAATTTTATTTTTATAAAAGATACAAAGTTTGTGCAAGAGTTATAAAAATATTAGTTTTAGAACTTGAAAAGAAAATGATAATGCAAGTGTATGATGTTTGACTTTTTATGAAAGTCAAAGTATTCACTAGTTGATGCATGATGTTGACTTTTTCAGAAAGTCAAAGTATGCAGTTGACTTTTAAGAAAAGTCAAGTATTACCAATGAAGTATCCTGTTTGACTTTTCGAAAGTCAATGTCATTGACTTTTCGAAAAGTCAAAATATAATCAAGTTCTATATTTTCTCCCCTTTTGTCTCAACAAAAGAAGAGGGTGATGCGAATGTAATGAGCCAGTCGTTATCTCCCTTGATCAAAGCTCACCCTAAATTGGGTGCTTAATGGGAAGATACATGGATTGTGAAAATAAAAGCTACAAAAATGTTAGTAATAATGCATTCACAAGCATCCAAACATTATGTAAAAGCACCAACACTATAATAAAAACACTATTCATTAGTTAAAATTTTCATGAATAAAGATCATGAAATGGGAACACAATGATGTGTTTTAGTACAAGAAGAAAAAAGAAAATAATCCTAATAAGAGAAAACTAGAAATGCTAAACTATGACCATCCTAATTTGATGGTGGATGAGAAAGAGCGTTGAGGCGCTCAAGGATATGATTGAGGATGAACCTCATTTCTTCTTGAAAGTCAAGGACCATAACCCGTGTCCTATCAACGGTTTGGGCCGTTTGCTCACAAGTTGAGCAACCATGCCTAGGGGGTAGTATGTTTGGGGAGGTTGTGGTGGTGGAATGGTAGATGTGTTGGTGTTGGTGGAAATGTTTGGGGTGGTCATGATGGAAGCAAGCAAAGCACTTTGCATTTGCATTGTCTCACTCAAGTGAGAGTCCACCATGCCTTTGAATTGGTGGAGGTTGTGGAGTTCCATTTGAATCTCCTCTCTAGTGGGATTGGCATCCCACATACACTCCTCAATGTCCTCAAGATGAGGGAACATTGATGTGGGGAGTGAATGATCCCCATACAAAGGACCATGAATGTCTTTGTGAATGGGGTGGAAGAGAAGAGGTTTAGGCCCTAATGGGGCGTTTGGGTCAAGGAATGACCGAGGTGACTCATGAGCCATCCGCTCAATTGAGCCAAATGATGGCAATGGTGGTGGATGATTTGGCCTAGGAGGCAAGTCATCCAAGTCCTCCAAGAAAGGATTTGGTGAAGTAGGTGGAGGGGAAAATAACTCCATAGGAATGAGAGTTGGAGACCTTGGTGAAGGTGGTGAGGGTGTTTTGGATGTTTGGATGGGTGCCTGTGGAGGTGAAGTTGGTGTTTTTGTTGGTGGTGGAGTGGTGATCACAATGTGTGATTGAGTAGGTGTGGCTAAGGTAAGGTTGTATCATCTCGGATGGGAGATGAGATTGTGAGTGTAGAAGACTCGGATGAGGAGCTAAGGTTAACGAAGCAACAAGGCCTCACACTAATTCTAGCGGTCTTCTTGCAAGGTTTTGGAGATGATTTTGTCATTTTGACTTTGGTTTTTCTTTGCTAGATGATAGTAAGAATGAAGAAGGTGTGAGGATGATCATGGTAAAACCTCTCAATTTATAGAAGTGAAAAATTATGGAGAAATGTGTTTGATTTGATGTTAAACCATTGAAGAGATGAGGTTCCTAATGATTTGGAAGTGGGTTGAATGCTAGTCATATCACCCAAGTCAAGCCATTCAAGAGAGATGGAGTGAAGAAGAAAAGATTTGCAATAAATGTGTTCTAATGAGTGGAATTTCCTAATATTCAGATCACCCACGGATTTGAAGGTACCAAAAATTTGGTTCCTTCCTTTATGCAAAAGGGCTCCTTGGGTGGATTTTTCAAATTTTTGAATTTTGGTGGGAAATGGATTTCTTATATACCTAAGTGAATTATACTAGTTCTAATAAGAGTATAAGCAAGTTAGGATTGACTTATAAGCATTGGATGGTAATTTGGAATCACGAAATAGTCGAAATTCAGAAATTACCTGAAGGATCTACGGCACCAAAATCATACACGGCCGGAACCCTAAAAAGGGTGCCGTCTCGCTGCATTGTGCGGTACCAATTTACATAACGGACGGTACCAAATTTATGGTGCCGTCTCGATCCGTGCAGTAGTGTAAAAGTAGACAGAGTTAGTTTTAGGTGGGGGACTTTTCCGAAACCCGAAATTTTCTCAAAACATGTGATACTAAACATTTCTAGTTAGGAAAAACAGATAACACATATATAAACATAGTGGAGCATGTATTTTGAGCAAGGCTTTTTGATTTTCACATTATAGTGAAAATGGGTAAAATTTGATAGCATACTTGCTATCCCCCCATAAGATTGTTAGCATTCACCATTGTTTCATGTTATATTATCATCCTACATAATAAAAACAACTAAATTGTATCAAACATTAACGATAATGCATTGTTCCAAACACTCCTTAAAAGTACCCTTATTTGTCCAACTTCTTGTAAATCTTGTTCATCATCCTACCAAGGCACTTGAACATTCCCTTAGTTTGCTTGAACTCCCACTGATTCATTCTCTATTTCGGGAAGAGACCATAATACTCATGAGGCGGAAGACGAGAGCTTGGAAGACCATCCTCGGAGCTATTTGATGATGATGATGATGGAGTTGGAGGTTTTGCTCTTTTGCCTTTTGTCTTAGCAACTCGTGCATCACTCAAAGGTACAAAGATGTGAGGAATGAGCTCATAGTGAAGGTGCATCCCTTTTGGACTTGGTGGAATTGGTGCAAAGTTTCTATAGAGACGGGTGAGGAGCATCCCGTATGGAAGAGCAACCGATCCTTGAGTTGGAATATCAATCATTCTCCTAGCTATGTAGTAAGCTAAATTGAATGGTTGACGGGTGGACAAGTTGTAGAGCATATGACAAAGGCAAGCGTTAATGTGATCCCTATTTCCTATGGTGCTAATGACGTTGGCTCTAAGTAGCTCCTCCCATTTCTTAAATTAGGGCTTAAGTTCATTTAGCTCCATTCCATATGGATCTCGGTTTACTTCTTTTCCCTTTCGGGTAACTCGGGTTGTATCACTTTTTGGGTTAAAAGGTGTTCACGGATGACATCCTTATCGGCCAAACGGGTTTGGTAGGGAAGAGAGCGGTCATTGATTGCATCAAGAGCGGTGAGTGACCACTTATCCGTGTAGACACAAGTTCCTCGGTTGGGAATTCCTAACACTTGAGCAAAGTTGCCTAAGGTGATGGTGTAGTCGTTTTGATTGATTCTAAACCTAAGACAAAATTCATCATCGTCTTCATCACTAAAGCCGGTCACACTAGCATAGAATTCTAACACAAACCTAGGACAAATTGGTTCATCGATGTCAAGAAGACAATCGAATTGAATGGCGGCTAGTTCTTCACGAAGGTTGGTATTTTCAAGGAAGGATGAGTGAATGGTTCTACCCTCATGGAAATACCTTGATTCTAGACCCTAAATATTTCTACTTGTTCCTTGGTAAGTCCTTTGGTTTTGTGGTGTTTGGGAATGTAGTTAAGGGTGTCTTTGTGATCATAGAATCTTGCGGCTACCATGGTTATTCCTAAGGACAAGAGTTAATATGTTAAAAATGAGAATAAGTTTTAACGTTTTGGTTCTAGTGTGTGCCTATATGAAAACAATTTGGAGTTGCGGTTATCTCGACTCATTTTATGCACAAAATGGTTTTAGTGGGATGTTTGGCAAATACCATGAGATAACCCAAATGCTCCTAATTCAATGTGGCTTCATTTGAATATACCCGGGAATGCATATTAGTTATGCAATACCTTTAGTATTCAAGAGCATGCAAGTGATGAAAATTTAACGTTTCTATTTGTATTAGCAATGAAAAAATTGTTTTCCTACAAGTGAGAAGCTTTTCAAAACTTTTGACATGGGGTGTTTGGTTGTTTGAATAAGGCCTTATATTCATTATCTATCAATTAGTGGGAAGCATGATTTGTTTATGCAATATGATAATGTAGTACCTAATTTCAATGACTAGTTATGCATTTTGCCAATTGAATTCATATTTGGTATAAAGGCATACATAAAACCCCATGTAATGATTTGTGATAGTTTTGTGCATAAATAAGAATCCTAGACTCGGAATTAAGAGATAAAATGTAGTTAGGATACTTACAATGATGTTATCTTCAGTGATTAGTGAGTGGGAAGGTGACAATAATGAGCTTGGTTTAAGTTTTACACGTTTTGGTAAAGTGGGTTTTGAGGAAGAGGATGATTTGTATATAGCATTTTGCTTCAGTAGACACCACGGACCAGCGGCACCAAATATTTGGTTCCGTCCTTGTTGTCGTTTGGTGCGTGGCTACGCGAGCATACAAGACAAAATTGTTTTTTTTTGACTATTCTAATGTTTTGGGCTATGTTTATCCTACATGTTTGGTTCCATTAACCCTAAACCAAGTCTAAGAAGATTAAAAGGTTCTCGTTTAAGAGGCTTAGTTAAGATGTCGGCAATGTTGTCTTGGGAGGATACTTTCTCGATTGAAATGTTTCCTTTTTGAACATTGTCGCTAAGAAAGTGATGGCGGATTTCAATATGCTTTGTACGAGCATGTTGAACGGATTCTTGCTGAGATCGATGGCTCCTTTGTTGTCGCAAAGTATCACAATGTCGTTGAGATGAATTCCGTAATCTACGAGAGCTTGCTTCATCCAAAGAGCTTGTTGACATGCTTTTCTTTTGGTGAGACGCATTCGGCTTCAGTAGTTGAGCTGGCCAAGGCCGTTTGCTTCTTTGCAAACCATGAGGTGAGACAATGTCCAACAAAAGTGCAAATACCACTTGTACTTTTCTATCGACATAGTCACCGGCATGATCCGAGTGGCATACACTATGGTTTCTACACCCGTTCCTTTGGGATACCATAATCCTAAACACGTTGTTCCCTTAATGTATCTAAAAATCCTTTTAAGGCTTCTAAGTGTGATGCCTTTGGGTTTTCTTGAAAGCGAGCACATAGACAAACACTAAACATAATGTCGGGTCTACTAGCCGTAAGATAGAGTAGGCTACCAATCATTCCTCTATATTTAGTGTTATCTACGGATTCACCTTCCTCATCCTTGGTTAATTTAGTGTCCGAGGACATGGGTGTCTTAGTTGGTTTGGAATCTTCAAGACCAAATTTCTTAAGCATGTCTTTTATATATTTAGATTGGTTAAAAAATATGCCATCTTCTAGTTGTTTTATTTGAAGTCCTAGAAAGAAATTTAACTCACCCATCATACTCATTTCAAACTCGTGCATGATTTTAGAGAAATCATCACATAATTCTTGACAAGTTGATCCGAATATAATGTCATCAACGTATATTTGAACAATGATAATATGTGATTCCTTTTTCTTGGTAAAAGAGTATTATCTACTAATCCCATAGTATATTTGTTATCAATAAGAAAAGTCTTAAGTCGGTCGTACCAAGCTTTTGGTGCTTGCTTAAGACCATACAATGCTTTCTTGAGTTTGAAGACATGATGTGGTTTCTCAAAGTCGGTGAAACCGGGAGGTTGAGCAACATACACTTCTTCGTTAATAAACCCATTAAGAAAAGCACTTTTAACATCCATTTGAAATAATTTAAAATCATAGGCACATGCATAAGCAAGCAATATTCTAATAGACTCAAGCCTAGCTACCGGTGCATAAGTTTCATCATAATCAATCCCTCTTGTTGATTATAACCTTGCGCTACAAGCCTAGCTTTGTTTCTAGATACTATCCCATTTTCATCCATTTTATTTCGAAAACCCATTTTGTTCCAATTATAGTTTGATCTTTAGGTTTTGGAACTAATTTCCAAACATCATTTCTAACTAATTGGTTTAATTCTTCTTGCATGGCAATTACCCATGATTCATCTTTTATTGCTTCATTTATGTTTTCGGTTCAATGGTGGATACAAAACAAAAATAATTACTTTGATTTTGGGCTTGTGACCTTAAGGTTCTTTGATTTAGTTGTCCTATGACTTTTTCTAAAGGATGACTTTTAGATTCTTTGATGTTTATAATTTCTTTATTTAATGGTTCATCTTCCTTGTTATTATTAATTATTTCTTGACCTTCTATCATTTGACTTTCAACTAAGTCATCATCTACCAAAGGTGATGTCTTAGAGGAGGTGGACTTTCGTCGAATGTTATGTTCAACGATTCCTCGACTATCATTGTTTCTTTGTTTAGGACAATGTAAGCTTTACTAGTTTGAGAGTAACCAAGAAATACACCTTCATAAGACTTTGGGTCAAACTTGGTGAGATAATCCTTAGTATTAAGAATAAAGCATTTACAACCAAAGACTCTAAAATATCCTAACGTTGGCTTTTTACCTTTATAGAGTTCATATGGTGTTTTGTTTAAGAAAGGACGTATTAAGACTCTATTCAAAATATATGTAGAAGTGTCAACGGCGTTACACCAAAACTTTTGAGGAATGTTTTGTTCATTAAGCATTGTTCTACTCATTTCTTGAATTGTTCTATTTTTACGTTCTACTACTCCATTTGATTGAGGTGTTCGTGGAGGCGAAAAGTTATGTGTTATACCATTTGTATCACAAAAGTTTCCAAATTGAGTTTCGTTGTCAAATTCACGACCATGATCCGTTCGGATCGACACAATTTTGACACCTAGAAGATTTTGAATTTTCTTGCTAAGAATTTCAAATTTATCAAAAGCTTCATTTTTGGTTTTCAAAAACAACGTCCAAGTAAACCTTGAGTAATCATCTACTATGACCAAAGTGTATAAGTTGCCTCCATAGCTTCTTATAGCGGATGGTCCAAACAAGTCCATATGTAATAATTCTAGACACTTAGATGTGGACACCATATTTTTAGATTTGTGACTACTATGGTTTGTTTACCAATTTTGCAAGCGTCACAAAAGTGTTGGTCATATTTTAGTTTTGGTAAATTTCTAACTAACTCTTTTGAAGATAGGTTTTGTATAAGTCTCATATTAGCGTGACCTAAGCGCCTATGCCAAAGAGATGAGCTATCGTCTAATGTTGTTAGGCAAAGTTTGTCATTATATGTTTTATCTATTTTCATGACGTATATGTTATTTTTCCTAACTCCTTTAGCTATGGTGATACCATCTTTTAGTATTTTACTACCATTTTCATCAAATAGTACTTTATACTTTTTATCACATAATTGGCTAATACTAAGTAGATTAAATCCTAACCTATCCACATGAGCAACATTTTCAATAGTTAGGGAGTTATGAGCAATCGTACCTTTGCCAATAATTTTGCTTTTGAGATTGCTACCAAAGGTGACATTACCTCCGTCATACTCTTGGTATGATGAGAAGAGACTTTGTTGCCCGTCATGTGTCGTGAGCATCCACTATCTTTTATCCATTCATCGGGTTCCAATCCAACTTTCAAGCATACCTAAGAAGCAAATAACTCAAGCATTTGGTCCCCAATATCTCATGGGTCCGTTTGGGTTAAACATACCATTTATTTGATTCATGTATGGAAACGATGGGTAAGAGTTCCATGGAATGTAATCTGGAGTTTGATATGGTCTAGGAAAGTTTTGATTCCAACCGTTGTGTTGGTAGTTGGGTTGTGCGTTGTGGTTGCTCTTAGGAAAGGGCGTTTGGCAAAAGGAGTTTTATATCGTTGTTGAGTAGTTTTTGATCTAAATTCATTTTTAACAAGTCCTACTCATGTAACTGGTTTTAGTTTAATATTATCATTGGTTTTCTTTGTTACTTTAACAAATTCAGTACGGTCCGTATTGCGAACATTCTGTTCTGTTGAAGTACCCACGCACCATTTTGACAACGGACGGAACCCTTATTTTGGTTCCGTCTCGTCCGTATGCTGCATCGCAGCATTTTGACAGAATGTTTGTCTTTTTCGGCCGTTTTGTTTTGACTCTTTGGAATTAATACTTCATTAAAACCTAGCCCATTCATGTCTCCCGGTGTTTTATGAATTTTAACTATTTCATCGGCAAGAGCGATGTTCTTGTTAAACCTTTTAAATTTAGAATTGTTTTCGATTAAAACATCTTGTGTGAGCTTTAGTTTTCCTATTTCAAGTTTAAGCTCTTGACATGATTTACAATCATCGTCATTTGCTTTTCCTTTTCTAGTCGTTTTGCTTTTCTTTTAACTCATAAACTTCATTTTCCAAAAATTCCTTTTTGGTTTTAAAATTTTTTTTTTTAGTTATGATTTTTAGACTTAGCTCACACAATTGATTATATTGTTTTTGCAAAGTGTCATCATCAATAGAAGAATAAGAAGAGTCGGAAAGTACCTCATTTGACTCATGTGCCATTAGAGCGATCTCTTCCTTGCTTGATTCTTCATCGTCTTCACTATCACTCCAAGCACCACTTACAAAAGCTCGTTGAGTTTTGCTTTTAGGTGGCTTGGGACATTCTCCTATGAGATGACTTGCATCACCACATCTAAAACATTTTCTTTCACCTTTACCCTTCTTGTCATCCCGATCTTTTCGAATGGCTTCTTTTCTTCTCGAGGTTGTCTTACGAACTTTCCTCTTCTTCTAAAGAACTTCTTAAAATCTCTAACGGCCATGGCATATTCCTCATCTTCACTCTGAGAGCAAGATTCGTCATAATCACTTGATTCCGCTTTTGCTTTTAGAGCAACGGATTTGATCTTCTCCCTTTTTCCTTTGATGATCTCCGAATCTTTCTCCATCACCATTTCGTGTACTTTGAGGTTACCGATCAACTCGTCTAGTGACATTATTGAGAGATCTTTTGATTCCTCAATGGCGGTCACTTTAGCTCTCCATTTGGGATGGAGTGCTCTAAGAAATTTCCCGACAAAGTTCTTACTACGAAAAGATTCATCAAGTGCTTTAAGTGATGTAATAATATTAGCGAGCAAGCAAAGCCACAATTATTGGTTTCATCTTCAGGGATAACAAATTGTTCATATTGTTGAACAAGAAGATCAATTTTGTTATCCTTGACTTGTGAATTACCTTGATGTGTAACAATTAAAGATTCCCAAATATCTTTGGCGGTTTCACACATAAAAATTCTTTCATATTCTTTTCTAGGTAAAGCATTATAAAGCATCATTTTAGCTTCGTTATTTTTAGCAACTAGTTTCTTTTGTTCATCAACGGAAATATCCTTTGTTGTAGAACTAAAATCCCTTTAACAATAATAAACCAAAGATCTATATCTTTTGATTTTACATATGTTTCAAAACGGTTTTCCAATAGATAAATCCATTGGTTTCAAAGAGTGGTGGTCTTTGCATAGATTGCCCTTCTTTAAAGTTTTCAAAATCCATGGATCGTTTCAAGTTTATAAAATACAATTTATTTTAGAAATTCTTGAGCAGCGAGGCTCGTACCAATTAAGTAGAAACTAGAAGGGTTGAATAGTTTATCAATTAAAACTTTGTTTTGAAACTTATTGTAAAGATCAATTGATATTGATCTTAGATATGTTAATGAAATATGCAAGCAATATGTAAGAGAGTAAATAAGGAAAGAAATGATCAAACCACAACAAGTTGTTTATAGTGGTTGGGTCTACAAGGACTCTTTTTCCTTGCCCTACTCCACTCCTCGAGTCTCACACTCGAGAGTTTAACTTCACTAGTCAACAAGCTCCTTTCACCGGCGGCCTTTACACTTCGCTTACACTGACACTAAGCTAGATGTCGAGTTCTTTTCAAGGGTACAACCACTCCCACACACAATGTATTTTGAGGACTAAAATACTAACCACTCACACTCACAAGATTATGATGGTTTAAATGCAACAATGAAGTATGAATCAACACAAGATCATACAACACTAAACAAACAAGACTTCCAACTTCTCGTTTGAAGCTTGAATGTGACTTGATCTTCTTTGCTACAAAAAGATCACTAATATGATATGAAACTGAGTTAGAAAGGTTAGAGATATGTATGAGTATATTTAGAAAGGGATAAAAACTACTTGGCTTGGCATTGCTATTTATAGCAAAATGGACCGAGGAGCGTCACGGACATGGAACCCTTAAAGGGTTCCGCCCGTATACTTTTAGTACGCCCGGTCGGCCAGCCAAGATATCAAATCTTTGCTAAAGTCAACTCTATCTAAGTGAGAGATTGCAAGATATGAAGAGTACAAATCCACAAAATATCTAATGAAATCTTCCAATGATTTCCATGATGCATCACATGATGTCATATGTTTGTATTTCTATTTTTAGAAATATGCAAGTACTTAAGTAGTGTTTGGTTTTAAGAACCTAACACATTCTAAAAACTACTATCATACATAATGATTAGAGTCATATCAAGATGTTACTAATCATAAATGTAAATGCTTGAATGATGAATATATTGTTTGAAAAAGCTTGTTTTAATATCTATTAAACTTGACAAGCTTTAAGCTTTTATACAAATTAAATTTACTTTTGTCGTTAACAAAACTTAGGTAAAGATCAAAAATATAAATAACGTTTAATGACGATATTTGTATTAACAGTTGTACCCTAGCATTAGTTATTGGTATTTCATATAATATCGCTATGCTTCCATATTGTTTTTGTCTTTTGCGGGTGAGGATATGAGGTTTAGGTATCCACCATTTTATATGCCATTACTTGAATCTCCCAAACACACCTCTAGAGGTTTAGTTCTGATGTGGAATTAGCGAATGGGGATAGGGAGGAAGATAGACTTACCGTGGTTGAGGTTGTACCTTAAGTTTCCTAGACCTTAATTTAGTATAGACCTATTACGCGGTTACCTTAGGAAGTTTTGGCGTCATTATCGAATGGATTGGTTGTCGAACAGCGATTTACGCACATCATGTGATGAAGATTATGCGTTCTAGGTATGGAGGAAAAGTTCGAGCATACAAGGGGAGATGAGGAAGGCGTAGGAAGTCCTTCCCGGTGAACATCATCTCCCGTATAAGGCCCATAAGTATTACATGATAGAGGGAGGTTGTCTTTTCTTGGCTCGAGAATTTCGAGAAAAGTGCGAGAGAAGAGTAAAGAAAGACACCTTAATGATGTACCCGTTGTTAGAAATTTCCTGGCGTGTTTCTCGGCGATGCACGGGGATTTCCACGTAGGCAAGTGG
The DNA here is from genome assembly GCA_910596185.1 of Chrysanthemum makinoi. Lineage (NCBI taxonomy): Eukaryota > Viridiplantae > Streptophyta > Magnoliopsida > Asterales > Asteraceae > Chrysanthemum > Chrysanthemum makinoi. The sequence continues at coordinate 193,893,715 of OU343220.1, read as the reverse complement.
AATTCCAAATGAGGATTGATATCGGTCACCCGTAGCCCGGGCACCCTATGGAAACTTACTTCAAGAGAATTGGAGGAATTGTCTAAACAGTTGGTAGAATTGTCGATAAAGGGATTCATTGGACCAAGTCGTCAAGTGGGAGCACGGTGTTTTATGAAAGAAGGATGGATCATTTTGATGTGTATGATTATAGGGGTGAATAAGTTAACGCGGTGAAGGCAGATATCCGTTACCTAAGAATAGATGATGTCTATTGATCAAATCCAAGAGCTAGTGTCTTTTTAAGATCGATTCTACGTCCGGTTTATCCTAAAACAGAGTTCAAGAGGAGGATATCTAAAGACTAGCGTTTAGGCTGGTTACATGGACACTATGAATTCAAGTAATGTCGTTTGGTTTGACCGGCCATCGAGATTTTCATGGATCTCATGAACCGGAGTTTGTAAGCCATACCTAGATAAGTTTGTGATAGTATTCATAGATGACATCTTGATATACTCTAAAAGAGTAGTGAGAACTACGAAGAGCATTTGAGGCTCATTTTAGGATTGTTGAGAGAGAGGTATGCCAAATTCTCTAAGTGTGAATTTTTGGATTCCGTCCGTGCAATTCTTAGGTCATGTGATAGATAGTCGAGGTGTTCATGTTGACCGTAGATTAAGGCCAATTAAGGAATGTAAGAAGGTTGACTCCTAGAACCCATGATCCGACCCAGTTTCTAGGGTTGCTTGGGGCTATTATAGGAGATTCATTGAGGGATTTTCCAAAATAGCTAAGCCGTGACACCAAACTAACACAAAAGGATGTTAAGTACGAATGGGGGAGAAAAGAAAAGGAAGAAGAAGCGTTCCAACTTCTGAAGGAGAAGTTGTGTAGTGCACCCATCCTAGCTTTGCTGAAGGAATTGAAGACTTTGTCGTACTCGCGACGCCGCATAAAGGCTTAGGTGCTGTTGATGCAACGTGAGAAGGTGATTGCTTATGCATCCCGACAACTTAAGAAGCATGAGAAAAAACTACACCACCCATGACCTTGAGTTAGGTGCTGTAGTGTTTGCTCTTAGGATTTGGAGACATTACTTGTATGGAACCAAGTGTGTAGTATTTACCGACCATAAGAGTTTGAAGCATATCTTAGATCGAAGGAATGAACATGAGACAACGTCGTTGGTTAGAATTTCTTAGTGATTATGACTGTGAGATTTGTTATCATCCTGGAAAGGCTAATGTTGTGGCTGATGCACTTAGTCGTAAAGAGGACATTCCACCCCTACTTGTTAGATCCTTAGGAATGACCATTGTTTCGCCCTTACCATCTCAAATTTTAGCCTAAGCAGAGGCATGACGGAAGAGAACCGTCGTTATGAGAATCTTCATGGAATGGTAGAAAGTGAAAACGGATTCTTGAAGCGTTCCGACGGAACATTATGCTTCAAAGACAGAAACTGGATACCATTTTATGGTGGAATCCGTGAATTGATTATGCACGAGTCGCATAAATCAAAATACTCTATTCATCCCGGAGTCGATAAGATGTATCAGATCTTAAGAAAATTCCCTACTGGTGGCCTAATATGAAAGCCGATATAGCTCAAGATGTCAGCTTGGTGCCTAACTTGTTCTAAAGTAAAGGCCGTAACATCGAAACCCTCGGGACTCTTAGTTCAACCCGACCTCCCGGAATGGAAATGGGAGCGAATAACCATGGACTTTATCACTAAATTACCGAGAACGGCTAGCGGCAATGACGCTATCAGGGTAATCGTTGATCGTCTAACTAAGTCGCTCACTTTCTAGCTATTGAGTGAAATCGATAGTCTTGATAAGCTTGCTCGATTGTATCTTAAGGAGATAGTATCGCATCATGGAGTACCGATATCTATCATTTCTGATAGGGATAGTCGTTTTACATCCCACTTTTGGATATCGTAGATTACGGCATTAGGAACGAATTTGGATATGAGTAATGCTTACCATCCACGGACGATGGTCAAAGCGAGAGAACCATTCAGACTTTAGAGGACATGCTTAGAGCATGTGTTATAGATTTCGGCAAAGGCTGGGAGAGACACCTCCCTTTGGCCGAATTCTCTTACAACAATAGTTATCACTCTAGCATAAGGTCGCCCCATTTGGAGGCATTGTAGTCCCGAAAATGTCGTTCTCTGTTTGTTGGGTGAAGTTGGAGAGAGTCAACTTACAGGTCCCGAACTTGTCCTAGAAACCACTAAGAAGATAGGTCAGATTCGTAATCGGTTGCAAACTGCTCGTGATAGACAAAAGAGTTATGCCGATAAGAGACGTAAACCTTTGGAATTTCAGGTTGGAGATCGTGTTATGTTGAAAGTTTCTCCTTGGAAAGGAGTGATTCATATTGGAAAGCGTGGAAAACTCAATCCCCGATATATTGGTCCCTTTCCAATCCTGGAAAGAGTCGGACCGGTAGCATACCGCCTGGAACTACCATCGGAACTGAGTAGTGTACACAATGTCTTTCATGTTAGTAATCTTAAGAAATGTCTTTCGGAGGAAAACATAGTTGTGCCCTTAAGAGATATTCGTATTGATGAGAAATTGAATTTTGTTGAGGAACCGATTGAGATTATGGACCGTGAGATTAAAAGGCTGAAGAATAGCCGTATTCCGATTATTAAGGTTCGATGGAACTCCCTGCATGGACCGGAGTTCACTTGGGAACGTGAGGACGTTTTCCGTAGGAAGTATCCTAAACTTTTCATGACAACAAGCAACTCGGAGTGAAACCCAGACGGGTTTCTTCATGCGGCTAGGAGGCTTTGTGACAACTGGCAAATTTAGGGAGACTATTTTAGGTAACCGCATTACGTTAAACTAAACCGAGCTTTTGCCTTTATCACTATTTTATAAACCATGACTTGATTTTATATCGTCTATTGGTTTTTACGGATTATTTCACTATTAAATGAGTTATCGTATGAGTTTTAACTCTATTTGGTAGGCACTATTCGATTCGGCACTGGAAAAGCCTAAAACGAGAAATATTGTAACTTTTAGACCGTAACTCGAAAATTGACAAATAAATAGTCAAAACTCGTGGAAAAACGTAAATACCGATGTTGGAAAGTTGAATAAACGTTGTGAGACACTCGGGGGGATAATATATGAGCTCGGGAATGGGTAAACGGGATAGTTTACGAAAAATGATGCCTTCGGCCCCTCTATTTCACCCCTAGCCGGCGCCCCCTCCTCCATAATTATTTATTTTTAAGTCCCCAAAATCCTAGTATATATACCCCATCATTTCCCTCACTTCCACCCTTTGTTTCTCTCACTAAAACACACACACACCACTTTCTCTCTCTCCCCTTCTCTCTCTAAAAACCCTAGCCGCCACCCTCTATTATCCGACCACTATTCCGGCCACCTCCGACCGAATTCCGGCGCGTCACCCCTCACCTCCACCACTAAATCAAAGATCTCTTCATCCTCTTTCCAACCATATATTACACGCTCCATTTGGACCTCCATAACACCTTCAAATCTTCGAATCAAGATTCGTACTTTTAAGGTTTCAAGTGGGTTTTGCAATTGGTGCTTGAATAAGGTAAATGGAACAAGATTAGAGCTTGTTTGGGCAATAATAAGCCACGAATTGCAATCTAAGGTTTCGACCCTATGATGAAATTTGGAGATTTTGGGTGGAACATGAAATTAAGTCTAATTAGTGTCTAAATAAACAAGTAATTAGTGTTTGGTAAGTGTGTGGTGTATCAATTTAATGGGTTTATGCATTTTAGGTTTAGTTTCATATTTTTGGTTAAGATAGATGATGGGTTTTGTGTTTGGTTATTGATTGGAGCTTGAATGATTGGATTTGGATGTTGTGGAATAGATTTGGGTAATGTTTGAGTGGTTTGGAAGGGTGTACGCAGGCCATATAGGGCACGACGCGGCCCTTGGTTTGCGACGTGACCCACTTGGGTCATGGGTCCGAGTCGGGTCGATTTGGTAGCTTGTTGGTTAATGTAGTTGAGGTTTGGATGAGACGCGTGGAGCTGAAAAGCTTCTAGAGCTTGTTTGGTTCACGTGGTCTTAACCGTGACCGTGTCATGACCATTAGGGTCATAACATTGGTTTCGAGTACATTTGGTTGATTGATTGGTTGGCGAGATTGTTTTGAGTTGGTTTGGGATTTAATTGCGATATTGTGACTTTTACATTGGACTTGATATATATATTGTTGACTTTGAGCTACGTCGGCGTTACTTTGACTTTTTAGTCAATAGTTGACTCCGACAAAGCCATAACATGGACTTTAGTATAATTTAGACAATTGATTGATTAAAAGCCGAGAAGTTATGACTCGTGCTTGTGGACTCGAAACGAATGACGATATGAGATTAATATTGAAATTTGACGAAATATATATATATATATATATATATATATATATATATATATATATATATATATATATATATATATATATATATATATATATATATATATATATAGATATATATGAAAATGCTAATAAACTATTAAATATGAATAATCAATGGGCTTTTGTACCAAAAATGTTGATAACAAGTTTTATCTTGTTATTTATTATTCTTAAATGGAAACTAACGACTAAATTGGAAATGTTTTGTAATAAATAAGTAATTAATGTTTCGAGTACATGTTTATCAATAAATGTCAATTGTGGACATTTAATATTAGTTTAAGTATTTATTTGCTTACGTTGTGTGCATGGGTTATGGATAACCTAACATTAATAGTGTTGATCCACGTGGGTAGCGGACTTATTAGGTTGACGAATCTAATAAGAGCCCCCTAGGTACGTTGGGTAACCCTATTAATGGGTGAATTATCCTTATGACTCTTTAGGATACGATTGATTTATGGGATAATGCGACCGAGTAAATAAATGAGTTTATCGAGTTGACGAATTCGATAAGGTCTACTGTTTATTCTGAAACTTATTGGACTATGGAGCTTATCGTTTAGAGGTCTCATTGTGTCGCATTGAGTTATATATTGGTTGTTTGAGCGCATTCATAGCATCATATTGAGTCGATACACCCACACGAGGAATACCAAATACTAGGATTAAATGGTGAAACGAGACGTTTTTGGAAATAAAGAAATGGAATATATTGGGGTAGATAACGTTGATTTTGAGGAATATATATATTAAAGTTGGTCTACATTAATAGGTTGTGCCGAGTCGATAGTTGTTGTGCCGTGATTACTGTTATCTTCAGCTAGTGATTATTTGTGCGTTGATTGCTTGTGGTGAGTTTCATAGCCCCACTTTTATCTACGTTTTTAACTATATTGGGGTGAGAATCATGCTACTGCTTTTGGACCGTTAAAACTATTTGGATTTGCTTATATGCTGACGTTTAGATATATGTGCGGCAGTTGTTGCCTTAGTCTAGGTTTAACCGTGCCTAACTAAGAATAGACTTCTACCTCGACCTAGTCCCGGTTAGCAATTGTTCTAGATTTTGCCACGACGTGTGGACTAGAGTCGCGGGGCCCGAGTAATCCCTGATGCGGATATGATTGGAGATCCGGTAGGATCGTGTGCAAACGGTATATATCTATCTTAGGTCTTGCATAGCAAATCAACTCTACTGTGTCAACTATAATTTTGTTGATCTTAAACCTATGAACTCACCAGCGTAAGCTGACCTTTTAGCATGATTTCTTAGGTATTTGAGAGGTGTTTGAATACGGATCGTGGAAGCTTGGCAGAAGGGTTCAAGTATCATTTCTGACTCTGATAAACTTTGGGGACCTATTTTATTAAACTATGTTTTGGGCCTAATATTTATACTTTTGGTTTAAATGTTTTGAATATTTAAATTTGGGATTGGTTTTGTATGTTAAATGACTATCTTTTTGCTATACTTGTGTGCGATACCAATCCAATAGTAACGCCCCAAAAACTTGATTAAGTCTTCCGATGTACCGAGATTTGGGGGTGTTACACTGATGACTTAAAATCTCAGACTGGATATGTGTTTGTTCTAAATGGAGGTGTTGTTGATTGGAAAAGCATTAAAATGGGTGACGTGAAGATATCAAAGGTTCACACAGATGACAACCTAGCAGATCCATTTACGAAAGCTTTAGTGTATCCTAAGCGTTCTAAATTGACTAGAGGTATAGGTTTAATACCAGCTAGTAGTCTCATGTAAATATGTGTGTTAATTAGTATTTGGATAATTTGGAATTGTAAGACATTTATTACTTTCTGATAAATAAAGATACGAGGTATTTGTTATTTTATTCATATAATCTTTTATTCCATATTTGCATATTTAATCCATGAAATGATTTATCATTCTAAATATGTCCATTGTCGGTTAACAATATGGGAATATTGTTATGTAAGGCAAATGTGAGTGTTGGTTATATTCTAACGAGAATGTGGATTGTTCCCGCCAAACTCATATGTATTCACTAGAGATGCATATTGGATACCCCAACTTTCAAACATTTACTTTTGGATCCTTGTCATAAGTAAAATATTGAAAATGGTTTGTTAAAGTCATCCTTAGACTTGAGATACAAGCAAGTTCTGTTATGTGTGGATATTACTTTTGTAAGTATAAGCCAAACGCTATCTGAATAAGGTAGTTATAAAAGCTATATTTCGGAGTGATGTGAAGCAGCATCCACAACACTTGTAATCAATAAAAGATTTGTTACTCCACTTGATATGTGCAGAAAGATACCATGGCGCCTCTCCAGATTTAATCAGATAATCGTTTGGCCAAACCCAAAGGGTAATGCAAGATGATTCTTGGTTACATTTGGTATATCTGAATTAAAATCTATAACGAGATTCTAAATGGTTAAACTATATGGAATGAGTTAGGATCCATATCCATGGTTTAACGATATCTATAACAAAGGATGATTAAAGCAAGACATTGAATGACCATGCTACTGAGAAATTTTATGAAACTATATCTCAGACACTTTTAGTTAAATAGCGAGTGAGAGCGTTGCTACGCGTTTCCGTCATTGGTTTTGTGTGCTATTCGCTACTCCAACTCACAAGTGGGAGATGTTGGTTTGTGGGAGTTGAAACACACGAAACGACTAGAAGTGTGTGAGCCTATGAGGGCACACACGTTAAACACGAGAGTACGTATAACACGTTTACTACTTGAATATTGCATGACCCATTTTATTTGCATGATACCCGATTTATCTACACGACCCATGGGCTAATTCTTTTCAACTTAGTTGGTCTTGCCTTGTGCCTTAAGACGTCAAAAGTTTTAACCTCAACTAGTCCTAGGACTTTATAAATACAAACCTCCCATGCATTCTATCCTAAGAGTTTTCTATCCCTAATTCACGACATATCTATTCCTAACATCTCAGCCAAGTCGATTTGATCCTCAAGGTTTTAAACCGATCGGATATTTCATCAAAACTGATTAGGGTTTGTTTGGTTTAATTAATTCACTAATCTTGCATCGTTCCTTGATCCAAGAAGGTTTAGTGGTATTGTTTTGCGCTGGTTAATGGTCGAACAAGAAGCAGAAACAGGGTTATTGTTCGTGGGTTTTCTCGGACAGAAGTGACATCTTATCGGACAAGTATTGTCCGATATCGGACAACTCTTTGGTTCACGGGTATAGTTGTTGAGAAGATCTCGGACAGAAGAAAGACTAGTTCTTTGGGTTTCTTTGTTCGTGATTGGTTTAAGTGTTCAAGGGTTGATTTGGGTAAACGTTCTCGACTAGCGTTATCGAACGTACTTGTGGTTAAGTGTTTGTGTGTGGACTAGTAAAGGTGTTTATTTTAGACACTTGGTTTCTTGTTCGTTTTATTACTTGCGAGTGACTACGAGGGTTAGTTTTCTTTATCCCTTTTATTTATAATTGTTTATTAATTATGTGTAACCTAATTGCATAAACTAGATCTAATTCCGCTGCGTACTCGTTTGCGTTACTTGGTTAACTAGATCTAAAATCCCAACACAAATGAAATCTTGTTGCTAGAGGCGAATCAATAACCATATTTCAGAAAATTTACGCTACAACTTTTTTTTTCATGAGACAAATGCACACCACACACCTATCGTCTCCGTCCCGAGTACATGTCACGATGTCTTGGTCGTAGTGACGCATGTGGTATAAATATATTCCGAGTAGTTATTTTTTTTCATTCGTCGTGGAAGTATTTCATAACTACCTATACACAACGAATTATTATGTATAAAAGTTTATTGTAGTACGTTTACCCAAAAACATATACAAACATGAACGGAACTAAAGGTTAAGTTTTACTATAAGTTATCTACTCGTAGTATGTTACGGTGTCCATACTCGTGCGACATGAGTGGGGCCAAAATAAGGAAGCTATTTGACGTTTATACCCTTGCCCGACAATTGCTACACCTGACCTCAAGTTATTGGCTTAGCAATTGTGACAGTTTGTAAGTTGTAAGTTGTAACCCAGTCTGGGGTTAACAGGGGTGTCGTTTTCATTTTACATTTTTTGTCTTTGCTTGGCGTGATAATTTTGTGGATAGTACACTCAGTCTGGGTACAAGTACAATGCACGTAGTATTTGTTTTGTATATACTGTGATTATTAATTCTTTACTTCTTTTATAAAAAGTTGCAATTTTTATCAAGAGAAATGTTACTATAGTATAGTTTAAACATGCGTGTCACGTTGGGTTTATCTAGAAATGGGTTTGCTAAATTAGTTTGTAATCAAATGTCCAATGATTTGATTTTGTTCAAGGTTTTGCTTTTAAAGTGTAAGGATGTCAAAAGAAAAAAATATTGCGCAAAATGGAGTTTGCATAGGTTGATATCCCAAGATGTCAAAAAAATAATAATAATAATAATAATAATAAAAAATAAATAAAAAAAAAACTCGGTACAAAAATAAATTTGAAAACATTAAAGTTCATTTTTTATATGGTGGCCAAAATTAAGTCTTACGTATATGATTTTAAGTTTTAACTTGACTTAGAAATTACAAATGAAAACACATTTAAAAACGTAATCCATTCATATAGCATGCATCGAATATTATATACTTGTGATGAACAGATTTAAAATGAAAGAAAAAGTTTCACATAACTGACGTGTATCAAATCACATAGTATGAGTGAGTACATGACTGGTTCAAATTGTGTTTGATCAGAATTTGCTTCGTCGTTATATGAACTTGAATAAGTTTTTGTTTACCCTTCTTCTTAACAAACTAATTTATCCAAAGTTAGTTACAAATGGATAGTATTAAGGAGAGATAAACCATTCTGAGTAGTTGCAAATAACAAAATATAATATATTTTACCCAAAAAATAAATAAATAAATAAATAACAAAATATGAATTTATATTATATCTGTATTTAATTTCATCATGTGTCTCTCTAATTTATATTCAAAAATAGTTTAACATATAAATAATACGACACACATCTCGTAACTATATGTACTGACCTTCTTTTTTAACAAATATGTTCTGGCTTGAAATATTAAAGTTAATTAACAAAATGACCAGAACACATTCAAACAGTTACACTTGAGGAGTAGTGGGTTTCAATATTTTTTTAAAAAAGTTACAATTGAAATAGTGAATACTACGTATCAAACAAGATTGGTATAACAATTAACATATAATCTCTTTTGAAATAAGTTCAACTAGTGAAATCTAAACCATATTGAAATAAGTGCAATTAGTGAAGAAAATAACAAACTAGCCACTAAAAATCTATATGATTAGTGGTAAGGTGTTGAAGTTTTCAGATAAGACTTCAGTTCAAAGCACGTTAACTGAGAACATTTTGAAATGACAAGAAAAAAAATTCTGAAAACATTCACTAGCTAGAATAACGATTAAGCGAGTACCATAAAATAATAATAAGAGTAAATTACACGGATGGTCCCTAAGGTTTGTTCAAAATTCACTCTCAGTCCCTGAAAGTTTAAAGTTGCATGGATAGTCCCTATCTCTGAAAAAAATAACACTTATGGTTCTTTATTTAACTGACGTTAAGTGAGTTCCGTTATAATTTACACTTTTAGCCATTTTGGTTAAAGATCGTTGCCTCGTCAGTCATTTATCATAACGAACGTTTATAATTTAAAGATTTTCGACTTTAGGTACGTTTTATACGTTTTCATCCGTTTTCGTCATTTTTTATACGTTTTCGTTCGTATTTAGAGGTTTTTATCCGTTTTTATACGTTTTCGTCCGTTTTTATTCGTTATTGTCCGTTTTTAGACGTTTTCATCCGTTTTCTTATGTTTCCATACGGTTTCATCCGTTTTTATACGTTTTCGCCCGTTTGCTTACATTTTTTTACACTTAGGTCCGTTTTTATACGTTTTCGTCTGATTTTATACGTTTTTATCTGTTTTTATACGTGTTTTTATACGTTTTTATACGTTTTTGTCCGTTTTGATACGTTTTTGTCCGTTTTTATTCGTTTTTGTCCGTATTTATACATTTTATCCATTTTTGTCCATTTTTATTCGCTTTCGTCTGTTTTTATTTGTTTTCGTCAATTTTTATTCGTTTTCATCCGTTTTTATTCGTTTTCGTCTGTTTTTTTACATTCTCGTTTGTTTTATACGTTTTTATCCATTTTAATACGTTATCATCCGTTTTTATAAGTTTTCATCCGTTTTTCTTCCGTTTTTATGTGTTTTCATATGATTTTATTCGTTTTCATATGTTTTCACCCGTTTTATAGGTTTTTATTCGCTTTCGTCCATTTCTATAAGTTTTTGTCCGTTTTTATATGTTTTCGTCTGGATTTCTTACGTATAAAAACGGATAAAAACGTATGAAACGTATAAAAACGTAAGAAAATGTATAAAGACGGATTAAAACGTCGAAAACGATATAAAAACGGATAAAAACATAAGAAAACGGATGAAAACTTATGAGAACGTAAGAAAAACGTATAGAAACGGACGAAAACAAATGAAAACGGACGAAAATGGATAAAAACATATAAAATGGATGAAACACATATGAAAACGGATAAAAACGTATGAAAATGTATAGCGGAAGAAAAATGGATGAGCGTATAAAACGTCAAAGCGTAATAAAACAGATAAAAGCGTATGAAAACTTATAAAACAAAACGAAAATGTATACCAAAAGACAAAAGCGAATAAAATGGATGAAAGCGTTACGGATGAAAGCATTATAAAGGGACGAAACGAAAAAGCGGACGTGCGAAAACGTAAGAAAAGCGGATGGCGTATTAAAATAGGAAAGCGAATAAAAGCGGGAGGAAACGTTATAAAAGCGGACAAAGCGGATAAAACCCTATAAATCTGACGAACAAATAAAATGGACGAAAAGCGGATGAAAGCATTATAAAGCGTCTAAAAAGTGAAAATCTTTAAATTATAAGCGTTAAGTTATGAAAGGGCTGACGGCCTTAGCGATATTTAACCAAAAGGGCTAAAAGTGTAAATTATAACGGAACTCACTTAACCCGATTAAATAAAGGACCATAAGTGTTATTCTTGAGGAATAGAGCGATGTAACTTTAAAGGGGAGCGTGAGTGAAATTTTGGACAAACGTTAAGGACCATCCGTGTAATTTACTCAAGAATAAAAATAAATACTAATAATAATAATAATAATAATAATAATAATAATAATAATAATAATAAAAGTGTTGATTTATAATAATAATAATAATAACTCGACTTTTTTCTGGATAACCTAAACAAGAATCCCCGTTTATTTATTTTAAATCAATTCATTACCAATAGTTTAGCACAACCTTGAACCAAATCAAATCATTGGACATTTGTTAACAATTTGTGGATTTGATACATTGTAAACCTTGATTTAAATTCAGTTCTATACTTGGAGTAAATACTTCAGGATTCGAAATTATAATTAAGTTTGCAGACTTTTTGGAGTGCTCTTCAACTTTAGTAAATATTTTAAGTTTATGTTATACAATAGTTGATGAAAATTATACCAAATGAAAATACATTAAAACTCATCCATTCATATATTTTGCATCAAATATTATATAATAAAAAAAAAATAAGGTAAAGTGGTAAAAGATAGAAAAAATGAAACTATAATTCTGGAATATTTAAACTAAGTCTATCACTACTCCATCCTTTCCAAAACAAGAATAAGACAAGTTCAGTATGTAAGACAATGAAACCCGTAGGTATAACTTTATTGATAACCATTATTTATAATGGTAAAACCTAATTCAAATCATTGGACATAATATCCACTAATACTCAATTTGAAATTGCAGCTGATGAAAAAGTAAAAGCCGAAATAAAACAATAGTTCTCGACAACTTGGTGAGTAAACATAAATAAAACAATCACTTACAACCGAGGTCGACAAACAAGAATAAGACAAGTTCAGTATCCTCCAAAATCAAACAAAATGTTGTCATACAGATATGAACTTGTTGCCATGTTTATGTGGATCATCCTAGCTTTAAAGAACTAAATGTGGTAATTATTTTATCATAAAAGATGAAACCTAAATTATCTTTATTATTTTGTTAAGGATGTATAGATATAGTCTTAAAATAAAAAAGTCATAAAAAATACATATATCCGTTTTTAATCCTTTCTATAACTTTGAAACTCAAGTGCAAAAGTCACATTCCGATGTTTTATCATAGTTTTACGGGTATCCGCGCGTTGCAGCGGCAGGTACCCTGAAATAAAAATTTTCGATTAATAATGTATTTTAGTTTATTATATTCTTTTTAACAATAAATTTACGGATATTTAGTATAGCGCATTAGTTAAACTTCGGCAGATTGGCCGTTGGGCTCAAGCCCGTTTGGTCCGCGTTTGGGCTCAAGCCCATTTGGCCCGTCTTGGGCTTTAATATTTGTATAATGTGCTTTATTATTTGTAGTAGTGAAATTTAATTGAAGAATTGTGTTTAATTTGGTTGTACAATATGCTTGATAATTTGTATTTCTTATGTAAGGGGTGTTTTAATAACTGTATTAATTGTATTTATTGATCAGTTAAATAATTGACTACATTAAATAGCATTAATGTGGTGTTTTGTTGTACACTATGCTTCTTGTCTTGTACGTCTGAAAATTATGTGCGTTAAAGTGTTGTACACTATGTTTTTTTTCTTGTAAGTAGTAGTATGCTTATTTTGTTGTAAATCTGAAAATTGGTTGCAGCTATTGTACATTGTGCTTAAATGGTTGTACTTTTTGGTGAAGGGGCGTTTTTAATAGCATTAATGTTGTTTGATAGAATTTTGGTCTTAAAATGACACCACACTTTATTTTGTTGTACAATATGCTTACTTTGTTGTAATTTTGAACATTAGGTGCATTAAAGTGTTGTACTAATGCTTAATTTTTTGTACGTCTTAAAATTAAGAGTGAGATGCCTTCGTGCATTATAAGTAGTACAGATAGTTTTCATAGGTATTGACCGAACTTATAAAGTTTTACGAGTATGCATTTTCTAATGAAACTTACATAGTGTACTTACAACTCCCTAAGAGATCATCCACCAATTTTCTATATTTGGGCACTAATGAAACTTAAATAGCGTTTTCATACTATCATAGTTCACTTCACATTTTTTTACCGTTAAGAGATCATCAACCAATTATTTATTGTGCGGTATATATTTTAGTCATTAAATGCTTAACTATGGTGATATGATGAGAAAAGAGAAATAAATACATGTTAGAAGTCTACCATAACTAATGCCACTGACTTTGATTAAATTTTGCTTTATAATACTAATGTTTGTCAAAAACCATTGAATAATATAAAATGCATTCGGTCTTAATGCATAATATTTCTAGTTGTTGCTTAGTTAGTCTATTAATAGAGGAAAAAAGTGATTTGGTTTTCACCAAACTCTTTTGTTAATTTGTTAATTTTGTAAGCTCTGATTTCGTCCTTGCAAATTATTATTTCTTGAGTAAAGAAATGAGTAAACATATATGGTTTCTCTGTTAAGATTATTCGAAGAGGACGAGTTTTCACAGTAAAATGTTCGCCTAATTAAAATATTCCGTGACTGTTTCCGAGCATATGTACACAAAATACCCACATTTATCTACATGCTATGATGCTATCAACAAAGTATACAACCTTTTTTTACAAGTAAACTATTTTTAGATGGAAAATAATAAAGATAACAAAAGGGTAACAAAAAAAAAAAAAGTACCACACAAGGGACAAAGAGGCAACACAGAAGCAAGCATTTAAACCATCGTTCAGAATGTGATATGATAAAAACACATACACGCATCTCATCTGTAACAAACCCTGATCAAATACATAATAATCCTACGGTCTTAAATAACTCAATCTCCATCTCAAACCACACGCTCACACTCATTAACAACATCACTCTCATGGCATCTATCATTCTTGTGTGTGTGTTTTTGAACGTGTAATCACTGTGTGTTTTTGTTCCAAAGAAAATACTGCATACCCTTTTTCAAACATCAGATCAGGTACGCATAATTCGCCCTTTTTCGATGTTTTCGATATCGTTTTTACGTTTTATTTTCTGGGCATGACTCATTTTTTGTTAAAGATTTGTTAGAATAATTTTTTTTACCATTTTTGTAGCTTCTTTATGACTATTGTTTGATAATAAAGATGACATGATCTAGTAATATTTATTGAAAAAACTAATGGGATCTATGGAAATAATAGTTTACAAGCAGTTTCTTGCATTAAAAGTGTATATAATGTCATTGTGTAGTTTTATAACATTATTAGGTTATTCTTTTTTCTGACTTGATTTATTTTTTTAGTGTTTTATAAATGATGAAGGTGATAATAATACGGAGTAATCTCTAAATTTGACTTACTATTGTCGGTTTCGATGCATGAAGAAAATATATATAAATTTTTTTATAAAAAATTAATTCCACCACCTTCTTATGAATTGGTAAATGAACCCTTTGCTGAATGCCACATTTTTAATACATCCGTAGATTCTTCTGTACGTTATTATATGATATGATATGATATTATAATATGTCATTTTGTAAATAAATGAGTTTTTGAATGTTGACTTGTTGTTAGTTATTAAGTTTCTTGATGATTAAGTACAGTTTTGTGTTATTGTGAAGGTAGAAAGTGACAAAATCTGAAAATGTCGTCCTCGTCGAATTCGCCGTGTGCTGCGTGTAAGTTTTTACGTCGAAAATGTACTCAAGAATGTGTGTTTGCGCCGTATTTTCCACCGGACCAGCCTGCTAAATTTGCTAGTGTACACAAAGTGTTTGGAGCGAGTAATGTTGCTAAGATTTTGAATGAGTTGAGTGCTTCTCATAGAGAGGACGCTGTTAATTCTTTGGCGTATGAGGCTGAGGCGCGTCTAAGGGATCCGGTTTATGGTTGTGTTGGTTTGATTTCGGTTTTACAGCATAGGTTAAAGCAAGTGCAAGTTGATTTGCATAGTGCTAAGCAGGAGTTAGCTACTTATATTGGACCGAGTGCTATGATGCCTAATTTGACACAAGCGTTTATGCAACAGTACGCGAATATGCAACCAATGTTGGGACAGATGGGTGGGATTGGACCGGTTGGAACAATGGGACCGGGTACGCCTTCTAATATGCAGCCGATACTAGGCCTTCAAGGACCACGAGATGCTCAGCAACAACAGCAGTTATATGAGGCCCAACAACAACAGTTAGTTGATGCTGCAAGAGAACAAGAAATGTTTAGGAACTTTGAGCAACAACAGTTACAACAATTGCAACAGCAACAACAGTCACAACATCATCAGCAAATTGATCTAATGAGGTATAATCGAGGGTTTGATGTTACCGGATCATCTGGTCAGCAGGTGAACCCAAGTGGTTTCGCTCACTTAACTGGCCCATCAAACATGGCTCCATCTTTAGCATTGGGTGCAGGCTCATATGACAATGCCATGTATCAGATCCAACAGGAGCCACAGCCGCAAGAAGACCATTCTGAACCTCATCTACAGCAGTTCATACCACAACAACTCTTGGTCCAACAACAAGTTCAGCAACCACAACCAGAACCACAACCACAACCACAACCGCAGCCACAAATGCAGCAACAAGAGCACAATGGGGATGGTAGCGAGGAGGGTAGGAGTGCTGCCGCGCAGCTGGTCCGTTTATCTGATAATGAGCAAAATTAGCTATTCATTGAACAAATATTTTTTCATTCACTTTCAACCATCAGTCATCATGTCATTCTTCACACCACATAGGTATTTGACTATTTTCTATACTTTAGTTCCTTGTTATAGTTATATAACTTATTAAATGCTTATGCACTTTGACATACTTATATACATTTGTTGCTATATGATGAATATTGTTTTGTTACATGAGTTTGGAAAAAAATTCTTAGGACCAGTGTCAGTGAAATACCAAAAGTTGATTCGTACACTCACCAAATTGATTGGTACACTCCATTTTAGAGTTCTTTGACATTTATACCCTCACATTACTTTTACACATTTTTACTCTGTGAGGGTATAATTGTCAACACACTCTAAAATGGAGTGTGACAATCAATTTGATAAGTGTACAAATCACCTCCCTACCAAAATAAGTCTTTATTGCAAAAGGGGTACAATGTTGTTAGTTGTTTGGAGGTATTATTGTCTTTGCACTGAGCTAGATGAGTCACAATCAGTAATCATAACATTGGGCATTTATGAATGCTATTTTAGTTGATTTTTTGGGAGTTGAGATGGTAAAACAAGTATCTTTATTTGCCAAAATCACATAAAACTGCAGAAGAGTTTTTGACTTTGGTATAGTTATCATGTTATCTTGGATGGCTTTAAAGTACAATTCATAAGAATAACCTCATCACTTACTTACATTTTTGTGCAATACCATGGTTACTATCAAAAAGAAGAATAGTATTAGGTGTAGTGTTTTGATATGATCATAAATTGCAATGCTTTCATACTTGGGATTTTGATTGTTTTTTATATTGATTTTTGCAAGGATACAAAGGTACAAAGTCAATGGAGAGGATCAATTTGACCAATGGATGTCTAGCATGTTTCTTTTATATTTGTTTTTTTTAATGCAATGCAATTTAGTAGGTATTGAATAGATGATTTGGACATAAAGATTTTGACTGGAAAAAGTAGTTGCATGAATCCATCCATTCTTTGATATGGGGATTTGAGAAAAAGGTTAGCTTGGTTGAGTGTAGTAGAAGACTTTGTTTTTGCTTTGGTTTCAACAAATATAATTCTAGGTTTTTGATTTCCTTCAAACTCACAGAAAGGTAGGCAGGAATAGAAGCTCAACTTGTGCATGTCGGTAACTAGTTAAAAAGATATACTACGTACTACGTAACATTTTCTGGATTTTATATAAATTAAGTAATCTAACAAGTTGCTTCATGTACATGTCTTATTAAAAGTTCATAGCTTCTGAAACTATAAGTATTAGTCAAACGTACTGAAGTAGAATTTATCGATATGATGTCAATAAATGTAGTCTACTTAAATGCTTTGAAGAATCTTCTTATTCTAACTACAACATGTCATTACATCAAGGGTTTTTATTGACTTTAAATAACAGATATAATAGCTTT
Organism: Chrysanthemum makinoi; assembly: GCA_910596185.1. Classification (NCBI taxonomy): domain Eukaryota; kingdom Viridiplantae; phylum Streptophyta; class Magnoliopsida; order Asterales; family Asteraceae; genus Chrysanthemum; species Chrysanthemum makinoi. The sequence goes on along the minus strand of OU343220.1, from coordinate 193,876,138 downwards.
TTGTATCAATGTATGTATGGTTGTAGTTTAATTATCCATCTTTATGTTCTCTTTGTTTGTCATGTTGGCTTCAAAAGTCTCATTTAACTGCAAGGAATGAAACATATTGAATATCAGTAACATGCACAGGAGATCAATTTATTACTACTATGAATTCTTTCATTGGGTATCAATCACATTTGAAGTATACTATTTGATAATTAATACACATAGCATTCAGTACTTATACGCTTACAACTTACTGTTAATATTTTCTGAAATGCTGTGAAATTTGTATTTTTATACTATTCATTTGCTCTTGTAAATTTGTAATGTATCCATGTTGCTTCATAGCATGCTAGCTCATTAATAGTGTAACCAATTAAACCATGGAGTGCCTGTCAAAGGCGCTAGTGAAACACCTAATGTGCGTTTAGTGAGTTTATTAAAGACAAGTCGATCACCTACTTTGTTTGTGAGTTTTGACTGACTAATTGTCTGAGTCTGAATCGTGACTCAGTCGAGTTTGATAAGTATATTACTAATGAGCCACTTTATTTTGCTTACTTACAAATTCATACTTACCAAAAGACAAATCCTCACCATATATTTAGTTTGATCTAGTGATTACGATTAACCTAAGATTTAAAAGGTAAAAACCTAAGTCCATGTTTTTTTTGTCTTTTTGTCTTTCTTTTTTATTCAAATATTTTTTTGTTTTTTATTTTTAAATTCACGTTTTTTTTAATTTAATTCACGTTTTTTTTTTAATTCACGCTTTTTTTTAAATTCGCGTTTTTTTTATTTACGTTTTTTAATTCGCGTTTTTCTAATACGTTTTAGTTACGTTTTCATACGTTTTCATCTGTTTCGTTCGTTTTTGTCCGTTTTCATACGTTTTCACCCGTTTTCGTCCGTTTTCATACGTTTTCGTCCATTTTCATCAGTTTTCTTTCATTTTCATCCGTTTTTAGACGTGTTTTTACGCTTTCATACGTATTCGTCTGTTTTCTTACGTTTTCATTTGTTTATATATAGATTAAACAACTTAAACAAGTGGATTTTGATTTAAACACATAACTATTTAGTGTACTTTTGTTTATTATTCAAGTTGTGATTGAATTTGTCTATTTAATGGATACATTGTGAGTATTTCAAAAGGTTTACAACAAGATTTGAAAATGTCTATGGTTGATCAGTGAAGAAGCTATGGTTAAACAAAGTACAACATCTTCATAAACAAACTGAAGAAACTCAAACACATGTTACATCACAGGTGATATCACGTGTGATATCACAAGTGATATCACCTGTGATATCACAGGTGATTTCACAAGTGATATCATCTGTGATATCACACGTGATATCACAGGTGATTTCACAATATCATCAGTGATATCACACATGATTCAACAAAATAGAAGAAGCGGACATATCTGTGATGTCACCAGTGATATCAAATTCTCCTCCAAAAAGTTGAACATCATGAGAATGAGATACAAGAAAAATTAGCAATAAAAGTGTGGTAGTTAGTAGTTATTCCAAAAATCACAAAGTGATATTCAGAAAATCACAAGTGATATTCAAAATATCGCAAAATGATATTCTGAATATCACAGAAAATCACTTGTGATAGTCCGAAACATATGAGCGTAAGAAAATGAATGAAAACATAAAAAGCGGGGCGAATACATATGAAAGCGAGCAGCGTATGAAAGCGTAAAAACACATCGAAAATGAACAACGAAAGCGGATGAAAACGACAAAGCGTATGAAAGCGGGCGAAAATGGGCAGCGTATGAATAATGGACCAAAACGTAAGAAAACAGAAAAACGTATGAAAATGGGCGAACGTATATGAAAGCGGGGCGAAAATAGATGGCGTATGAAAGCAATGAAAGCATTAAAGCGAAGAAAAAAAAGCAAATTAAAAAGCGTTAAAGCGTGAAAAAAAAAAAAGACTTTAATAAATAAGCGTTAGATTAGACAAAAAAAAAGTGAAGAAAAATAAAAGACACAAAAAAAGTGAAGAAAAAAAAAAGACAATAAAAAAACATGGACTTAGGTTTATCCATTAAATCTTAGGTTAATCCCCATCATTAGATCAAACTAGATGAATGGAGGGGATTTATCCCTTGGTAACACTACTACAAAAAAGGCCATAGAGCCCGGTTTAAAATGGTCATAGTGCCCGGTTTTCATGAGGGCACAAAGGGGACTCTATTGGGAAGCAAATAAGCGGTTTTGAAAGCGGGCTCTATACTTCTTATAGCGCATTTTTAATCAACTAACATGGCTATGTGAATTAGAAATATAAATCCTACTTGTAAACACCGGCCATTAAATTAATTTTTCTTGCAAAATGAACATTATTCAAACCAAGAATATTTATTGAGTTCTGACACTTTGTCTTAATACATTGACATTAATCGTGTGACAACTCTTGCAACAAAAATGAAAATGAAAATACACCATTAATATTACTCTGAATTGTTGTTATACATTGCCTTTGAATATCCTTACAACGAAGGATTTGATGAAGTTGATGAAGTCCCAAAACCGTCTTTAGAGTTGAGAATCACACCGATGTGAATCTTGACTTTGCTCATCGTGGTACACTCTCCCAGAACATGTAATTAGTACACGCAAGACACCACATCATTACACCAACATAAACTAAAACAAACATATGTTACTTTTCATGCAAATTCAATGGGTAGAAGGTATATGTCATTCTTTATGTACTCTAACGTTGTTTCGTTCTAATCGCACCTTAGATCCACAACAAATGTAGTAAAAAACACTAATATAAATAATGTAGATTACATAATCTAACCTTTCATGGTTAAACACTAATATAAATATGTATGTAGATTACGCAATCTAACCTTTTCATGGTTTTAGCAAGCTCAAGGTTGTGTACCTTGTCCTTCTCACCCAGAGATATGCATCCTCTACAACATCATGTAATAGATTAAAAATAGCAATGGTTCGGAGCAAGTTGGAAGCAATTCAGAAATGACTCATATTAAGCAAAGTGGCAGGTCGAATGGGTTGAAGCACTAAACCTTTTATATATATCTAGATTAAGTATGTGCGGTATACCTTTACAATATAAACATAACTAAATCATATATTGTAAGATTATTCATTCGATATGAACTAACTTTGTTTACCAAAAATAATTACCTTTCTTGCATGAGTATAAACACGTGACATTCCTATCTTTTTTGTCGATGTGGATTTTGCACCACAATCATGCTCCGATTCATAGAACGATTACGGATTCACCATGCTTATAGGTGAAACGGAATATGATAATGTATCATTTACTTATGCAAGTAGCAAAAGGGGTTATGCCTCCCCCAGGTTGAACCTATATATACTAATTTCTAGAAACAAATCAAGATTTCATACTAAAACATGTTGAGCGATATATATACTAATTTCTAGAAACAAATCAAGATTTCATGATCATTTAATGCAACCACAGATTCAGTTGGTAACAAATACCTAGTTGAATTACTACCGTTCTCTTGAATAAGCGGGCATCATTTTCATGTATCTTGGTGATCCCTTGATCATTATTACATGATACGGTGAAACTCCCCGATCCTTCATTTAAACCTATAATATGGCGATCGTCGATTAATATTAGCATAAGTTAACTTGTAACTCATATCATAATGAAAGAAAAATAACGTTTGGTGACTTGGTCTTCATGGTAGGATATTTAATAATGTCCAAATGTACAACGTGCAGTACACGTGGGCATACTTCAACGTGTTAAGTGTTTCTTGCATTTGTATCAATTTGGACTTACACAGTACTTGACATACAAAGCATGAAAGTAATATTAATTAGACTAATGCGATATATCACATGTATGCAGTTCCAACATGACAATTCCCCAATGTTTTATAACATCATACCTATCATGATTTCTTTTTCTGTTTCCACCAGCGAGTCTGTAGTAGGCAGAGTTAACTTGATGTCCCTGTAGGGAACATGCCCTCCTTCTTTCCACTTCTTATCATCACCCGGTTTACATCACGTTGCCTAGAGCTAGTAAACCTTTATTGATATGAATACCTAATAACAAATAGATCGAACAATTATAAACCTCTAACAAAGATATAATACCATTGTGCAATCACATCCGGTAAGCTCAAATCTCTTAGTACATTACATGTATGCAAATTAACTTAAGATGTAATTGATGCGAATAAAAATGGTGAGAACAATAGACAAAATTGGATATAGCCGATGTCGATTCAATTGCATATTTAATGAGCACGTTCTATTTTAAAGATAATAGAGTGATACAAATGCTATATCACGAGAATATGTTAACTAATACCTTATTAGCGTTCCATCGACTCAGAACAGCCGCTTTCGGAACCAGCAAGATCAACCAAGTGAAGTTTAGCGCTCAATAAAAATCCCTAGACATCATCACGACCTCCACTCGTTGCGCCGGCAATTCTTTTTGCTCCATGGAAATGTGAATGGCATGTGATCGGCGAAACCCAGAAATCGCATTTACACAAAGTTAACACTACACGTAAAACTAACACAAAAGATAATAAGAACATATAGCCACACATTATATACTTGGACCTTGATTGACTATTCATGTTCGTGCTACCCGATTAAATACCTGCATAGACCAGCGGAAACAATCTACTATACATTAGTAACCCCATCAACAATTATGCCTAAAATTAACACTAAGTTCCACTTAAACCTCAAAGTAACACTACACATACAGTCCATTCATTAACCCCAAAATTAAACAAATTGGAATCAATACCTTATAAAACATATAACCAACGGAACTAAATTGAAATCAAAATTCACAACTTCATTTATGAGATACAATAATGATTAATTGAACAAAAACATCAATTGTACCTCTTTCGAATCAAATCTCTTCAATGGTGGTACGTAGCGAAGGTTGGTCATGGCAACAATGGTGTCTTGTGGTGGTGGTGGTGTGTTGGCGGTCGTTAAGAGATTAGGGTTTTGCTGGCTTGGTGTGTGTGATGAAGGCGGTAAAGTGGTGTGTGAAAATGGGAGAAAGAGATTAGGGTTTGTGTGTAATGAAATTTGGGGAGGAAATAACCATTGGGTTTTGGATTTTGGATGAAATTTTGATGAAATTTGGGAGGAAATAAGTGGGCATTGTAATAGAGCCGGTTTTATGGAAGAAAAACGGGCTCTAATAATCTTAATCATAAAGCGGTTTTAGTAAAAGAAGGGGGCTCTATGCAAGGAATAGAGCTTTGGTTTGTACCTTAAAAAGCGGCTCTAAACTTTTAAGCATAGAGCAGGTTCTATCAGAAAAAACATGGCTCTATACCCCCCAGAATATTTTTAGAGCCCGTTTTTCACAAAAACCGGGCTCTATTAATGGGGCTTTATGTCCTTTTTTTTAGTAGTGTAAGCACCAAAATAAGAGTAAGCAAAAGAAAATTCCTCATTACTAATATTGTGTTATCAACTTTGGTACTGGATGTAGCTTGAGCACATTGTTAATTTATACTGTTATTTTTTTCTCCAAATAAGGGTTTTGGCTATTAAATAGCCAACTACTTTCTCAAATGTACCAATATGGTACGTCTATTTTTTTATTACCCGGATGGTACGTGTACATTTAGTTTCGTGTTAATATGGTTACAAAGTGACCGGCTACCCGGTGAACCGGCTATCAAATGTTACGTGGATTTTTTTTTTCTTTTTTTTAATTTTATCTACATGGTAATATCATAACGTTAAAACCCTTTTCCCCCCATTCACTTTACCAAAACGCTACATCTTTTCCCCCCAATTCACATAAACCCTAATTATGTAATTAACATAAACACAAATTTGACATAAATCATGAGAGGATATCCTTGTTGTTCATCATGAAGGTACATTTATCTGCGATCCGTTGACCTACACCAATGGCGATGTTGATGTTGTTGATAATGTGATTTGGGTAATTCAACCATCTTGAGATTGTTAAAGATTGTCAAGAGTGTTGTATGTTTAGTGTTGAAGGTATATTCGTGCTCTAAACAAGAGTTGGGTAAACATTTGAAACATTTAAGGAATGATAGTGACTTAGAAAATTGTATCAAATTAGCTTTTGATAATGGATGCAAGGTAGAACTCTATGTTGAACATCATGGCTATGATGTTATAGAAAGGTGTAGATGCTAGTCTTGAGGTAGATGAAGGCGATGAATCGATAATGAAATTGAATTTGAAAATATATCAGAATATGTAGGTCCAGAACATGTAGGTGAACAAGATGTGGTTATTCCAAAGGTAGACCTTAAGGATAGTTTTCTAAACAAGCTTGTTGATGGTAAGTACATTAAAGATGATGCTAGACCCAATTTAGGTAAAAAGCTCTTCCAACTTAGGTACAAATTCAGTTACTGCTATGAATCAAAAGACTACAAAGTTAAATGATAGTATATGTCCTGCCATTAGAAAAGAAATATAGAAACTTAGAGATCACCAAAGGTTTTGGGAAGTTTATGCTAGTGGATATCAGGAATTTGAGGTTAGAAAAGCAGATCATGCATTTGGTGTTAATTTGAAGGCTAAGCCATGTACTTGTAAGTGGTGGGATTTATCTGGCATCCCATGTGTACATGCAGTTGCTGCATATTCTTTTCTTAATTAAGATCCTGCTATTGGTGTGTCTAGCTATTATAAAAAATAGATGTAGGTTGATACATACAGTCACTTTATTAAGACAGCTGGTGGTAGTTCAATTTGGCCAAAGACAGATAGTATGGCACCCATACCCCCAAGAAAAGGGTAATGTCAGGTAGGCCTAGGAATATAAGGACAAAACATCCAACTGAGGAGGTCAATGAGCTTTCTAGGCATGGTAGAATGATGACTTGCACAAACTGATGGGAGAAAGGGCATAACAAAGCAAAGATGTTACAATCAAACAAGGCCAAAACCAGTGAAAGAAAAAAGGAAACCTGGTAGGAAACCCAAAAATGCTCCCTATTAGCCATTCAACCCATCAAATGATGGTTTTGGTCCAAGTTCAGATCCAAATGCTTCTGAACCAAATGTCGCAGATCCACATGATGCAGATCTACATGATGCAGATCCAAATGTTGCATATCCATATGATGTAGATCCAGATGAAATACCAATTCCAAGTTCATATCCAAGTGTTTCAGATCCACCTCTTTCAAATCCAGAATTTGCATATCCAAATGCAAATCAAAGCTTCACTGTCGCTACAAAGTGTGGAACAATAGGTATAACTTGTATAAACCTTTTTGGTACAAAATCTTATAAATCAAATAAATCTGAGTTCTGAAATCTATTCCTATTGCGAGAGACCGATCAGAGATATTACTGATGCAATAAAATATGAGGAAACTTGCTGAGATTACTGAAGTAGAAGAAACTGCAAAAAAAGAGGCCAACAGACAATATCATCAAAAGGATCTAGAACTAGCAAGACTTGGACTTATTAGAAAGAGGGGAATTGGGGGACCATCTTAAAGGATCAGGAATCAAAAGAGAAAGGAAGACCCCAATGCTCCTGGACACACCCCAAATACTGCACTTGGTGTATCAGATTCAGAATGAAGAATGTAGAAAGAAGTTGAAGACCCAAATGCTCTTTAAAGTATTTCTTTTGTTAGACACTAAGTAGTTGGTCTCTCTTTAGTTTATGTGTTTTATCTTTCCTAGTAATGCAGACATGTAACATTGGACCACTTTAATGTGGCATGTGGATGGTACCACTTTAAACATTATCTTTTGTTTTAGATTGGGACCTAGTAATGCAAACACTATCTTTTGTTTTAGATTATGGCATATGGATGTGTTTTATCTTTTGTTTTATCTTTCCTTGTCTGTTTTGACTAATATCTTGACTTTTATTTATTTGACCCATTTTAGTAGTCTATTTTGACTAATATATGGTAACCCATACAGAAACTGCTACTAGATAGAAAAGTACCTTACATTACATAGATAGTCATTGGGTGTTAACCCATACAGAAACAACTAACATGACAATACAAAAGACCTAGCATAGATTCATTGTCATTAAACATAAACAACTAGCAGCCCTTAAACATAAACAACTACCAACATTATTCTACTAGCAAGCGGTGTTTTTTCCTTTGCCCTTTTGTCTGCAGAACTCGGTCCTGATGGCTTTTTGATTCCAAAGTTCTTACCTTTAATTGCATCCCAAGTATGCTCATTTGATAGTCCTAGCACTTGGATCCTTTTACCTGTGGTTGGTTCACTAGCTTTGACTTTTGACTTTTTCAGCTTTTGACTTTTTGGCTTCCATAGCTTCTGACTTTTGACCTTGATCATAGTAATCAGCAGGAAAGTAATAACTCCAAGACAGTGGAGCAATTAGTTTAGCACTTGATTCAGATGAATCAGATGAAATACATATGACAGATGAAATACTATTGGAACTCATTGTTAAGGTGTTGGGATTCCTTGATTAGGGTTACTCAGTAACTTTTTGAATGTTGTGAATATGATGTGTGTTATGGTGTGGATATAAATGGCAATGAAAGTACCCAAAGTATTTATCTCTCACCTACAATGTAAATGCACTTCAATGAAGGGTTGGTAAGCTACCATTTATGTTTATCTAACCTCAAGCAGTTTGACTTTTCTAATTTTGACCCTCACATATGACCCATTACACTTTCACTTTTATTTCAAAGCACTGATAGCAAAATTACAAAGCACAAAATCCACTTGCATTGCCATTGATAACAGAACCATTAGATAATACATCCATTACACCACTTCAACAATCCTACCCTTGACAGCTACACTACATCCATTCAAGCTTAAAACACAATCTTAACCTACACTATACATCCATACCAACAAACCTTTATCATCATTTAGTTAGGAAATACATCACAAACACAACAATAGTAAACATAATCACTGCTTTCTTGTAGCATTCACGTTGCTAGTTCTCTCATGCAGTTCCACCTCCAATTTTTCACGAATTCTTGACCTATATGTGTATTCTTGCACTTGCATTTCTCTTAAGGACTTGAGTATATAGACTATGCATCTCAGTTCTATAGTAACCATAGCGTATCTCAGGATCAAGAAAAAAGTAGAATCGGCATTGGTTGCCTGAATCCTATAAACACAAAAATTATAATAAACACAATGTTAATAACCAAAAGATCAATGCTTTTTGCTTACACTTGGATTAGAGCAGCGCATAAATATTCTAGCAGGGTTTGCAGGGGTTCGCGATGTTCTCCTAGCCACAGGCAAGTCACATAAGCAATGAGTGGGAATTGGTCTAATCCAGTTGGAGGTTGAAGATGATGAAGACATGTTTAATTGGGTTGGAATTTAGGGATAATATTTGATTTGGGGGAACAAATTAGGTATATAAAGAGGGAGGATTTGCAACGGTAAGATTTTGACATTTAATGGCCACGTCAGGTATGAGGCAACGTTTAAAATACTGACTTGGCAAGCCACGTAGGATTTTGCAATTTGAACAAGTGAAAAATGCACTTTGTGACCATATTAACACGAAACTAAAAGTACACGTACCATCCGGGTAATAAAAAAAGTAGACGTACTACATCGGTACATTTGAGAAAGTAGATGTCTATTTAATAGAGTTTAAAGCACACTCCACTACACTGCATGGATCAGAGATGAACATATATAACTGCTCATAGTTAAGTTCTGAGTTACTGCATCATGGTTGATGAATAACCTAATTTGCTTTCAACCAAGTCATGTCCCTCAAGTTGTTTATTTTGTCTAATACAATATTTTTATCTTGCAGAATTGAAATTAAACTAATAATGAGGTTTTGATTAAGTAACTAAAATTGTTCAAGAACACAAAGCTCCATGTTTTATCATAGACAAGCCTAACATTTAAGTTTCACGAGCTTTCGCTTATATGTTACTATTCCTTTGCAAATCAAATGTTAATTCGGCCTTGCTTATGAAAAGGAATTATGAAAAATTATACTTCGTAATAATTATGAATGTTCATAGTATTTTTTTTTTTATTATTATTTTTGTTTTTTGTTAAACCATAGTTTCCGGTCTTTTGGCCAACTAATCTTTATTCTTTTATGTTTAAAATAAAGAAAAAAAAAGTTCTCTTATTCTTCAAAAATCAAAACAAATGCACAACACTCTGCTATCACACCCTCGTTGGTTCACCGGTCACAGCCGTTTTTTTTTCTTTGTTAATGAGTGGGTGATTTTTGGTGATGTGTTATGGAACTCACACACATGTACCAATAACAGTTATTGGGTGTTATTGCTCAAAAGGGTGTTTTGATTTGATGTGGCATTGAAGTTTATTGGTTTGCTCGTTCACCTAGCTCTTTTATATATATCACATGTGTTGATACACAGAGAAATCATTATGAGATGAACATCGATTCACGTTGGTAGATGGAGTAAAAATCAGACTTAATCTTTTCTTGATATCCCACAAGATCTCGATAAATATTTGACTTTGTACTTTCATTTTGTCACATACGAAGTACCAAATTTTGTGAAGGCTTTAAGTAAACCTTTATAGTTTATATGGTCGGTATGGTGGTCGACTGGTCGGTGGATTTATATATACGCCTTTGCTGGCCTCATTTATTAAAAGATAGTTGGGCTAACCCATTTACTAAACCCAAGCCCACATAATATTATATGATGTTTAAGTAGTCACTCGCAAATATGAATTAGGATAAAATAAGAAAGATAAATTAAAATGAGAAAGGTGAGAGAAAACACAACCACACATTTCAGATATACCAGATCATTCCCTAGAAATATTTATTCAAACATGATGTCATGATGACCATAAAACTAAAATCACCAGAGAAAAATGACCGAAAATATCAGGAGATGTCATCAATTTTTATTGCTTATTACCTTGAATAATTTGGTTCAACATGGTTTAATCGTTTAAATCACACACAAAAATTGTTGTCCAGATAAAAATGCAGATGTCGACAGCTACAATATGCAATTAGCCTGATAAAATATCAGCAAGATTTTCTTATGATCTCTGAGGGCACGTTTGGTAGAGAGAATTTCAAAGAAATGAAATGAAGCAGAGAATAGAATCTCAGATAATAGAAATTAGTAGAGAATTTTGTTCAATTTTAATGTTTGGTAACAACAGAGACTTGACCCGAGAATTGAAAAAAAAAATATTTAAATAACATTTTGTCATATAAGGCTCACATGTATTTGTTTGTTGACTTTTTAAAAAAAATTATTTTTTATTTTTTCTAAATAACAATTCTTAAAAAATATATATATTTTTTTTTTTAATTTATGTACTTTCTTTAAAAAAAAATATTTAAAAAAAAATATTTTTTAAAAATGTATTTAAAAAAAACTTGTTTTTAAAAAAAATATATATATTTTTTTAGACAAAATTACACGGTTGGTCTCTGTGTTTGCCCATATTTGCAAGTTTAGTCCCTAAGTCGTTTTAATTACACCAGAGATACCTATTTTGAAACCTTGCACTCATTTAGTCCCTATTTTGGATGGGCGTTAATGCAGTCCGTTAAGTGTTTTTCTACCAAGTTAGTCCTTCGTTAATAAATTTTGCAACCGTAGTCCTTATTTTTAAAATATAGTTTTCCCCAGTTAGTCCCTAATAATAGTTATCGTCCGATTTTGTCCGTTTTTGTCCGTTGCTCGTTTTCTATCCGTTTCCCCGTTTTTACGGTTTTCGTCCGTTTTCATTCGTTTTTATAATTTTGTCCGTTTTCTTACGTTTCTCCGTTTTCTTAAGTTTTATCGGTTTTCATCCGCTTTTTGTCCGCTTTTCTTACATTTTCTTAGAATTTTGTCTGCTTTTATCCGTTTTTCTTACGTTGTGTCTGCTTTCTTCGTTTTTGCCCGCTTTCATCCGTTGTTCTTACAAAGTTTTGTCCGCTTTTTCTTACATTTTGTCCGCTTTTTTACATTTTGTCCGTTTTCTTTCGTTTTTGTACTATTTCAACATATTTTGAAAAAATATTTCCAAAAATGAAAAAAATTCAAAAATTTTGAATTCGAAAAATTCAAAAAAAAAATTCCTAAAAATAAAAAATTTTCGAAAAATTTCAAAAAAAAAAAATATATATCGAAAATTTCAAAAAATATTTAAATTTCAAAAAAAAAAATGAATAAAAAAAATATTTTGAATATGTTTGTTTTTTTTAAAAATTTTTCAATATTTTCAAAAATTTTTAAAAATCTTTAAAAAATATATTTGAAATTTTTTGAAATTTGACATTTTTATTTTTCGGAAATTCAAAATTTTTTTCTTTTTTTATTTTTGAATTTTTTCGATTTTTGATTTTTTTTTTTATTTTTTTTTATTTTTCGAATTTTTTTTATTTTTGATATTTTTGAAATTCAATTTTTTTTGAAATATGAAATTTTTTATTTTTTTAAATTGTTCAAGATTTTTTAAAAATTTTTCAAATTTTTCAAAAATCTTAAAAAAATGAAATTTTTTAAGATTTAAAAAATATATATATATATTTGAAAATATTTTTTATTTAAATTTTTTTTTGAAATTTTTTATTCAATTTTTTTTTTTAAATTTGAATTTTTTTTTCAATTTTTTTGAAATTTTTTTTTCCAATTTTTTTTTGAAAATTTTTTTCCAAATTTTTTTCTTTTGGAAAAATTTTTCAATATGTTGAAATAGTACAAAAACGAAAGAAAAACGGACAAAAACAGATGAAAACTAATAAAAACGTACGAAAAACGGACAAAACGTAAGAACAACGGACAAAAATGGATGAAAACGGGCAAAAACGAAAGAAAACAGACAAAACGTAAGAAAAACGGATAAAAATGCAAGAAAAACGGACAAAAACGGATGAAAACCGATAAAAACGTAAGAAAAACGGATAAAACGTAAGAAAAACGGACAAAACTATAAAACGAAAAACGGACGAAAACGTAAAAAAAGGGGAAACGGATAAAAGCGAACAAAATGGATAAAAACGTAAAAAAACGGGCGAAAACTATTATTAACGGAGGGACTAACTGTGAAAAACTATATTTTAGAAAATAAGGACTAACGGTGCAAAATTTATTAACAAATGACTAACAGCGCAAATAACTTAACGGACTGCACTAACGGCCATCCAAAATAGGGACTAAATGAGTGCAAGGTTTCAAAAATAGGTATTTCTGGTGTAATTAAAACGACTTAGGGACTAAACTTGCAATATGGGCAAACCACAGGGACCAACCGTGTAATTTTGTCTTTTTTTTAAAATGTATTTATTTAAAAAAAAAAAAAAAAAACCTTATGTTTGGAACTAAAGTACAAATATAAGTTGAAAAAGAGAGAAAAAAAAAAAAAACAAATCATGAAAAATTATTACGAATACTAAGGGTGCGTTTAGTTGGAAAAAAAATTCTTATGTTTTCTATCTCTAGTTTTGTAAAAATTTAGAATGGAATTTATCTTCATAAAACACTTGAAAAGATAGAAAACGCGTTTAGTTGGTGTTTGTATTTTCTATTTGAAAGAAGGGAGGGAAAGTTGTGGGTTACAAAGGAAAACAAGGAAAACAACTAAAATTTGTTTTGTAATTTTCTTTGTTAAGTTAGAAAATAGGGAGTTTGTGTTTTGCAAAACATTTTGTTGGAAAACATTGGTTTGAATGCAATCTCTATTTTCCTTGTTTTTCACAAAACATTTTGTAGAAAACAGGGGTGTTTTCCTCCAACTAAACGCACCCTAACAATTCTCATTTCTCCAATTTCCCAACCAAAAGGGATTTCCCAACCAAAAGGGATGGAAATTAAACTTTAAAATTTACACTACCAACTCCTTACCAATTCTCCCCAATTCTCCTCAATTCTCCACCTTTTGATTTCTCTAAACAACCAAACAATAGAATTCGGTTCATTTCCATTTCTCTTATACCATTTCTCTCTACCAAACACACTGAATTCTTTCCAAAATATTTCAAGACACGTAAGCTTTTATTACAAGATCTCGTATGGGTCGTAAGTGCAGCAGATCACTTCAAGTACAAATCATAACAGGCGGTTAAGGTTAGCCTACAAACACCTTTTAAGTTGCAACATATCACTTCGATGTTTATGTATGCAAAATTATGGCCAACCTCAAAGTTGCACTAGTGAACTCAGGTTGCCAAGTTTAGTATGTTCAGGCCTCAGGGACCGATGTTTTCAGCAGGAACCAGGTGTTGATCAATCTCGAAACCTACTAAACAGTTCCTGAGTGGCAGAAAGGTGGATTCTAGAAATGGCTGGCAACATGAGATGCCAGTTGAATGCCATCATACATTAAAACGTAAAGAAGATATTCTTAAAAACTGGTACATATTCACTATTAGATTAGCACTCAAAGAGTTTGGTTCAATAAAGATCAAATAAAAATTAAAGATCAAATAAACCATTCTCAACCACTCATTTTTTCATTAAAACAATAAAATAAACTTTCACCTTCATTTTTAAAAACTAAATATCTCACAAACCATTGATCGTTAGACGAAACTAATTATACCATCACGACAAGCATAAAATTATCTTTAATTTGATATCCAACATCATATACTTTCGACGAAATTTTTTTTTCCGACTTTTTCGTGGGTTTAGGGTCTACGGTTAGGGTTTAGGTGTTTAGGGTTTAGGGGTTTGACTTTTTTGGGTTAAGATTTTAGGGGTTAAGTGTTTAGGTTTCCTACAGTTTAGCGGATAGGGTTTAGGTTTTTTGGTTTAGCGGTTAGGGTTTTAGGGTTTAGGGTTTTTAGGGTTTAGGGTTTAGGGGTTAGGGTTTTTAGGGTTTAGGGGTTAGGTTTTTTAGGGTTTAGGGGCTAGGTTTTTTTAGATTTAGGGTTGGTTTTTAGGGTTTACGGGTTGTGTTAACACAAAAGAGTATTTTTAAAATTTTCATTTATAGTGTAATATGTCGAAACCCGCAAAAACCGATAAAAAATAAGTTCGTCGAAAGTATACAATATTGGATCTCTATAGAAAGATAATTTTATTATTGTCGCAATGGTATAATTAGTTTTATCTAATTATTAACGGTTTGTGAGATATTTAATTTTTAAATATAAGGGTGAAAGTGAATTTAATTGATTTGATTAAAAATGAATGGTTGAGAATTGTCCATTTGATCTTTAATTTTTATGTGATCTTTATTGATCTCACCCCAGCACTCCAAATCTCAAGAGTGTGACATTCCTTTTAATAAACAAAGCAAAATTTGTTACCTGCGAGTCTAGTTGGAAAAACTAAAAAAATGTAGTTATGTTCATGAAGATATGGTTGATATAACCCCCCTATTCCGACATGATTTTGCTTGCAATAGCCATCCGCCAAAGAAACAATTGTCGTCGACCCAGAAAACTATAAGATAAACAAGAGAGGTCATCAGAATAATAGACTTGATTAGTCTGAATTAGCACAATGTATATACTAACATTATTGGTAATGATTCAACAAATACCTGATTTTAATCAGAATCAGAGGAATACTCTTGTTGAGGATCAAGTGTCAGAACCAACTTGGAAAGATTCTCACCAATCTCTTCAATCTCTTCCCTACCAAAACCCCAACCTCTAAGCAATTCAGAACCAATTGATCCTCTTTCAAGACCAAATTTCCGGATGTTGCCCAATCTATTCTCCAAGAATGGCAAAACAGCAGTGCTGGAACGCAGTCTGGCTGCCATAGGGATCGAGTGGACATCAAGTGAACCCCTTTGTGATGGAGATTCTGATACGGGGCTACTTAGCAGCTCCCCACGTTTTCCAACAAGTTTCCCGAATATAGAAGGAAAAGGTAATGGTATTGGTAGAGGACAACGAGATACCGATACATGAGAGAACCTAGGTTTTGTTGATGCGCTTTCGTATGCTGTTTCAACAGCTTCTCTCACTGCAGAAATTGATGCCTCGTGATCTCCTGTGAAGTGTCAAGCAAACAAAGATAAGTACATGCAAATATCAACCAAAGAGCTTCTAGCAGAGCGGTTTTTGAGTTGCTCACCAACCAAGAGGTTAAAGTCACTAAGACATAGTGTGATATTTAGGTGATAAAAGATAAAACAAAAAATGCAAGTATTCGTATGTGAGACAAAATGTGCTCTATGATATGCAATTTGGAAGGGGGTAACAGAAAACAAAACAAGGGGTGTTTGATGTTGTGTTTTAAAAGTGATTATGCGACACGAATAATCAGAACTAGCTGTAACAAAATGGGCTGAAAGATATTGTGTTTAGAAAAATTTCTCTTACTGTTTGAAGTTGTGATAATTATAAAATCAATTGTTCAAAGTGTTTTATGTATCCTGATCTGAAGTTGTGAACTTGTGATAACTAGAAAATATCAATTGTTCAAAGCGTTCGACATATTCTGATCTTTTATGGATTTACATGTAAAATGACACAGAAACAAATAATAAGAATCACTTAGTCCTAAATTAATTATCCAAGAACTGATTAGTTGAACCCTAAATAATCAGAAATCTGTTTCACTATACCCAAATCATCAGAAATCTGTTTCACATAATCCCTTTTTAATAAAAACAAATGCCAAACACCCCTGTAAATTATACCAGATCCAAGGGCTCCGTGAACTATCATAGTTTCAATGGCTTGCAAGTCGTCCACATCGTGTGCGGTTTCAGAGGTAAGTGGTTGCAAGTTCCCTAGCAGAGATTGCTGAAACCGTCTACCTGGATTCATAAAAAACACACAATCAGAAACAATACAGCTGGGAGAAGGTGACTAAAATCAGGATCAGGACATACCAGTAATTGATGGAACTGGCATTGCAGCATCTAAAACAGTAATTCTATTTTGCCTGGCTTGCCCTGCTAACATTTGTATGCATTCGTGTAAGTCCATGGCACCAGTTTCGTTTGACGAGTCAGCACTAGGACCTGTTTTATTCATCCGGAATGGTAGAGTAATAGAGTGGATTGCAGATGCATAAACAGCACTAGAGTGATACAGCTTCTCGTTTTGTAGATTAAGGTACTGGAAAGACCTGCCTTTACCCACAAAAACAAAAGGTCCATTAGAAACTCACCAACAAAATGTAAAGACATGTTATTAGTTGGTGAAGAATGATAGTAATGATAATAATATATTATCACCAATAGTGCTAGAGATTGCAATATATGATCCAGCTTGCCAACAAGTTAAAAACGATTTCAGAAATTATTATTTTTACTAAAAAGTTGTAATTTGTAGCATCAGGATATTAAACTACCTACAATGGCGATGCAATGCTTACAGCATCACCTATTCAGATTTTCACTCTCCGACGGTAAGATCAATATCTTAATAGTATATACTAAATGTAATTATATCAAGCATTTTAATTATTTAAAATTAGATAGTTTACAGGGAAAGGGTAAAGGTGATAGTATGATTCCAACCCGCTCCAACCCATTTTGACCCATAAATTCTATATAATTTTTTTTTAAGTTTTAGCCCATTTGGATGGGACTTGTTGAGATATTTTGTTTCATCAAAACAAGCCCAAAAGATTGACAAGAATACCAATTTTATCCATTTGGGGCCAAAGTTGCCCCTTCTAACCTATATCAAGGCAATAATCATTAAAAGAACAACTTACTTTCACTCAATGATGGCAAACCAACAGGAACAATCAATTTGCACAAGGATGAAAGTGCTGAAAATGACACTGCATCATGAAGATTGCTGGTTATGGCCTGCTTTCGGCTTGTGCGGTTGATATACGAATTAGGACTCCGAACAGAATAAAGCAAGACCGGAACATTAGTGTATTCATCTTCAATATTCTCCAAAAGAGATGCAGCTACACCCGAAAATCCTCCTGAGTCATCAACCATTAATTGAATTCCCTGCCATACAGTATCAACAACAATGAAATATATAACACGACATGCAAGGATAAATAACTATATGATGATTTACTGCACATACATACCTGAACATGATCACATTCTTCTATGAAAAAACGAAGTCTTTCATTTATCTCATCCCCTTGTTGACCCTCAGATAATGTGGTTTTTCCAATACCATAGTTGTTAAATTCTTGAGCATTCATCCAAAATCCGTTTAATTCGAATAAACTTTGTGGATGATAATGAACTTTTGAATAATCTGTCCAATATTGGACTTCATTCTCGAGAGATTGGACTACATCTGTATCCAATATCTCATTTTGAGATTCTCCATTAGGCACTATCTCCTGCCCTTCATTATACAACCTTTGCAAGAATAGATTCTTCTTGTGAGGTTGAGATGCTTGAGTGGAGACATCACCCGTCCTGTACATTTATCTATGGTTTTTAGTATATGTATCGACTGCAATTATCACAAGTGCGTATTCAGATAATGGCCAAAAAATCAAAGAGGACAGAAAGAATCAAAGTCTCACCACGTGGCAACACCTGATGATAACGATGGATTTTGGTTGTACAATGTACCTCGTGAACTCATAGATCCAAGAGATCCTGTAATACAGATGTTATTACTTGTAACTTGTAAGAAACAATAAACAGTATTCACGTGATTACAATAACATAAAACAAATAAAAATTAGGGGACGCCACAATGTCTGGATTATTTTAGGAGAATTTGGGTTCTTTCTGTTTGATCTTTAATTTGGTGATTACCTTGAAAATCAACTGAAATCAAGCGAGGAGTGTATGTTGGTATGCCCTGCACGATTATTAAATCATCAACGACACAAGTTTATGCTGTACGTACTTTGCAGATAAAGAAAACTAAACCACTTTCGAAACAACAATTGTAAAATAGCCAAAAATATTTTGTCAGTGTATAAATATTTTACAGGTGCATTGAAGTGACGGAGCCTTGGGTTTTACTTACCTGTTGTGTCTCACCAGTGCGGTAGAGGACATCCATATCAAGATTTTGATTCTTAAAGACTAGGTTAGCCTCCGGGTCCTCAATTAAGCCCAACAGTTCATCCTTCACAAGGCAAACAAGAAAATGAAATAAGCTGTAAGCATCAAATAAGTCGATAATGAAGAATATTGTATACTAAGAGTTTGAAAGAGTTCAATCCAAGCTTTACAAACTTTAAAGACGTGATTATACTGAATAAAAAAATTGGGACCTAGAAAGACAATTTTTACACAAGATTTGCTTCTTGATGTGGTGGTAAGATAAGGTCTAACAAATAGCATCAGCATGACAGTTATCGTCAAAAAGCATAGTATTTAGCCATAAACACGCAAGATATAGACCATAAGATTTCTAAGATCAAAGACCCTGTTCAACCTAAAATTTATATCTTGGACAAACACGGTGAATCATAAAACTGTGACTTGGATATACCCATGTGTCAACAGTTCCCTCAACCCTCTGTCTAGCACGTCTTGAACACTTGCAACAACAAGGAATAGCTGGTGCAAAAAATTTGCACAACATTATGTATGAAGCAAATTCCTTCCAAGGACGATACATGTAACTACATCCTCAAAAGCCCCTTAGGTAACTACAGGATTTTAAGCAAATCCCGTGTCAAATAGACAAAACCACTAATTGAAATATATAAGGTAATGGCAGTATCATACAGTAGTGGTTAGGTTAAATTAGCTCTGTTGTCATCTAACTCTTAATTTTGTAACCAATAATTCTCATTAATTCAATATATAAGTATACGTAGTATACTACCAAGTACTGACCAAGGTAAAATCTACCATTTGGAGTTACTTAATAACAACTAAGCTGAACTTATAATACTTGTCTTCCTCAAACAATTTGAAAGACTAAATGTAAATTGTCTGAGTTTAGTATCATTTTATTGTAGAAAACAAGTCCACGTCTTACTCTTAGTAGAGGTGTATGCATTGTCTGCTTTCACATTTAGCTGATAACTTACTTGTTACGAATGTAATATTCATATATTTTAATATCTTGACTCTTACGAGTCAGGTCACGAGTTGAAATTTTAGGATTTTGAATCAGTCGGGGTAAATGTATCATGATTTTGTTGATGAAAACAAGATCGTGTCTTGTGAGATGCTAGCATGTTCTAGGGGGTTGGTGCTTGTTAATAGGACTTACAAAAACAGTAAAAGGACGAAATTATTAGAGAATAATAATAAAAGTAGTGAAGAATGAGCAGTCGAAGTTTAACTAGTATCTAGTAGCAACTAGTAATGCATAAATAAATGGAATAAAGAAAGATGTGAAATATACCTGGAAGTTCCAAAAGTGAGAACCGATGAAATTGGCATAACTTCCTACTTGAAACGTCACGAGCTCTTTCATACTTTTCACCTGTCAAAAAGAAAAAGAAACAGAAAAAGTATCAACAATAGATGGCCCTAAGTTAAACAATTCAAAATTTTATAACAAGTCTAGAACAAAAAACAGCCTTATAAAGGGTTATTAATAAACTCAATAACAGCCCGCCCAATTGACTTGAGGTTCATAAAATTTTCAGTTTGATAAAAAATCACTTGCAACAAAAATTGCATATAATTTAATATTGTAGTGGTAAAATTGCAGGTGATGGTGATTTTAGTTAGCTGAGCTATAAGCAGGGTAGGATCTACAGCATAAGCAGAGTATGCAAGTGCATACCGTGCGTAAATTTTTAGTAGGTAAAAAAAAATTGGTTTTTCTTCAAAGTAACAACAAAATACACTAAAAAATTGTGACTGCATACCCTTTCAAAGACCCGAGTGCATACCTTAAATCTAACTTACCTTTGTTCAAAACAAAAGAAATACTGAAGAAGCACAGCCGGTAAGTTTCGGTAATGAAGCGGCAATTTTGGGGAAGAAGGAAGAGGCCTTTGATGCGTTATGTAGGAGATTTTATATTTTTAACTAGTCCAGTATTTCCTATTTGGAAGGCCCAACCTATTTAAAAGTATGCAACTTTAAAGTGAAAGGGGGTTTTATACTTTTATTATCACACACTATTTTTGTTTCGTTCATACATATATACTAAGTTTTTTTAATGTTACAAAGTATTAAAGTTTGCTCTGCCACGATTAGTTATAATTATAAATTTAGCACCCGCGCGGTGCGGCGGGGCTTTTTTGTTGTAATTTATGTGACGAAATTTTATGTATTTATTTTTTTGTCTTTTAGTAAATATTTCAACATATTTTTAAAATTATGTCTACATCAAAAGTATATTAATACTTGGTTTGTTTTGTTCTTCAGAAACTTTTTCTGCAGTATATTGTTTGTTAAAGTAATCGTTAGATATTTGTTAGACATTTGGTAAGTAAAGTTTGTTATATTATTTTCGCTAGAAACATCGTCGTTTCATGTGGGTAATAGTATATGTATTTTGATAATTGTCTTTTTTTACTTGTAGCACTCGATCAAATGGGTTTACTTTACGTTATTTATACTTGTAGTTGCTAATAATATTATGTCAATTCTAGTTAAATACTTTAATCCAACTAATTAACCACTCAATTTTGAATAACGCGCAAACTTGAAACGTAGATCAACTTTAATATCTAAAATAAAAAAAGACGCGCCCAAACCAAATTCTGAAAAATCCAAACCGTGAAAACCCGACCCCAAAAAAACATCCCGAAAAACTAAAGTTATTGACAACTCTTATTAAAATTGTGCATATCCTCCTTCGGATTCCTATATCCACCACTGGATATAACTATAAGCAGGGTAGGTGTTGGATGAAATGGTTAACATTAACAATACAAGCATTCAAATAAAAGAATTAGTATAAGCTAAGCTTGTAGTAGTAATTTTACTCCAAACACCTTCTCCTAAACATGATAGAAAATGAAAATGAAAACCTAAAAGCTTCCAGACTTTTGTTCTTGGTCTCAGTTCAGTTAAAGCAAAACAGAAACAACCCCTAAGTCCCTAACTGTGATATCGCTTGTTTACTATTTTGACCTGTTTTTAGTTTTGGCCCGTTGAACCCCGTTCGTTAGCTCCTTTAGGCCCAGACCCAAACGAACCCAATTTTCATTGTATGGGCTCCTATGATTACTACATATTTACATTTGTCTTCTTGATTATGACATATTACTATATTAGTTGTATCAACAACTTTTAAAAATACTACCATTATAATTAACTTATTATTTCTTATGTGGTTGGGAAGTTGGACTCGACCTCGTATGATTAGGTTAGCAAAAACCATTTTTTTTAACGTCTATTTGTTTATGATAATGTTTCTGTATTGATAACGTATATGCCGGAATTCGACTATAGATATAAGTAATGCAATCATAAGTCCAGTTGTTCCTGGTCCCCTAAGCCAAGTCATTAAGTTTCGCTACATGCTAGACTTATAATAGTGAGTGCCCGGGCGTTAGCAACTTAAACACTCACCCCCAAATTCTTAAGTTCATCCAAACGGTAGGTGATCAGTTGGTCAAATCGCACAAGTAGAAAGGGTCGTCAGTTGGTCATATCTTACCCTTCCCGTCTTAGTCTACTCACCTAGGGTCAGTTGGTCATAAACTCCAAAATACATCCTTCTTGTTTACCCTGTTTCGCACTATACATCCCTTTCGCAAAAGTTTCAACAGATACATCACTCCGTTAGTAAAAGTTAACCTATATACATCCCTCAGTTAAAATAAGGACTAACGGTGCAAATTCTTTCTCCGTTATCTCCAAACGAGATATAAAATATTTACACCGTTAGTCCTCTGGGTTAACGGTATTTGCACCGTTAGTCATTTTTAATGTTTTCGTCTGTTTTTTTACATTTTGTCCCTTTTTTTACGTTTTCGTCCGTTTTATTACGTTTTCGTCCGTTTTTTACATTTTTGTCCGTTTTTTTGCGTTTTCTTCCGTTTTTTACGTTTTCGTCCGTTTTTTTTACGTTTTTGTCAGTTTATTTACGTTTTCTTTCGTTTTTTACGTTTTCGTCTGTTTTTTTTTGTTTTCGTCCGTTTTTTACGTTTTCTTCTATTTATTACGTTTTCGTCCGATTTTTTAACGTGTTCGTCTTTTTTAACGTTTTCATCCATTTTTTTACATTTTCATCTACTTTTTTACGTTTTTGTCCATTTTTTATGTTTTCGACTGTTTTTTTTACGTTTTTGACCGTTTATTTACGATTTTGTCCGTTTTTTTACGTTTTCTTCCGTTTTTTACGTTTTCATTCGTTTTTTTTACGTTTTCGTCCGTTAATTTACATTTTTTTACGTTTTCGTCCATTTTTTAAGTTATCGTCAGTTTTTTTACGTTTTCGTCCGTTTTTTTACGTTTTCGTTTTCGTCCGTTATTTTACGTTTTCGCCTGTTTTTGTACCTTTTCGTCCGTTTTTTTGCATTTTCATCTGTTTTTTTACGTCAACGTCCATTTTTTTTAAATTTTCGTCTATCTTTTTACGTTTTTCGTCTGTTTTTTTATGTTTTCGTTTGTTTTCTTACGTTTTCGTCTGTTTATTTTCACTTTTTTATCTGTTTTAATACACTTTTATTCGTTTTCGTCGTCGAATAAAGGTGTATGAAAACAGATAAAAAAGTGAAAAAACAGACGAA
Source organism: Chrysanthemum makinoi (assembly GCA_910596185.1). Taxonomy (NCBI): domain Eukaryota; kingdom Viridiplantae; phylum Streptophyta; class Magnoliopsida; order Asterales; family Asteraceae; genus Chrysanthemum; species Chrysanthemum makinoi. The sequence goes on along the minus strand of OU343220.1, from coordinate 193,852,643 downwards.
AACATAATAAAAACAGACGAAAAACGTAAAAAGATAGACGAAAACGTAAAAATAACAGGCGAAAACGTAAAGAGAATGGACAAAAACGTAAACAAACGAATGAAAACGTAAAAAACGGATGAAAACGTAAAAAAGGAGCAAAAACGTAAATAAACGGACGAAAACGTAAAAAAACGGACAAAAACGTAAAAAACAGACGAAAATGTAAAAAAACAGACAAAAACGTAAAAAGGTAGACGAAAATGTAAAAAAAGGGCGAAAACATAAAAAGGACGAAAACGTAAAAAAACAGACGAAAACGTAAAAAACGGACGAAAACGTAAAAAAAAGGGCAAAAACACAAATAAACGGACGAAAACGTAAAAAAAGAAATGAAAACGTACAAAACGTAAAAAAACGGAAGAAAACGTACAAAAAAACAGACAAAAACGTAAAAAAGACGAAAAACGTAAAAAACGGACGAAAACGTAAAAAAAAAAAACAAATACGTAAAAAAACGGACGAATACATTAAAAAGGACTAACGGGGCAAATGCCGTTAACCCAGAGGACTAACGGTGTAAATATTTTATATCTCGTTAGGAGATAACGGAGAAATAATTTGCACCGTTAGTCCTTATTTTAACTGAGGGATGTATATAGGTTAACTTTTAATAACGGAGTTGTCACACCCCAAAATTACCTGTTTTGCAGCGGAATGGAATTCCTGGGGATTGACTGTCATAGCATCACAATCGCAGTTATATTGAACGACCTAAAGTGTCGTTTCGAAAATACATCGCTTAATTTAATAAAAACATTCAGAGTTACAAAGATAGGTCCCAAATGAAAGTTACTATGTGCGGAAAGTAAGTTTGGTACAAGTCAAACGATGTTTTTAAAGTGTATAAATCCCATGTGAGACGCGTCGTCACCGCGACTCTATGATATGTCCACATGCATGCCATGAAGTGAATGCCTTAGTTACCTGAAAATACATTGCTAAAAGTGTCAACACAATGGTTGAGTGAGTTCATAGAGTTTATGTAAATGTTAATATGACTACCACAAGTATAAATTATGTATGACAATGATGTCACAAAATGATGTTACAATTGCTTAAGCACATGACACCGAAGCTCTGACTGTTCATGATGTTCGCCCCAACAGAGTGTCTTGCCAAAACAACTCAAATAATGTTTATGAAATGAAATGCATCCGTATGACTAGTTGGGATCCACCAACCCGGATGGAGGCGTCACCCTCGATAGATCTATCCACTCACCCACGCTTCTAGGAAATTAACGGTTCATGCTTATGAAATGGGGACATTTAACTGGAAATGCGGTAACTTAAGCAATATAATGAATTTGACATACTTGGTAGCGTACTAAAAATGGTGTGCAATGTATTCTCCCCCGTAGGTTTGAAATAAAGTAAAACTTGAATAAATCGGGGCTATGAAAACTCACCTGTTGCAATGATTATGATGACAAAAGTGGATACACTGAAATGTAACGTGAATCTGGAAACCGACCTATTATGAATGATATGATATGTAATAAGTTATGATGTAATGTTATGCATGCATTTCGTATGTTATTTATACCATTTGAGAGTTTTGAAAATAATACTTATCGTCGAAAAATACTCTTTTGACGCCTTGACCATTCTTAAATTACTTTACAAGTATTTACGTCAAAATGTCATCCTACAATAGTTTCTTAATGATTTATTGTGAAATTTTAACTTTTCGTCGTAAAATAATGTCGTTGGAAATTTCATGAAAGTGACAAAAATGGCCTCGAAAAGCTAGTCGTAAAATGGTGTACGTCGAACGTTAGGAAACGAACTCAACGGTTTTGGAAAGCTTGTATCAAAATCTCAAAGTTTTGGCATTTAAGTTTTTATCCTAGAGGTCTCGTTCATAAAGAAAAACATAGGTTAAGTATGGTGATTTTGTCCAAATGTAGTTTAAAAGTGAATTTCGGCAAAGTTTAAGCAACCGTAAATAATTCATTACAACTCCGCTATACAAACGGTTGGTCGTTTTGGAAAATATGCTTGATGATCTCACTTTTATTAGAAGACATCTCTTTACAAAAAGTTCTACGTCATCGTTAAAAATAGCCTTCAATATGGTCATTTTGTTTACCTTAACACTTGTCAAATAAAAATAATATAGTTTTTCTTAAATAATAAAGTTACGGCAATTTTGTGAAAACGTGTATATTTTGGTCGTTACAAATCCGTTTTCTACGTATTATACGTCCTTAGCTTCGTATCAAAGTATACTAATATATTTTTGATAAGTCGAAATAATTTATAACGCTTAAGACTCGTTTTGACTCGTACAAAACAAAAACAGTTTGCTGAAATTTTCAGAATATATATATTTCGTCGTCAAACTTGAAAAATTCATAACTTCTTCGTTATAGCTCCGTTTTAATCCGTTCAAGCGGCCACGGATTCGTTTTAAAGTATATTTTCTAAATATCTAGGCCAAAAATTTTATGTCTACTGTCGTTTTTCCAGATTTACAAAATACGATCAGACCCTTTATTCGACTTGTCAAAATAAATTTTTCTCGTACTAAACCTATTCCAATCCCTTCAAAACAACTCCAAAGCTATTCTAATCCTACCATACACCTTCTTAGGGTGTCATGGGTTCCTAAACATCATCAAGACTAATATATAACAAGGGATAAATTATAGGATGACTTATATATATAAAACTCTAAAACAATGTAAAAATGGTATAAACATCCATAAGTCTTGCATGCTTTGCTCAAAAATGAAGAAATAAACATGAAATGATAATGAAAGATGTAAAATGAGAATGATATGCTTACTAGTTACTTGATGAGGTGATAAGAGCAAAGGATTAAACCTAAACACCCTAGGTTTTTATTTCAAAACCTTGATTAAGAGTGTAACTAGATTGTTAAAACTTGATAATGGAAATTTTTGATGAATCTCTTCTATCTCCCTATGTATGGCCGGTTTGGAGAGGAAGAACCAAGAGAGGAAAAAGCTTGACTATCTTGTGAATTATTGATGTGAATGAATAAATGAAAGTATGTAACATTGAGTATAAAACTAAGCATGTAAGAAAATTATTTACCAACCCATTAATGAGGCACCCCCTTGGTCGGCCAAGGGGGCTTGTACCTCTAAAATACATATTTTTTTTTTATAATGTGTATATAAATGTGTAAGTTAAAGTAGTTGTATGTAAAATAATATAAGTTAAGGTAACTTGTAAATTGTATATACATTAGTGTATTTAAGGTAGTTTTAGCTAAAAGTAAACTTTAATGGATCAAAGTAGAATGTATTGAGGTCATATAAATTGTAAAAATACATTTCTTGTAAAATTTGAGTGATATAGTAATTATCGTGTAGTTTTTAAGAAAAGCGTCGTAATAATATAAATTTAACGATTTATATACAAAATAAATTTAAAACACTAGGTAAACTCAAAATATCATTTTTATAAACTAAATGTAAGTATAAAAATATATCGGAATCATTTTTGGAAGTATCGGATTAAATGTTCAAAATAATAACTTACGCGATAACGTTTATTTAATATGAAATTTACGCGTTTAAGGTGAAATGAAAAATCATGAATGAACTAACATGATGAAAATGATGCTAATGATATGTAGACTAAACTTAGTCTATATGAAATGTCCGTGATGATATGATCATGAATTTGCCGCTAAACCATTAAGGTTACGCGAATCTGGAACACGTAAACCTAGTTTACGATAAATGATGAAATAGTGAAACGTGAATTATTTTGAGAAATGACCTGAAAGTACGAGTTGTCACATTCGCCCATCCAAAAAGGAATTCAGTCCCTGAATTCAGTCCATGTTAGGTTCTACGGTGTTATCAGTGAAAGGTGAGGATATTTGAGTCGCATCGGTTCGTCCAAATGTTTTTCTGAATTGCACTACGCCTTTCCAAGGCAAGATTTTGAACATAAATTTGTTACCAACTAGAAATTCTAATGGTTTGCGGCTTATGGGACATATTTCCAAAATTTACATCGTATAACGATGTAGCTTATCTAGCTATATGTTGTTACTTGTAACTGATTCTTGATTTGTATGACTTCTTTGTTTGTTTCATGATTGAGTTATGGACTAATGAATTGGACTTTCCTGATTTTGACCAGTGGATGAGTGATTGACACCTCAACCTTATAGTGCCTCAATTGGTATAGTCAATATGTTCACGTGCTAACTATTGTTGTAAGGCAACTTGTTCGATGAAGAATGATTTACCTAATCATTTCTAGAAAACTACTCATGCCTTGAGTATATCTTGTAAGGTCTGAATTGTTCTCTCGCTCTAACCATTGAGCTGAGGATAATAGGCGGTAATCATGTCCAAGTAGGTTTCATGGAAATCCTGAAATGACTGTCAGCAGTCTAAGGTGAATCGAATAGCTTATAATAGGTACAACTGGAATTGATACCACGTGTCTCGTGTTAGATTTCAAAATGTTAAATCTGTCGGAAAGGACTTTATTGAAAAGAATAGATTATAGGTAACCGTTGTGATTCCTCGCGTTTCTAGTTCTAGCGAATGTCATGACTTGAGTCTTCCTTGCCTAAGGTGCTTAGTCTCTATGACTAAAATGTTTATTGTTTGATTATCGAAGTGTCTCCATGCTCCATGTTGTAAAGTCACAAACCTTAAATATTTAAGTGAGGTGGTGTAGTGGTTGATTTTTCAAGATTTCTTTCAATATTGAGTGCTTCTAAAATATTTCATCACTTAGATTGTTATCATGCTAGCAAGAAAATAGATATCAGCTCATACTATGTCAAAGAATGCTTGTTCTAATTTCTCTTGTAGATGGGGAGTCATTGATTGTCCGACATGTTCAAACCTGTGGCATCTCTTGATATGGAAGTGAGGTTACTTGGAATTTCTAGAGAACACAATGCCTTAGGGGAAGTTTATATCGATAACCTTAATTTAACTAAATTTTCCTTTAAGGGAAACTCATTGTAGGGAAGTTCACATATTGTTGAAGCCTTGTTTAATGAAATGTTCTGTAGTCTCAATTAAGAGGATTGGTTTATTTCTATAGTGTCGCTTAGTGTGTATTTGATTCGTACTAAATCTTGTGACTCGGTATAGCTGGCACTTTTGAAATGATAGGATTTGGCTTCTAGTCCAAAGGTAGTGGTTCAGATTATCTCATGATGTCTTAAGCTTTATGTTGAGTTTGAATCATCCTAATACCTAGTTCTAGTCCTTGTGGGAAATTCTGAAACCCTTTCATTGTTTTCCTGCATCGAGGAATCCTCCTCGTAAATGGTATAAAAAGTCGTTCCTTAAAAAAAAGTCATTCGTCAAATCCTAACTTATCGGTTGAGTGAGAGATAAATGGCGTAAGCATCTATAGAGTGTTAACAAAAAGGAATGTTTATGCACGATTTTTCTGATTATAAAATTTTGCTTTTAAATGAGGATTGTTTTAGGAGATTTGAAATGATGCTTGTTACTTTCATGACATAATTCTTCCTGAATTATACATAGGTGATCGGCCATGTATAATCAAGGAAAAATGATGTGATGCTTGTTTTTGTTGAAATGGTATTATGTTCCTCCGAAGTTTTAGATGGTATTCAACGTTTTGTTTTGTAAGATAATGGCTCAATGATTTTTCAGAGTAACATGAAAATCGTTTCGTATGAGGATATTAAATAGTTGATAAAATGACTGAAACCAATTGATAAGTTGGTAATAAAACAACTTGCTTTAAAACTTTATGAAACAACATTTCTAAGATGGTGATAAAATAGCTCAAAATAAATTTAAGTGAAATAATGTTATGAAATGGTAGCAAAATAACTTGAAATATAATTTAAGGAATGGTTTGTAGGATACATGGGAGAACCTCGTCGAGTAGTAATAGTCTCTTAATTGGTCAAGAATTAAAGTTGGCCTAACCCCTAGTAAGATAGTGAGGTATCATCTCGAAATGATTGAAAATTTGGGCAATTGAAATAAAGAATGAAATGAACAAAGGTTGTGATTATCGTGGAGATAATAAAGGATAAAGATTACACTAAATAGAAATGTACTTATTATATGTTCCTGTTGATGGTATAATCATGTTTCAAGTGTAGGAGTATTAGGTTGTCTAGCAGAATAAAACCTAGAACTTTCATAGACCTCAAACCTATGAAATGGTGTAGTGTCTATAGTCTTAGTGGTAGATGGTAATGGTGTGTTAAATCATGCATGCTTCCCAAGTGCAAGTAGATGTATGAGTATCGTGTATGAGATGTGATGGTACGGATGATGCTCAAAATGATAATGATAAAAATGATAACAATGATGATAATGGAAATCCTTGTGGTGAGTTAAGAAAATAGGTTTATTAGGACTAAGCCTATACGTTCTACCAAATGGTATGATCTGTCCCAACAGAATGATAAAAATTGTCCTGATCCTACAGTACAGTGAATCAATGATGATCGTGAAGGTGTAGGTGTAACTTCGTCCTCCTAAAAGGTCTCAGTGTCATCATCTGATGTTATCGGTGTTGAGTCAACTGATGTTAAAATTGTGATAGGGAATGACAAGGCATTCTCCATGTCAAAGTGATGTGAGTATAATGGGATGGGTATTTGAAGGCATCTATGTGACAATCGATTTCGAAATGAAAGTAAATAACTCGTAAAATGTGCGTATAAAACCGCATGTATAGTGACTATGTATTTATGATGAAATGATGAGATGCTATGATGATGTAGTTATAGTCTAGGGTCAATGATGCAACCTAGTTCTCTATAACCGAAGCTCTGATACCAATCTGTCACACCCACAAATTACCTGTTTTGCAGCGGAATGGAATTCCTGGGATTGACTCATCATAGCATCACAATCGCAGTTATATTGAACGACCTAAAGTGTCGTTTCGAAAATACATCGCTTAATTTAATAAAAACATTCAGAGTTACAAAGATAGGTCCCAAATGAAAGTTACTATGTGCGGAAAGTAAGTTTGGTACAAGTCAAACGATGTTTTAAAGTGTATAAATCCCATGTGAGACGCGTCGTCACCGCGACTCTATGATATGTCCACATGCATGCCATGAAGTGAATGCCTTAGTTACCTGAAAATACATTGCTAAAAGTGTCAACACAATGGTTGAGTGAGTTCATAGAGTTTATGTAAATGTTAATAATGACTACACAAGTATAAATTATGTATGAAAATGATGTCACAAAATGATGTTACAATTGCTTAAGCACATGACACGAATCGCTCGATTGTTCATGATGTTCGCCCCAACAGAGTGTCTTGCCAAAACAACTCAAATAATGTTTATGAAATGAAATGCATCCAGTATGATGACTAGTTGGGATTCACCAACCCGGATGGAGGCGTCACCCTCGATAGATCTATCCACTCACCCACGCTTCTAGGAAATTAACGGTTCATGCTTATGAAATGGGGACATTTAACTGGCAATGCGGTAACTTAAGCAATATAATGAATTTGACATACTTGGTAGCGTACTAAAAATGGTGTGCAATGTATTCTCCCCCGTAGGTTTGAAATAAAGTAAAAACTTGAATAAATCGGGGCTATGAAAACTCACCTGTTGCAATGATTATGATGACAAAAGTGGATACACTGAAATGTAACGTGAATCTCGAAACTGACCTATTATGAATGATATGATATGTAATAAGTTATGATGTAATGTTATGCATGCATTTCGTATGTTATTTATACCATTTGAGAGTTTTGAAAATAATACTTATCGTCGAAAAATACTCTTTTGACGTCTTGACCATTCTTAAATTACTTTACAAGTATTTACGTCAAAATGTCATCCTACAATAGTTTCTTAATGATTTATTGTGAAATTTTAACTTTTCGTCGTAAAATAATGTCGTTGGAAATTTCATGAAAGTGACAAAAATGGCCTCAAAAGCTAGTCGTGAAATGGTGTACGTCGAACGTTAGGAAACGAACTCAACGGTTTTGGAAAGCTTGTATCAAAATCTCAAAGTTTTGGCATTTAAGTTTTTATCCTAGAGGTCTCGTTCATAAAGAAAAACATAGGTTAAGTATGGTGATTTTGTCCAAATGTAGTTTAAAAGTGAATTTCGGCAAAGTTTAAGCAACCGTAAATAATTCATTACAACTCCGCTATACAAACGGTTGGTCGTTTTGGAAAATATGCTTGATGATCTCACTTTTATTAGAAGACATCTCTTTACAAAAAGTTCTACGTCATCGTTAAAAATAGCCTTCAATATGGTCATTTTGTTTACCGTAACACTTGTCAAATAAAAATAATATAGTTTTTCTTAACTAATAAAGTTACGGCAATGTTGTGAAAACGTGTATATTTTAGTCGTTACAAATCCGTTTTCTACGTATTATACGTCCTTAGCTTCGTATCAAAGTATACTAATATATTTTTGATAAGTCGAAATAATTTATAACGCTTAAGACTCGTTTTTGACTCGTACAAAACGAAAACAGTTTGCTGAAATTTTCAGAATATATATATTTCGTCGTCAAACTTGAAAAATTCATAACTTCTTCGTTATAGCTCCGTTTTAATCCGTTCAAGCGGCCACGGATTCGTTTTAAAGTATATTTTCTAAATATCTAGGCCAAAAATTTTATGTCTACTGTCGTTTTTCCAGATTTACAAAATACGATCAGACCCTTTATTCGACTTGTCAAAATAAATTTTTCTCGTACTAAACCTATTCCAATCCCTTCAAAACAACTCCAAAGCTATTCTAATCCTACCATACACCTTCTTAGGGTGTCATGGGTTCCTAAACATCATCAAGACTAATATATAACAAGGGATAAATTATAGGATGACTTATATATATAAAACTCTAAAAACAATGTAAAAATGGTATAAACATCCATAAGTCTTGCATGCTTTGCTCAAAAATGAAGAAATAAACATGAAATGATAATGAAAGATGTAAAATGAGAATGATATGCTTACTAGTTACTTGATGAGGTGATAAGAGCAAAGGATTAAACCTAAACACCCTAGGTTTTTATTTCAAAACCTTGATTAAGAGTGTAACTAGATTGTTAAAACTTGATAATGGAAATTTTTGATGAATCTCTTCTATCTCCCTATGTATGGCCGGTTTGGAGAGGAAGAACCAAGAGAGGAAAAAGCTTGACTATCTTGTGAATTATTGATGTGAATGAATAAATGAAAGTATGTAACATTGAGTATAAAACTAAGCATGTAAGAAAATTATTTACCAACCCATTAATGAGGCACCCCCTTGGTCGGCCAAGGGGGCTTGTACCTCTAAAATACATTTTTTTTTTTTTTTTATAATGTGTATATAAATGTGTAAGTTAAAGTAGTTGTATGTAAAATAATATAAGTTAAGGTAACTTGTAAATTGTATATACATTAGTGTATTTAAGGTAGTTTTAGCTAAAAGTAAACTTTAATGGATCAAAGTAGAATGTATTGAGGTCATATAAATTGTAAAAATACATTTCTTGTAAAATTTGAGTGATATAGTAATTATCGTGTAGTTTTTAAGAAAAGCGTCGTAATAATATAAATTTAACGATTTATATACAAAATAAATTTAAAACACTAGGTAAACTCAAAATATCATTTTTATAAACTAAATGTAAGTATAAAAATATATCGGAATCATTTTTGGAAGTATCGGATTAAATGTTCAAAATAATAACTTACGCGATAACGTTTATTTAATATGAAATTTACGCGTTTAAGGTGAAATGAAAAATCATGAATGAACTAACATGATGAAAATGATGCTAATGATATGTAGACTAAACTTAGTCTATATGAAATGTCCGTGATGATATGATCATGAATTTGCCGCTAAACCATTAAGGTTACGCGAATCTGGAACACGTAAACCTAGTTTACGATAAATGATGAAATAGTGAAACGTGAATTGTTTTGAGAAATGACCTGAAAGTACGAGTTGTCACAGGAGTGATGTATCTGTTGAAACTTTTGCGAGAGGGATGTATGGTGCGAAACAGGGTAAACCACAGGGATGTATTTTGGAGTTTACTCTTATAATTAACTTATTATTTCTTATGTGGTTGGGAAGTTGGACTCGACCTCGTATGATTAGGTTAAGAAAAACCATTTTTTTTAACGTCTATTTGTTTATGATAATGTTTCTGTATTGATAATGTATATGCCGAAATTCGACTATAGATATAAGTAATGCCCAACCGGTCACAGAACATGAGTCCTTGTCGGGACGGAGCATTGATGCAGGTTCTACTGACCGGGTTTTAATATTTGTAATTACTCGTTATACCTATGGTCTACCCTAATGCACTATCAGGCAATGTACCCGGTCGTGTGTAGTGTAGTATTCGGTAAAACCGAGGTCGTCCCAGGAGCTACGTGGATTGAAAATTAACTTAAGTATATGTCACGATTTTAATTGCTTTTAAGATTGAAATAATAAAACTAACTAATAAAACAAGGAAATAAAGGAAAGCAGATAAAGGCAAGAGATGTGATCAATGAAGGAGATTGGTGCTAACCTAGTTACTCATCCTAACTAGTAATGTCTGCATCTAATTACTTTCAATTACTTCAGGTGGGGTCAAAGTCGAGAGGACAACATTTGGTCAATTAGCCACCACTGGAGAAGTCAGGTGTCCCTTCATAAGTCCAGTTGTTCCTGGTCCCCTAAGCCAAGTCATTAAGTTTCGCTACATGCTAGACTTATAATAGTGAGTGCCCGGGCGTTAGCAACTTAAACACTCACTCCCTAATTCTTAAGTTCATCCAAACGGTAGGTGATCAGTTGGTCAAATCGCACAAGTAGAAAGGGTCGTCAGTTGGTCATATCTTACCCTTCCCGTCTTAGTCTACTCACCTAGGGTCAGTTGGTCATATCTCCTAGACAAGTAGTCTCTACCGTCATTCAAAACTACCGAAACAAGGGTAGCTACCAATAAACTATGCATGCATACACTAAGAAATAATTATACGGAAGCAATGTAAACGCAAATAAAACAATTAAGGAATCATAACTAGGCCAGCACCAGGGTGCTTAGCCAAACATATAGTAAATCATACCAACAAAAATGAATAAATCATGAATTGAATTGAACATAATGTTTGATACAAATTAGTTGATGTAGAGCTAATAATGATGATGATTACGAGTGAATTCTTCCTTCAAAACTGGCTTCGGACTGCTGGAAAATGCCCTGGAGTGGTGCCCTAATCGACCCCTAGGAGAGGGGAGAAGAGAGATACTAAAAAATGCAGATTTAGGGCTGTATTTATAGGCCGCGACATAGTTACGGCTTAATTAAATATAGAGTAAATTACACCGTTCGTCCTTGTGGTTTGCGTTGACCGCAGGGTTTAGTCCTTTGACCAAAAAAATTGCACCGTACGTCCTTAAGTGTGAAACGTTATGCACTGTTCGTCCTTTGACCAAACGACGTTAAGTTTGACCGTTAAAAACCCATCATGTGACTTGCACATGAGGGTAAATTCGTCATTTCAACACCATAAGGACGAACGGTGCAATTTACTCTTTTTATAAACCCAAAAATTCATTAAATTTTAATTTCACACTTTACATAAAACACACACTCCCTCTCTCACACCCTCGCAGGTGACACCCTTTTTCCGGCCACCACCGTCGCGGAAAATTTTCCTGTGAACCCTTTTCTTAGCCAAATCAATAGATCGGTTTATCCTCGTCATTTCAGGAATTTCGGCGTTTGACGCGCCTCGTATCACCATCCACGCGCCGGCCACTCGCCGCCTTCTGCTTCACCGCCTCCACCAGGGGTTAGATCGTGTCCTTGTGGTTCTTTCTACGCACCACACGCGTGGTGAGGACCCCTCACGCGTTACAAATCTGAGCTAAACGGTTTCGGGTTATGTTGTTATTTCAAAGGTTTTGATTACTTGTTCACTGTTTGATACGGATCCATCAAGAATGGCGCATGCAATGGAACCAGGACGAGTAACCTTTGATGAGAAAATGATGGTTAGAAAAGCAATCGAAGATGTTGGGATCCCGTTCATGTACATAACAGCAATACCGTACCTTTGAATTTCATGCATATTGTTTTGTTTTAAGTATGTGATTCTGTGTTTAAAATGAGCCCACAAGTCGAAAGGGGTGCTGAATCTATTCAATCAGGCTTTATTTCATCCTCTTATATTCAAAGTTTCAAACACTAAAAGCATGACATGGATGACTCATCCAACTTAAAGATAAATGAGAGATTATATATCCACAAAGTATGATGTTTTTTTCTTGCCAAAATCAGAGCAACCCATTTACATCTTCGCGTAAAGTTTTTTTTTTAACTTGCGTAAAGTATTTTTTTATCTTGTTTATATCCAAAGTTGGCAAGTCGATCATCATGTAGATTTGGTTACACATAACGTAAGTTTGCAACAAACTGCACACCAACACCAAATCATGTCGTGCTGGCCTAAGTCAAACAATAAGTCAAAGAGTAAATTGCACCGTTCGTCCTTATGGTGTTGAAATGACGAATTTACCCTCATGTGCAAGTCACATGATGGGTTTTTAACGGTCAAACTTAACGTCGTTTGGTCAAAGGACGAACGGTGCATAACGTTTCACACTTAAGGACGTACGGTGCAACTTTTTTGGTCAAAGGACTAAACTCTGCGGTCAACGCAAACCACAAGGACGAACGGTGTAATTTACTCTTAAATATATTAGTTACGTCGTAACTAAAGTTACGCCGTAACTATATAAGAAATAGTTACTTCGTACTTTTTATTGTCAACATCTTTTCTTGAAACTTAATTACTCTTGTGTACGCTTTTGGCCCCTCATCGTACTTCATATTTTTATAACAAGTCCTTGAAGTAAATAAACTTCATATGAATTGTCACCTTTAGTCCCTGATCGTACTTGTTATTTTTACTTTTAATCCTCGGAATAAATATCATTTAACTTCATTTAGCCCTTGTACTTCAACTTCTTCGCGCCCAAGTTAATAATTACGGCGTAATTAAATTTTCGAATTACGCCGTAATTCTTCAACCGTATATTTATATCCGCTCCGTAATTATCTCTACGGCGTAACTAAATTGCTACGTTACGCCGTAACCTTCACAAAAATAATTACGACGTAACCATAAGAGTTGGTTATGCCGTATTCTTCAAAGCTCATATTTACTCCGTAACCTAATTAGCTAGTTACGGCGTAATCTTCACATAGAATCCAAAGGCTCACGTAAATCCATCTTAAGAACATATATTTGGCCTTTTCTCACATCTTTTCCGCTCCAACGCCTCATTTATCCTGAAATGCAAATATGAATGAATATGAACGAATTAAGTGCCATATTAATACAAATGAGGCCATAAATACGGGAATTTGATATATAAAAGATCAGGCTAATTTGATGTTATCAAGCATTTAAAAGAAACAAGACCGAACGAGGAGTAATGTAAAGCTGAAACCGGAGGGTGAGGCTGACGGTCGGGACAAATGTATAAGCCCTAGCTGAGCACCAAGTCACGAATCACGTGACTTACTTCGGAAAAGAAAGGAAAATATTGTAGGAAATGAGTGCAGACCAAATCTTTCCATATATGGGTAAAAGGATTGGGCCCGACAACGACACAACTCCCAAAGACGACTGAAAGCCACACGTGCAAACAAGATAGCTCGGATATCAAAGGTTAAGGTACCAAGCTTGACGCAGTCACGCTATTATCATTCGGACAGCGGGATCCGCCACCCGTGATCTGGGAAAACGACAAAATCATTGCCCTATGAATACCATGCATTAGATCATCTAAACTTAGGTTTTTTCACATACACTTAAACTATACTATCGTGACTCTTTATTCCTCACAAACATAGTACTTATTTTCACACTCGAGTTTGATCGTGAGATCCTCTCCCCGTAAAACTAACAATATTCTTTCTTAGCAGATCCATACGTGTGAATCTAATCATATTCGAGAAACAAGCGACATTCATAAGCCGATTGTAGTGTAAAAATAATACGACTAAATTTTGTATTATCATGTATCAAAGTTTTTTTCTTTTAAACAACACCAATTCTCCAACATGAGTTTACACATTACTGAATAGTACATTTATAGTATAAATGAAAATACTTTTTTAATAAAGTAATAATAAAATATATTCATAATAAGACTAAACGAGGTGAAAAAGCCCCCTCGCACTGCGAGGGGGGTGCTCGTGGTTTTTTTTAAAAACGCATACGTTGTGCTAAGCGGAAATATAGTGAATTAAGAGTCAAATTTTTTTAGACCTGGTAGTTTAAGATGTCTCGGATTTAGCAGGCAAAGATATTAGTAATCAGAAAAAAAATTCGAAACCATAAATTCTACATTTAGTATATATATATTCAATAATTCAGACGTACAATTTAGCCTGAATTAGTTACACTTATATCAATGTCACTGATCGGGTTATTTGACCGCCCTTCATACAAAATAGCAGACAACATTAAACGACTCATCAATAAGGGAAAGATGAACTGGAATTATAGCGACCTCCCTTTCACAACATCTACTTCTCTCTATGTATCCCCAACACGAACCTTATTGTCACATTTTTTCATAGGCATCTCCATGTCCGAATTTACAGCAAACCTGAGGAGCTCTTGCACACCAGAGCAGTTGTTTCACGAAAACAATTGTGTTAAGACTGATTAACCTAATGACATCATTTCATAAGTATAATTTAAATTGACAATATGATACTAATTTCTTAGTAATAAGATTAAAGTGAAAAATAAGTAAAAATAAGAAATACCTTGGTTTGAGCTAGAGCAGATTCAGGTCGGCTGCAGAGTGAAGATACGTTTCGGAACGCACAAAATCAAGAGATGTTGGACCTTTGATATAGAAATACGCGTGTACGTACATGCTCAAGCAGGTTGTCACCATCGATTTGGTGAAAGAACCTTTCGCTGTTTTCGAAACGTGTACCCGCACAAGTTGTATTCTGTCAAGGATCCTTTTGTTCCGTACTTGAATAGGGTTACGTCATCGAGGCGAATCTTTCCAGTCGGAAGGATACTTCGATCGTCAGCCGATGATGTTGACACGCGATGTTCAGGATAGTGACACCCGTCTAATCGCCCCCTCAAATTCCTTTTGTTGTGCCAAGAGCCTTTACGCAAAAGTCGGCACCAAACAAATTGCTAGACCATTGTCGCAATGAAAGGAATTCGAGGGGAAGATGAGAATCGGCTAATATCTTAAACATACCGAGTGAAAAGATTCCAATCGATGACACGACTATTTGGTTGCATAAACAGTTTTTGTCTGCTTTCGAACCTGAATATGGTTGCGTCATCGAGTGGACTCTTTCCACTCGCGAGCACATCTCAAACGTCAGTTGGTAATGTTGAGACGCGATGTTCAGGATAGCGAGACCCGTCTGATCGCCCCCTCGAATCCCTTTTGCTATTTCAACAATCTTTTTGCAAACGTCTGCACCAGACGTGTTGCTAGACCGCTGTAAGAACGAAAGGAATTCGAGCGGAAGATCAGAACGGGGCGGTATCTTAAACATCTCGTTTCAATATAACCAAATGAAATCTGCAACATTCTAGCGGGTGGAAAGATTCCAATCGATGACATGACCATCCAGTTGCATAAGATTCTCTTTCGTACCTCAATATTGTTGCATCATCGACTGAGCTCTTTCCACTTGGGAGTGCACTTCAAGCGTCAGTCGCTAATGTTGAGACGCGATGTTCAGGATAGCGGTACCCGTCTAGTCGCCCCATTGAATTCCTTTTGCCATTTCAACAGCTGTTGTGCAAATGCCTACACCAAACGTATTGCTAGACCGTTGTGGGAACGAAAGGATTTTGAGGGGTGAATTAGAACAGGGCAATATCATGAACATCTCATATCAATATTAGCAAATGAGGTTTGAAATATTCTACCAGGTGGAAAGATCCCAATCAGTGACACAACAACTCGGTTAGATAAGATTCTACTCGAACTAACTGCGAACGCATAGGCAATTGCAATCGCTCCCCGCCTACGGCACTGCAGCAACCACTGATCCTGAAAGGTCATATAAGCGTATACACAATATCAGAATATCGGAATTCGAAGTAGTCTTATTGCAGTATTAGAATTAGAACCTACCGATATAGCGATACATAGACAGTAGTTGTCAGCCAACATTAGTTGGCGTGAAGCTTTTTATACTAATCAGTCATGCTTCCCGATGTAGCATAAAGTAGCAGCAATACATACTTGTTAAATACACACACCAAATACTGTGCGAACCTACGTTTGTTTAGGACGTAATCCAAACTTTCGCTAACCCGTCACTATGACACAGCAAAAGGAATTTGAGGGATTATAGGCTCAAAACCAAACGGCCCAAATAAGGGATGCACTTTCGCTAACACGTCGTACGTCACAGAAACACGTGGATGTTGACACCAAATGAGGCTCAGATATGCGTATAGAATAGCGCTACCAGGCTACCAGCATGGCTGCAGCCATACACTCAATATGACTGTCGTGCCACGATGCGCGCAAAGGAAAGGTATGCGCCATGGACAACATAATATCATCATCGCCTATAAAAAGGGAGAACACCAAAATTCATGTGCTCAAAACTAAACGGCACACATGGATGTTGACACCAAATGAGACTTACCTATGCGTATACAATAGCGATACCAGGCCACCAACGTAGTCACAGCCATACACTCGATATTGTTGCCGTGCCACAATACATGTATACAGTGGCGATAGCAAGCGACCAACATAACTGCCTTGTCGCGATGCGGTCCAAGGAAATGTATACGCGTTGGTCACCATATTATCATCATCGCCTACAGATTGGTAGAACGTTAAAATAACAAAAGCATTCAATATCACGTCAAACGATACCATAAGAACAACAAAGTAAACCAAAGAAAACCCAAATGCATGTCAAATCTCACCCACATACCAAATTTCCTCCCAGATGAGGTAAGGTATCTAAAATTCTAAAACGGAATCGAAAATGAAACTACTAACAACCATTATGTATACGTTACAATGAAAAGGCCGGATACACATGAGCCCAGCTTTACCAAAAGGAAGCCTAGGCCCCAAAAAATATACAGCTAAAATATTAGCAAGGTGTACCGACCCGTTTTTCTTGTAAGTAATATTTATGCCAACCAACCATCTATTGATCTCAGAATATTTTAGTCTATCGACCATTCCCTGAAAATTATAAAAGAATTCGCCGGCCATTGGAAAATATCTGTTAAACTATAAAAATCAGAGGAAACAGGTGGCTTTCATTCAAGACCCCATATGGTGAGACACCGTCACAAATGAGGTGGAGCGGAATATTTTAGTCCACTGACCATGCGGAAAGTAGTATTAAAAAGTCCAATGGCCTTCCATTTTAGTTTAAAGATATGATACACGCACCGAATACCGTGAGAACGTATGTTTGTTCAGCACCTGATCCACAGCTTCGGTAACGCGTCGTAAGTCACAGAAACACGTTCATGTTGACACCAAATGAGGCTCAGATATATGTACACAATAGCGATACCATGGCTGCAGCCATACACTCGATATGACTGTCGTGCCACGATGCGCGCAAAGAAAGTGTATGCGCTATGGTCAGCATATTGTCATCATCGCCTGTTGATAATGAATCGACCATAAGATTCTACTGCTGTACACAATAGCTTACCAGGCTACTACCATGGCTGCAGCCATACACTCGATATGACCGTCGTGCCACGATGCGCGCAAAGAAATTGTATGCATTATGGTCAGCATATTGTCATCATCGACTGTTGATAATGAATCAACCATAAGATTCTACTGCTACCTACTGATAATCCTAAAAAGAACAACGAAAATCATATTAAAAATAAACACATGTATCCACAAGGACTGAAATGTTGTATGAAAGTCCAGACGCTCTGGTGGATGCCTTATGGAAATCATAAGTGGTGATCAGTATTCGACCAAGAAAAAGCAATCCGAGTACACCGGTAATAGGATTAGTTTTTCTTGGCCGAATACGGGTCACAACATCTATTTGTTGAATACTGATCAGCAAAAGTGGATACCGAAGAAATGCAATACTTATATTAGAGCGTTGCCCAAAACTTTTGGGCCCGACGAACAACCTACAGACATACAAAACAGATCGTTAAAGTATATATTGTTAGCTATATTAGACAAACGCACATATGCAGGAAAAACATACAAGATACCATGACACATAAATTTTTTTTACACAACCAACCATGAAGCTGCGTCTAAAAATGTGCCCAGGAAGCCTCGAACGCATAGTTTTCTTATGGCTAGCAGTATCATCGTAACTAATGCTTAGATCTGTCATGAGTATAAAGACAACTCGTATGTATGAACAGTTTATACACAGCTAAAAAGGCGCAGGTCAAGAATCATTGACGTGGTACTCAAAACCCCTATGCGAAACTAACTACAATTTGTATTGAAATTAGTAACTCAATACAACATTTTCAGAATTTCCTAATCGCCCTTAATTTCTTAAGCATGATTAGCAACCTAAAATGGCAACGTGTTACACGCGGCATAATAATTTTTTTTAGCATAACGTATAATAGGTAAACCCCGCACTTCATTAGGCTCAGACTCGTAAACAACCGAATAAAGAGGATTGCTCCAACGTGGCTGCAAACTTTGTAAGCTTCCCTGCCAAATGAAGATGGCTGCAAACTTCAAAAGTTGCCCCGCCAACAGATGGAGAATCTCAACTTTGCTCCAATCCAGTTGAACGCGTTCAAATTCTATCATCACAGCCTTTCAGTTACCCTATTAGGCATTACAAAAGTTAACAGCTACAAAGTGCTTGATAACTTCTTCAACCTACTAAAAGAAAATTAAAAGTATGAAGCCAATCAGCCCTCAAAAACTCAGACTGTAACTATCTCTTCCCTCAAGGCCTCCATCGTGTAGTACAAGGAAGCCAACATTATATCTTTAAACTAAAACGGAAGGCCAATCAGGCCTCAAAAACTCACACTTAAACTATCTCTTCCGTCAAGACCTTCACCCTGTAATACAAGGAAGGCAACATTAAATTTACATACCTTATTGATTCTTCCAATTAACTGTAAGTGAAAATGAATCAACCATAAAGCCCAAAATCAGCTGCCCAAAAAAAACCCAAACGGAAACCCTAACTCTTCTATTTCGATTAAACGTAACCACAAAAAGAAGCTACCTGCAAAGTGGTTTCTCTCGGTTAAGTGTAACTGAACATGAATCAACCATAAAACCCAAAATCAGCCGGCCAAAAAAGCCCAAAACCAAAACCCTAACTATCATATTTCGATTAAGCGCAACCGCAAAAAAAAGGTGGCTGCAAAGTGGTAATAAGAATCTCACCACTATAAAAATCAGAGGAAACAGGTGGGGTTCATGCAAGAACCCATATAGTGACACACCGTAAAGGATGAGGTGGAATGGAATATTTTATTCCACCGACCATGCGGAAAATAGTATTAAAAAGTCCACCGGCCTTCCGTTTTAGTTTAAAGATATAATATTTTATTCCACCGACCATGCGGAAAATAGTATTAAAAAATCCACCGGCCTTCCGTTTTAGTTTAAAGATATAATAATACTATGTTGAAATTGTTAATACAAATAAGCCGTAAAAACGTTTATTTATATTTTACGATCTTCTAATGTTTTGTCTATAACAAAAGTAAAATTATTTTAACGAAACAAATAGAGTACGTAAATAGTTTGAGTTAATAGTTTTCTAACACAATTAAGTTGTCACATAAAACACTAAAACAAGTATAAGTGATTTTATGATTTAGATACATATGTACAACAACTAGTGTTTACATATTGGGTTAAACATATACTTAAACTAAGTATATTAAAATGGGTAAAAACTAAGTGTATGCTAAAATGGGTAAATACAAGTATATACTAAATGGGTAAAATACTAGCAACTGGTTTTGAACCATAACCCATGGTTTTATATATACCACTTAACCAAGTTCATTGTATCTAGAAAGAAAACCATGGATCAACCCATAACCCATGACCCATGACCCCTAACCAAAAATACCCATGGGCAAAGAGGAGCGGACCACGGATCCCTAGCTTTGTGCTAGCCGGATCCATTGTGGGAGGGATCCGTGGGATCCGGGGAACAGTAGGATTTTTCCTCTATAAATAGTGAGCCATTTCTTCATTGTTGCTCACCCCTTTCAATACACTTTCTCCCTGAGTTAAATCTCACTAACCTTAGATCCAAGAGATCTATGTTTGTAGTTTTGTTTTTGTGTGATCTTTTAGGTTCCTCTTAAAGGCAAGATCACCACCTTTGAAGTCGAGCAAGCTCAAGTCCATGAGTTGCCATGCTTCCTCATCATCAAGGCCACTGAAGTCTTCTTGTTGATGATTCCCTTCTTTCTTCAAAGAAGTGTAGTGTTGAAGACATTAGTGAAAGATGTCTTAAGAGTCAAGACGAAGATATTAGTGAAGGGTATCTATCGTCTATAGGACAAAGCACTTGTGGTAGGTGCTTGGAAATCAAGACTAAGAAGCATTAGTGAAAGGTGCTTAGAAGTCAAGACAAAGAAGCATTAGTGAAAGGTGCTTAGAAGTGAAGACACAAGACATTAGTGAAAGGTGTCTTGTAGATCTAGTCAAAGGCATTAGTGAAAGGTGCCTTAGATGTACATTTGATATGGTGTGTTTCGATGTACAAGATAGACTAGTTTTAGATCCAAGGATATTGATATCCTTGATGATGTTGTAAAGAAGTAGATCTCCTTTGGGATTAGTCGTTGGTGTAGTGTGGTAGTAGTTCCTCCATTGCAATGGAACTAGGTGCTTAGCCTAGTACCTAATAAAGGGTAGGCGACGTTGTGAAGGTGTAGTTCACCTAAGGTGTGAAAGAACTAGGTACTTAGCCTAGTACCTTATAAAGGGTAGGCGACGTTGTGTAGGTGTGGTTCACCTTGGAGTGAAAGAACCCGATGGTTAGCCTAGTACCGAAAAAAGAGTAGGCGACGTTGTGAAGGCTTCTCCGCCATAAGGAGATTGGTGTAGTGATTACAAACTCGCGAGTAGGTGACTCGGGGAGTGGAGTAGGGCAAGGAAGGTGACCTTGTAGCCAAACCACTATAAATACTTGCGTTGTGGTTTTGTGCTTCTTACTCTTATCTTTTCATTACTTACCTTTACATGCTTGTTTATCAACATCCACACACACATCCTAATAGATTGACATAAGTCTATCTAAATAGATTAAAAGGAAGTTTTAATTGGTAAAACTATTCAACCCCCTTCTAGTTTTCCTCAAAAATTATAAAACATTCACACGATTATACATGTTTTACAAAATAACCTTTAGGCTTATAAATATTTAATAAAACACCTTCAAAGGTAAAACGTTCTACAAAACTCATATATTTTTGATAATATAATCCTTAAACTTTATGTAAATATTTTATTTGTGATTCTTTTGCAAACCTTAAAATATTGTTATAGAAAGCTAAGAAAAAGAGAAGCAACTCTCAAACTGGATGTCTCCTTGTCTTTTCTTAGGAGCGACAGTTACTGATGACACGATGACACAATACCTGACCCGTGATTGACAAGAAAACTAACGGGTTAGACAAAGTAAAAACGGGTTTCAGGTTGTGCTTAGGTCGATCTACGTAACCGGTTTATTAAACATGTCGTGTTTTCGGGTTAAGGATGAGTTAAGCGAGTCGACCCGTTAACCCGTATATTACTCTGACAATTACTAATGACACAATACATGATCCAGTAATTTTTTAAACAATAGAAATTAAACTTATAACTGATTAAACAGGTTATTTGTTTTAAATGGGTTAAATGACTCAACCTACCAATCTATTTAGCTTGTTTAACTCGACAATCCATTTGGATAAACAAGCTAAATTGTTACGAGTTAGGCGTCAACAAATAAAGGTTGACAAACATGACCCGAGTGGTTAAGCATGTCGTGGCTTTAAAAGTTTTGACCTTCCATCCATAACCGTCCGACCCGATTGCCACCCCTAGGTTTTTCCTCATTAAAAAAAACCACAAAATCGTAGTGTGAATGTGTGGAATGACTTTTGGGTCGATGATTACAGAAGTTTGGGTCCAAAACCGAATAATTGTGATGTTGATTAGGTTCGTGATTTATTATTGAAGGTGATGGCTAGAATCATGAGCTTATGTATTCATTATTTCCGTATAATGTTGCAAGCAAGTTTGTATGTTCTTTTGTAAGAAATTTAAGGGAATGATGTTCTCTATTGGCATAATAATTTTGGAGGACGATTTTCATGCAAATGTGCTCATCTCTTGGCACTTGAATCAGATGAAGACATGGTCCGCACTACTACTATCTCTGATGACTTGATTGACTTTTGGCGTGTTGTATGGAAAGTAAGAGTCCCATGTAAAGTCAAATTATTTATGTGGCGAAACGAATAATTATGTACCTACAATCTCGTGGGTTAAATACTTAAATCCAACATCTTCTTGTACTCATTGTGGCGAAACAACGAAAAATTTAGCACACGTCTTTTTCAAATGCTCGGCAGCAAAGGATGTATGGAACCGTTGTAATTTCGCTCATTTTTATGATACAGGCTGGCATCACATTTCAAGATTTTGTCGAGATTATTGAGATTGTCCACCGAATGGGAGACTTCATGATGATATTGTGGGGATTGTGGAACAGAAGGAACAAACATTTTCATGGCCAGTTGAATGGTAGGGAGGGGAATGTGGAGGTTATAGCGAATTTGGTTTTATCAGACTATCACAAGGCAAATCAGATAGAAAATGTTAGCAGCACCAGTGGGCTACATAAGACTCATGCGGGTGTGTGGTTAAGGCTAGACGTCGAGCACATAAAAGTTATTTGTGACGTTGCGTGGCAAAAAGTCTGAAAGGCGGGTTTAGGCTTTGTAGCCCATGATTACAAGGGTGTGGTCTTATTTCAGGTGGTCATTTAGAATGTTATGCAAGTTCTCCCCTGGAAGCCGAAGCAAAAGCCGTTCATTGGGATATGACTCGTGCACTTTGTAAAGGGTACTCTCACATTACATTCGAGACAGCTTGTGGTTAGTTAATGATTCATAATTAATCACCCAGTCTTTTTCGATAGGGAGAATTTCATCTATGTCCTTCAGATACTTAAAAATTACATCAATATTCTTGTATATTAGTAATTACATGAATATCTTTTAAAAATTTGACAATTCTCAAATTTATCCAAAAATTACATATGTTAGAGAAAAAATGATTTTTATAATTACAAATATTATTTAACTTGTAGTATTACCATTTTATCTTTAACAATTATATAAAGCATTTACATTCAAAGCTTATATCATTTTTCTTGTCTCTTCATCTTCATCTGCTTATCTCAAGTAAGCGATATCTCCAACATGTTTCTATATTATTGATTTGTGTTTGAATATGATCATCAAATTCGAAATTATTGAGTGCATCAAGAATTGAAAACTATATTCTCATCAAATCAGTGTGGAAAATTAAAATCAATACTGGAGAGTGATCTAATTCTATATAAGATTAGATTAATAGTAAAACCTATAGATTCTATCAAGACATGTATTCCAAAAAATCCAATGTATGTTACTAAGCAAAAGAGAAAGAGTTCATATAAAACAATTTGTTTAACTACATTAATTTTTTTTATATAGGCTGCTTGATTAAAATATTTTTGTGAATGATCATTGTTTGTTGATTCTTTTAATTGTGAGTACATTCATATATCCTTTTGATTTTCAGTGAGGTATTTTCCATTATCATGAGCTTGCGATTGAATTTAAGAATCTGAGTTGTTCCATCAAGTTATAGATCTAAACTTTAAAAGGGTAAAAGTTTCATATACCTTTTTGTTAGCCTTAATAGTTTTATTAGAAGTGATGGTCATTCACATTTAGGAACTTTGTAACGTGTGTTAGATATCGTGCTAGAATAGTCAACGGGCTCATGGATTGGGCTAAGCTAAATGGTTAGACGTTTAGTTAAGTTAGCCTTGTATAAGTTCATGTAACCCAATCCATGTCCAAGCCCATCTCAAGGCCCATGGCCAAGCCTTAGGGCATCATCTCTCTTACTATAAATACCCCTCAAGTATGTCATTTGAGGGGTGTGCTTGAGTGTGTGTGTGTGTGTGTTTTTCCTTGAAGCAATATACAACTTATTGTTTTCATCTTTCTTCTTTCTATCTCTAACATACCGAATTCATATTCAAGTCACTAAGTTCTTCATCTTTTCCTTTCCTATTATTTACGCATAAAGTGTTGGTTTAACGTGGTATACTTGTGTTCGTTAAGTGGGTATTTGTGATAAGGTTGATATATCTTAGGTTCTACAATTGGTATCAATCACCTAACAATGGTTTAGGAGTGTTTGTGTTTGTTTTGAAGTTTTGGTAAGATACGCGTTAAGCTCACGTTTTACATCTGACACGCATAAAGCTTTAAATTTTGCACTTAAAAATTCAAGATTCTTGTGGTTTAAGGTATATTTGGTGCTAAAGTTTTGCAAAAGTTTGAAGCTTTACGGGTTTTTCTTCATTTTTGAACACGTTTTGGTTCGTTGGTCATTTCTACTCGTAACTTTTATAAGCACTTTGTAAAAAAGGTCAAAAGAGTTGTGTTATTGGAGTGTTTTTAAGGCTATCTGTGCAAGAGAAATCGTTTGTATCATTGGAAATATTTTACGAGTAGGTCAAAACCCTAGTTCTACTCGTAAGAAAGTCAACTACGCATAAGGTCCTACTTATAACTTTTGGTGCGATTCTTCGAGCTTTATTCGTTACTCCGCTGTTTCCTCACTGGATAAGTGTGTGGAACACTTCGACTTGTGGATATACCTTACGCTGTGACAGTGTAAAGGATTTTTGGTTTTAACCTAAGTTTACGCATAAGCATAAACTCTTACGAGTAGAACTCTACGCATAACTTCACAATTACGCGTAAGGTTTACGAAGTAACTTTCATTCACGATAAGCTTAAGGTTACGCTAGAAGATAATTGGTCTACTTCAAGGAATCCTCTAATACTTAAGATCCCACGATAAGATCCTACGCCTAAGGAATCCTACGCCTAAGCTT
>OU343220.1:193801478-193827365 GCA_910596185.1 Chrysanthemum makinoi | reverse complement strand
TAGTGTAAAAATAATACGACTAAATTTTGTATTATCATGTATCAAAGTTTTTTTCTTTTAAACAACACCAATTCTCCAACATGAGTTTACACATTACTGAATAGTACATTTATAGTATAAATGAAAATACTTTTTTAATAAAGTAATAATAAAATATATTCATAATAAGACTAAACGAGGTGAAAAAGCCCCCTCGCACTGCGAGGGGGGTGCTCGTGGTTTTTTTTAAAAACGCATACGTTGTGCTAAGCGGAAATATAGTGAATTAAGAGTCAAATTTTTTTAGACCTGGTAGTTTAAGATGTCTCGGATTTAGCAGGCAAAGATATTAGTAATCAGAAAAAAAATTCGAAACCATAAATTCTACATTTAGTATATATATATTCAATAATTCAGACGTACAATTTAGCCTGAATTAGTTACACTTATATCAATGTCACTGATCGGGTTATTTGACCGCCCTTCATACAAAATAGCAGACAACATTAAACGACTCATCAATAAG
The DNA here is from genome assembly GCA_910596185.1 of Chrysanthemum makinoi. Classification (NCBI taxonomy): domain Eukaryota; kingdom Viridiplantae; phylum Streptophyta; class Magnoliopsida; order Asterales; family Asteraceae; genus Chrysanthemum; species Chrysanthemum makinoi. The sequence continues at coordinate 193,826,860 of OU343220.1, read as the reverse complement.
GGAAAGATGAACTGGAATTATAGCGACCTCCCTTTCACAACATCTACTTCTCTCTATGTATCCCCAACACGAACCTTATTGTCACATTTTTTCATAGGCATCTCCATGTCGAATTCTACAGCAAACACGAGGAGCTCTTGCACACAGGCGGTTGTTTCACGAAAACAATTGTGTTAGGCTGATTAACCTAATGACATCATTTCATAAGTATAATTTAAATTGACAATATGATACTAATTTCTTAGTAATAAGATTAAAGTGAAAAATAAGTAAAAATAAGAAATACCTTGGTTTGAGCTAGAGCGATGCAGGTCGGTTGCAAACAGTGAAGATACGTTTCGGAACGCACAAAATCAAGAGATGTTGGACCTTTGATATAGAAATACGCGTGTACGTACATGCTCAAGCAGGTTGTCACCATCGATTTGGTGAAAGAACCTTTATTTGTTTTTCGAAAGCGTGTACCCGCACAAGTTGTATTCTGTCAAGGATCCTTTTGTTCCGTACTTGAATAGGGTTACGTCATCGAGGCGAATCTTTCCAGTCGGAAGGATACTTCGATCGTCAGCCGATGATGTTGACACGCGATGTTCAGGATAGTGACACCCGTCTAATCGCCCCCTCAAATTCCTTTTGTTGTGTCAAGAGCCTTTACGCAAAAGTCGGCACCAAACAAATTGCTAGACCATTGTCGCAATGAAAGGAATTCGAGGGGAAGATGAGAATCGGCTAATATCTTAAACATACCGAGTGAAAAGATTCCAATCGATGACACGACTATTTGGTTGCATAAACAGTTTTTCTGCTTTCGAACACTGAATATGGTTGCGTCATCGAGTGGACTCTTTCCACTCGCGGCACATCTCAAAGGTCGGTTGGTAATGTTGAGGCGCGAAGTTCAGGATAGCGAGACCGTCGATCGCCCCCTCGAATCCCTTTTGCTATTTCAACAATCTTTTGCAAGCGTCTGCACCGGACGTGTTGCTGACCGCTGTATGAACGAAAGGAATTGGCGGAAGATCGGAACGGGGCGGTATCTTAAACATCTCGTTTCAATATAACCAAATGAAATCTGCAACATTCTAGCGGGTGGAAAGATTCCAATCGATGACATGACCATCCAGTTGCATAAGATTCTCTTTCGTACCTCAATATTGTTGCATCATCGACTGAGCTCTTTCCACTTGGGAGTGCACTTCAAGCGTCAGTCGCTAATGTTGAGATGCGATGTTCAGGATAGCGGTACCCGTCTAGTCGCCCCATTGAATTCCTTTTGCCATTTCAACAGCTGTTGTGCAAATGCCTACACCAAACGTATTGCTAGACCGTTGTGGGAACGAAAGGATTTTGAGGGGTGAATTAGAACAGGGCAATATCATGAACATCTCATATCAATATTAGCAAATGAGGTTTGAAATATTCTACCAGGTGGAAAGATCCCAATCAGTGACACAACAACTCGGTTAGATAAGATTCTACTCGAACTAACTGCGAACGCATAGGCAATTGCAATCGCTCCCCGCCTACGGCACTGCAGCAACCACTGATCCTGAAAGGTCATATAAGCGTATACACAATATCAGAATATCGGCATTCGAAGTAGTCTTATTGCAGTATTAGAATTAGAACCTACCAATACAGCGATACATAGACGTAGTTGTCGTGAACATTAGTTGGCGTGAAGCTCTTATACTCATCAGTCATGCTTCCCGATGTAGCATAAAGTAGCAGCAATACATGTCTGTTAAATACACGCACCAAATCTGTGCGAACCTCACGTTTATTTAGGGCGTAATCCAAACTTTCGCTAACCCGTCACTATGACACAGCAAAGGAATTTGAGGATTATAGGGTCAAAACCAAACGGCCCAAATAAGGGATGCACTTTCGCTAACACGTCGTACGCCACAGAAACACGTGGATGTTGACACCAAATGAGACTCAGATATGTGTATAGAATAGCGATACCAGGCTACCAGCATGCCTGCAGCCATACACTCAATATGACTGTCGTGCCACGATGCGCGCAAAGGAAAGGTATGCGCCATGGACAACATAATATCATCATCGCCTATAAAAAGGGAGAACACCAAAATTCATGTGCTCAAAACTAAACGGCACACATGGATGTTGACACCAAATGAGACTTACCTATGCGTATACAATAGCGATACCAGGCCACCAACGTAGTCACAGCCATACACTCGATATTGCTGCCGTGCCACAATACATGTATACAGTGGCGATAGCAAGCGACCAACATAACTGCCTTGTCGCGATGCGGTCCAAGGAAATGTATACGCGTTGGTCACCATATTATCATCATCGCCTACAGATTGGTAGAACGTTAAAATAACAAAAGCATTCAATATCACGTCAAACGATACCATAAGAACAACAAAGTAAACCAAAGAAAACCCAAATGCATGTCAAATCTCACCCACATACCAAATTTCCTCCCAAATGAGGTAAGGTATCTAAAATTCTAAAACGGAATCGAAAATGAAACTACTAACAACCATTATGTATACGTTACAATGAAAAGGCCGGATACACATGAGCCCAGCTTTACCAAAAGGAAGCCTAGGCCCCAAAAAATATACAGCTAAAATATTAGCAAGGTGTACCGACCCGTTTTTCTTGTAAGTAATATTTATGCCAACCAACCATCTATTGATCTCAGAATATTTTAGTCTATCGACCATTCCCTGAAAATTATAAAAGAATTCGCCGGCCATTGGAAAATATCTGTTAAACTATAAAAATCAGAGGAAACAGGTGGCTTTCATTCAAGACCCCATATGGTGAGACACCGTCACAAATGAGGTGGAGCGGAATATTTTAGTCCACTGACCATGCGGAAAGTAGTATTAAAAGTCCACGGCCTTCGTTTTAGTTTAAAGATATGATACACGCACCGAATACCGTGAGAACGTATGTTTGTTCAGACCGGTCCACAGCCGTGCTAGCGTCGTAAGTCACAGAAACACGTTCATGTTGACACCAAATGAGGCTCAGATATATGTACACAATAGCGATACCATGGCTGCAGCCATACACTCGATATGACTGTCGTGCCACGATGCGCGGCGAAAGCCAAAAGTGTATGCGCTATGGTCAGCATATTGTCATCATCGCCTGTTGATAATGAATCGACCATAAGATTCTACTGCTGTACACAATAGCTTACCAGGCTACTACCATGGCTGCAGCCATACACTCGATATGACCGTCGTGCCGCGATCGCGCAAAGAAATTGTATGCATTATGGTCGGACATATTGTCATCATCATTGTTGATAATGAATCAACCATAAGATTCTACTGCTACCTACTGATAATCCTAAAAAGAACAACGAAAATCATATTAAAAATAAACACATGTATCCACAAGGACTGAAATGTTGTATGAAAGACCGGCAGCTCACGGTGGATGCCTTATGGAAATCATAAGTGGTGATCAGTATTCGACCAAGAAAAAGCAATCCCAGTACACGGTAATAGGATTAGTTTTTCTTGGCCGAATACTGAGTCTAACATCTATTGTTGAATCTGATCGGCAAAAGTGGATACCGAAGAAATGCAATACTTATATTAGAAGTTGCCCAAAACTTTTGGGCCGACGAACAACCTCTGAACATACAAAACAGATCGTTAAAGTATATATTGTTAGCTATATTAGACAAACGCACATATGCAGGAAAAACATACAAGATACCATGACACATAATTTTTTTTTACACAACCAACCATGAAGCTGCGTCTAAAATGTGCCGAGAAGCCTCGAGCGCATAGTTTTCTTATGGCTAGCAGTATCATCGTAACTAATGCTTAGATCTGTCATGAGTATAAAGACAACTCGTATGTATGAACAGTTTATACACAGCTAAAAAGGCGCAGGTCAAGAATCATTGACGTGGTACTCAAAACCCCTATGCGAAACTAACTACAATTTGTATTGAAATTAGTAACTCAATACAACATTTTCAGAATTTCCTAATCGCCCTTAATTTCTTAAGCATGATTAGCAACCTAAAATGGCAACGTGTTACACGCGGCATAATAATTTTTTTTAGCATAACGTATAATAGGTAAACCCCGCACTTCATTAGGCTCAGACTCGTAAACAACCGAATAAAGAGGATTGCTCCAACGTGGCTGCAAACTTTGTAAGCTTCCCTGCCAAATGAAGATGGCTGCAAACTTCAAAAGTTGCCCCGCCAACAGATGGAGAATCTCAACTTTGCTCCAATCCAGTTGAACGCGTTCAAATTCTATCATCACAGCCTTTCAGTTACCCTATTAGGCATTACAAAAGTTAACAGCTACAAAGTGCTTGATAACTTCTTCAACCTACTAAAAGAAAATTAAAAGTATGAAGCCAATCAGCCCTCAAAAACTCAGACTGTAACTATCTCTTCCCTCAAGGCCTCCATCGTGTAGTACAAGGAAGCCACCATTATATCTTTAAACTAAAACGGAAGGCCAATCAGGCCTCAAAAACTCACACTTAAACTATCTCTTCCGTCAAGACCTTCCCCCTGTAATACAAGGAAGGCAACATTAAATTTACATACCTTATTGATTCTTCCAATTAACTGTAAGTGAAAATGAATCAACCATAAAGCCCAAAATCAGCTGCCCAAAAAAAACCCAAACGGAAACCCTAACTCTTCTATTTCGATTAAACGTAACCACAAAAAGAAGCTACCTGCAAAGTGGTTTCTCTCGGTTAAGTGTAACTGAACATGAATCAACCATAAAACCCAAAATCAGCCGGCCAAAAAAGCCCAAAACCAAAACCCTAACTATCATATTTCGATTAAGCGCAACCGCAAAAAAAGGTGGTGCAAAGTGGTAATAAGAATCTCACCACTATAAAAATCAGAGGAAACAGGTGGGGTTCATGCAAGAACCCATATAGTGACACACCGTAAAGGATGAGGTGGAATGGAATATTTTATTCCACCGACCATGCGGAAAATAGTATTAAAAAGTCCACCGGCCTTCCGTTTTAGTTTAAAGATATAATATTTTATTCCACCGACCATGCGGAAAATAGTATTAAAAATCCACGGCCTTCCGTTTTAGTTTAAAGATATAATAATACTATGTTGAAATTGTTAATACAAATAAGCCGTAAAAGCGTTTATTTATATTTTACGATCTTCTAATGTTTTGTCTATAACAAAAGTAAAATTATTTTAACGAAACAAATAGAGTGCGTAAATAGTTTGAGTTAATAGTTTTCTAACACAATTAAGTTGTCACATAAAACACTAAAACAAGTATAAGTGATTTTATGATTTAGATACATATGTACAACAACTAGTGTTTACATATTGGGTTAAACATATACTTAAACTAAGTATACTAAAATGGGTAAAAACTAAGTGTATGCTAAAATGGGTAAATACAAGTATATACTAAATGGGTAAAATACTAGCAACTGGTTTTGAACCATAACCCATGGTTTTATATATACCACTTAACCAAGTTCATTGTATCTAGAAAGAAAACCATGGATCAACCCATAACCCATGACCCATGACCCATAACCAAAAATACCCATGGGCAAAGAGGAGCGGACCACGGATCCCTAGCTTTGTGCTAGCCGGATCCATTGTGGGAGGATCCGTGGGATCGGGGAACAGTAGGATTTTTCCTCTATAAATAGTGAGCCATTTCTTCATTGTTGCTCACCCCCTTTCAATATACTTTCTCCCTGAGTTAAATCTCACTAACCTTAGATCCAAGAGATCTATGTTTGTAGTTTTGTTTTTGTGTGATCTTTTAGGTTCCTCTTAAAGGCAAGATCACCACCTTTGAAGTCGAGCAAGCTCAAGTCCATGAGTTGCCATGCTTCCTCATCATCAAGGCTACTGAAGTCTTCTTGTTGATGATTCCCTTCTTTCTTCAAAGAAGTGTAGTGTTGAAGACATTAGTGAAAGATGTCTTAAGAGTCAAGACGAAGATATTAGTGAAGGGTATCTATCGTCTATAGGACAAAGCACTTGTGGTAGGTGCTTGGAAATCAAGACTAAGAAGCATTAGTGAAAGGTGCTTAGAAGTCAAGACAACAAAGCATTAGTGAAAGGTGCTTAGAAGTGAAGACACAAGACATTAGTGAAAGGTGTCTTGTAGATCTAGTCAAAGGCATTAGTGAAAGGTGCCTTAGATGTACATTTGATATGGTGTGTTTCGATGTACAAGATAGACTAGTTTTAGATCCAAGGATATTGATATCCTTGATGATGTTGTAAAGAAGTAGATCTCCTTTGGGATTAGTCGTTGGTGTAGTGTGGTAGTAGTTCCTCCATTGCAATGGAACTAGGTGCTTAGCCTAGTACCTAATAAAGGGTAGGCGACGTTGTGAAGGTGTAGTTCACCTAAGGTGTGAAAGAACTAGGTACTTAGCCTAGTACCTTATAAAGGGTAGGCGACGTTGTGTAGGTGTGGTTCACCTTGGAGTGAAAGAACCCGATGGTTAGCCTAGTACCGGAAAAAGAGTAGGCGACGTTGTGAAGGCTTCTCCGCCATAAGGAGATTGGTGTAGTGATTACGAAAACTCGAGTAGGTGACTCGGGGAGTGGAGTAGGGCAAGGAAGGTGACCTTGTAGCCGAACCACTATAAATACTTGCGTTGTGGTTTTGTGCTTCTTACTCTTATCTTTTCATTACTTACCTTTACATGCTTGTTTATCAACATCCAACACACACATCCTAATAGATTGACATAAGTCTATCTAAATAGATTAAAAGGAAGTTTTAATTGGTAAAACTATTCAACCCCCCCTTCTAGTTTTCCTCAAAAATTATAAAACATCTGTTACGATTATACATGTTTTACAAAATAACCTTTAGGCTTATAAATATTTAATAAAACACCTTCAAAGGTAAAACGTTCTACAAAACTCATATATTTTTGATAATATAATCCTTAAACTTTATGTAAATATTTTATTTGTGATTCTTTTGCAAACCTTAAAATATTGTTATAGAAAGCTAAGAAAAAGAGAAGCAACCTCTCAAAACTGGATGTCTCCTTGTCTTTTCTTAGGAGCGACAGTTACTGATGACACGATGACACAATACCTGACCCGTGATTGACAAGAAAACTAACGGGTTAGACAAAGTAAAAACGGGTTTCAGGTTGTGCTTAGGTCGATCTACGTAACCGGTTTATTAAACATGTCGTGTTTTCGGGTTAAGGATGAGTTAAGCGAGTCGACCCGTTAACCCGTATATTACTCTGACAATTACTAATGACACAATACATGATCCAGTAATTTTTTAAACAATAGAAATTAAACTTATAACTGATTAAACAGGTTATTTGTTTTAAATGGGTTAAATGACTCAACCTACCAATCTATTTAGCTTGTTTAACTCGACAATCCATTTGGATAAACAAGCTAAATTGTTACGAGTTAGGCGTCAACAAATAAAGGTTGACAAACATGACCCGAGTGGTTAAGCATGTCGTGCTTTAAAGTTAAAAGTTTTTGACCTTCCATCCCTAACCGTCCGACCCGAATTGCCACCCCTAGGTTTTTCCTCATTAAAAAAAACCACAAAATCGTAGTGTGAATGTGTGGAATGACTTTTGGGTCGATGATTACAGAAGTTTGGGTCCAAAACCGAATAATTGTGATGTTGATTAGGTTCGTGATTTATTATTGAAGGTGATGGCTAGAATCATGAGCTTATGTATTCATTATTTCCGTATAATGTTGCAAGCAAGTTGGTATGTTCTTTTGTAAGAAATTTAAGGGAATGATGTTCTCTATTGGCATAATAATTTCGGAGGACGATTTTCATGCAAATTTGCTCATCTCTTGGCACTTGAATCAGATGAAGACATGGTCCGCACTACTACTATCTCTGATGACTTGATTGACTTTTGGCGTGTTGTATGGAAAGTAAGAGTCCCATGTAAAGTCAAATTATTTATGTGGCGAGCCTGAATAATTATGTACCTACAATCTCGTGGGTTAAATACTTAAATCCAACATCTTCTTGTACTCATTGTGGCGAAACAACGAAAAATTTAGCACACGTCTTTTTCAAAATGCTCGCAGCAAAGGATGTATGGAACCGTTGTAATTTCGCTCATTTTTATGATACACAAGGGGCTGTCACATTTCAAGATTTTTGTCAGGAGATTATTGAGATTGTCCAGTCGTATGGGAGACTTCATGATGATATTGTGGGGATTGTGGAACAGAAGGAACAAATATTTTCATGGCCAGTTGAATGGTAGGGAGGGGAATGTGGAGGTTATAGCGAATTTGGTTTTATCAGACTATCACAAGGCAAATCAGATAGAAAATGTTAGCAGCACCAGTGGGCTACATAAGACTCATGCGGGCGTGTGGTTAAGGCTAGACGTCGAGCACATAAAAGTTATTTGTGACGTTGCGTGGCAAAAAAAGTCTGGAAAGGCGGGTTTAGGCTTTGTAGCCCATGATTACAAGGGTGAGGTCTTATTTTCAGGTGGTCATTTAGAATGTTATGCAAGTTCTCCCCTGGAAGCCAAAGCAAAAGCCGTTCATTGGGATATGACTCGTGCACTTTGTAAAGGGTACTCTCACATTACATTCGAGACAGTTTCGTTGTGGTTAGTTAAGGCGATTCATAATTAATCACCCCAGTCTTTTTTCAGATAGGGAGAATTTCATCTATGTCCTTCGTATACTTAAAAATTACATCAATATTCTTGTATATTAGTAATTACATGAATATCTTTTAAAAATTTGACAATTCTCAAATTTATCCAAAAATTAAATATGTTAGAGAAAAAATGATTTTTATAATTACAAATATTATTTAACTTGTAGTATTACCATTTTATCTTTTACAATTATATAAAGCATTTACATTCAAAGCTTATATCATTTTTCTTGTCTCTTCATCTTCATCTGCTTATCTCAAGTAACTGATATCTCCAACATGTTTCTATATTATTGATTTGTGTTTGAATATGATCATCAAATTCGAAATTATTGAGTGCATCAAGAATTGAAAACTATATTCTCATCAAATCAGTGTGGAAAATTAAAATCAATACTGGAGAGTGATCTAATTCTATATAAGATTAGATTAATAGTAAAACCTATAGATTCTATCAAGACATGTATTCCAAAAAATCCAATGTATGTTACTAAGCAAAAGAGAAAGAGTTCATATAAAACAATTTGTTTAACTACATTAATTTTTTTTATATAGGCTGCTTGATTAAAATGTTTTTGTGAATGATCATTGTTTGTTGATTCTTTTAATTGTGAGTACATTCATATATCCTTTTGATTTTCAGTGAGGTATTTTCCATTATCATGAGCTTGCGATTGAATTTAAGAATCTGAGTTGTTCCATCAAGTTATATATCTAAACTTTAAAAGGGTAAAAGTGTCATATACCTTTTTGTTAGCCTTAATAGTTTTATTAGAAGTGATGGTCATTCACATTTAGGAACTTTGTAACGTGTGTTAGATATCGTGCTAGAATAGTCAAAGGGCTCATGGATTGGGCTAAGCTAAATGGTTAGACGTTTAGTTAAGTTAGCCTTGTATAAGTTCATGTAACCCAATCCATGTCCAAGCCCATCTCAAGGCCCATGGCCAAGCCTTAGGGCATCATCTCTCTTACTATAAATACCCCTCAAGTATGTCATTTGAGGGGTGTGCTTGAGTGTGTGTGTGTGTGTGTGTTTTTCCTTGAAGCAATATACAACTTATTGTTTTCATCTTTCTTCTTTCTATCTCTCTAACATACACGAATTCATATTCAAGTCACCAAGTTCTTCATCTTTTCCTTTCCTATTATTTACGCATAAAGTGTTGGTTTAACGTGGTATACTTGTGTTCGTTAAGTGGGTATTTGTGATAAGGTTGATATATCTTAGGTTCTACAATTGGTATCAATCGCCTAACAATGGTTTAGGAGTGTTTGTGTTTGTTTTGAAGTTTTGGTAAGATACGCGTTAAGCTCACGTTTTACATCTTTGATACGCATAAAGCTTTAATTTTTGCACTTAAAAATTCAAGATTCTTGTGGTTTAAGGTATATTTGGTGCTAAAGTTTCAGTTTTTGCAAAAAGTTTGAAGCTTTACGTGTTTTTTCTTCATTTTTGAACACGTTTTGGTTCGTTGGTCATTTCTACTCGTAACTTTTATAAGCACTTTGGGTAAAAAAGGTCAAAAGATTTGTGTTATTGGAGTGTTTTTAAGGCTATCTGTGCAAGAGAAATCGTTTGTATCATTGGAAATATTTTACGAGTAGGTCAAAACCCTAGTTCTACTCGTAAGAAAGTCAACTACGTATAAGGTCCTACTTATAACTTTTTGGTGCAGATTCTTGAGCTTTACGGTTACTCGGTGTTTCCCTCACTTGGATAAGTGTGTGGAACACTTCGACTTGTGGATATCCCTTACGCTGTGACAGTGTAAAGGATTTTTTGTTTTTAACCTAAGTTTACGCATAAGCATAAACTCTTACGAGTAGAACTCTACGCATAACTTCACAATTACGCGTAAGGTTTACGAGTAACTTTTTGTCTACGCATAAGCTTAAGGTTACGCGTAAGATACTGGTCTACGCCTAAGGAATCCTACGCCTAAGATCCTACGCATAAGATCCTACGCCTAAGGAATCCTACGCCTAAGCTTCCTACGCATAAGATCCTACGCCTAAGCATCGTCTACTCGTAACTCCTTCTCTCTAAGTCTACGCCTAAGCTTTAAAAAAATTGGCGGGAAAACTTGAGTAAAATTTAAATTTTTGAGGAGACTAAACGTTCAATTTTTATGCGAGATTCAAATTTTGGTTTAACTGTGAAAATTTTGGTCAAAAATTCAAATTTTTGGACCTAAATTCAAATTTTTCGGGTCAAATTTGGCGTCAAAATTGTCATAACTCAAATTTTTCTTACGACCTTAGAATTGATTTTTATAGTGAATTTCAAATTTTGGGAGAAAAATTTTTCCGACCAAGGTTACAAGTACGACTTTCAGAAAAACCTCAAACGGCAATATCTTTTCAAACACAACTCCTTCATCGTTGAATCGATCCTACATCAACTTTATCATACATACCTTCATCAATGGCAACTCTGGCAGATCGTCTCAAAACTACTTTCTTTGATTCATTCTTCAACATTAGTCCAACTACACCAAATCACAACCACCAATGGATTTCATCGTATCATCCGCAGTTTACTCAACCAAGTATGCATATGGGTCAAGGAGGACAAATGGTTGATGTCATTGGGAATCAGAATGGATTTGCTACTGGGTATCTGAGATGGGAAATCGGATGCAATATGCAGGACGGTTTGTTGGACATCAGAGGGTCGGTTGTGAATCGAATATGGGAGATCAAAATGGGAATAACTGTTTTATGACTTCGCTCGGAATGCTACTTCGAACCTCAAAGCCATGATTCAGGATATTCAGCATGCGTGTCAAACCAAGGATATCGTCCGAAAAGCTCAAGTACATGTTGTTGTTAGTTGAGAAAGAAGAGTCGGGAATTGAGTTGGTGATGAGGAATACGAATTCATGAATCCAGGACGGACAGATAAAGCAAACGTACATGCAACCTCCAGTCATATATTCAATCAGCAGGACACAACATCAAGCGCTACTTTTGATACACCTCCAGTCTATGACACAGATCCACTCAATGACGTACCAAATTATAGTAATGTTGCTAATTCGTTTACTCATGAGAAGCCACATTATGTGTCTCTTGCACCTTATTATGACACATATGTGGGGGAGCAAGTTAATAGCAATGTTAACTCTGAAACTCCATATATGGATCCTAATGGAGGTCAAGGTGAACAGAATGGTGCTAATGATGAGGAAACACGTGCTTATTTTGAATCATTAATCAATCAGTGTGGCATTGAAATTGAAAAAGTGAGTAAGGTCAATCGCGAAGTTAAGGCCGCGAATGTTAAATTGACCACTGAGCTTGCGAGTTACAAGGAGCATGCCAAAGCTTTTGAATTTCATACTAACAAAATGTCCGAATTAGAAATTGGTTATCGAGATTCTGTTTTAAGAGAAAAACAATTGCAACTCAAGTATGACACACTTGATGTGAATTTGAACTTGAAAATAAAATCTTTAAACAAGGAAATTTCTGATCTAAATGACCAACTTTCTACACAAAAAGCAATGTTTTCGATCTTGAAAAGAGAAGAAACAGTTGATTGCTGATTTTTCAAAACGAGAAGATTCTCTTCTTGATGAAATTCTGGATAAAAATGAAACTATCAAAAAATTGGATAATTTGCTTCTTACAACGGGTCATTCCGCTAAAACAAACAAGATGCTTTCTAATCAAATAAATCCGATTTTTCACTTGCACATAAAATGGCTCTTGGTAACAACCCTTCTTCGTTCCTCAAGAAAGCTCGAAATCTCAGAATGTGTTGAACAATGGAAAACCTTTGCATGAACCCATAATTGTTCGTGATTCTCTTGAAACATTGGAACTATCTGAGGAGAGTAGATTAAAAATGAAACAAAAGAATCCAGATCTTAAACCGATTGATTATAACAAATGGAACAAAATAATGGGATTACTTTTGTTAATAAAAAGAACAATCAACGTTTTCCACCACACCAAGTGTTTCAAACAAAGTGTCAACACCAGTTTCAAAACTAGTTTCAAACCAGTTGTAGTTTCCAAATCTCTTTCGAAAATCGAACAAATGTCTTCAAACAATCCTTTTAACACAAGTGATACTAGAAGCATTTTAGATGACGTTAAAACTAGAATTGGGTATCTTCAAGAGACTGTCAAGTCTAAAACCAATATTACAACTAACATCTGGTTTACTCGTCATGATGACGAAACAAAAGAGTTTGTTAAAACCCAAATTGAACCTCCGTTAACGCCATCAGTTGCGAGGGTAATTCATGTTGAACAAGCACTTTTGAAAGAAATGAGTGACTTTGTCAAGGACCATAAATCCCTGGTAAAGCAAGCTAATGAAAGTATTGAACACATCAAAGTTTTGGAAAAACTCAATGATTCTCTCTTCGAAGATGTTATGACTACCGATATCATGTCCATAATCTTACAAACATATTCTGTTGAAGATCATGAAAGACTCCAGTCTGAGACCTCCGCAATTGTTTCAAAATATGAAAATGCTCTTGCAAAACTTGAAAAAGAAAATGTGTCATATTTTAAACAACTTGATCGAAAATGAGGAGGCATGCAAGTATGACAAACTGTCGTATGAGCGTGCTTACAAGGACATGAAAGAGCAAAATGATCTTTTGAGTGCTCAATTGGGAAGTCTAAAAGGAACAAGGCGTGGATACTAAGTTTGCAAAACCATTGGTGAGGAGAAAACAAATGTTCCCAAACGGTTTTCAAACCAAAATGTCTATTTCTCAGCCTCCTCCAATAGTCAATGAGAAAATGATTTGTCAAAAACAGTCACTCCACAGTCCTGCCCTTTAAAGGAGAATTTTAAAAGTTTTTGTAAAAGAAAAGCGGTTTTGAAAAATCAAAAGTGATTACACCTGGCATTTCTAGGAATAGTACACGGAATGTGACCAAAAATCCAGTTAAAGAATCTGTTGGTTCTAACGACATGGTCAACAATCACTATCTAGAAGAAGCTAGGAAAAAGGCACAGACTCGAAAAGACGGAATTTTAGGTGCAACATCTAGGGTGATGAATTCTACGCGATTTCAAGGCAATGCTAGTAGTAGTAAACCATTACCTAGGAACACTCTACAAAAGACTAGGGATTGGCTTGCATCTAAGAGTAGTTGCGCAAAAGAAAATGCTATGCCCTTAGAAAACAACACTAGGAATTCTAAGTCTTTTTCGAACAAGAATCAATTTTCAAAAGACTGTAGTGACAAAGTTAAAGCTGCTGTTTTAAACAAGAATATTGAATTTGTCTGTACTACATGTAAAAAATGTGTCTTTTCAGCTAATCATGATGCATGTGTCTCAAAATATCTCAAGAAAGATAATTCTCGTGCCAAGGCACAATCCACTAAGACACCAAATAGAAACAAACCCGTTGACCTGATGAACAGGAAACCTAATAGGTGGATCTCTTTAGGACGTAGTTTTTCTAAAAATGAGTCTTCCGCTGCATCTGATAAGAAAAAAACTCCTAGATCTTACCTTAGGTGGATTCCCACGGGCAAAGTTTTCAACAAAATAGGTCTTAGATGGATTCCCACAGGAAAGATTTTTGATACTTGCACCAACACAGATAATAGTGACAATCATTCGGATAAGGAAGACAGATCCACTACAACCGTTGATAGTGATCACCCTCGCCGTGAGGAAACATATACTTCTAACACTGTTATTTGTGAAAATTCTTCTTCTGTGGATGCAGGTTCTTGTAAAAGTGTTGAAGGTTCATATACCTCATGTGGTAAAGAAGAACTTTATGCCAATTTCGCATGTGGAAATCCTTTTCTAGTTCCACTCTTAACTCCATTTTTACATGACATGACTTAATCTTCTTTCTTCAAATCTTCTATGTAAATATTTTTGAAAAACCAAATACAAAATTTGAAAAACCATCAAAAGCAAAATACAAAAATACAAAACTTTCAAAAAATACAAAAACAATATCAAAAATCCAAAAAATATTCTTCTCACGACATGTCTCTCGTATAATCGATATTCTGTACATTTCTAGAAATGTCATTCAACAATAATACGGGTATGTACAGATGCTTGAGCGAGAGTTCTTTAATGTTTTCTAAAACATGTCGTTTCTTAAAAACAATGGCTTTCGTATACTTCAGTACGAAACCCGGACTTCAAAATAATGGCTTCTGGACACATCAGTTCAGGACCCGCGCTTCAAAGAAAGGAAAGTGCTTATCAAAATCAAAGCTTTTAAATATTTTTTAAGCACTATTCCTAAAAACAATGGCTTGTAGTTACTTCAGATTGCAACCCGATCTTTAAAGAAAGGAAAGTGCTACGCAAAATCGATTTTCATAAATATCGAGCACTTATCCTAAAACAAATGAAGATAATTTTCTATAATATCTTCAAAAGATTTTCAAAATCTTCATCATCTTGCGTACCATTGATTTGAAATTTTTCAAAATCTCTCACATTTGGTACCAAGATAACTCCCTCTAAACCCTTAATTGATTCTAAATTTTCTGTATGAAAAATATGCTTTCTTTAAGGGGGAGTATTAAACCAAAGTTGTTCCAAAATTCATGCTAAATCAGTTTCTCTCCAAATGCTTTCCGAAAAACCTATCGTTTAATCATTTTGTTTCAAAAACATCATAGATATGCTATTTTTGAGGGGGAGAAACGTGATTAAAATGTGATCAAAATGTTTAATGATCGGTGTTTGAATCTCAAAAGAGCTCGACTCAGCTGAAACCAATGAATTGACGAGAAATTAAAGTCAGTACTCGAAAAGACTTGTTCCTGGATGGGTAATAATTTCAAGCTGGTCTAACCAGTGATGTAAGCGTGTCTCGAATAGGACTTGTCTAAGTAGAATGTACCTTTTCGAGAAACTTTCTTTGGACTTGACCAGGCCGGGTAATAATTTCAAGCTAGTTCACTAGTGATGTAAACGTGTCTCGAATCGGTCTTGTCTATTGAAAGTTGATCAATTCAAAAGTGCGAACTCTACCCTATATGTGCAGATTTCTGTCAAAACTTATAAGCACATATGAAGGGGGAGTGTTTCTGAAAATATAAAACTCTCAGAGTGTTTCAAACATGTTTTCTATCATAAACACTCTGTGAGATTTTCAAGAAAAATGGTTTTATGGCAACAATAGGACAATCATGGAGTTATAAGGTGTCTAAGGATAGGAAATCCGTCCTATGATCTGCCAGAGCCGGAGGGATCTACCCAAGGATAATACCCATAGTTAGTATTAGAAGTCCTTAGGTATGATTGAAAAAAGGAGTAATGTGAGAAAGGAGAAAGAAGGGGTTGAAGAATTAAAAAGAAATGTAATGAAAAAGGGTGAAAAGAAATAGCCCTCCATATTCAACCTTAGGGCAGAAACCGGGTTCAATACATTTGCTACTAGTTGTCACTAGATGACACTGGTATTGAAGACAAAGACGTCATGGACCCAGTGACGCACTGCACTAAACCTTCTAGCCACTCAATTCCTCTTAAAAGGATTTGTTTCATTCTCACTGGGAACCCTACATAATCTATCGACTTTCTCTTAGAGATCTTTGGTATTGAAGAAGGAGACCCTCTCCCTAGTCTCCGCTTAGGAAAACCATAATGCACTATTGAGTCTAGAGCCACGAGATTCATCAAAAGATCTCATAGGAACACTTGACATGACATCGCTTGTTGTTCATCAATAAGGACACAAGTGATATATTATAGAGTCCTACGCAGATCTTAGCAATCTGCCAGAACATTTATGAGAAGTTTCACATCTGTGATCTTCAATGATTGAATGGAAACTCCTGCCAGGGTCAACATCAAGCAGCCCTGACAGCAGGTCACTTCGGTAATTCTCCGTGGATTACGCTTAGTGTGTCTCAAACGGTCTACATTCGTGGGGTGATGCTTCGGTGTACCTCAGCGACTCATCTGAACTGTAGATGTACTTCGGTATATCGCGTTATCTCACTTGTGGGACTCCAGTTCAGGGACGGCCTTTGTGAGAATTAGAGACGTGTTTTCACACTATGCTGTTAACACCCTCGAAATTCAAACTTGTAAGTGGCGGAATCCGCTTATTACTAACCTGTTTTATGTTTTCTTCTTATGGAAGCTCCGGAGCGGATGGATCATGCAGACTCCCCACATGCTCATACCAACAACACATGAAAGTTCTCATCAAAATCAAAGGCAACTCAAAGTTAAAGATGATTCTTCGTCAATGTCAAAGAATCTACAAAGTGTAAAGACTCGAGAACTTCATCTCATCGGAACTTCAAAGTCAAATAGAAGTGTGAGCATGGTGGAGAATGACGTGGAGACACCTAACCAACGAAGTTGACAACGGCAGACAACCACATTAATTGATCACAAAGCATGAAGGAACAAAAATCAAGACTATTCTATATCTACACACAAAGTTCGAGCTCAAGAAAAGTAAAGATCTAATCAAGTGGAGCATCATTTGAATGACCACCCCTTAGGGGGAGATTGTTAGCCTTAATAGTTTTATTAGAAGTGATGGTCATTCACATTTAGGAACTTTGTAACGTGTGTTAGATATCGTGCTAGAATAGTCAAAGGGCTCATGGATTGGGCTAAGCTAAATGGTTAGACGTTTAGTTAAGTTAGCCTTGTATAAGTTCATGTAACCCAATCCATGTCCAAGCCCATCTCAAGGCCCATGGCCAAGCCTTAGGGCATCATCTCTCTTACTATAAATACCCCTCAAGTATGTCATTTGAGGGGTGTGCTTGAGTGTGTGTGTGTGTGTTTTTCCTTGAAGCAATATACAACTTATTGTTTTCATCTTTCTTCTCTCTATCTCTCTAACATACACGAATTCATATTCAAGTCACCAAGTTCTTCATCTTTTCCTTTCCTATTATTTACGCATAAAGTGTTGGTTTAACGTGGTATACTTGTGTTCGTTAAGTGTGGGTATTTGTGATAAGGTTGATATATCTTAGGTCCTAACACTTTTGAATTTAAAAGTACGGTAAATTGTAAAAATGGTTCCTAAATTAGCCCAAATGCGCAAGGATCACACCGAGAAAAATTTTGTTGTAAAAACAACATTAATGTTTCTTTTTTTGCAAAACAGCCACCGAGAGATACTTTTTGCTAACGCCCATTAGGTATCTCGTTAGTCAACCCACCCGCGAGGGTATTATCGACATTTCACTCGTTTTCCGTCGTTGTCTAGCCACACTTTATTTCAAGAACCAAATTTGCAACGTCTTAACTTATGTTTGCAGCGGTGCCACCTAAAGTAACACAGCAACCGAGGAGATTGCCTGGGGACTTTTCATTTCCATATTTATCCCGCTTATTTAAACGAACCAAACCAAACACACATATCTCAACCCTGTTAAACACACATAATCCCAACGAACCAAACCATTAAGGATGACAAAAAATAACAAAGGGAAAGCTATCTACATTGGGTCTGATTAAGAGGAATGGGCAAAAGTGTTAGACAACTATTTTCTCTTTGATTTAGTTCTTGAGGGATATGGCGAGGAACCAATTAGTGAGTATGGTTCGTATAGGAAGATACCTAAGGAGTTGAGAGAAAAGATTCTGAATTGGCTGAGGAAACAAGAGTACTACTATGAAGAGCTTTTGGGTGTTACGGAGGAGAAACAAGAGGCTGCGGATACTGAGTTACCGGAGGTTGATGCTTTGGAAATGAGGATTTCAAATCTTGAAGTTGTGTTTAAACATCTAAAGGAAATGAAGGAAAGGAAGGAAAGGTGTGATGTGGAAAGTAGCGATTCTAACTAAGTGTGTGTTTAGATGATATGGAAATTTGTAATGGTTGTGAAATCGTATTATCATCACTAAAATTTTGGTTCTTTATGTTACTGATCTATTTTTGTTGTAAATTGCTAAAGTGATGAATTCCAGATAGTCTGCAAATGCACAAACTATTAGAAAGGGGTGTTTGGCATGAGTGTATACATAATTCCCATTTAACATTTTGCAGTTTGACTTTGGAAAGTCAAAATGCAATTGCTAATTGGAGTTCTGAGTTTTGACTACATTAGATAAAGGGGGTTTTGGCATGAGTGTATCCATGAGCATTTGCATGATTTCCAGCCAAATACACACATTACATACACTACATGACAGTTGACTTTAGAATGTCAAAGTAACCATCCATTTCATTTGAATTCAATGTAACAGTTTCCTCCCAACTTCTCAATACAAAACATGATTAAACAAAGATAGACACATAACATTGTTCAAAAGACATTAAATACAATCATAGAGTTAATACTTATAATCTAAAAGACATGAAACTTAACAGAATTCCTATTGTTCAAAGATCTCTTGCAAGATCATCAACTGAATTCTTCATCTTCTTTGTTGACCTGTCAACGTGGGGTTTGTGAATAGGTGGTATTATTAATGTTTTAGACTCAACTACTGGCCAGAAGTATCTGCCACTACATGGTATGATCTTGAATGAGTATATATGTGCCCATGTTTCAAGTCTGTAAGCAGCATGAACCTACTTTTCATGTATACCAACTCCTCTTCCATTCTCATTCA
Organism: Chrysanthemum makinoi; assembly: GCA_910596185.1. Taxonomy (NCBI): domain Eukaryota; kingdom Viridiplantae; phylum Streptophyta; class Magnoliopsida; order Asterales; family Asteraceae; genus Chrysanthemum; species Chrysanthemum makinoi. Next base: position 193,807,639 of record OU343220.1, on the reverse strand, counting down.
TGTGGTTTATTGCAGCCACAACATGTTTTCAAGGTATTCCAGTCAGCTCCCACTTCTTACAACAACACTCCTTTCTATCTAAGTGAACAACATACTGATCCTTGTAAGGCATAATTACTTGATATAAAAAAAAATTCAACCCCATTGAACAACGCAATAAGTAGCTTCTTTTTTGATAGCATCAAACATGGCTGTCACAGTAGGAGTAAGTGGCCCAACAGTCTTTTCTATCATTTGTTGAACTAATACAATCCTCTTCATCAAGTACTCTTTTATATATTCAAGACAAGTAATGATGGGTTGATCTATGACATCATTTAACTGCCTATTGAACACCTCACATATGTTGTTTAAGAGTAAACTAGATTGGGCTCTACCTGTTAAACAAATCACACACCATATAAGTATATGACAAATTATCAGTATGCTTTTGTCTAGTGCAAGTTAATGAATTACCTGAAAAATGTGATCTACTCCGTTGTTCGCTTGAATCTTGATCAACCAATCATAAGCAGCAAAATTATAATACTTGGGATGAGCCATCTCTTTGTTGAATTCGACAAAATTAGTGGTTCTAACTGCATTCCAAAGCATGTCCTTGTAAACACCTCCTTTAAACTGTGACTTCATATTCTCATGAAATATGCTTAACACATAACATGTGTTCAGCACTTGGAAACACATTTGCAATGGCTTGTATCAGTCTTTGTGAACAGTTAAGGTTAAGGATGGTGTTAAAACTGTACTTGTTCTCATTTTGCATAAAACACATGATTAATTATAGAATATAAATGTGCACATTTTGCCTATCAAAAATAAAAGTGAACATGCAGTTGGTTTCTATACCAAGATCCGCTCCAAGTAATTTCAAAAACAACACCAAGATGCCTTATTTTATGCATCATCTACATCATATGCTACTAGATAAATCCCATTGTTTGAATCAATCCCAACTGCTGTTAGTAATTGACCTGGAAAAGGACCTGGCATGAAGCATCCATCTAATCCTAAGAATTCTCTGCCACAAGCTTTGAAACCTTGTTTTAGAGCTCCCAAATACACATACACCCTTCTAAAAGTTCTTGTTAAAGAATCTGGATTTGATTCTAGCTGTACATCAGTCCTAACAGTTGTGCATGGATTTTGATTAACCAACTCTGGGGCATTCTCTTTAAGCAGCGCATAATGCTCCGTAAAAACAGGTATACTCAAATCATTTTTACAGTCTGGATTGACAATCAAATTAGACTTACTTACAAGAACATCTTCAAGTATATGCTCATCATCATCATCAAACGCTTCATCATTCTTTGGATTATAATCCAAATCCTCTAAACCACTCTCGCCACTCTCTTCTTCTATTCCACCATCCACCTCTACTTCTTTCATATTTCCCATAGGACCACCAACAATTATAAACCTATAACATTAACAGCAAATGTACCTTCTTTAAAAACCAAGAACAATATTTAAGTAAACAGGAAAATGCACTATGTTCTTACCGTATTGTGTAGAGGCAAGGACGATCGATGTAATCTAACCGGAGCTATAAGTCAACGAGTAAAGTGGAATGAGATTGTGAGTAATTTGCTTGCCTGCCAACACGGAGTTTGTGAATAGGTTGTCGGGATAGTGTGGTAACGAGTTAGGGCGGCGGAGCTAATGAGGATTGTCTCTAAAGATGAAGGGTATATTAGTCATTTCATATGTATTTGACCATGACTAACGAGATAACTAACGGGCATTAGCAAAAATTAGCTCTCGGTGGCTGTTTTAAAAAAAAAACATTAATGTCGTTTTTGCAACAAAATTTCTCTCAGTGTGATCCTTACGCATTTGGGCTACTTTAGAGACCGTTTTTGCAATTTACTCAATTTGTTACTTGCAAGTTGTCTATATGATGAAAAGTGTAGCTCGGCAGGGACACCTCAACCCTGTGTATCTTTTGGTACCCATCAACCCTACCCAACAAAGGTTTGATGCATATGAAATACCTGATCGCGATACCCACACCATGCTGCTAGTCCAGATTCGAACTCGCGCCATTACAACATCACATAGTTGGGCCCGGATATTTGCGATAGTTGGTGGCCATCTGCGCTCTATATGATAAAATTAAAAACTAAAGATTATAGTAACCCTATTTCTTTTTTCAACATGAGTGGCATACAACTATATATTTGCCCATAAATAATAATGTCCTCCTAGAAAATACAACTTGCACATTATCAACCAACTTTACACAAACAAAAAATAATTATCCACAACATAAATAAACAAGAAATATTTACTGAAGTAAAAGAAACTTACTCGGTGTAGAGAATTTATTATGCCTAGAAGATCCTGCTCAAAATTGTTGGCCATCTGCGTTCTTACCAAGCAACAATAATCGTAAAGGACAGAAAAACCTAAAAGCATAGTTATTTTTACAAGAGAGACTTTCATCAATATCTTTAAAAAACATTTAAATTACATCAATATCCTTACAAATATCAATATTACATCAATATCTTTCCAAATTTTAAAAATTCTCATAAATGTCCAATTTAACATTTTAATAAAATTCTATTATTTAAATATAATTAATAATCAATATTACCATTTTACCCTTTTTCCTTGTTCATTAAATCACGATCATCAGCCCCAACTTGTTCCTCACCATAAACAAGAACAATACAACAAGATAATATTGGTCTCATGAGTAAAATTTAGCACGCCTAACCTTTAATTCTTTAAAAAATCTGAAACCCCACTTGATAAGTTAATTACCTTAGATGTGATAAAATATCAAACTTTTTGACCAAATATATACAGTTTGTTGTACCTTCATTTTATTCTCAATATCAATTAGATGATATATACAGTAGTTATTTATCATATTTTTGTTATCACAAATAAAGAATTTAACTAAAATCACCTTTAAATACTCATTTCACACTCCTTACAAACCTAATTGGAACCCACGTGTCAAAAAGATCAGATCTTTGCACGTACACTTTTTATCTGAATCAAAAGCACATTGCAGATCATGAATGAGTTTAGTTTTATTGTGAAAGAAGGGTAATATTGTACTTTTACTTGTTTATTAATACTTGGATTATAGTTTTGATTATTAAAAGTATTTTATTTTTGTTCAATTATATATTTGGACATGAATGAGAGTATTTTATGAAATTTCAAAGGATGTTAATGTAATTATAAATTTTGCAAAGAGGTGTAATATTTAAGTTTTGTAAGGATATATATGAAATTGTCTCTTCTTACAAAATAGTCGTAAATTCAAAACATACTTTTGTCCAATTTTAGAAAGTTACGTATGCATTAGCGTTGGTGGCATGGCTTTTGAAATACAGTATTGGCCGTTTGGTATGACTCATTTGTTCAAAGGATTAACATTTAAAGTAAAAATGATATGTTTGGTTGAAAAGATAAAGTTGAAAAATTGGACTCAACCCCACATGTGAGGGGATACACAAATCCGGGTACAAGAGGCTACTTTTGACTGACACAAGCCTTTTTTTCTTTTTTTTTATTATTGTTTGTCATATATTTATTTTGTACATTCATTTACATCCACACAAGTATATATTAGTGGGGCCCTTTTAATATTTTAATAAACAAACAAATTTTTATATAAATAAAATTATATAATTTTTTTCTCTCACATCAAATCAAAATCCTAACTTAAATCCAAATCTTAAGGTGTGTTTGTTATGAGGGTTTAACATTTAAGGAATGAAATCAAAGAAATAAAAATTGTTTGCTTTAGGGTAATGGGTGTGGAAACAGTGGTTGACACCCATTGATAAGGGTTTCCATGAATCATGAGTGAAATGGTTGGTTTTATATTGTTGGTTTCAGACAATTGTCCTCTTTTATTATTTTTTATATAACCAAATGGAACCACTTTATTATTTAAAACGTTGGCTTCTACATTTTTTGTCCTCTTCCTTTATTTCTTACTACGTATATATCCAAAATTTACTTTTTTGTCATCTTCCCACAACAAATATTTTAATAATATAATTAAATGGCCCCACTTTATTAAATAATAATATTAAATAAAAACCTATTTTCAATTACATTTTACAAAACAAACAACATTAATACAATCATTCAATAACTTTTCTTTCAAACATTTCCCAAATACAAATCCAATTCCAATCCTACTTACAAACCAAACGCACCCTTAATCTAAATCCAAATCCTAATCCTAAACCCTTCTACAAACCAAACTGTCCCTATGTTTTTCCATATTCACTTTCACCTTTATTCTTTCAAACGGAATCCGTTTGCTTCTTTGCACGTGGGAAACCACTTTTCAACTTGCTAGATAGAACCTATCACCAAATTGCTATCGTATGTGAACACATCCATATATGAAGCGTGTGGATTTTCCCCTTATTTCTATATTTAGAAACTCTAGCCGTTGATTTATTTGCTTTATCGTTTCATGGAACAAGTTGCATGTGCTAAAAGGTTTGTGTAGTATGGAAAAATTTCTCATCTTGTTTTTCTTGTGTGTGACGAACGGTCATGATTTTCACCTAATGTGGAAGCAACTCCATACATTAAAAGTGACACATTCGATCATATTTCATACACACGTTTAGCAACAAAAACATAGTCGTTACAAAAAAGACTTAGAAGTTACAAAGTTAAAGTAAAGTGTACCCACTTGCGCATATAAAAAGCAACTATATGAATTTGTTATAGTTTTACAAACAACAACATGATGTTATAGCTTTTTTTTTTTTTTTCTTTTTTTTTTCCAAAAAACAAGAAAAAGAAGCTGCAACAACATATATTTCCTAGTTAAACGAAATGGAGACTTCTATTTTTTTTTAATTATCATTTCTGACACTTTAGCAGACTAATTCAAAAGATTTAAACTCACCGTAACACAGACCGTAAAACAAAACATATGTAACAAAACAAAACAAAAGATGAGAAGATATTTAGCTGTACCAAAACAAAGACCATTTTTATATAGTAATTGTTTTAGTCAATTTACGATAAATTTGACTTTTGAATGTTTAATAGTTCAATTTTAGAGTAAATTACATGGATGGTCCTTGTGGTATGTCAAAAGTAACAACTTTCGTCCTTGAAAGTTTAAAGTTGCACTGGTAGTCCCTAAGTTGGTAAACAAATAACACCACTGATCATTTAGTTTAACGGGCGTTAAGTAAGTTAGTTATAATTTACACGTTAGCCCCTTTGGTTAAAGATCGTTGTATCGTATATCCTTAAATCTATTTACATAATTCGTCCTTGTGGTTAGGCTGGTCAACGGAAGTCAACGCCACGTGTCACCACATGAGTGGTGCCACGTGGCGTCGGGTCGGGGTCGGATCAGTGAACGGGTCGGGTCGGGTTGCCACGTTGTAACACCCCCAAATTTGTTTAGCGGAAGCATACGTGTTATTCGGGAGCGTTACGGAATTGGTGAATCATAACACAAGTAATAAAGAACGGAATACATACTCCGTTTAATTTTATAAAAAAAAATTTAAACACTGTCTTACAACATAATTTAAATAAATGGGTACATCCCATTTGATTTAGTGGTCCCAATGTAAAATATCATTTTGTTGTAAAACACTTCTTTTAATACTACTACGACCATACATTCGCTTCTTGCCTTGCCTTCATGAACAAATCTTAAACACCTGAAAATATACTGCTAAAAGGGTCACTAAAAGCTGGTGAGTTCATAGGTTTAATTTAAATTAGTAAGCTTGGACCATCAGTAAAGGCATATAATCATTACAACGAATATAATGATATATGTATGAATGTCTATTACGTTAGCTCTAAGTTCATGCAACCGATACTACGACAGTTTCTGTATGCTAAAGATGTCATACAATATAGGGGCCCATAGCAAGTGTTTTGTCCCTCAACACTTGATTCCGACATGGTATACGGTTCGCCTTGGCCTAAGCATGGCCAACCGAACGGAGGAGTCACCCTCAATAGATCTATTTATAACATTCGCGTTTCCCAATGGGGAATTGACGGTTCATGAAAAAAGGCATTCTCTAGGGACATAAGGGCTTAGGCTAAACCACGCAATAGTAATCATGTAATAGTTTTGGTCCATAAAATGTTTTGCATATTTCTCACCCCAAAATGTATAAAACAATTTATCAAGTAAA
>OU343220.1:193635036-193801378 GCA_910596185.1 Chrysanthemum makinoi | reverse complement strand
AATGTCGCTAGTCAAGCTAGAGTGATCCCTAAGCTTAGAATGTGCTAGTTCAATCCCTTTTGAAAACAACAAATTTCCTTCATAGCCTTTTTCCTTTTGTTATCTGAGTGCCAAGAAAAAATAGTATAGCAAACATAGTTATTCTCATTAAGTACATGCTTGTCTTCAAATAGAAACTTTTGAAAATATGTAAGGAGGTCGACAACCTCGCTATGGTAGTACCATGGCGATGGGATCAAATACTCCCACGATCAAAGATCTGGCTTCACATATTGAGCATGAATGATCGAGTGTACCTTTGTCGAAAAAAAAACTGGAAATGAGTGTGCTCTAAGTTTTAGTTAACAAAGTATAGTAGCAACACCTGGGCCAGCCCTCTTTCTTTTCTTCTCTCTCGTGCAAATACTACCTTAGGGCCCGGGCCAAGATCTCGTGCATGGTTGCTTTTCGAATATGGGCCACGTCCCATGAATAAAACAGTAACATCTCGTTAGTATATCAAGAGTAGTCGAGCAAAGTAATACCCGGAACGAGTGAACTAATGATAAATAACGAAAACTATTCTTTCGTTTCACTTCGTTACGTATTGACTTAACGCCAAGTATGTACACTAGTTGTAAGTTAACGTAAAATGTATGAAAACTTGGCATAAACCACAAGTATTCTAAAAACATGATTCACGTAGTAATGTACGTCAAAAATTAACGACAATGTGTAAATGAATGTATGTCAAGTGAACTTTCCATTAAAACTATATATATTAGGAACAAATTTGTCAAATAAATAGATACCACTACATTATTTTCTAGTCCATTAAAATTTGATGACTTCAAATTTAACTCGAGTATTTTTCTAAATGCAATGAGAAAATAAATTAATCGTACATATAATTTTGACAATACCATTTGTGTCAACTTAAACAAGTATATATACATTTATATACTTACTAGTGGAACCTTGTAATTATTTTTCAAATTAAACTTTGGATTTTAAAACCATATTAATGTCAATATATACTCATATATCATTTTAGTAAAATCATTTCAACAATTTTTACAAACTTACGTTTGGTATTAATACAACTATAAAAACCATTGAACTATTTTAAGTAAGGAATACTTAAAACAATGAACTAAATATTGCCCTCCTTATCTGGAAGTGTGGGTGCCCGACAACAATCACTAAACCTTACTTTCTGATTGCATTTTTGCTAAGGTGAGTCCTATAGCCCCTTTACTTGATAAACCTGCTTATACCAGAAAATATGCAAAAACCTTTTATGGACCTAAACTCTTGCATGATTACTATTACGGGTGTAGCCTAAGCCCTATGTCCCAGAGTAATGCCCTGTTTCATGAACCGTCAATTCCCCATGAGCCGCTAATGTTATAAATAGATCTATTGAGGTGACTCCTCCGCTCGGTTGGCCATGCCAAGGCCAAACGTGATACATGTCGGGATCGGTGTTGAGGACAAAACACCGCTATGGGGCCCTATATTGTATGATATCTGTTAGCATCTGAAGGTCATAGTATCGGTTGCATGAACTTAGAGCTAACGTAATAGGCATTCATCCATATAACATTATATTCGTTGTAATGATTATATGACATTGCTTTGGTCCAAACTTACTTTTTTAACTTAAACCTATGAACTCGCCAGACTTTTAGTGACCTTTTAGCATATTTTTTTCGTGTGTTTAAGTTATGTTTCATGGAGGCAAGAAGCGGGTTAATGGTCGTAGTAGTATTAAAGAAGTGTTTTTACACAAACTGATGTTTTAAATTGGGACCATTGAACTTATGGGATGTGCCCATTTATTTAAACTATGTTGTAAAACAATGTTTTTAAAACTATGTTATGAAATCAAACGGAGTATGTATTCCGTTCTTTATTACTTGTGTTGTGATCATCACTTTTTAGTAACGCTCCCAAATAACACGTATGCTTCGCTAAACAAATTTGGGGTGTTACAGTGAATATCGAGCCTAGGTTATAGAAAACTAGGTACATATAAATCCTAAACTATAACTACTTTTTACAAAAACATCATACTACTCGATCGTCGATTGTCAGCTTGCCTTACTTGCCATACTACTTAGAATTCATTTAAATAGGATTGCATGTTTTAATTCCTATTTACTAGTGCACTATTTCATATTCATCATGAGTACTTTTCTACATACTTACACATATGCACTGTGTTGTCACAGCACCATGCCTTCACCGACCTTCCCTCACGATGTCCGGGAGGATATCCTACTTGCTCACTCACCTACCATCCATCACTGCACACTTGGCCCGCAGATCCGTACATTCGGGGCCACTCTAGCAATTTCGGCCGGTTATTGCACCTACTCCATCTGTGATCACCCTTACCACCACTCCATCACTTTGTTGACACTTGGCGAAACCCGCATGACGCGTGAGAGTACACGGATATGAAGGCGGTATTCATTCATGTTGCACTAGCTTCTGATGACTCCGCTGCCGCTTACATGGGTCCTCCTACTACTTGAGTCAACGACACCATCATCCACCGAGTCACCACCTCACCAAAGACTTCGGGAGGACTCTGATTCCTATTCGATGAAGACCGGAAGAAGATCCCAAGAGGATCTGAGGAGGAGCTACGAGCCTATGCTTGATTGAGAGTGTCCACGACATGTTAGCATAGCGGCAGATATGAGTACCACAGTGGTGGAGATTGTCCGAGTATACGGAGTTAGGACAGAGCTCCGGGATGGCTCGATTGGCGATGACATGGATATTGATGCACCATTTGGTTTGGGTCGGAGGGTCGCTTCCTGTAGCTAGGATGAGTGAGGAGGTTGCTTGAGAGATATTTGTGTGGTTAGTTCTGTACCACATATCGCGGAGCCCGAGCTACACCTCGTCATCAACTTCATTCATACCATCCGCATCGGACATGGGCGCCTTGCTCGCGCCACTAGACAGCCTCGAGACTATGGAGGTATTTTACCGGTTGAGGCACATCAGGTGCCGGACCTATCGATCTCCGGATGATGAGGAGTCGATCCTCACCTGAGAGTGTTGATTCGATTAGATTCTCGTGAGACTCGCTAGGAGTACATCCGTCGGTAGAGAGTCGATCCAACACGCTTGCAAGCTTGAGCGGCGTGTTGAGGGTTTAGACCGCGTCACGATGTCTTGTTGAGAGTATGGAGCCGGAAAGACAAGAGGATTCTGTTGAGTTAAGGTGTTTGAGGCTCAAGTCGAGGGCGTTAGGGAGTTGGATGACAGGACACGAGCAAGGGCAGGTCAAGCCCGGATGCATGACTCGGGAGGAGTTGGAGAGCTCCATGGGCGGCTAGAATCTGCCGAGAGAGTGGGCGAGGACCACAGTGTTTGGAGTCCATGTTGGCCTCGATGAGGCGGATCGTGAGCTTAGAGGCTACGCGGCGGAGCTGGTGGCTAGCATTGAGCGACTACACTGATGGCGTGGACATCCTTAGATCCTATTTCATGATGTATCACACTAAACTGGATTATACAGGTTAGTGTTAGTTATGACTCTTGTATTTCCATTGTATTTCCATTGTATTCCCGTTGTATTTCCGTTGTACTTCAGTTGTATTCCATCTAGTATCTCATCATGTACTTTAGGAACCTTGTAACCGAAGTTCTATCTATGTCAAGCTTATTTTCCTATCCAATTGTCTTTTCTTTCATAGATTACTCATATGATCTATCTACGATATTTACACTATTACACGGCACTTACCTTGTTTAAAAGGTTCTATATCTCATTGCCTTCTTACTGCGAAATGCCGCCAAAACGAAGATCAAACCGCACCAACCACGGTGGAGCTTCCAATGCTCCTATTCCAAGAGAGTTACTCGCAACCGAGCCGCAAACACCGCTATTCCAAACAGAGTCACACACCGATCGGACTGCCAAGCCACTACCCTGCTAGAGTTACTCCAATTCAACCTACCATGAATCAGCTATGATAGACCAATTTAGTCAATGGCGAGTGAATGCCGCTGGTCGCAAACAAACCACTCGTCTACCAATCTTTGGAACTCGAGAGCACCTACCCATAGCCGACTTGTACCTATCAAGACTTTCAGTAAGACCATGACCGGAAGCTTTAGTGGAACCAAAGGAGCCTTTGGTCGACCGATGGATCGGAAGCTTCGAGACCGTGTTCAATCAGAATAGCGTGAGGAAGAGTCTAAGTTAGCACGCATCATTCACTTTCACGATGTCGCCTTGACTTGGTGGAACAACTTCTTGAAATCTGCAAGCATAGATGTTGCCTATGCCATGCCCCAGGAAAGCTTCAAGGAGATGGTACTCAAAGTACTTGTCCTCGTAATGAGATCAAGAAACTTGAGCATGAGTTTTGGAACCTCAAGGTTTCAACAAAACATGGATGCTTATAACCGGCGTTTTCAAGAGATAGCTTTATCTTGGCTCTGAAATGGTTCTAACCGAGACCATTGTTGGAAAGGTACATCAGAGGATTGCCCCAATCTATCAAGGGCAATGTCACCACTTCTAAGGCTGCCGATCTCCATGAAACTATCGAAATAGCCAACAAACTCATGGACCAAGTGATTGAGGATTCCATGGACAAAGTGGTTGACAATAAGAGGAAATGGGACGACCACTCACGAAGCTACAACAACAATGGATACCGTGGTAACAACAATGGAAACCAAAGCAACAATCGAACAAAAGGCAAAATGTTGCTAGAGCTTATGCGGTGGGATTGGAGAAAGGAAACCGTCGCGGGGACTTCACCATTTGGTAACCGATGCACACCTTGCATCACAAGGGGACATGTACATCCAAGTGTCAGAATCACGTAGGAAAATCGGATACTTGACCGTAAACCGCAGGTCAAGTCATTGGCGGCAGTTCGTGACAACACCCACCAGACCCAAAGCCGCTATAACTTGCTTTGGTTATGGTGAGAAAGGGCATTATAAGAATGAATGCCGAAAGACCAGAAACCAAGGCAATGGAGGAAATCCAGGAAACCGAGGAAATCCAGGAAGCCAAGGAAACCACTTGGGGGAATTGGGCTCTTATTGCCACAAAAATAACTATCACTTTAAGGAGTTACGTTGTAGTGCTCAGTGTCACATTTAATTGTGGATTTCCAAGAGGTGATGTACGTCTTATACTTGATGGTTGGTTGGATGAAGAGTATAGAGTTCTTAGAGATTCAAAGGAGGATGAATTCTCGGCACCGCTCTTTGTTACATATGTGCAAGTTTAAGTCACGAGTTCTGTTAGTTTACTGTGGTCAAATTCATCATATTGGGTTTTTCCATCGGGCCACGACAAAGAGCCTACTGAATGATAATGGGGCTGATTACAAGTTTGACAAGAGAGATTGAAAAGAGAGAGATTATGACGTCTGTTCACATCAGTTCAGGCCTCGTACTTCAACATTATGACGTTTGAACACAACAGTTCAAGCCTCGTACTCCAAAGGAAAGAAAAGTGTACGTTTCAGTGCACTTTATCTTATGAAGAAGAGAAATATTCTCTATTATGACCATTCTCATCAACATGCTTCATGCTTTTTCCATGTGCTTTCGATTATCAAGTGAACCAGGCTACCGTTGATTGTTTTCTTATTCCACTTGCTCAACTATAATGACGATGGCGACATCATGTGCTAATTTTGCGGGGGAGAAGTGTGAATAGACTACATTGTCGAAGATATTCACTTGCTTAATCAAGAATGGCAACTACGTATGCAATTCTTGAGGGGGAGAAGAAGTGTGAAACTACTGTATGATGATTGATATATGAGAATAAATGGTAAAATGGCTCCAAACTCATGTAAGAACCGAGCTTCTTCTTATCGGGTCATCTTTACATGGAGTTTCTTCTAAGAGCCGTTGGTTGACATCTTCACACGGGCTGATTTGATTAATGACAAAGTGCTTCTAGTTGCTGGGCGAATTTCTTTGATGAACATCTTCTTCGTTTTGTTTGATTGGGAGGATCTTAGTTAAGGAGATTTGCTATTTGTAAGTTAACGGGGAATGCATTTGGTGAGTTGAAGATGTTGACTTTCTATTCCCCAACTGGAAAATCTTGAAGAAGGTTGAGTCTACAGTCTGTTCTACACTTTCTGCTGTGTGTTAGAAGACTAAAGACGAGTTGCATTTATCAATCTAAAGACTTCTTCTTAATCTAGGCTGTTATCAAACAGATTGTCGGTTTAGGGGAGAGCACTAATTGGGGGAGAGTGAAAAGTAAGATTTAATCCCCAATTAGATTTGCTCACATTCTTCAGCAAGTTGATTCTCACAAAGACTTCTAAGGTTCTTCTCTAATGATTTTGAGTATATGGGCTTACAATGAGTTGCTGATTCTGAAGTGTCAAAACCAGCAAGGGGGAAGGAGACAAGCATCTAAACGCGAGTAAACTTGATGAACTTAATACTTCTAAGTGATTGAAGATATCCCAGGAAGACTAATGTCATTATCGCAGAGAAACTCAAGGTTTGACTCATGGCGTTTAGTGTTCTTATTCCAACTATGTGGGGGAAGAGATGGAAGAGCTAGTTTCTAAAGATAAAAGAGGTACACAAGTGTGTGATGATTTCAATGTTATCGCAATCATCAGGGGAGAGAGATTGTGTGCAATCGGGGCGCCAAATTTGCTTCACTTGAGTGCTTAATCATGATTCAGATATAATCACTTATTCGAGTTGAAATCGCAGAGATAGTCCTCCTCGAGAGATAATCGTGATTCAAACTGCTTCTTAAATGTTATCGTTATTCTCTCTTTGGGCATTCAGGTACTTCGGGTTCTTGAGCTTCATACACTTTCTTTAGGGGAGAGAAAAGTATACATCGGGTTATTCTTTGGCTATTGGACTTAATCGCTACGATGGTATAAGTTTCTCGTTTCGGTATATGTGTATTCGGGTTCGTAAGCTCTAGTCTAAGAGACTGACTGCATCAATTCATCTACTTGGGGAAAGTGGTCTCTTGACACCTTTTGGAATGGATTGCTTCAGACTTCAGTGGAAAAGGAACTTGAGAAGATTATTTAAATATGGGATGATACGTTGTTGTTGTTCATTTGGATGATATAACCCCGAACGGAGAATCTCGATTATCGTTCTTAAAAGGAGCAGCGAGATTTATGATAATGGTGTGCTTCTCTGTGCACCTGGCTAAGGCAAGCTTGAAATAGAGCTTCAATCCGCTCATCTAATGGATTTTCGGTTTGGGGGAAGTCGCCAAAGTCTCTTTCTCAAAGGCTCATGTTCTATCTTCTATTCCGGAGCCTCGGAAGCTTTGGTGGTGGAAGTTTAAGAGATGACGAATTCTATCTTCTACAACGGGCTGTTCGATATCTTTATCTCGGTACTCGTATCATCATCTTCTTAAACTATATCATCTTCTCTATCTTTGTAAATATTTTCAAAAACAAAATACAAAAATATAAAACCAACAAAAACAAAATAGAAAAATATAAAATCATCAAAAACCCATAAAAATTAGAAAATTTGAAAAAGACCAAAAATATTGTTTTTCTAATGACATGTCTTATGGTATCAATAACATCTGCGGTCTTAGAAATGTCATTCAACAATGGCACGGGACCATAGATGAAGTTCGAGCAGGAGATGTAAATATTCTTTTTCCAAAACATGTCACAAATCAAATGGCTTGCAGTTACTTCAGACTGTAACCCGCGCTAAAAATATGGTTTGCCATTATTTCAGATAGCAACTCGCTCTTCAAGAAAGGAAAGTGCTACGCTAAACCCATTTTCAAATATTTCGTGCACTTATCCTAAAACTAAATGAGGAAAGTATGTCGAAGGACTGCTGTTCCTACTCAAATATTTTTCCTTCTAAATATTTCGTGCACTTATCCTAAAACTAAATGAGGAAAGTATGTCGAAGGACTGCTGTTCCTACTCAAATATTTTTCCTTCTAAAAATTCTTCAGAAAAATATTTGTTTTAACTATATGGTGGTAAATGAGTTGCTTAAAATCAATCGAATCATGTTTTCATAAATTTTCAAAACCCAATCAATGACTTCAGCTTATTTAAAACTTTTCAAAGAAAGAGTCATTGATTAAGGGGGAGAATGTTTTTCAAATTTACATCATCTAACGGGCTTTCTTAATCATCCTATGTGCTTATCTGAAAAATGTAATTGCCTATGTTGAAGGACTAGGTTTCTAGGATGTGATTGTTAGGATTAGATGATAATAGAGTTTGATGGACACATAATCCCATGCCTTTGTATGATTTGATTGATATGTTGAATTGACTTTTATTAGTCGATTACTGTTTGGGTGTTGTCGACCACCATATATCTGTATGTCTACTAACATATTCAGGTATACTGGATTATAAGAATGTTCCTGATCCGGATCCCACAAATGAAGATGATTGGATGCTGAAAGGAAAGGGTAACTATATCTTGGGTTGACAAATGAAGAAACGGAGCTTAATTTGACTTCTATGGAAAGTTGGCATGAAAAAATGCAACGCAAGAGGTCATTCATCGCATCGCCAGATGGTTTTCTTCATCATCAAATGAATAAACGGAGCTTAATTTGACCTCAGTTGGCATGAAAAAAAATGCAACGTAAGAAGTCTCACTGCATCAGCAGACGGTTTTCTTCCAGCCCTACAGCAACAACAGAAGCTTCTCAACCACCTAACGTATCTTTGTGCAGGATACCATTTTTAAACAATTTTGAAAATTTGATTAAATTGTTTTGAAAATGGAAAATATTGTTTTGAAAAATAATTGGACTTAATTTTGAAAATCACCGGACTTCATTTTATCAAAACTTAAGTCACTCAATCATTGACTACGGTCATCAATTGAGGGGGAGAGTGATTTAAAATAAAATATTTTCAAACGATATCTCTTCATAAAAGTCCGTTTGTACGTATTAATGTGGTGATCTAAAGATTTAATGTTATGTCATGGTATGATTTTTCTTTATAATCAAGATCTTTCAAAATGAAATTTTACTTAAATATCTCTTAAAACAATCATACCTGACACTAACAATCTTTAATGTCTTAAATTGGTTCATTTCGATCATTTTTCAAAATTAAATCTTGCCACGTCTTTCCCCAAATTTTTCTAAAAGATTTAAATCAATTGGGATCACAAATCTCAAATGGTTTGAAATTTTTGATCTGGGGAGAGATCGTGATTTAAATCTCAAATCTGTTTTAATGGAATTGTTTTTAGTCCTTCAAAGGCACTCCTGCCTCCATGTGTCAAACGATCTAATATACTTAATGCAATGTTGAGGGGAGCATTTATCCAAAAACTAGATGAGTTTTTAAATCAGGCACATATTCTCCCATGTTTACTAAACCAGATAATCACTTGGGATCCATAATCTCAAAGGGTTTGATATTTTTGATCGAGGGAGAATTTGTGATTTAATAATGAAATTTGAGAAAAGGTGATCGTTTTGATTCAATTGTGCATGTTGCTTCTCTCATATGCTAAACGCCAGATCTCGAAGCACATATTGAGAGGGAGCATTTCAAAAGAAAATAAACTATCAAGGTACAAAGGTTTCAATGTTTTATCATAAGTACCTTGATTGAGTTTTAAATGGTTTCTCTATGGCTTTTGTGATCGTGGATGTACTTCAAAAGAACTCTTTCTTCTATGTGATAAAATGATTTCAAATATCCTATGCACATATTGATGGGAGAATTTACCAAAGAAAATCAAAATGCCTTTTTCTATGGAAATTGTGATCAAGAAATTATTTCAAAGAACTCTTGCCTCCATGTGCTAAACAATTTCAAAATCTTATGCACATGTTGAGGGGGAGCATTTCTAAATGATCAAAACAATTAAGGTAAGAAATGCTTTGATTTTATATCACAAGTACCTTGATTGATTTTCAAATGATTTTTCAATTGGTTTCATGGAAGAATGAACAATACCAAAAGACCGACCAATTTACTTTATGCATGGTGTTATAAGGATGGTTAGGTTAGGTATTTGTTCCCACGATCCCCCTGAGAGGAGGGATCTACCCAGGGACAATCCACTAGATAGTGTAGAAGTCCGTAGGTATGATGAAAAAGGAGAAAAATGAGAATAAGGGAAGAGTGCATCGGCAGCTGCTAGTAATCGAATAAACCCAACAAGGTTCTAGTTATGAGGTCTCGGAAAGCACTGAAGGGGTTGAAGAATGAAAAAGAATTGAATATGAAAAAGGGTGAAAAGAAATAGCCCTCCAATAATTCAACCTTAGGGCAGAAACCGGGTTAAATACATATGCTACTAGTGTTTACTAAGGTAACACTGGTATTGAAGACAAGACGTCATGGACCCAGTGACACTGCACCTAACTTCCCAAGCTACTCAAGTTCCTCTTGAAAGGGGCTTGTTTCATTCTCACGGGGAACCTACATAATCTATCGACTTTCTTTTAGAGATTGTTGATATTGAAGAAGGAGACCCTCTCCCTAGTCTCCGGCATAGGAACCAAATGTGCACAATTGAGTCTAGAGCCAAGAGATCATCCACAATATCTCATTAGGACACTAAATTAATGGAGACTTGCTGTTTCACTCAATGTGGAAAGTAAGAATATATTAAGAGTCCTACGCATTATCCTTGTGGTATTGCCAGAACATCCGAGTTATATGTAAAATTATTCACAATGAAGATGGAAATCCTTTTAGAGCCAACATCAAACAAGCTCTTGGTGGGTGACATGTGAGATCTTCTCGTAAGATCAAGCTTGTGACAACTGGATAGGAACGATGGGGCGATTCACTCGTGAATCAACCTTGGTCCAGGAAATGAATTGACGAATACTTTTGGAAAACCGTTCGATGTGCAAATCTTCTTTTCTCTAGCACATCGAATGTGTATTCATATTTCAAACACAAAAAGTATCTCTGATTGAAAAAATACTTTTGGAAAAACCGTTCGATGTGCGAATCTCTTCTTTTCGCTAGCACATCGAAAAGTATTTATGATTGAAAATTGATCTTTCTCATAAAACCTTCGTCGTATTGCAAAACTCTTTCTTCTAAGCAATACACGATTGTTTTCAAATCAATTTTTTCATCAATCAGTGAATCTCAATTCGCTGGTTTACTCACTCCGTATTGTCTTCTTTGAGACGTTCCGGTTCCCTGTCAAGGAGATTCTTGAAATATACCGATCACAGGCGATTTACCGGATCAACGGGAACCGTGGGCGGTACTTAATTCAACGAAGTGATCAAAGACACTTTCGTGTGTTTTATTGCTAACTGTTGTTTGCGGTACATTTGACTCGCGGTACCGACGAATTTAGGAGTCAATCCAAAGCGATGCTTACAAAGCATCCACAATTAATTAAAGAAATCATGACTTGTGCATATCTACAACTCCGGCTGATATTTTTTATATTATGATTCTCACGCTGCTACAAATATCATGGGCCAAGAAAAGCTTCTCGCTACTCGATGAAAAGATGTCATGATCAAAAAGTGTGAGCATGTCGGTCCGAAAGTCACAACTTCACATGAAGGCAACACTACAAAGGGTGATCCAGAGATTTCATGGCCGATGATCAAAGAAAGCTCGAAGATCATCAAGATATGGATCAGTTCAATAACCTCCACTGAAAGTACAAAATAATCAGACTATGAAGAGTCACTACAAAAGCACAAAGAATGTGGACATTTAAGAATTGAAGTCTACGAGCTCAGAACATAAGACAAATTAGAATGCTAGGATTCGAAATGTAAAACATGGGGTGACCTCCCTTAGGGGGAGATTGTTAGGAATTAGAAATTCCATAGTGAAGTATCGGTCACCCCAAATATTATCTAGCATAAGTTAGCTCGTAGACATATCGTTATTTACGTTATTTAGTAGTTAATTAGTTAGTTAGTAGCGTAGAATAGTTTAGTGTATCACCGTGGAGGAAGGACGGGTCTTTACCCACTGTATACCTGATCCATAGGCCGTTAGGAGGTTGTTATGTCAGTAACTATAAATACCCCTTCCATCCTTGGAAGGGGTGGTGCTTCTCAATCTAACATTTCATATTTTACAAAGCAACTCTCTACCAAGAACACCCTCTCACTCTTTCTCTCTCTAAAACATGGCATATTTGTATCACCATCATCCAAGACCACCCGAATCATCAACACAATAATATTTATGATCCTACATTCAGGATTACAACATCCTAACTAAAAAACCCACGCCAACACGCGCCTGGTAATATATGCATACAGTAAATTGGCAAGGCAAGCTAATTTCACTAAGAGTTCAAGGTTACAACATCCTAACTAAAAACCTAGGTCTACACAAACCTGGTAAATACAAAATAATAAACTGACGAACAGTTAAATTCATTATAAAATTAAGGTATATACACGCCTGGTAAATTTTTCAAAACAATCTTGATACACTTTAGGTTACAAACAATCATCCATAAGCCTTAAAAAGTAGCTAACATCGACCAGAGACACTCAGGCTCCAACCTACTAAGAGGCAACACCTCTTTGGCCCATTCTAGGATAGTTCACATCTGAAGCTAAGTCAAAGGGGAAGAAAGCAATAAAAATGAATCAACCTAGCAGATAACACTACACTAGGTTCATTCAACAAAGCTCCATAAACAACAATGGCTTACAAGCCTCTAAGCCCGAAACAAATAACTAGTCCAGGGCGATCATATATATCCGCCCTAGACATAAGGTTGGGGATCTAAGCCTCGTAACTCGGTGATAAAATGCACCATGATAGGCTGAAAAGATATGTTTTAAAGGAAGTTACGACTCCCGTAAAACCATATTTCGTCCCAACCAAATATGGTGTAACAATTAGGTCTCTCATCAGGACGACCAAATCACCCTGATAGGACTTGGAAGTTGATAGAAAGTCTGATGCAAGACCCTTCACGTCTTTCATCCAAACAATCGCTTACAAAACTCCACTGGGATCATAATACACCCAAAGGATGGCAACGCTAGACAATGATGGAAGAGGAGCCAGTATCCCCTGTTGGGAATTGCAGATTTGATGACTAACCACGAGCAAGAATGAAGAAAGAAGAAACAATGAGGGCATCTTGTGTAGTTTAATAGTTAGCTTTTCTAGTAAGCTAATCTTATTAGAGTTTGTAACCTCCCTCTCCTATATAAATAGGGTAGGCATCTAGTTAGAAATCATCTTTCATTTCATTTTCATAGTAGACATCTCCAATGAGAGTCTAATGAGCGTGTAGTAGTAATAGTAGTTATAGTAGTTTTTTATATTTCAATAAAGAAAACCTTATTAGTTATGTTGATTGTGTCATTATTATTCCGCTGTGCATTTAATCAATCGATATCATTGATACCTTAGTTGAGTCCTGATCTGGGTTTCTACAATTGGTATCAGAGCCTCGTGGCTCTCGATCTAGGGTTTATAAGGTTTTCATGTCATTAGGGTTTATGCAACAGATGTGAAAACGAAAGGAGGCAGCAGGCAAGAAGGGGTTTTGTTGGCAAGATGAGCAGATCTGATGTTAATTGCGATTACTTTTGAAAAGAGCAGATGGCTGTCAATCGGTATTATTTGATTTCATTCTTTTGTCGTTTATTATTATCGTCAATCATTGACGATGTGGTGCTATTGTGCTCTTTATAATTCTCGCTGGTCCCCATTCAGTTTGTTTGATTCTCGTGAATGTGATTAGACCTAGTATTCTCACTATTCAGTAGGTTATCGTTTGATTGGTTGTTTGATTAAATTAGTTTGATGTTGGGACCCACTGATATGTGCTTAAACACATATCTTTTGTTTATCAAAAATGACCTAAAATAACCAAGAAAGAGCCGTTTATTGCTAATATTTGTTGTTTTCTTGAGTTTGTGCTTGTGCAGGTAAGGATATGTAAAAACACACAAAAGTTAACCAAATCAGACGAAAATCCGAGCACGAAAGATTAAGAGAGCTAAATGGTAGGAAGGTCAATTAAGCATTTGTGAAGATTTCTATTCTCTGAGGATGATTTTTGAAGATTTGATCAAAGTTTGAAGAATTGTCGAATCACCTCTACTTTGAGTATTTAGAATAGACCCGAAGATTCAAAAGTGCAAATTCAGCCCTTGGATTATTTGAGAATGACAACAATGGCCCTTGGAAGATAGTTTCAGATTTACAAGTTTGGTCCCTGGATTTTCAAGATGTGCACTTTTGGTCCTTGAGATAATACATGGGTCCAAATAATATCCTAGTCCAAGTCTTATTATACTAGTCCAAAACACAAACCCACTACCAAATATAACACACCGGTCCATTAATCCAAACCCAACCGATCCCCAAACTACACCCTGTTATCCAACCGCCCCATTTACCCAGTCAACTCATCTCAACCCAGTCAACCAAATTGAAATATATTAAAAACTCGCGCCCATTTTTCCCCAAAAATCCCTGGTATAAACCCTAAAACACCCCAGCATCAATTGGCTAATATCACACAAGGGCAATTTTGTACTTCCATCGACACAATCTTAACACCGGATGCCGACTTGGCAATCCGTGTGTCACATACCTCAACACCGAGCTCGATTGGAGGATACTACGTGGTGGATTCAATCCTAAGGCTGAGATTGCTGGGATGAGGTGTAAAATGATCCAAGGGTTGCGAATGATCAAGAGAAAGCACAAGTTTCAAACTTCTAGACTCTTTCTCAAGACCTCAAGCTAGGCTATAAATACCCCCATCATTCACACTTGTTAGATATGTAGAATTTGAGTAGATTACTAGTAGCTTAATCATGTTTAATGTTTAATTTTCACTGTATTTTTTCAATTTCAATTCCTTTGTAATCACAAGTTTTATTAATAGAAGTAATTTCAGTTTTTGTTTTCACTCAATCTCTCACTAATGTTTCATTGTTTTAATAACTTATTAGTATTTCATTATCTCATTTTAGCTTATCTAAACTCATTTTTAGCTTATTCTCTTTATAAAATAAAAATCACAAAAAAAATTAGGAAAATACCTAAAAATCAAAAATGTTAAAATGTTGTTAAGCGCAATCACTTGTGTTTATGTTACCATAAGCTCTTATAAGCTTATCCATAGCTTAGTAAGTGCTTATTCAGCTTCTACTCAGTTCTACCTTCAAAAGTAACTTGGTCAACAAAAGTCAACTGCAGCATTAAGCTTTAATGTTTCATCGGTGTTAGATCGGATATGGGTTGATTCTGAGTTGTATTTGGGTTGAATTCAGTTTAGGTTAGTGGCTACTTGATCTCTTTGTGCAAGCCATAGTGGCTAGGACCACATGTAAGTCATTTCTAGATTAGAATATTGCATAACTGTTGGAATGAAACTGTGATATTTGATAGTTTAGACTGTTCATTTAGTCATTATTAGGATAATTTTAATTCAGTTCTAGTAATAGTGTAGGCTAGTTAAGTAGTTAGTTTAGTTAATTGCAAATCAGTTAGAAACTAGTGTTTGGATTAACATGGTAATCTGAGATTTAGGTTAATTTGGTAGTACATTAGTTGTCTCTTCTTATTAGATATAACTCATCCATTTTAGGTCTTAAAAGTGCACCTTAGATTGCTCATAGTCAAAATACAGAAAACTGCTCCTAGTGTCATTTCTGTGAGGATTGGGTGGTTAGATCTTGCTTATAGGTATATAAATTAGATAAGTTAGCTTTCATCAGCTATATTTTATCATAAAACATCATAATCAGTTCACAAATTAAGCTCAAAACTCAGTTTAGTCAAAGTATCAATTACGTTTACAAAAGTCAAAAGTGTTAAAAGTTGTTTTTCACAAAACTTTCTAGATTTTTCATAGCTTCATCTTTGAGTCAAAATTATTGAAACTTTGGGATTTATAACTTCATCTGGTCTAGTTTTGGAAATAGATTTTGGTCAAATTTTTGGAAACAGTTTTAAGCTCTCAATCACCTGTACAAACAGACTCGTATGCCCCCTGTTCACGCCATTTAACACCGATTTGTGAACTGGGCATCTTGCGACTTATACGCTTGCTCACTTTTGATAATTAGGGTCTCAAAGTTGGTTTAGAAGTTCTTTCTTTGGGTGATCTATAGCTTATCACTTCTAGTTTGCATCTTAGTTCACTTTGGTTTAGCTTATAATTGTGAAAGTAGCTCTTCGTGCTTTGCAGCTTTAGCTTATTGCTCACCAAATCATTGTAGCTTGATATTCAGTGATATAGCTTAGTTGATTTAAGTTGATTTCACTTAGTTATAGCTTAATTTAGGTGCTTGTAGCTTCGGACAAGATAAAGTAGCTTTTAGCTTATCCATAGTAGCTTATATCATTACAGTTTCAAAGGAAGTTGCATAATCAGTAATCACAACTAGATTTTAGCATTTTTCCTAGCATTAGATTAATATTTTAGAATTTTCCATAAATTTTCATAATTTTCTGTCATCATTTACTATTTTTCTTATTTTAAATTAGTTTTTAATAGATTTTAAATAGCTTTTAATACTAATAATTCAGAAAAGGTTCCAAAAAAATTATTTTTCAAATTTCCTAGATTAAGAAAATTATAAAAAGCAAAAAAATAATTTTTCAAATTTTTCCTAGTTTAATTTGTAATTTTTAGCATTTAAATTAGTTTTAATTAGTTTTTAATTCAAATAAATTCCAGAAAATTCATAAAAATTAGTTTTAATTCTTAGTTAATTTTCTAATATCATTTTTAGTTAGAAAGTAATTTTAGATCATTTTTAGGACTTAGATTAGATTTAGTTGTATTTTTATTCGCGTTTTATTTAATGCGTTTTAGTTTAATCGCGTATTTAGGATTCCCCGTAGTGTAATTTCCCTTAATTGTTTTTCCATTCCCCATAGTTTTAATCAAAAATCCAAAACATCGAGCATTTTAATAACGAACCAATAACGACGTTGCCCATTCACACCTCGTTGGGAAACGACTCGTATTTCCTAATCCTGGATCACTATCACTCACGGAATTTGATTCATTATCCTTTTTCCTAAAGGGATTTTAAATCATTCCTTGTGGTTATTTTTGATATCGATATTGTGGTTTTATCCATACACGCATACCCCTAAACCTCAACGAATCACCCACGAGTTAGCACGTTGGTTTACTTGTGATTAATTGATCACGAATATCATGTACTGGTTTCTTTTTGTACTGGTCTTTCATGCTGGTCCCAACACACTCGTTGTCATTCCTACTGATTTTATTTGGTTCCTACTGATGCATTATTTTTATTGGTGGGTTAGTATTGGTGATGGGATTTGCTGTTATGAGGCGTATGATTGTTAAGGTAGTCTTGATGTGTGATTGGTTGTTGGTTTCTACTGGTCTCATGTTATCGCTGCTGGTCACATGCGTGAAGTGGCATTCATTCTGCCATTGGTCCCACGTATTAAATACAAGTCTCAATTTGTGGTTTCATTTGACTAGTCAATTTGTGGGCATTTTTTGATTGGTCAAGGCTAATTGGTTTCGGTACTATGTGATCATGTGGGATAGCTTTTACAATTTGTGCATGTTGTCCCCACTCGGTCTTCAATTGAATGATGAACTACTGTTTGGGATAATTATTTTTGGTGATCAGATGATAGTGGGTCCCTATTCCTATTGGTCCTACTGATTTCACAATTAAATATGATCATGTGTATACTACAATGGTTAGTGGCTATATTGATTTATACTGGTACTGTTCGAATATTATAATACAGGCAGCATGGGAACTTAATTCTGGTCGGATAATATTTATATTGTTCATGATCAGTTGTTGTATATGTTAATTTTGGTCTGGACAGTTTATGTTGGTCTTCTAATGTTTTACTAGTCTTGGTGAGTTGTAGTTTTTTTTAACAATGAACCCTAGTAATTAACATATTTTCGGCTTGATTTGATGTTCCTACTAGTTGCATATTTTGATTTGTGACGGTTCCTACTGGTAGATTATTCGGTTTCTGCTGGTGGTATTAGTTCATGCTGGTCGGTTCCTGCTGATTACTTATTTGGTTTATGTTGGTAGTATCGGTTGCTGCTGATTGGTTGCTACTAGTTGTTCTGGAGTTCCTACTGGTTGATCACATGCATGTCTTATCATATCTCAAAGTGAGTCAGGCACTTTTGAGGTAACTTGTTCGTACTTTAATGGTGTAACAAAGACTTGCTAAATCTAGCGAAGGGGTGAGATCTTCAGATTAAAGGTACTTAATGCGCACATTTTCTAACACTTTAAGGAGTTACGTTGTAGTGCTCAGTGTTAGTGGAGGGGTGTGATCTACAGATTAAAGGTGCCTAATGCTCACATTTTCTATCACTTTAAGGAGCTACGTTGTTGTGCGTTGTCTCATATTGATTGAGGATTTATCAAGATTTGGAGTCATATGGATAGTGCAAGATATAAGAGGCCTACGTTGGTATTACTACTGGTTCTCCGTTCCTATTGGTATACTATTGGATTCTGCTGCTGATTTGATTTTTCTGTTGCTTTGCTTTATTTCTTTTGTTTAGTAAAAATAAATAAAAATCGAGATGGTTAGTATAATTTTAAGAGGAAGCTTATGGTTTATATACTTACCATCTACATGCATCACTTGAGGGGAAGCTTCTACGAGTTGCACAAGACCCCTATTAGATAAAGGGGAAGAAGATTTATGATGTGCAGCTTATTATTGTGATCACATGTTTTAGCATTGTTTCTTTATACAGGTTGTTTTGTACTATCAAGAAACTGGAACTTAACCTAGTCAAATTCCAGTTTAGGGGAAGATTGTTGGGAATTGCAGATTTGATGACTAACCACGATCAAGAATGAAGAAAGAAGAAACAATGAGGGCGTATTATGTAGTTTAATAGTTAGCTTTTCTAGTAAGCTAATCTTATTAGGGTTTGTAACCTCCCTCTCCTATATAAAGAGGGTAGGCATCTAGTTAGAAATCATCTTTCATTTCATTTTCATAGTAGACATCTCCAATGAGAGTCTAATTAACGCATAGAGCGTGTAGTAGTAATAGTAGTTATAGTAGTTTTTTATATTTAAATAAAGAAAACCTTATTAGTGATGTTGATTGTGTCATTATTATTCCGCTGTGCATTCAATCAATCGATATCATTGATACCTTAGTTGAGTCCTGATCTGGGTTTCTACATCCCCATATTCAACCCCCGTACATGGGTAAAGGATCCCAGACCGCAAATGTCTTCGCCATCAAAATGGCTACTCTTCATGTTACACCACAAAAACCAAAGGAAGACAAATTGCCCTTCATAAATAATATATTAAAAAACCTACAAAATATAACACATTTAATAAGGCGCGTGACTAACACCCTGAAAGGCGCGAGTACAACTGACGTCATCATACATGTCAGGTACAGTCAAGGGGACACGTTATACACACCACTCGAGAAGTGTCAAGATGACGACATCTACAGTCTCAAATATAATAAAGACGCGTTAAATCCTAAAGATAGAGAATGAATCCGAATCAGGATATTCCTACACTTCCCTATGAAAACATAAGTACACACATTTCCTAACTCAGCATTCCACTCTGATCGAGGTAGAAAGCCTGCATCTAGCCATCCTCAGAAAAGACAAATGTGACTATAAGCTTGGCAATAAAGGCCCTGGAGGCGAACCATGGTAGCATTGGAACGAAATGGGAGACTTAGGTACAATAAGTCCAACATCACATCATAAGTGCATGATCTAATACTAGATTGGGAGACTTGATAGCCTATCAATATTAATGGCCTAAGCCTATTAATCACATGCTCGGATCAAGCCCATCACCAAGGCCCAATCAACCCTTGATATAAGGCTCGGATTAAATCCCAGGCCACGTAGAGCCTAAAAAGACCTCTCAGGCCTGAATGAGTAAAGACAAAGATACTGCTCCCCAACTGTCACTAGCGGTTAAGATGTACCATCTGACATTGCACAATTGGGACGCAAGACAAGCACCAATACAAGAAAAAGGACAAATGACATTTGTCCCTATTGTTTGCTCTCAGATGATCGAAACCTGGCTCTCTAGCAGCCATCGATCATGCAACAATGGTTTATCTCTAAAACTCTACAAGACTCTCTATAAAAGGAGAGCAACACATACTATGACATAAATTTTCACAAACTTGGGCAAATACTGCTTCACAGCAGTGCAATATGGTTCTTATTTAAGTGCTACCCGAGCTTTTTTTATCTATATCAATCTCATTTGGTCCTTACCGTTCTACATGGGAAACCAAAAAACAAACCCATTCCCATCCTATCTCTAATCCGATTTACATACCATACGTCAATAGTTACATATCTCTACCTTTTCTGTGACAGATATTGATGAATGCAGCCGCTCCTAATGCACCACTATATACATAAACATCTTCAAGCTCCACATATTTATACTCACACGATCTATCTTCAATGAGTTCAAGATAAATATTATCAAGACAAAGAGATACATCAAATTCAAATTCCAAAATAAGTCAAAGTCAAGATAGAAGAAATGTAAAGACATCAGAGTAAAGATCAAAGTATAGAAACCTAACAAGTGGTATGAGTATCCGGAGATGACACACCAACTAAAACTTGAAGATGTTGATTGAAGGCAAGACCATAAATCACAAGCATGAATGAAACAAAGAAGCCTGTCAAGTTTATTACACAAACAAGGTTCAAGGTCAAGAAGCAAGTGATGAAGATTCAAGGATCCAAGTCCAAAGACTGAAGATGCATCATTTATAAATGACCACCCCTTAGGGGAGATTGTTAGCATTAAGAAGTGATGGTCATTTATCATCTAAGAATCTTGTAACCATGTAATAGCTTATTATATACTAGTTAGTGGGTGTTTGGACTTGGTTAGGTTAAGTTAATCTAATACGGAGTATGTAACAAGCTAAGTATACTAGGCCATATAATGATATTAGTCCAATTCCAAACTTAACATAAAGCCCACCAAAGCCCAAAGGCTTCCTCCCCTTGCAATATGTTGAGAGACCTCTCAACATATAATGTACTAGTATAAATACCCTCTCAAGTTTCACTAGAGAGGTTGTGTGTTGTGTGTGTGTGTTCTTGGTTAGTATGAGAAATATAAAAGTTCCACCATCTTTCTTTCGTCCTTCCCTCTACACAATCTTTCTCTTCTCTTTCTAAAGTTGCTATAATCATTCTTAATTTGAAATGATATGATATGTAGTGACACTACAAGAATCTTCATGTGCTCCTCGTCTTGGATTTGCTCCGTACTGGGGAGTTGGAGGACTCCTGAAAATGTTCTTCAATCGAGAAGTCCGGAAGAGGTTCCTCTGGTGGATCCTCTAAGTCAAGCCGAAGTAGGAGTGGAAGCAGATCTGTCCGGAGGCATGGGAAGTGTGCCTCAAAGAAAAAGTCCAAGTCTCTTCGGTCTGGCAGATCAGAGATCTGAATCTTCGTAGGAGAGTTTATGAGGCGTTACATTCTCTTTGTTAAATGATTTTAACCCTGTGAGGTATTATGTTTATTCATCCGCTATTTATAAAGCAACATGTGGAAAACTAGAAGGGGTTGAATAGTTTTACCGATTTTAATTTAAGTTTCAAAGATTTAGATTCGATCTTATGTGAATTCGTATGGATGGATAAATAGTATGAAGTAATAAGTAAAGTAAGTAAAGAAAGAAAGTAAAGTAAAAGGATAGAAAGTAGTGACACAAGTGATTATAGTGGTTCGGCTACAAGGACACCTTCCTTGCCCTACTTCACTCCCCGAGTACCCTACTCGAGAGTTCAAGCACTATGTCAACAAGCTCCTTCAACTTGGCGGAGAAGCCTCACAACATCGCTTACACTTTTTCCGGTACAAAGCTAAATACCGAGTTCTTCCACGAGGTAGAACTAAACCTTTACAAAACTATTACACAAAAACTATGTGAAATAGGAATTACAAGATATGCTACAGAAATCTTGTGGATGGACAAATCAATCAAGGAACCTTTGCTTGGATGACTTGTAGAATAGCGTGATCTCGCCTTCGTGAAGGACCTATATGAGAATCACAACAAAAGATAGAAGAACTACTAGAATGATCAAATGATCAGAGGTTAAGAGAGTGAGATAATATATGAGAGAGTTGTGAGAAGAAAGGTGAGAAACAATGAAGAAATGGCTCACTATTTATAGGCACAAAAGCCTTCTGTCCTACGGTTCTGCCGGATCCCTCACCCAAGGGATCTGGCCAGTGCATTTCCAGGGATCCGGTAGTCTGGGTTAGAATAGTCTGAATTTTGGGTTGCAAACCGGGTTATGGGTTATGGGTTATGAGCCATGGGTCATGGACTTTGGGTCATGGATACCCAACAAGATACAATGTATCTAGACAATGGGTCATGGGTCTTGGGTCATGAGTCATGGACATTGGGTCATTGGTCTTGGATAATATCCAACATGATTTCATGCATGGTGTCATGCAATGGGTCATGGGTTATGGATTAGCTCCATGGGTATGGGTCATGGGTCTTGGATATTACCTAACCTTATTGCATATTATATTACAACAATTTATTATTACAAAATTTATGTAAATGACCAAATGTATATACTTTGCAAAACAACATGTATTCTTACAATTTTACTTATGATAACTTTATATTTGTTATAAACAAAACATAACGAGATCGCTAAATATAAACAAACGGTTTACGGTTTATTTGTATTAACAATCTCCCCTTTTTTGTTGATGACAAAACATAAAGTTATGGCGAGTAAAACTTAAGATTAGATGTACGTTTTGAAAGTGTATATGTGAGTTTTACTCTCTTCTCCCCCTTATGTCAAAACAAAAAGTGAGTTGAGAAAATAAATAAATGGTGGAAAAAAAATGATCCACAAAACACTAACTCCCCCTTGACGGTGGCTCCCCTTAGAATGGGCGTCAAGTGAGAAAAGATAATACCTACAAAAAATGTTAGTGATAACATGTAATATAATCTTGTATAAGACAAGAAACAAGATAGAAAGCCAAGGTACGTAAACAAATCCTTGTAATAAAATATCAAAATGTAGTGGTATATATGCCACATACAATTGTAAAACTAAGAACAAGGGTTTGTTCTTTAGAAAGACCCAAAAGAAAAAAATAGAGAAAATATTATTATCATTCCTTCCATGCTTGCATAGGGTCTAATGATGGAAGTTTTGGAGAGTGATAATGTTGATGCGCTCAAGGATATGGTTGAGAATGAACCGTATTTCGTCCCTTATTTCTATTGTGAGATCCCTAGTGGATTGGCAATGTTCGCAGAAGAGATAGTGAGGGAGGTGTGGGTGGATGGTCTCCGGCCAAGTTTGATTTTTGGAGTGCGGATTAGGTGGTGGAAATGTTGGTAAGTATGGATCAAAGTCCATGATGTTGGTGATTTGTGGTGGAAAAGAACCTAGATGTTGAAAGGTTTTATGGATATTTAAATATACGTATGTCCAGATTCGAACTCGAGACTTCGGGATTGCACACATTACGTATGAGAGTTGATGTTAATAATTAATATATAAAATGTTATTATTAATTATTAGTCACGAAATAAAACATAACGATAGTTAAATAGTTAACGAGGTTTGGTTAACGGTCGTTAAATATAAACTAAAGTGACTAGAGATGAAATCACAAGTCGGGAAAGTTCTAGAACCCCTTGAGGGTGCTTTGGCCGATCGGTTATGGGTTCCCAAACCCTAACCCACTCAAACTTGGTCACCAAGTTAAGTTACCTATAAATACAAACCTTTGTATTCATTCACAACTTAATCTTGGATCACCAATAACCTAATTTCTCTTCTCCTCTCCTCCTCTTTTGCTTGGCCGATCGGTGTAAAACCCCTCCTCAAGGGATCGATTTTTCCAAGCTAAAGAAACAAGTGTTTGGTTTTATTTGTGATTCAAGAACCTAGCTTTTCACATCAAATCGCTAATAGTACGTGTGTACAAGAACGAAGAACAAGTACGCTTGTGCTTGTGAATCTTGGTGTTTGACTTCTTGGTGGGTCGAATTGTATAAACCCTAAAGTTAGGGTTTTGGGTTTTGGTTCTTGTTCTAATTACCCTTTGATTCTTGAATTGCTAAAAGGTACGCGTTTTCTTATTCGGTTAATTAATATACATGTATTATTCCTAATTACTTCCGCTGCATGCTTTGATGATGTTATTTGATTTTATATAATTGTTATGAGTATTAAATCCCAACAGATGTTCTTGTAAGGTGATGGGTGGTAGAGGTGTTGAGTTTTCAAGCTCTTTGAAAAGGGTTTTCAGAGATGTTGGAGGTGTTAAAAAGAATAGCTCTTTTGGGTTTATGTTTGAGGCTAGCTGGGTAGATTTTGATGGTGGGGATGGAGGGTGTGGTGGACTAGACAAGGGTAGCGAAATGGTTTTTGGAGTTTTAAGGAGTTCCGCTAGAGTGATTTGAGTGTCAAGTTGAGACTCGGTTGGTGAATGTGGTGGTGAGTTTTTAAGAGATGACGGAAGTGCTATATTGTAGTCATTTGGTCGATAGTGAGTAGTTGGTGATGAGTTATTTGACAAAGGTTTAGCTAAACAACAAGGCCGGATGCTAGTCCGAGTGGTTTTCCTAGTTTTGGGTGGTGGTGGTATTACGGAAGGTGCTAGGATAAAGTTTTGGATTTTTTGAAATGGGTTGTTTTCACTAGATAGTTCATCATTGTTTGAGGGTATTTTGGGAGACATGATGATGGTTGTTTGTGAGGTTGAAAGTGATGGATATGCAAGCATTTTGGAACCATATTTATAGAAAAAATAATACATTGCAATGAATGCTAAAACCAAAATATGGGCTATAATCTAATGATTAGATGTGAATTTAAGGTAAGTGATCATGAGAGCACAAGCATTAAGGAACATATTCATTAGTGACAAAGATAAAATATTAAAAATTTGAAAATCTTAAGCCAAAATAAGAAAAAGATGTGATAAAAAAGGCTACTGTAACACGGTTCCCATGGATCCGATCCTTCAGGGATCCATCCACCGTAAATGCTGGGATCCGGGGAACCGGTGTTCTCATGCAGCAGAAAAATATTGTTTTTGAAATCAATAGTTCCTAGTGTGTGCCTATATGGAAACCATATGGAGTTGCGGTTATCTCGACTCTTTAAAGAAAGAAAAATATACATAGAAGTGAAAAAATACGTATGTATATATATATACATGAGACAACCCGAAGACTCCTCAATTCATTTTTGCTTGATTGAATGTACCCGTAAACACATATTAGTTATTTATTCCCTTTAGTATTCAAAAGACATATGATATGAAATGAAAAAGGTTTTAACTTTGTATTAACGATAAGTAAAAGAGTTTTTGTCCTAGACGTGAGAGTGATTTAAAAAAAATAATACGGGGAGAAATATCTTTTAGAAAATATTTCGAAGAGTTTGTTGTATAGAAAATATCTTTAGTTTTGAAAATAAATCCCCATATTGCTAGTGAGTGGTGTGAAATAGATATCCTATACTCAGAAGAAGAGGTAAAGCAAAAGTTTATGTACCTTGTAGAGAAAAATTATTTCAAGACGACTGTTCCATAAGACCAAGACCTAGACGAAGTAAGTTGAATTGCTCCCGCTTCAACGGTTTGGTGAGGACGTCGGCTATGTTGTCTTCGGATGACAAATTTTCAATCGAAATGTTCGCTTTTTGAACATTGTCTTTTAAGAAGTGATGACAGATCTCTATATGTTTGGTACGAGAATGCAACACCGGATTTTTGCTAAGATCTATAGCACCTTTGTTGTCGCATAGAACGGCAATGTCACTTAGATGGATGTTGTAGTCAACTAATGCTTGTTTCATCTATAGTGCTTGTTGGCATGCTTTGCCGGCGGAGACATATTCGGCTTCTTTTGTTGAGATGGTTAATGCCGTTTACTTCTTTGAGAACCAAAATGTTAAGCAACACCCCATGAAAGTGCAAACACCACTTGTACTTTTTTCGATCAACATAATCACCTGCATGGTCAGAATCTGCATATACAATAATTTCTACCCCCGTCCCCTTAGGATACCATAATCCCAATTGAGTTGTACCCTTAATATATCTAAATATTCTTTTAACTCCTTCTAGATGTGAAGTTCTAGGGTCTTCTTGAAACCTAGCATAAAGACAACACTAAACATGATATCCGGCCGACTAGCCGTGAGGTAGAGAAGACTACCAATCATGCCACGGTATTTGGTGTTATCAACAGATTGACCGTCTTCATCTTTGGTGAGTTTGGTATCAGAGGACATTGGTGTTCTTATTGGTTTTGACTCTTCTAATCCGAATTTATTTAACACGTCTTTTATGTATTTGGATTAATTAAAGAAGATACCATCTTCTAGTTGTTTGATTTGTTGACCAAGAAAGAAACTTAATTCTCCCATCATACTCATTTCAAACTCATCATGCATGATTCTTGAGAAATCATCACACATGTCTTGACAAGTTGATCCGAATATAATATCGTCCACGTATATTCGAACAATAATTATTTGTGACTCCTTTTTCTTTGTAAAAAGTGTATTGTCAACTAACCCCATGGTATAGTTGTTTTTGATTAAAAATTCTTTGAGTCTATTATACCAAGCTTTGGGGCTTGTTTAAGACCATAGAGAGCTTTCTTTAGTTTCTACACGTGATTAGGTTTTTCGAAATCGACAAAGCCTGGAGGTTGAGATACATAAACTTCTTCATTTATAAAACCATTTAGGAAGGAAGTTTTAACATCCATTTGAAAGAGCTTAAGATCGAGAGCACAAGCATAAGCAAGAGGATTCTTATAGACTCTAATCTAGCTACGGGAGCATAGGTCTCATCAAAGTCTATGCCTTCTTGTTGGTTATATCCTTGAGCAACAAGTTTAGCTTTATTTCTAGACACGACACCGTTTACATCTAACTTGTTTTTATTTACCCATTTTGTTCCAATTATGGTTTAGTTTTTAGGTGGAGGGACAAAGTGTCCAAACGTTGTTAGATACAAATTGATTTAATTCCTCTTGCATAGTCATAACCCAAAATTCATCTTTTATAGCTTCTTGAGTGTTTTTAGGTTCTACGGTTGACACGAAGAAAAATAAACTACTTTGGTTTTGGACTTGAGACCTTAGAGTTCTTTCATTTAATTTTTCTATAACCTTTTCTACGGGATGATCTTTAGACTCTTTAACATTAATGATTTCATTGTTTAATGGTTCATCTTCCTTGTTTACATTTTCTTTTATTTCTAAGACTTCACTTTCGATTAACTCGTCATCGACAAGAGGTAAGGTAGTTTTAGGTGGACTCTCGTCAAATTTGACATTTAAAGATTCTTCAAATTTCATGGTTTCTTTATTTAGTATTATGTACGCTTTACTATTAGGAGAATATCCTAAGAAGATACCTTCGGTTGATTTAGCATCGAATTTAGTTAAATAGTATTTAGTGTTAAGTATGAAACATTTACTACCAAAGACTCGAAAGTGTTCTAACAAAGGATTTTTGCCTCATAACAACTCGTATGGAGTTTTTCCTAAGAATGGTCTAATCAAGACTCGATTTAGTATATAGGTTGATGTGTCGACGGCATTACACCAAAATTTTTGAGGAATAGATTGCTCATTAATCATGGTGCGACTCATTTCTTGTAGGGTTTTATTTTTCCTTTCAACTACCCTATTTGATTGTGGAGTGTGAGGAGCCGAGAAATTGTGGGTAATACCATTAGCAGCACAAAAAGCTCCGAATTGCACTTCATTATCAAATTCCTGACCATGATCCGTTCGAATTGACACAACATGACGTCCTAGTTGTCTTTGGATTTTCTTACTTAAGATTTCAAAGTAATCAAACGTTTCAGTTTTATTCTTTAAAAGTTTAGTTCTTGTGTACCTAGAGTAATCATCCACTATAACCAAGGTACAGAAGTTGCCTCCGTAACTTTGGATAGCGGATGGACCAAATAAATCAATATGTAGTAATTCTAGACACTTTGTTGTAGAAACCATATTTTTAGCTTTATGACTAGCATGGACTTGTTTTCCGATGTTACAATTATCACAAAAATGATGTTCGTATTTTAGTTTAGGTAGGTTTCTTACAAGTTCTTTGGATGATAGCGATTGAAGAAGTCACATATTGGCGTGACCCAATATTTGATGCAATAAGGTCGAAGTATCGTAGAGGTAAGACAAAGTTTGTCTTTTGGTTCGTTTCCAATTTTAATAACGTATACTCCATGTTTTCTAATGCCTCTTCCTATAGTAATACCATTTTTCAAGATTTTACTACTGGTTTCGCTAAAGAGTACATTGCACTTATTATCACATATTTGATCTATACTTAGTATATTAAAGTTTAGGTTTTCTACGTGACATACGTCGTTAATGGTCAAGGATTTGTGAGAAATTGTACCTTTTATGATGATTTTGCTTTTGCTATTTCCGAACACCACATTTCCTACTTGTCTTTGGATTTTCTTACTTAAGAGTTAAGATTTCAAAGTAATCAAACGTTTCAGTTTTATTCTTTAAAAGTTTAGTTCTTGTGTACCTAGAGTAATCATCCACTATAACCAAGGTACAAAAGTTTCCTCCCTAACTTTGGATAGCGGATTGACCAAATAAATCAATATGTAGTAATTCTAGACACTTTATTGTAGAAACCATATTTTTAGCTTTATGACTAGCATGAACTTGTTTTCCGATGTTACAAGCATCACAAAAATGATGTTCGTATTTTAGTTTAGGTAGGTTTCTTACAAGTTCTTTGGATGATAGCGATTGAAGAAGTCGCATATTGGCGTGACCCAATATTTGATGCCATAAGGTCAAAGTATCATAGAGGTAAGACAAAGTTTGTCTTTTGGTTCGTTTCCAATTTTAATAACGTAGACTCAATGTTTTCTAATGCCTCTTCCTATAG
Organism: Chrysanthemum makinoi; assembly: GCA_910596185.1. Classification (NCBI taxonomy): domain Eukaryota; kingdom Viridiplantae; phylum Streptophyta; class Magnoliopsida; order Asterales; family Asteraceae; genus Chrysanthemum; species Chrysanthemum makinoi. The sequence goes on along the minus strand of OU343220.1, from coordinate 193,772,453 downwards.
TAATACAATTTTTTAAGATTTTACTACCGATTTCGCTAAAGAGTACGTTGCACTTTTTATCAAATATTTGACCTATACTTAGTAGATTAAAGTTTAGGTTTTCTATGTGACATACGTCGTTAATGGTCAAGGATTTGTGAGAGATTGTACATTTTCCGATGATTTTGCTTTTGCTATTGCCGAACACCACATTTCCTCCATTTCAGGATTTGTATGTGGAGAACAACGCTTTATTACCGGTCATATACCTTGTGCACCCGCTATCCTTGATCCATTCGTCCGGATCCAAGTCAACGTTTAGGCCCACCTAAGAAAACAATTAACTTAAAAGTTTGGTCCCAATTTGTTCATGGGTCCATTGGTGTTATACATTTCATTCATATGAGGCATATACGAAAATGGTGAAAAGGCATTCCAAGGTGTATAGTTTTGAAATGGAAAGCCATTTTGTGAGTTAGGATTCCAGCCAATTTGATGGTGGTTATTTCAAGGATAAACATTATTTGGCCTTTTTATAGTTGTGTTTGGTTTAGAAAACGATGGGGTTTTGTTTTTCATAAAACTTTGACCTTGTTTTAGGGAAGGTGGTTGTTTGACATTTCTAACAGTCACAAGGGTTGGTTTCTTTTTGTTAATGATAACAAATTCGGTTCTAGAAGAGGCGGTTGCATTATTTTTACTATTTACTACTGCAGGTGCTCGGATCCCCAAATTTACACTAGCCGGATCCTTTTTAAAGGGATCCGTCGGATCCGGGACTACATTGGCTGGTTTTTCGATTGCTTTAACGAATTGTATTTCCTTAATCTCGCTAGTTGACGCAATATGTTCATGAATACCTATCAAGGTAATTAGTACTTAGTCTAGCAATTTTAGAATCAAGGTGATCAACTAGAATTTGAAGTTCTACACAAAGCTTGCATTCACTACTTACTTCTTTTCCTTTTTCCAGTCAGTCTCTTTAATTTATCTTTTAGTTCAAGAACTTCCTTTTCTAAAAGTTCATTTTTAATTTTCAAAAGCTTGTTTTTGTTAATTACCTTAAGACTAATTTTGCAAAGCTTGTTATATTCAAGATGTAAGGATTCATCATCTAACAATGAACTACTATAATATAGAGAGTCGGAACATACCTCGCTGGAGTCTTTTGCCATGAGACAAATTTCTTCCTTCTCTTCCTCACTCATTCCCCATGAACCACTCACGAACCCCTTTTGTTCGTCGCGTTTGGGACACTCACTAATGAAGTGATTTGGATCCCCGCATTTGAAACATTTACGTTCGTCCTTCACTTTCTTGTCGTCTTTGCTTTTCTACAACCCTTTCTTGTCATCATAAGGTTGCTTGACATATATTCCTTTTCTCCGGAAGAACTTCTTGAAGTCTCGTACCGCCATTGCATACTCTTTGTCTTCACTTTCCGAAGATGAGGTTTCTTAATCACTTGAGACTTTCTTGGCCTTTAAAGCGAGAAATTTATGTTTCTCTTTTTCTTTTCCTTCGAGACCTCGGAGTCTTTGGCGAGTACGAGCTCATAGACTTTCAGGTTGCCTATGAGTTCATCAAGAGTGAGGATCGACAAGTCTTTGGATTCATCAATGGCCGTCACCTTCGGTCTCCACTTTGATGGAAGTGCCCTTAGAAATCTCCTGACATGATTACGACTAGAAAAAGACTCATCAAGTGCTTGTAATGAAGTAATATAGTATTAAAGCTAGCAGAAGAATTATCAATACTATCCTCATCTAATATTGAAAATTGTTCATATTTTTAAACAAATAAATCAATTTTGTTGATTTTAACTTATTGATTTCCTTGGTGTGTTACAACCAAAGAGTTCCAAATTTCTTTAGCGGTTTTATGCATAGATATTCTTTCAAATTCCTTTTTGCGTAAGGCATTATATAAAACCATTTTTGCCTCACTATTTTTGGACGGTTTTTTCTTTTGGTCGTCGGTGAGACAATCATGAGAAATGTTTTCTTCATTGCCGGTTTTATCATCTTTTACAGTTGCTTGAAAATCACCTTCAACAATAATATACCAAAGATCAATATCTTTAGATTTCACATAAGTTCAAATCTATTTTTTCAATAAATAAAACTATTAGTTTCAAGTAGTGGAGGTCGTTGCATAAATTGCCCTTCTCTATAATTTTCAAAACTCATTTTGATCGAAAAGTTTTTAAAATACAATTTACTTTAAAACTTTTTGAAAACCTTGCTCTTGATGCCAATTGTGGAAAACTTGAAGGGGGGTTGAATAGTTTTGCCGATTTTAATTTAAGTTTCAAAGATTTAGATTCGATCTTATATGAATTCGTATGGATGGATAAATAGTATGAAGCAATAAGTAAAGTAAGTAAAGAAAGCAAGTAAAGTAAAAGGATAGAAACTAGCGACACAAGTGACTTATAGTTGTTCGGCTACAAGGACACCTTCCTTGCCCTACTCCACTCCCCGGGTACCCCACTCGAGAGTTCAAGCACTATGTCAACAAGCTCCTTCAACTTGACCGAGAAGCCTCACAACGTCGCTTACACTTTTTCCGATACAAAGCTAAATACCGAGTTCTTTCACGAGGTAGAACTAAACCTTTACACAACTATTACACAACAACTATGTGAAATATGAATTACAAGATATGCTACATAAATCTTGTGGATGGACAAATCAATCAATGAACCTTTGCTTGGATGACTTGTAGAATAGTGTGATCTCGCTTCGTGAAGGACCTATATGAGAATCACAACAAAAGATAGAAGAACTACTAGAATGATCAAATGATCAGAGGTTAGGAGAGTGAGATAATATATGAGAGAGTTGTAAGAAGAAGTGTGAGAAACAATGAAGAAATGGCTCACTATTTATAGGCACAAAAGCCTTATGTCCCACGGTTCTGGAGGATCCCTCACCCAAGGGATCCGGCCAGTGCATTTCCAAGGATCCGGCAGTCTGGGACAGAATAGTCCTGATTTTGGGTTGTAAACCGGGTTATGGGTTAAGGGTTATGAGACATGGGTATCCATGATACAAAGTTCATGACCCATGGCCCATAACCCATAACCCATAACTCGGTTTGCAACCCAAAATCCGGACTAAGCTGACCTAGCAACCGGATCCCTGGAATTGCATTGGCCGGATCCCTTGGGTGAGGGATCCACCGGAACCGTGGGACGGTAGGCTTGTTTTACCTATAAATAGTGAGCTATTTCTCTCTTGCTCACCAACTCTTTAGACATACTTTCTCTCTATGTTCTAACCTCTCTAACCACAGATCCAAAGGATCATTCTATGTAGTTTTATCTTTGTGTGATTCTCTAGGTTCCTCTTAAAGGTGAGATATCTACCTCTTGAAGACGTGTAAGCTCAAGGTCATGAGTTGCTAAGCTTCGTCATCACCAAGACCACTGAAGTGCATCTTGTTGATAGTTCTTTCCTCCCTCCATAGAGTGTCGTGTTTAAGGCATTAGTGAATGGTGCCGAAGGTGTACATTCGATATGGTGCGTCGATGTACAAGTTGTGTAGTTTGGGTTAAAGGATATTGATATCCTTTCTAGTATTGTAAAAAAGAGTGTGTCTCCTTTGGGTAGTTGTGTTGGGTAGTAGTTCCTCATTTCTAATGGAACTCGGTATCTAGCCTTGTACCAGATAAAGTGTAGGCGACGTTGTGATAGGTTTGGTTCTACCTCGTGGAAGAACTCGGTGTCTAGCCTTGTACCGGATAAAGAGTAGGCGACGTTGTGAAGGCTTCTCCGCCACATTAAGGAGCTTGTGTTGTGTAGTGCTTAGAAACTCTCAAGTTGGGTACTCGGGGAGTGGAGTAGGGCAAGAAAGGTGTCCTTGTACCCGAACCACTATAAATACTCGTGTTGTGGTTTTGTGTTCCTTTACTCTTTATCTCTTGCATGACTTACTTATAGGTTTATCTATCAATATCCAACACACGATCTAAATGGATTGACATAAGTCGATCTAAATACTTTAAAACGAAGTTTTAATCGGCAAAACTATTCAACCCCCCTTATAGTTTTCCACAAACAACAACGAAAGCAAAACAAATAGCAAAGGAACATTTGGTCGACAACAATGATATTTTATTTTTACCATATTTTTCTTGTACTTGATGAAAACATGGCAAGGAGTTTGTCTGACTTAGGGAGCGGAGATATAGGTGTTTATGTGTTAACCATTGTTATGAATAAAAAAGAAGACGTGTAGGATACTGAATATTTGGATTGGTGATTTGTTTGTTTATTTATTTCAGAAACTAGTTACTGGTAGGTTATTTGTTTAGTAGCACAAACTGTGATAATATGATAGCATGCAAAGTATATATGATATACTTGTACTACATGATTGAGATGATAACATGCAAAGGAGAAAACAATAATGACTTTGGAGTATAATAGGAGATGACAGTGGTATGTAAAGGAAAATGAGGCGTGATGTTGAAGCTTAATTTTAGGGTTTTGGAGATGTTGTGGAGATAGGTAAGTGTGACGTGGTGGTACAATGGTGGCGGCTTGATTACCGAGTAGGTCTCAAGATCATACATGCTCATGATACCAATGTTAAATTATGTTAACCCCGTGAGGTATTACAATTATCATCAGGTATTTATAAAGCAACATACCTGGAAACCCTAATGGACTCGAACCCATAGACAGGTTTGGCCTTATATTCTATCCACTAATACTCTTTACCATGGTTATCCAGTTCTTTGATCATAGTTCCCAATAGATCAATATTTTCTTTTACATAAGCCAGAGAAAGCCCTACCTGAACAGGTCTGGTAGGATCGGAGGGTCCTCAAGAAGGAGTTCTCCCATACCCTGTTCCCCCCATTGTTTAGGCGTGCTTCTTCCTTCGGATGAGATTTCCTTGCACCACCGTCCATTACTTAGGATACATAGATTTGTATAAGGGTCCGTTTGAAGCAATTTTCCGTAAGCACTGCTTGAGCCTCTCGACCTCAGAGATTAATGCTAATTCCTTTGTCCTTCGGACTGAAATAAGAAAGAATACCTTTAACTCGCCCTGGGTTTTAATCTGAGACCAAACTCCGTCGTGAGAATAAATATATGCTTGGTATGAAAAATATGCGAGAATGTAGGAAGAGGAATAGACAGTCTCTATCGAAGTATGAGAGTGTGTGTCATTCACCTGAGTGAGTCTATATCAGAGTATGGGAGTACGTGTCGTTCACCTGAGTGAATGACTTTATTTATACCACATATACTTGGCTCCACGACATGAGCATTGTTAAGATGAGCTTGTCGTCTAGGAGCAGCATGTATATCGTTGATGAGATTAAGCGCTGCCTTAGGTATCATCTTATCTTGATGTCACAAATGACCGTTATGGATCACTCTACTTTATTCATACATTATCGTACAACAACTGTTTGTTCCAAATTTGTTACATTTATGTGTGATTATCTCCTCTAATTATCCGGAGGAGAGGATATCTCATCCCAAGGTTTTTGCAATTTTATCTTGTTCCAAATTTGTTACGCTTCTAGCCAAAGTAGTGTGATAAAAATCAGAGCAAACCCAATCTCATTGCATTTAATAAGATTTGTCATCACTTTCACTCTTCCAGAACCAGAAAAAAAAAAAAAAAAAAAAAAAAAAAATTATACCATGACCCCCCTTTAAATGAAAAAATTAAAATATCAAGGAAGCCAATCTCCCCACACGCCGACCGCGCACACACTCACACACACACAAAAATATCTTCAACTCTTTCTTTCCTAAAGAAAAGAAAGCAACCGACTTTAAGGAAATCTGGGCCCCACAAACACTCATTTATTAAATCCAAAATACTGAAAGATCATTCTTGATCATCTTTTAGTTGGTTGATGTGAAGAAAGAAAGAAAGAAAGAAATGGATCGGAGTATGAGTTCATCGGGTATGGATTTACCAATTATGCACGACAGTGACCGCTATGATTTGGTTAAAGATATCGGGTCGGGTAATTTCGGTGTTGCTAGGCTTATGCGTGATAAACAAACTAAAGAACTTGTTGCTGTTAAATATATTGAACGCGGTGAAAAGGTAACTTCTTTATCTTTCCATTTTGGGTTTTGACTTTTTACTGTTTCTATATATGGATATTTTTTTACCTTTTTAGATTAATCTGTTAATGGTAGTTGGGATTAGTTAATATGATGATAATTGACTAGTTAATATTTGAAATTTGTTGATACTAGTAGTATGGACTTGAGTCTTTGATTTCAAGATTGATGTTATAAATTTGACTAAAGTTGGTATTTTGGAAAAACCCGAATTCGTGATAGTGTTAGGATGTTTGTATTATTGGTTTTCTGTTGCGTCAAGATGTAAGAATTTACGGAATGCGAAATGTGTCCTGATATTGTAAATGGAACTATTTTTTACGTAATAAGTATGAGGCTGAGTGCTGTGTATAAGTTAGGATATTTGGGTAAAATCAAGATTGAGGGCTTGAGGCCATGTTTTGTGGTACTATGTGTATTAGTGTGTTGACAAGGCCTGTTATTTATAGGATTGCAGCTTGAAGTGGAATATGAGCTTCACTCGCATCAAGAGTAGTGTGTGAATTATTGAAGTTTGTTGGTTATTGGATTCCTATCTAATCAACTGATGTTTGTTTTCAGATTGACGAGAATGTTCAGAGAGAAATTATTAATCACAGGTCTCTCAGACATCCGAATATAGTCAGATTCAGAGAGGTGTGATTATTTTCGCTCTTTCGTTTTTTAATGGTCAATCAGGGTGCACATTACTTATTGTTCTTATGTTATATATGGTTGCAGCTCATATTAACCCCTACCCATTTGGCGATCGTGATGGAATATGCTTCTGGAGGGGAACTTTTTGATAGAATCTGTAATGCAGGGCGATTCAACGAGGATGAGGTTCTTATTTTATTAATCTCATAAGGCGTCATTTGTTGTTTCTCTTACTTGCAAATGTTCACTTTTTTTGTTGATTTTCGCAGGCCCGATTCTTCTTTCAACAACTGATATCTGGAGTTAGCTACTGCCACTCTATGGTAATTGAAACTTATTATTTTCTAAATTTTCTCTTTTTTCCTAGTTTTTCTACTTATGTAAAACCTAATCCTGTTGCTTTTCATTACTGAAGCAAGTTTGTCACCGAGATTTAAAGCTAGAGAACACATTGTTGGATGGGAGCCCTGCTCCCCGATTAAAGATTTGTGATTTTGGGTACTCTAAGGTAGTTCTCTTTACAACTCTTGCTATCTTGTTATACATATTTGGGCTAAATATATTCACATTTTTTTCTTGGTGCTGTATTGTAGTCATCGGTGCTGCATTCACAACCGAAGTCGACAGTTGGTACACCAGCATACATCGCTCCTGAAGTACTGCTTAGGCAAGAATATGATGGAAAGGTAGCTTCATTTGTATACACGTTTGTTTCATAGTCTGTAAGTATGATTTTGAAGTCTTTGATCAATTAAATCTCTGATTTCAGATTGCAGATGTTTGGTCATGTGGAGTGACATTATATGTTATGCTCTTTGGTGGCTACCCTTTTGAGGATCCTAATGAGCCAAAAGACTTCCGGAAGACTATACATGTATGGTGTAGACAAATTTTGAACACTTCCATTTAGATTGTCATATTAATTGACTTATAAAAGTTGCCATCTACAGAGAATTCTTCATGTTCAATATGCGATCCCAGAGAATATTCAGATCTCCCCAGAATGTCGCCACCTTATATCAAGAATATTCGTTGGAGACCCTGCACAGGTTAGTTATATTAATCTTTTGATGGTATCACGCACGTGTTTTTTGACATCTGCGGTTACTATTTAGTATTGAGCTAATTGCACTAACCGACGGTGTTTCGATTCCTGTTTCTGTTAACCAAGCTAGGTCAGACAAAACTCAATAGTCATCAAAAGTTGCATAATTTTAATTACCCAAATATCTGATTTTCACGCGACACATTTTTGCTGCAACAAAAAAGCCAACGTAGCCGAACATTACTAACACTTCAGCTGCCACGTCACTGTTTTTACCAGTTACCAGTCAAATTATCTTTATCAGAAAATCTGAAAGTTGGTTGCTATAAATCAGTTTTTTATTTTTTATTTTCTTGTTTTTGAGATTTTGATTTGAATGCTTTGGAAGATATCAGTGACTATAGTATATGCAATTAGGCCTTTGTTATCGCAATAGATTTTGCATTATAACTGTTGCAATTCCTTGTGTGGCTCAGAGAATCACAATGGATGAGATAAAGAAAGACCCGTGGTTTCTGAAGAACCTACCTACTAGCCTGATGGATGAAGATAAGATGATAAACAGCCAGTTTGAGGAGCCTGATCAACCTATGCAGAGTGTTGACGTTATTATGCAAATTATTTCTGAAGCCACCATTCCACCTGTTGGACTGTATGATCTCGATATGATGGATGATGATCTGGACGATTTTGACTCTGACCCTGATGAACTTGATATTGATAGCAGCGGTGAGGTCATATACGCCATCTGAGGGTCCAGTTTATACGAGTCTGTAGTGTGTACCTGTGAGGTTCATGTATGTAGAATCATTTGTCGGTTTGGGTTGGTTGTGGTTTTTGTATCTTGGGTACGTCTTTTTTCTCGGCCCGAGTCCCATTGGGCAATTCCACTTGGAAAAAAGACTGGACCCTTTTTTTATCACCACCGGAGTTAAATTTGTATACCGACTCGTTTTTGGAACTTGTGTACTTTTTTTTATAACAGAATGACCAAATTTGGAGCTATGTATAACTTTTATTGCATAGATTGTGATGTTGCTGATGCTGTGTGCGCATACTGGAATGAAGAGGAAATTTACATCAACTTTTGTTCAAACAGAAAAGGTATTAGGCAACAATTTTTGTTCTTTTAACCATTTTCATGTCACCTCTTTATATAAATGGCACAATAATTATCACTTAAATTGCAAGAGGCATATATCAAAGTGTAGTTGCTGGTATATGACTTTCCATCTCCATTGTTCATATCATTAAACGGGACGCAAAAAATTCCAAACATGGATACCATTGTGCCAGGATTTATTCCAAACACTTCAAACTTCTGAGCAACCTCAACTCTTAATAATTTGTATGATAATAAGTGGACTCGCACAATATAGTAATTCGTGTACAGGACCAAGATTTAAGACAGCTTCTAGAGTGCATCAAGTATGCAAAAAGAAGGCACTTCGAACTTGTGACCTTCAAGGTATGATCTAAAAGATGAATTAAATTACCATCCAGAAAAATTATCTACAGGCCATGGCAACCTTTGATACAAGGTTCCGTAAGATTAGGTTACATGAGGTTTATTATAAGTCAAACAATGTTGCGTTTTCAACAGTTGAGTAAAGTTTCTGTATGCTGAGTGTTTAACATATTTTGAAGTTGATCTACAGCTCGATGCTCCATCATAGAGATAATATTGTCACAAAGGGGGGGATCATACAAGGTAAGGGATGACTTGAATCTCAGAAATACATTATGCTGTTTGGTTTCATTTTTTATGTCGTTTTTAGAGTAGAAACACACTTTATTGATATATAAGACACAGTTTACATAATACGAACTATCGATACAAGTATTGGATAGTATTACAACTTTAAAGTAGAATTGTAGTTTAACAAGGACAAGTAGTACATATAAACTTTTTAGCACCTCTGGTCAAGGGATCTCACTGGCCAACTATTTTCATGAAGGTTGCAAATCGATCATCTTCAACTATGTTTATCTTTAAATCACATAGATAGCTCTCGAAATAGCTCCATAGATATGATGTCTCTTCGTCACATATCACATCTTCTAACAGAGACAAATTGGTCACAGAATCCGGTAGCTCTTCCAATCCACGACAACCACTCATCTTGAGCACTCTCAGCGCATTTAGCTCACCAATCTGATCAGGCAGTGAGCTTATACTCAAACAATCAGATATATCAAGAAATATTAAATTACGAAGGTTTCCAATTGAACTTGGTAATTTAGCTAATCTTGTGCACGAATGAAGTCTCAGTGTTTCCAATTTTGACAGACTTCCTAACTCTTTTGGAAGATTCTCAAGCTCATGACAGTTGGTAATGCTGAGTTTTTCAAGTTGATCGAGACTGCATATTCCAGTTGGTATTTCTTTCAAATCATAACATCGATCAAGTTCAAGGTCAAGGAGTTTTGGTAGCATTGGAGGAGCATCAACAGGACACTTATCTAAAGCATTACCAAACTCACACATGATAAAGGAGAGCTTCTGCAAATTCTTCAATTCGAAGATTGAGTGGATCGAGGGAGAAAGTGAGACGTGTTCGAGTCTCATTCTTTTTAAGTTGCATAGAAAACTAATCAAAGGAAGCTCGTGTAACACACAAGGATAAATTCCGTAGCTTGTGATGTCTAAAACCTTCAACTGAATCATTTTTGAAATGAAACAGGGCAATGCATATATTAGACTTCTCACATTCAATACCAAAACGTCAAGTTTTGGTGCTTTCAGATCAAACCACATAGACGAGAATGTTTCATCTGCAGAAAAAAAAATATCCTCAAACAGTTAGTAAATTTACTCATAGCAAATGGATCTTTTTCTTGAATTAGTTATATAACAAAAAGGAACCTGTTGTAATAGATAAAAGGCGGGCAGCAATGGGTTGTTGTGTTTGTTTAATACACCATGTGGGTACATTGTTCCCATTGAATTCGATGAACACTCGTTTCCGGTGTGCAATTGGCTCTTGACTGCTCAGATGTATGGCTAATGCTCTAAGCAAATCATGTTGAGTCACAAAATGCTCGTTACAATAACCTTCTAGTTCACTAGCATCTTTCCTGAAAAAATCAAACCAGAAATCAGTTGACCAATGGAGACATAATTAAAATAAACAAAATGATAATTTACATCCTATAACAATTTGTTTACCTTGCGAGAACAAGACTGATAAGATTTCTAGAAGAAAGCTCTAGAAGATATTCAATGGTATACATTCCTTCTTCATCCAAATTGTATAGCTCGACCCACATATCCATTAAAGCAGAGGCTGCAATCTTTTCATCTTCAGGAAATGAACCCAAATCAAGGAAACATTCCCGGGCTATAGGAAACTCTTCCAGTGCATCAACACTGGCCCGAAGACTAAGGAACAAGGTTTTGTTTGTATCAAAAATTGATTGACCATCAGACCATTTCTTTAGAGTTGTTCTCCACTTAAGCACACCTTGTCCGCATAGTGATGCACCAATAACAGTAAGGGCCAATGGAAATCCCTTGCAGCATTTGACCATCTAAATCAAAAAATGCAATCCAAGTTTATTCATAATACAGTCATGTGAAAAAATATATATATATAGCTCATACAAGAGGATCAGAAAATGTCATCTGAACCTTTACCTTGGTCACAAGATCATCAGGCACATTAATGGGAATCCCGTCATAAGGAAATGCAGAGTAGCAAAGAAGGGTTCTTGCGTCTTCATCATTTAACAAGGTCAATTCGTAAGTCGAACCAAATCTTGGAAACAAGAATCGTGATGTGACCAAGATTTTGTATCCCGGTATAGAGAATTTAAGATCCTGGATTATGGATTCAGATTCGGACCACACGTCATCCAGAACCAGCAACATCCTCTCTGGTCCCATTTGTCTGAGCACATTCTCAAGTTGGTTTTTTGCCTCTTCATCAGTTTGGATCTCATAATGCTTTACATTTAAATATTGGGCAAATAGTTTCTGTACGATTGTCTTGAGGGAAGTCGTTCTAGATACAGTCACGTAGAATATGTTTTCCCCAAAAAAGCCTGTACATATAGAAGCACACAACAGTCAAGATAATGCGCATGTATATATTTAAACTTTCATCATCTATCTGGTTATTGGATCATGTTCGAAGTCAGTAAAATTTGTTTTAGCAAGTAAAATTTGGGATTCTTTTTGTTTCTTTTTGAAATTAGAGGACTTGCGAAGTTGCAATTCCCCATCTGCAACCAATTTTATGTCTAAATTTGGGTTTCGAATTTATTGATCTTTAATTTTTAGTTAACTGCAATCGAAATCACAATTGGTCAGCAATCATTTCTGTTATCAATTACTTATTTACATACTTGACTATTCTTTTCTGTACTAAAAGGGTAGGATTTGATGCAATGCACTTTAGTTACTATGTGTAAATATTAAAATTTCCAATAAACAGAAACATAAGTACTCCATAAAATAATAGATGTTGATACCTTTAACATCATGATCATGACATAGCATTTTTATCAAGGTAGTCTTGCCACACCCACCAGGAGCTGAAACCGTCAGCACCTGATTCTCATCTTTTATCAGCCTGCGCTTCACTTCTTGAAGATGAATATCCAATCCAACAACAAAATCCGGAAGCCCCGGGACACTACAAGAGCTAGAAAAACCACCCGCACTTTCTGTAACAAGTGAAAGTACTCGATCCATTTTATCTCCCAGCGCATTGATCTCCATCAATGTCCTCATACTCGGACTCACATTCCCCACCAACTCGCTCTCGAAAAACCTCCATAACTCATGATCCAAACGAATCAACCGACTCACATGAACAATCTTCTTATACACATTCCAACATTTGATTGTCGTACACTTCATAACTAAACTTCGCCCATTATCCACATAAAAGATAAACATTTTAATCTCGTTTTCGGGACGGTCCAACACTTTGCTCAATCTACCACTTCCATACAATATCGGCTGGATGGTTGTTAAAGTTTTCTCAAGGCGTTTAAGCAAAGTTCGAAACTTAGCAGTTTCAAAACTTACTGACAATACCACTTTCTGTAACTCTAAAATGACTTGTATTACAGCTGCCTCATTAGCAGTCATCTGTATATAGCCCATTTCAGTTAAAGCAGGTATTTTGAAGGCAGTTATATACGCAGTAAATAAATAAACACTAGCAAGAAGCTAGATATTACGACAATAAATGATAATTCCGATGGCAAAAATCGCAGTATTAGTAAGCAGTGGCAAGTAAAGTATTGTTTTGTTTGATAAAGTAAAGCGTTAGAATTTTAATGCTTGTTGCTTTTTATAAAAAGTGCCAAAACTAAGAGATATAGAAGAATTTAAGCGAAGCACAGAAATAACTGAAATGCAGTAAATTAAAACCAGAAAGCTTGGTATGAGTTAAAGTAAAATTAGGACTCGACAATATATATAAGTGCAACTAGTGTAATTTATGAATATGTAACTTTTGGTGAAAATACGTGAAGAATTCGAATTATATCTGATGCAATTGGCGTGTCGAGCGTGTAAGTGTCGTTAATGAACGTTAAAGGCTTCCTGGAGGGAGGGAGGGCCATTATTTTTTTAAAATAAAAACGGAAGAAGGTGAACGGAAGTGTGAAGGATGAGGACGGGGAATGTTCCTGATTTTTAACTTTGGGTTCCTTTGGTTCATATAATTTCCTTTTGGACCCTAGACTCTCTACTACTTATAATTCATTTTTTAAATTTAAATACTTAAAATTTGAGTAATATTTATTGCTTCTAATATCTCTTAAACTGAAATATATTTAAACTAGCAAGGTACCCGCGCGATGCGACGATGGATACCCAGTGATTAAATTTTCCAGCGAACAAATGTTATTTTATTTTGAGCTGCTTGATTTCGGATTTATGTTTTGGAAGCTTAATTATATTGTACATTGTGGTTAAAGAGTTGTATATTTTTGTGAAGGGGTGAATTAAATTGTGTATTAATTGTATGTATTGAATAGTGTGTTTTTAGTTTTATTTGTATTTGTACATTGTGCTTAGGTAGTTGTGTATATTTGTGATGAGGTGTATTAATTGTATCTATGTAAGAAACAGTATTTGCTTAAAATCAATTGTGCTTTACATAGTTGTACATTATGTTTTATAAGTAGTATTTGCTTAAATTCTAATTTAGGAAATGTTAAACTTATAAATAAGAGAGAGCGTCATCCTTCTATTATAAGTAGTATAGATGTCAAGTTTTACTATTTTACTTTCCAGTTTAAAACAAGTTTAAGTCCCACGGTTGTTTAATAAATGCTAATCTCTACTACTTTTAAAATGTTAATATTTTAAATAGCAAGTTTTTAATATTAGTCGATCTGTTTATCAATTTTTTTTTAAAAAAAAAAAGAAAAAAAAAAGAAAAGGAAAACTGTTTCTCCATCTATACTATATTATAAAGCATTTGGGACATTCCTAAAAAGGAAGGCTTAAAAAATTAAGATTCAACACTTGCTAATAATTGAAAATTTTAATAAGTACATCTATAATAGCATTTGTTGCAACACTTTAAAGCATTTTTTTTTACATGTTTAAAAAAAAAAAAAAAAAAATACAAAGTAATTTAATATAAGAAAAAAAACATCCATAACAATAAATACCTAATAAATGTTATTTTTAAAACACCCATAATATGAAAAATACTTGTTATTATACATATTGTACAAACTAATAAAACACACAAATCTTCTTGCAATTTATATGTAAACAAGTTCATGGTACATATGATTTTAAAAAACGGACCGGGCCAACGGGTTCAACCGGAAACCGGAGTCACCACCGGTTCGGCTAGCCCATAAAAGTCGTCCGAAAATGATATTGTTAAATCAATAGAGTTTAAAAATGCATACTAAAATACAATGTTCAAAAAATATTATTAAATCGCAAGAGTGCCTCGAGAATCAACATATGCGCCTTTTGGAATTTTTTTTTAATAAAACTTACCGTAAAAACTAAAAACTTTGTTTTATAAAAATCGGAAGATGTTTTCAAAGCAAAGGATGCAAATTGCTAAGTGCTAATTATATATGTTATATATATATATATATATATATATATATTTGAATATTAATAATTATACTTTTTAAAGTAACCTACATGATTTATTGAATATTTATTTTTACTTTATCTTTATAAGTAATCTTTTAATTGTATCATCCATCTATGTGGGACAAATTTAACAAACATTATTTTTGAGAACTAAATTTTCTTAGTATAATGTACGTGATTTTTAAAAGTAGCTATAGTGTTATTATTTAATAAAAACTTACGACTACGAGCTATTGTTAACTACTTTTTTCTCATACCTTTACAATATACCTACTATCAACTCATTATTGTCACCACATCACGTGGATAATCTACAATTTTTATATGAAAAATTTTGTTATTGCATAACCGTATTCAAAACTAAAATTACCGTCGTCCGTATATCTATTGTATTGTAAAATATAGATCTAAAAAAGAATTTCGCTCGAATATTTTAATTGTATGACGGCCGCCGCTGCAACGCACGGGTACCCTGCTAGTCAATACTAATTTATACAGTTGCTCTTAAAGAGTGTTTCTAAAAATTAAAAGCTTAAAATTGAGTAATGTCAGTAAACTATTGTACTCTTGATTAAAAATTATAACATCATCTAAAACTAAACTAATTTATATTACTTATAAAGCATAAATGCTCATTTTTTAAATCTTGAATCTTGAAAACTTAATTTAATGTAGTTTGCCTAAGTATCCCTTAATGCACACCTTAAGTTTGATCAATTCTAAACTTAACAACTTTTCAAAAACATACATTATATTAATTTTAAAAAACACACGCTTTGTATTTCAAAAAATACACGCTTTGCATCAAAGGTCAAACCAGAATCACGATTTGGCATGTACAATTATTTGCCGTTATACACCGCCGCTTTGCACGGGTATACGTCTAGTATTTTAAATATTGTTTAATCCTAAACTTTTTTATTTTTTGTTCAAGTCTTGTTTAAGACAAGATAGTTTATAGTTGTTTATTGTGAGATGGTTAGTTGTCAATTTTTTTTTAAAAGAAAAGAAACTATAATTAGATTACTAAATGTTAAAGTTGTTGTCTAATAAAGACAATGTTACTAGATTAACACTTAACATTATCACTTTTTCTTTTTTAATTTGTATTTTAGCCCCAAACATGTATAGCTTTTTTATTTGCAATCTCTTAAATTACAGTTTGACATCTGTAATTTATACTTTTAGCTTTGATTATGATATTTATTTAAATTTAGTTAACCCAAAATATGTTAGTGGAAATAACAAGTTTATGTCTAAATTTTTTGACGATTTTACGACTTGAAAATATAACATCCTGAAAAATGTATGTTTTCGTAAGTTCCTGCAAAATGAAGTTTTATAAAAACTTGAGCGACCATGAGATTTTAGATATTTGAAAGCTGCCACAACGCACGACTTGAATTTTACTCGTTCCAAACATGAGCGAACCAACCGGAAAAAAACACCACAAAATACTCTTTGTTAAGTTAAAAGTATATAAAGGTCGTGTATTTTCTTCTTCTTGTTTTGACGATATACATATCATATTTTGCCAGGTATAAATATACTATTCCGAAGACATTGGGAATAATTGTATGCGCGTTGTGTTTGAACTATTAAGAATCTATAACGGTACGTCATGTTGTGCAACATAAGTTTTTCTTATAAATCATTAATTCATATATAAACTTTACCATTTAGTCATATTATAAATTAGGATAAGGATCTTTTCATGTTTATTTGAACAGGATATGTCATGTTGTGTTTCATGTGATTATACATTTGAATTAAAATAAAATTAATGTTTTGGAATAATGACAATGTACAATCAAATAAAACACAATATGACCTCTCATATTCAAATTAACATGAGATGATACTTATCCTATAAACTATATAAGGTTTATAATTGGATCTACAATCACTTTTAGCTTCTTTTCATTGGTTATAATCGCATTTTTTCTCATCTTATAAACTAACTATTGCATAAAAGGTTTAGAGGTATAACCAATGTTTTGAAAACCGGGTTTATAATCGACCCGGTCGAGTCACCGGTCACCGGGTCAACCGGTTCGACCGCCGGGTCAACCCGGTTTTCCGTTAAAAAAATAAAAGATAAAAATAACCGGTTCGACCACCGGGTCAACCGGTTCAACCGCCGGGTCAATCCGGGTCAACCCGGTTTTTATAAAAATATTTTGAAAAAAACCAAACCCGGCCGGGTTTCGAGAACCGGGTTAACCCGGGTCACTCAAAACCCGGCGGGTCTAACCGGGTAACCCGGTTTTAGAAACTCGGGTTTTTTTGCCCGGAACCGGTCCAACCGGTTAACCCGGCCGGGTCGACCCGGGTTTCAAAACATTGGGTATAACCATGTCACTACAAACTTCTCTCAACTTTCAATAGAGGTGCTGTTAGAATAAATACCTAGTAGTTGAATAAAAACATAAAAATTTTAGTTCGCAATTTTTAAAGTTTGGTGAACAATTAGGAAACCGTGGCAAAGATGGATGCCATTTTTTACATTTTATAATTTAGCTTCATTGCAATATTTTCATTAAATAAAGAATCTATATATTCATTTCAGTACGTTTTATATAAGGATGAGTCGTTTTGAATAAAAACTTGAAACTTTTACTTGGAATGGGCAATCCCAATGAGCAGTTAATTTGCCAAAATGCCTTTAATCATGTTAAATACTAAATCACTTGCGAAGTAAAAAATTTTGGAAGCTGTGTCAATTCGCTCATGCATGTGTTTGCATTATTTGCGTGCGTCTTATCCACTTATTATATTTCATCTATAAATATTGTGTGAGTAAACATATTTTGATATGATCAACGATGGGGTTGAAGAGCTAGGATAACTGCATGCAATTAATACATGATACGATTTGATATTGTATACTTATATGAACAACACATAATCAAACAAATGAAACACTAACCTTTTCTTTCTTAAGTGTTGCAGTATTTAATTTTACGAATACAACGTAACTAAATTAACCTGCAAGCTATAGGGTGCAACTTTTTATCGAGCAGGACCAACGTGGCTTGCCTCTATCAGTGGCTAGTGGAACAAAGTTGATTAGTCACAAAAATAATTCAAGACTAGGGTTTTCGCTCAACTGCATGCACGTATACGTGCAACACTAGGTCTCTTAGGAATGTTAATGAAGATTTTATGTAATGTTTAATTAACATTCATGCATCGATAACGCTCTTTATATAGACAGAAGACTTAGACCCTGGTGCGTGTTCATACTACTGTATTATGTAGAGAGTAAATTACCTAGATGGTCCATGTACGTGCTATATATAAACCTAATTATTGGTTTAATTGGTCTCCTAATTTCTATTTCTTAGAGGATTAATCCTATAACTAACGGTTACTTTTTTACATGTGAACGACTGAAATTCGATTCCGATCGATAATGTTTATGGTATAGTTAACTGTAGCTTATAATGATCACATACAAATTAAACTAACAATAATAAATTTAGCTAGGCTAGGTATTTAATTACAACTTGATTAAGTACAAGTAACTGATGTATTGACTACTCAAATGAAAAATCTAACTTGAGCGTTACACATTGTTTCCTTACTTTTTGTAACAGCAAGGGATTAATTTGAAAAATCTAACTGATGTATTAAAAAGATAATCAGAATCTGTGACAACATTGGGAATATATCAAAAGCAACAGAAAAGCAGAAGCTAACTAAACGTGTAGTGCTACATTGGAATCATTAAAGTTTAAGCAACCTTGAAACTGCATGTAGCCTTCCCTGCGTAGCAAGTGTCTTCAGGGGTTGCAATTCCATTCAATCCAGGGCAAGTTGTGGTTTGGATGTGTCTTCCAGTTTTTTACACGCCCTGATCCATTAATTGGTTTCTAAAACGAAAACTCATATTACTGATCGAATCTATGTATGCTCTAGAATGTAGTTTGAATGACGCACCTATTTTCGAGGTGAAATATAGGTAACTGACTTGAATTGGCAAGTGCATGTGACTTGAGATTGTATTTACAGAAATATAGGTACTTAATCCACACCATCGAAAAACATTAGCCCACACTCCTTCGCCATTTGACAGGCCACAAATAGTCTCAGTTTCACTATTATAGATTCATCATAGATCGAGTGAGCATAGCACTAAGTTAGATCCACCCATTTGTTGTCAAGATATAATTAGCTCTATACTAGTTCACGATTTCCTTCCTTCCACGAATGAATATATTATGCAAACTGTTCAACCACGTCTTTTCATCAACAACTGATCGAGAGATACTTGTTGTGTGTTATAAATCTCAAATATTTCCCATTACTTTTATAGCATATAAATCACTAACTATTACTCCGACCTACAAATCTTTTCACTTGGTCTAACTAATACTCTCTCACCATGAAGTGAATTAAAGGAATCTGGTTTAATTCAAGTCACTATTACTCTTAATTATTGCCTTGAGAGGCTGACCAAGCATCCAATCATCGGTTCAACAATACCTAGTCCCAAAAACTGGATGTCGCGTTATGATTAGTTGACGAATTACAAAGGTATATATCCATCTGTAAGAAACAATTCAATTCAAGTCTCGTCGTTTAATTGGATCTCTAGTAGGAGTAAATTGTTTCTTTTATGCAGTTGGATAGTGTACAGTAATTCCTTATCCTTGATATTGAAATTGCTTTGCTAGCTTGTTGTTAGTTTTTATATACGCATCGCCGTTAAAAAAAAAAAACAAAGAAAAAAAAATAGCAGTTGTACTAGTGGCTTCCTTAGTTCCTAATACAACCATCAACCAATTGCAGTTTCCATATCTACTCTCTATTTAGGTTGTTTCTTCGCATTTGCATTGCATTTGCATCGCATTTACATTGCATTTACTTGGTATTTGAGTAGTTCATTATACTCATGCAAGTGGTTAAGTTGAAGGTTTCATATATATGATTACGAAGAAATTAACAATACATTTTCATCTCGATCAGCATGTGAAGTAAATTACTGTGAATACATAAAAAACTAAACAATAAAGGGATTCCAACGTATACGGACTTGCTTAATTAAAACTTGAAATTATATATATAACTGTAGTTTTGTGCCGTTGTCATAATAAAAGAATTGTAGATTTTGGGAAATTAAGCTTTTTGAAGTAAAGGGATCAAGTAACAAAATTTTGTAAAGACAGAGGATCAATTATGTATAAACAAAAACAAAAACAAAAAGAGATGCGACCGCACGTGCAATCACGATGTATGCAAAAGAGGATCAACCGCGGCTTCTCTCATTTATGAACCGGAACAAATACAATTAGGTGCACAATTTTTTTTTAACCGTACTATAATAAAGTTTAAAATGCTAACTAAATAAGACTTAAAACACAATTTGATGGACCGGGGTCACTTAAGATATATTTGAGAAAAAAATTGATGTTTTTTCTTAAAACTAACACAAATTCGAAAAAATTCATAGATATCCCGGGCACCCACGAGACATCCCCTGGCTCCGTCCCTGCCTCATACCGGATTTGTCACAACTTCTCGATAGAAAATGCATGCATGGCCATATATTGTCAAATAAAGATAACTTCTAACATGGCGTCTTATGGATTTATAAAATTTTTAAGGGTTTTGGACGAAATCACATATTATATATACTGCAACTAGTTATTTAAACGTTCTTATATATTACTCACTTAAGATATGTTTTCATATAAAATTTTTTTTCATGAAAAATATGTGTACACATGCATATAATTATTAACGGGACAAATTTTGAGGCCCATAAAAATTTTTAGGCCTTGAACAGTCGCTCACCTTGCACATCCTCAAAGACGATCCTGACTTCGATCTAATAATGTGGAACAGTCCGGTCATTAATTTGCTAACCTATATTATTGACCGATAAACTTGCAGAGCATTTCACAAATTGGTTTGAAATGTCACACATGAATATACATCTAACCGTATAATTATACAAAGAATTTATGTTTTTTTATGTAGATTTTGTTTGATGACAAAGTACAAAGACATAAAGTCATATGTATGATTTAGTTGCCGACGAAATTTGCGACTTGGGGTTGTTATACATGAATTCAATTATTATGTGCATCTGAAGCGAAGCAGCTGTATCTGTATCATACACGTATAGGAGTAGTTTTATCTGAGACGTGTATACCTGTCAATCTGTCATCATGATTAGATCAAATGTATTGTGATAAGAGCATTTGAAAATGGAAAAGCTAATGCTATAAAGCTCTGTTTAATGTAGTCATTTTAAATTTGAGCCAAAAAGTCTTACAGAAATACTCACTTAATAAGGATATTAATAACATGTTCTAGCTTAGGTTGATACGAAGATATTAAAAAAACATGCATTGTATATGATACGAATATCTGGGTAAACTTAGCTTTCATCTAAAGATTGTCTTACACGACAAGATATATACGGAGTACTTGATTCTTAAAATGTTTCTTCTTCGTTGGCATAACGATTGTCTTACACGAAACATCTTTTCTGAAGTTATTATTTATTTTTAGAGTAAACTGCAAAATACATCCCTGTGGTTTACAGTTTCTGAGACCTTACATTCTTGTCATAAACTATTGGCAAGTTACATCCTTCGTTAGCCAAACGTTAGCTATTCTACATCGCTTGTCACTAACTCTGTTAGTTTTCTTCGTTAAGTGCTAACGGGAGGGCTGTTTTAGTCTTTTTACTCATACGAGGGATGTATTTTGCAGTTTACTCTTTTACATATAAGAAGGATGTATTTTGCAATTTACTTTTATACTTTACTTTTTTTTTAATTATTATTATTATTATTAGAGTTAACTATTTATATAAAAAAACATTTTGTCGAAAATATTATAAAAAATTTCAAAAATTTTATAAAAATTCCGAAAATTTTATAAAAAAATTTATAAAAAATTCCAAAAAATTTATAAAAATTTTATAAAAAATTCAGAAATTTTTTCTAAATTTTTTTGACAAATATATATATATATATATATATATATATATATATATATATATATATTTTGAATACTTTTTGCTAAAATTTTATAAAAAATCCGTAAAAAGTATTCAAAACAGAAAAAAAAATTGTCGAAAATTTTTATAAAAAATTCCGTCAAAAAGTATTCAAAAAAGAAAAAAGAAATTTTTTTATAAAAAAATTCCGTCAAAAAGTATTCAAAAAAGAAAAAAGAAAATTTTTTATAAAAAATTTCCGTCAAAAAGTATTCAGAAAAGAAAAAAGAAAATTTTTTGTCGAAAATTTTTTATAAAAAATTCCGTCAATAAGTATTCAAAAAAGAAAAAAGAAATTTTTTTGTCGAAAATTTTTTATAAAAAATTCCGTAAAAAAGAAAAAAGTTTAAAAGACAAAATTTTAACGGAATTTAAAAAAAAAATTTAAAGAAAGTTTTTTACGGAATTTTTTTTTATAAAAATTTTATCGGAATATTTTATAAAATTTTCGGAATTATTAATAAATTTTTTAATAAAATTTTCGGAATTTTAAAAAAAAAATTTATAAAATTTTTGGAATTTTTTATAAAATTTTTAGAATTTTTTTTATAAAATTTTTGAAATTTTTTATAATATTTTCGACAAAATGTTTTTTTATATAAATAGTTAACTCTAATAATAATAATAATAATAATAATAATAATAATAAGAATTAAAAAAAAAGCAAATTATAAAAGTAAATTGCAAAATACATCCCTCTTATATGTAAAAAAGTAAACTGTAAAATACATCCTCGTATGAGTAAAAAGACCAAAACAGCCCTCCCGTTAGCACTTAACGAAGAAAACTAACAGAGTTAGTGACCAGGGATGTAGAATGGCTAACGTTTGGCTAACGACGGATGTAACTAGCCAATAGTTTATGACAGGGATGTAAGGTCTCAGAAACTGTAAACCACAAGGATGTATTTTGCAGTTTACTCTTATTTTTATTTTTTTAAATTTGAATGTATGTTGCAATACTTAAGTATCTGCTGATCTCAACAATATAGATAATATATTAGCTTCAGGAGTGGAACGAGGGGCAGGGCCGGCTTTGGTGCGATTGCACAAGGCCACTGCTTGACGAGAGCCATCAAATTTCATGCACTTCAATTATATATATAAACACAATATGAGTCTCGAGCTTAATTAACTCATGCACTACTTATACATATGTATATTACTAGAAGCAAGCGTACTCGCGCAATACGGCGGCGGGTACCCGGTGCATAATTTTATGGCGAGCAAATATTTTTTATTTATTCTTTTTTTCTAACAGTAATTTTACGAATGAATGACAACTTTTAACTAAAATAACTATAATCAATATCTATGCAAACTATTTCATATCCAAATAAAATTTGTTATTCTATTGCTATAATTAGAGAAGCAAATCTTATTTATTTCTACTGTAGGTAACCGAACACCAAGATGAGAGTAAATTTATCGCATTTTGTGTGTGTCTTTTTATCGGTGGTCGGAAAAAAAAAGAGAGTGTTTCTTATTGGTGTTTGTGTTTTTAGGTTGGCTTATATACCATTGAGGTTTGGGCTGTTACAAGTCGACACTTAATGGACTGTATAAATATTTGATTGTATTAATGGACTATATAAATATTTGAAAGGATGTTACTTTTTTTTATGAAAATTGTTATGAAAGCTATATGGTAAATAGCATTAACTAATGGCTTATTAATTTTTTATTAAAGAAATATTTTTGGTCTTAAAATTTTTAAGATTTATTTATTTAGAAAGTCCTAAACACTTTATAAAGTAGTATAGATGTGTGTGTTTGAGGGCCTCTTTGTGGTAATGGCACAGGGCCACTGAAATCCACGAGACGGCCTTGCCGAGGGGGGTTCTCGTGATGCACGGGAACTTCATGGATTTATCCCGCTTAGTGTTAAAGTTTGTTAAAAGCATTATTATTATTAATTTTTTTTTTGAAAATGAAACTGGTCTCAAAAGATTATTTGTACATGTATTACGGAATCTTCTTTAATCTTATGAAATGCATCTGATAACCTCTGATCCTAAGTCCACCACTGATTAGCTTTTTGATGGGTCAAGATTCTTGACTGAACTTAAGCAAACTTCACTAAAACCACGAAACTTGATTCTCCACGAAGTTCCTAGCAATTGGTATTGACAAGTCTTCATTGTCATTCCAGATGACAATAATATCATCTCAGTTTCAGTTTAACAAATAGAGATTGAAATACGAATCACGAATGGAAATGAAATTGAAATTAATCTGCAGAAAAAAAAAAAAAAAACATTTGTATCAATGGTAGAGGTGGCAAAACGGGCGGGCCGGGCGGGCACGGGCACGGGCTAAAACGGGCACGGGCTAGAATGGGCACAGGCTTAAACGGGCACGGGCTAAACGGGCACGGGCCAAACGGGCACGGGCTAAACGGGCACGGGCCAAACGGGCACATGTTATACAAATTGCTTAATAAAAGACCTAAAACGACAAAATAAATTTCTTAAACGTAATATCTTATTTATATTAACAAACTTAAATATATTATATAAAAAAATAAAAAAATAAACGATTGTAATATTCTATAATTGAGAAAAAGAAATGCGCCCATTAGTGCCCATTTAAATTTTCAATGGGCTATATGTGCCCATTTAAAAAAAAAGGGGGCTAAATGTGCCCAAATCTTTTAAAAACTTGCCCATTTAGCCCAGCTTTTTGCTTTTGGGCACATTTTGCCACCTCTAATCAATGGTTAAAATATAAAATGCAATAAATAAAATACTCTGCTTATATTAACGTCATTTTGATTAGAAACTTGTTCCACAATAAATCAACATGGATCACTCATTTTTTAATAACTCACACCAAAAAAAAAAAAGGTGAAAAGGTGTCTTACATAGTTGAAGCTGTGATGTAACTTTAAAAAATTAGTAATGTTGTAATTAAATGAAAAATCTTCATTTTTAACAAAAATGATCAATGGTAGAAAAAAAAGAACATTTAAAAAGAGGCGTCGTCAATGGTTTGATTTAATTTACGATAGAAGAGCCGTGTAATTTTTAGAAACAACGTTAAATTTTTTGTAAAAGTCTTCTTATTTTTTTTTAAAAAAAAGCTGTCAATTTTAGAAACAGTATTAAGATAAAAGAAAAGTTGTCAATACATATAGTTTTTTTGAGACCAGACATAAATTCATAATATTAATTTAACATTTTTTTGTTTTGATAGTTTTTAATCAAACATTTTCTCTACATAAGTAGCAAATGTTATAATTATATGCATACAACCCTAGATAAACTTAATTTAGAGGTGAGTATGGTTCGGTTTGGCTCGGCTCAGTTTTTTAGGCTACAACCGAAACCGAACCAAAAATTTCGGCTTTGTTTTAAAAAACTGTTTGATTTCGGTTTTATCTGAGTTCGGTTTTTGGTTTCTTTGCGGTTAGGTTTTTCGGTTGTTGTTTGCTTTATCAAGGTTTGGTTTTTACAAAGTTGAATTTTTGATGCGTCAAAATTTAGCATTTTCAAGTTATAACAACAAAAAGATCACACATCAATCACAATAAGTAAATAGTAACAATAAAAAAAATAATATAAGATAATTTTTTATGTTCATAAATTGACACGGTAATAAAAATAAATAAACTAATTACCACAAAAATCTTATAAAAAATTGTTTATACGTTTTAAATGACACTTTCAAAAAACAATATTTATTAGAATGTTTTAAGATTGTATTTATTTTATCAGTTCGGTTTTTTCGATTTGGTTTTTATGCTAAAACCATATCGAACTGTAAAATTCAGTTTTTCCAAAATACTAAAGCGAACTATTAGTTTTTCAATAAGTTTCGGTTTTTCGGTTTATGTTTGAATTTTCGGTTTTCTCCACACCCTTAATTTCATCTAGTAATCGATTGTCTTATACGACAAGCCATTTGATAAAAAAGAAATTATAGGAAAATTAATACTTTTTATCCTCAACATAATGGATAAGATGGTGAAAGATAGCTATTATAGCAATAGTTAATTTACGGGATAGAAATTAGAAAGCATACTTGCTTACCTAACTATGCTATGAATGTTCTTCTTTCAGACTAGTTTCCTACATGTAATTTACTGCTAATTTCGTATTCTTGATTCACTTAACTTAAGTTCATAGTAATTTAATCACAGTTTCCATGCCATGTCATATGTCTCTTCGCTTATTTCTTGGGTGCATCATCATTTGGTAGTTAATCTATGGCCATTTGTACTTGTTCAAATGGTTGAACTAATCAAACCTTCTTACAGTCTTGAATTGAAAAACCTTGTGTTTACACCACAAGCAATACTATACTTACACAATCATCCCATTGTACACGATGATAAGTCTTTAGATCCATCGAGTCTTTGGTTCCTTAATATTCAATATATTCTCTTAGGGGCCGTTTGATTCGAAGGAATTCGATGTAATGTGTTGTAATTGTAATCTGAATTACATTACAATCCTGTTTGGTTGGCAGGATGGATGGAATTGTAATTCAGATTACATTACATCGGGTGTTTGGTTTGCAACGTAATGTAATTGAATTACAACCAATTACGTCCAGTGATGTAATTCAGATTACATAGCAAACTTGATGGAATGTGTTGTAATTCAGATTTTTATGAGTTAAATATCAGTATTTATCTTTCATCGTTATTATTATTATATTATTTAATTTAAAAAATAAATAATAATTATAATAATTATTTTTATATTATATATAAATATCTAAATAAATAATTAATTTTTTTAATAATTATTTTATATTAAATTTGTGATTTTTATTTACTATTTTATTTAAAAAGTATTATTATTATTATTATTATTATTAAGTAATATTATTTATTATTATTATTATTATAATATTATTAAGTAATATTGTTTATTATTATTATTATAATTATTATTATTATTATTTTATTATTTTTATTATTATTATTATTATTATTATTATTTAGTATTATTTTACTATTATTATTATTTTATTAATTATTATTATTATAATATTATAATTGTATCAATATCATTATTATTATCTATTATTTATTGTTATTATTTATTATTATTATTATTATTATTATTATTTAATAATAATAATAACAATAATAATTAATATAATAATAATAATAAATAATAAAAAATAATAATAATAATAATAATAATAATAATAATGTATTATTTATTATTATTATTTATTATTTATTTTTAATATTATTATTATTAATTATTATTATTATTATTTTATTATTATAATAATAATTATTATTATTTTATTTTTATTATTAATATTATATTTTTATTATTATATTATTATTATTATTATTATTTTATTATTATATTTTTATTATTAATATTCTTTTTTATTACTATATTATTATTATTATTATTATTATTATTTATTTTTATTATTATTATTATTTTATTATTATTATTACTATTTATTATTATTATTATCGTTATTATATTAGCTTTTTAAAATTTTATAAAAAAAATTGAATTACATTACGTTGCGAGTCAACCAAACACATTGACAGATTTCATCAATTACAATTACAACACATTACAATTACAACACATTCCAATTCTTTAAATTACAATTACATCAAATTACAATTCCTTCCAAAGATTACAATTCCTTCAAAAACATTCTGTGAACCAAACGCCCCCTTAGTTATTCTCCATGTCAATCTATTTATAGCTAATTTATATCTACGGCTCCATGCGAAAATTATGGGTTAATTTTGAAATAACGTTCATAATGCAAGGATCTTTGATTATAAAACATGGAGGGTAGGAATGAAAATTATTAAAGATCTATATATAAATAGAAAGGTAGAATCGCTTCATCATGCAGTAGCTTACTGAAAACTTGCTTCTCGGCTGGTTCTTTGATCATGTATTCCCACGGTTTATGAATTCTAACACCTTTGTGCTACGTGTGCGTTCGCGTGTTTGGGCCCATTTTTAAGCTGATTATGTATATCCAAAAATAGTAATGTAACAATAACATTTACCAGATTTGATCCACTATTTAGTAATTTCATCTCTACTACATCTTTTATATAATAAAACAAAACCCTTATTGGGAATTTTTCATTTTAAAAAATTCAAACCATACCTTATTTAGTAATAATGTTTTTAATTTGAATTTTTAAAAATGTTTTTAATTATTAAAAAACCTTAAATATTTCTATATTTGTCAAATAATTGTTAAAAAATCGTTTTTATGCTTAAACATTAAAATTGGGTAAAAATACACATGGGTTTCATTGTTATTGTTAGATACTTACAGGCCTAAAATGTAAATATTTTTTCCCAACCGGAATACCCACCGGAAACACACCCACATATCCATTCTCACAATGAAACCCACATATCCATTCTCACTAGAAACCGAGTACCCACATACATTAACTAATAATCTAATAACCTAATAACCTTTATCAATCATTTTCTTTAATTCAATCCTTGATTGATCCACCTAATAATCTTATTAACTAATAACAACAACAACCCGTTGCTACAACTTATGGTAGATGTAGTAGCTCGCCAAAATTTGAAGAGGAAGAAGCCAGAATTTGAAGAGGAAGAGTTCAAGGTTAATTGTTATTCTGAGTTTATAGTTTATTGGTTTCAACTTGATTGTGTTATTATATAACTTTAGATTAATTAAGGTTAATTGTTATGTTTTGCATAAGTTTATAGTTTATTTGTTTGAACTTGATTATGTTATTATATAAGTTTAATTTAAATTAAGCTTAATTGTAACAATAGGGTAACCATGAATAGAAAAAAATACATTATTCATTCGTTTTTAACATGATATATGTTGATATAGATATGTAAATGGTTACTGATGTGGTGGTTTTGTTGAATGAATGATTAAAATAAGATTTCACTAGGCTTTTTGGAAAAAAAATTTGCTTTAATGGATTTGATCTGTAAACCAACCAGCCGTGTTGTCATTTTCTACTTCTTATTGAAGTATATAACAATTGGTTCTGATGTTGCAGGGAAATTAGAAAGGGCACACAGATATTGAGATGCATATCAAAACCGAGTCTAAAGAAAAAGCCATCATAGTTGGTAATTTTTGTGTTTTCCCCACATTGAGTAGCAGAATTGAAAATCTACAAGACATAGCCGAGCTATGAGACTTGAAATTTGTATGCTAAAGCCCGTGAAAAGGGAGGAGAAAGAGTGTGGATGAAGTCTGCAATCGTTGAGAGAGAACTCGGGAACACTGAAGAGGAAAGGAAACTGCTTAATAAAGGGTTAAAATTGTTCCCTTTGTTTTTCAAGTTATGGTTGATGCTTGGTCAGCTTGAGGAAAGGTTGGGGCGTTTCCCGCAAGCAAGAGAGGCGTACGAGTTGGGTTTGAAACAGTGCCCGAATTCAACTCCGCTTTGGCTCTCACTTGCAAATCTTGAGGAGAGAATGAGCGGGCTGAGTAAGGTTCGAGCGATTTGAAGGTAAAAAGTGTTTACATATAAAATCTCTAATTACCCCTTTTTTTATAGCAGCTTTTCAATCTTTATGGTTTTATACTTTATGATCATTCAATAGTTTTTGTAACTTAATTTTAGCTTAATTTGGTTTTGGGTTTATTGTCATTAGGTTTTAAGGTTTAGGGAATTGATTTTTGGGAATTTGGTGGTGTTAATGATTGTTTTGTTGAGGTGATTGATACACGGAAGCTGAAATGTGATTTGCGTTGGAATGGTGTTTGGTGATTGCTGAGAATTTGTGTTTGTTTTTTAAGAGTTTTAGGTTGGATGTTGTTGTGTAGGTTTAGATATAGTTGAATAAAGATTAAGTCTTTTCGGTACCTTATTCATTTTGGTGACCCATTGGGCCATCTACTTTTCATTATGCTGATTTATATTAACAGAGATTAGTGTCGATACACAAAGTGCAAGTGACCGCAACAATCTCAACCTATATAAAAAGCTTTGTATGTGGTAATGAACATAAACCCGTGTGAAAAGCCTATAAATGTTTTATTCCTTTCCAAGAGGCCTAGATATATTCCCAGTGGATGTAAAAATATTGGGTTAGACCCATTTTTTTGTTTAATGATTATGCCTGTCGTTACCAATACTTTATAATCGAATTTAAAATAGATGTTTTCAGTAGAGTCTAGGGTATTTGGATGAAGTTATGGTTGTGCTATTCATACCTTGGCTGTACTATACTCAGATTCCTTACTTTGTTATTATGCTACTACCCATGTTAATATACTGAGTATATGACTTATGTTGAAACATAATTATCTTTGTTTGCATTTCTACTATCTGGCAGGTTCTGCTGATAAAACTGTTAAATTCTGGGACCATGAGACTTTGGAACTCATAGGTTCTGCTGGTCCAGAGGTAGTATATCTGGGGCTCTATTTGTCTAGACCATTTCCTCATTTAATTTAACTTTTTTTTTCATTTTGTAGATCCCATTCCAACTCTAAATGAATGTATATATGGGACCTAAATAGTGGAGATGACAAATAGTCTTACTTTTTGTTGTTACAATGCAGAATAGTGGAGTACGTTGTATGACATTCAACCCCGATGGGACAACCCTTCTATGTGATTTGCATGAGAGTCTTAAGGTAGGTTATTCTTATAGACATATTTCCATTACATAATGTTGCATATATCATATATGTTGAATATACCCGCCATATCTGTTTTAGGTGTACTCACGAGAACCGATCAGAACCCATGATGCAGTGGATGTAGGATGGTCAAAATTATCAGATCTTAACATGCATGAAGGGAAACTTCTTGGTTGTTCTTACAGTCAGAGCTGTGTTGGAGTTTGGGTTGTAGATATATCGGTAATAGTTACTTCGGCAAATTATCAGCTTGGCTATTGCATATTATATATCTTTTCTTATTTCATACTGATTTCATGCAGAGAATTGAACCGTACAATGTTCCCAAGTAAAATGGTCATAAAGAGCAAATATCTAACTCAAGTGGAAGTCTCTCAGTTTTGACTGAGAATACCACAAAAACCAGTTTGAACAGGATATCTGTTCCACAGAGTTCAAATCCAATCGTGAAGGAAAAAAAATCTTTCGGGAGGCTTTCAATTACTCAAAACTCGGAATTGAACAATAAAGATTCCAAGACAGTTTCATGTACGCGTTTTCTTATCTAGCTTGCTGTCTCTTATTTTATGTTCATTTTTTTAAAACTAGGTCCTTTGAGAAATCCACACATTTCTCTGGTGTGGACATATAACATCAAAGGCAAGTGTTATGACATGAATTAATATTGTGTACTTAATGAAGCCACAGGAAATGTACCTGGTATCTCTCAAAAGACGTATCCAAATGACAAAGTTGATGTAGATGGTGGCAAGAGTAGAGTGGTACGTGTTTTCATTGAGAATTTGTAGTAAAAAACAAACTTTCCAGCAGTTTATTATGCATTTTTATTAATATGTTGGTTTGGTTGTAATTATAATGCAGGTTTCTGAGAAAAAGGCTAGGGCTTGGTGTGAAATCAGTAGAGTGAACACATGCACCAACAAAACATCCAATGCAATTCTGACTTCCGATACTGACGTCATTGATTACGGATGCTTGAAGGTAATTTCTTAACACTTAATTAATTTTGGATT
The DNA here is from genome assembly GCA_910596185.1 of Chrysanthemum makinoi. Lineage (NCBI taxonomy): Eukaryota > Viridiplantae > Streptophyta > Magnoliopsida > Asterales > Asteraceae > Chrysanthemum > Chrysanthemum makinoi. Next base: position 193,740,977 of record OU343220.1, on the reverse strand, counting down.
TGACTTTAATTTGTTTTGCATACTGTTTTTTATTTATTTAGATTTGCATTTTATTATAATAAGTTTCTGTACTTTAAAAGCTTTTTTAGAAATTAGTGGACTAAAATTTAATTTTAATAAGTTTCTGTACTTTAAAAACATTTTTAGAAATTAGTGGACTAAAATTTAATTTTAATAAGTTTCTGTACTTTAAAAACTTTTTTAGAAATTAGTGGACTAAACTGTAATTCATTAAAAATACAGACTTCTTAATAAAGAACCAATTTTAATTGTATTACAATTGTAATTCTAATCTAATAAGGACTTAACTGAAGCATTATATAAACTCAATTGATTGACCAGGTTTTTCATTCCAGCGAATTTTTAATCAAACTTTTCTGCAGACTATTCAACAAAAATCAACAAATCAGCAGGTTTTTTCTTTTCATCTGTGGTAACACATATAAAACGTTAAATCACATTTTGCTTATGTGTGTTAGTTTAAGTCATTCAAGTTTGTCAGTATGATATTTTTAGTATGCATCTTAGATACTTAGAGTGTTTCACCACAAATTTCAAGTAAGCTGGTTAATGGGGGTAAGATGAGACATTAGTATTATATTTTTTTCTATCTATGACATAACGAATGTCTAATTTTGTCTTTATTAGCAAAATGCAAAAAAATTTCGCTTAATAAGAGCCATAGCTTACTGAAATTAAGAGTGACTTATTAAGAGTAGCTTACTGAAAAACCATTTCGTAACTGGCTATCAAGTAATCTACAGAATTTACGCATAGGTTTATAATGGTCAATATTACATAACAATAATCAAAATCTGTGAATAAAGAAATTTCTAACGTTGTATGCTTAAAAATTACACTTGACATAACTTTCAACCCATTTGACCCATTTCCATTTCAGCTAAACCTTTATAAGTAAATGGGTCACGTGTAACTCTACAAGAAAACATCACATCATAATTACAAATTATAGAGTTACTTAATGGAACACTATATGAAGCACATGTTAAATGAAATACCTGAACTTATTGGTGAAATCCTTATTGCTGGAAGTCTGAGATGTCACATTGTTGGTAGATAAACACCCGACCGGTGAACTTAGATAAAACACACATGGTCAACGTCATGATCCATGTCACTGGAAATTTAAGCCCATAGCAGGATGACCGGTGAAATTAGATAAAACAAACACGGTCAACGTCATGATCCATGTCACTGCAAATTTAAGCCCATAGCAGGACGTTTTTATGACTATCAAGTAGGCAGTTGAACGTGATTTCCACATATATTTTCAAACATTCGTGCATAATTTGACCGATTAGAAAAGGATCAATAAATTGGTGTATTGATCCTTCTTTGGTACAATGCCTTACTCATCCAGCTAAACTCTGATGCTCCTCATCCAGATTCAAATCGACATAATGCACCCTCCTGAATATCCATGTTTTGATGCTCTTTATTTATATAAGCACGTTAGATTGTTATTGTTTCATGGGTTTAGGCTTCTCTAAACCCTCGAATAATATTATGACCCACCTGATGTCATTTAAGGATCTTTTTGGTGCAATTTTCGTGCAGAAGTTGTTACTAAATGTGGGTTATGCACTTATGCCAGGATATCAAGAGACAGTGATTGGTCTATAGGAATTTCACATCATGTTATTGATTGGTATTTTTATTAACAAATTTCTTAAATAGCAAGACATTTTTAATGCACAACAACAGGCTGTACTATAACGTCGGAGATGAAGCTACCAACAAAGGCTCCCCTAATGAGCTTGAGGTCATAAATGTGATTTTCAAGGTAATCAAGCTGTTCTTTTCTTTGACTTCCACCAATAAGCTCATGAATGTGACTTGAAGAGGTGAGATGGTTGCTTAAGTAATGGAAAGACCATATGATGAGCAACCTGGTATGGAAAAATTTGTGCTCACAGCCTCCTGCCTGGAATAATATGGTATGATAATAACTTTATAAGTGGTAATTTTAAACAAGCTCTCTGAAGTTGCTTATTTTAAACTATTTATTTAAAAAAATCAATAAGCAGATAAGCGGTTTTAGGTAGTAAACTCACACAACACCAACAAAAGTATTAAATTTGATAATTGATTTTTATGTATTTGTACCAAAAGCTACTGTCTTTGTTTTGAAGGCATATACAGTTGAAACTTTGAAGATCAAGGAATCTTTTTTAAGTTAATTTTTTAAAACATAGGATAGTTTATAGCATAAAACTGTCGATTCTTGATGCTTGACACTTATTGCATGTGGAGCCGTGGAGGTGCTTTCAATAAAGTTATTGTAACTCTTAACAAACCAATTGGGCTTGATCCATTGTCTTTGAAGGTAGACCCATTTGCCTAATAATATTGCAATTTCATGACATTTATAATTTGCCTAGAACTTTCTTATTGCTATTGTATTTGAAGTTGTAAGGTGCTAGGCTTTGTCACATGAAGTGCGATTACATTTGCATGATAAATCGCTGTCAGTAGTTAACATGTTCCAATATGGGCGAATCAGAGTATAGATCGAAACAGGTTAGATTGACCCACAAAGACTTTCATATACATATGAATATCGTAAGCGATACAACAATGAATAGTAAGAGTCTGGCTGGGTAAATTTGATACTGCAGAATCAACAACATTGGCATAAAATCAAGCATCGTATTCCATGAGGGCTTTCTTCATCTGCTCAAACTTTCATGTGGAAACTGTGAAGGAATATTTGGAAGAAATCATGCGGTAACTTCGATGCCCAGTTTCCTGCACTTGCTATAAAGATGATGCATAAGCAAGAAATAGAAAAGCATGTTCATTTTGAAAGATCTAGGATCTGATTTGTTGGAACTAATGAGTTCGCGGTAATTACTATATTTTTTATTTGAATGTTTGAATCTGTATAGAACCGTTGGTGGTTTAATCTTAATAATATATATGGATAATCATTGTTGATAAATGTTGTGGACATAAAAATGATGTACAAAGCTGTTTTTTGAATGTGCTTATGTATCTAAAGCTGATGTATAAAGGTGCTATATTGAACCACGTGCTTGGACGCACCATTTAATTTATCAAATGGCTAAAAAGTAAATTAACAATATTATAATTCTCAAGTAATCTCAAGCTAGAGGATGCATATACTCTTGCTTGTGTGAAGATGTTAGAAATTTGATATGAAGGTTAAAGATATACTCTTGCTTGTGTGAAGATGTTAGAAATTTGATATGAAGGTTTTACTTTATAGGCATGCACTTCATGTATCTCTAGACTCTTGACAATTGTTTTTTAATCAAATCGTTTAGGTTAAGCCAAAAAGAAAATCATATAAGTTGTCGCTAAAACTTACTGACTAACAAAGGGATATGTATCTTCTTTGACATGCCAATCATTGAATGATATGAGTAATACACACTCTTTTAGTTTCGTTTATCTTCTATTAAAATATGTTGGCATAGTATCATACTAGGGATGAGCGTTTCGAACCGAATCCGAAACCAAACCAGAACCATACCGGAATGGTACCGATTCTTGAAATACGGTATGGTACCGGGACTACGAAATAAGGTGAAAAAATCGGGACCATTAATTCGCTACGGGACTGGTACCAAATCGGAAATTCGAAAAAAGCGGGAAAACCAATTTCAGAGTACTATCGTACGATACCGGTACCGATATCTGAATCCTGTTCGGTACGGTACCGGTACTACTAATTTATGCTCGGGAAAAAATCGGTACCACTAATTCAGTACAGGACCGGTACCGTGCTCATCCCTATATCATACTATCTTTTGTACATGTTTATGTTAGTTATGCAGGTTTGACTTTTAAGCAAGTTTCTATAACTATAAAGGGCATAATTTGAGTTTCCAAAACACAGTTCCACACACCTCTTTCAGGCTTCAGCCAAAAAAATAACTCTTATCAACTATTGTATCTTAAACCATTTAGGCGTAAGGCTTTGACATATGAAGTACGAATACATTTTCATGATAAACAACCATCTTTAGCAACATAGGTCTCAATATGAGCGAATCCCGACTGGACATTGCGAGCCAACTAATCACGAGTCGACTACCCTTTTGGATAGCCTAGAGTTAGGCGCATGTGAACCTCCGTGGCCACAAGGGGATTAATTTTCTCCCCGTTGGATTCGAACCTTTGACCTCCTCTTTGACAGCATCCAACTCAATTATAATAATCATGAAATTTTCTTTAAAATATGCGTTTACAGTACACATTGACTTTATAACTTTAACATCCTCTTTTTGAGAAGGTAACAAGTTTATTGATAGCAGTGACAAACCACCCGTAATAATAAACCTTAACTTTAATAATCCGAAACTTTACAAAAAAAAAAAACTTTAATAATCCGAATAAAAAACAAACGTTCAATTATCATTTATGTACTTTTGAAAAAAGCATATAATCTACTTTAAAATCACAATACCAAAATTTTTACTTATATTAAACTTTATGTTTAAGCCCCATGCGGACATTAAAACTATATTTACGTGCTAAAATTTTTTAGGGCTAATTACACGTAAATATATCATAATTGTCATGCTTTTTTTTATATGTATCGAACAAATTTTTATGTTATACTATGTACTAAACTTGCATTTTTTGTGTACTTTATGACCGTTTTGCCCTTCTCAGATTAATAAAATGAGAGGTTAAATTGTTATAAAATACCAAAAAAATACCAAAAATGCAAGTTTAAAACATAGAATAGCAAAAAAAATAAAAGATTGTTCAATACATATAATAGAAAATCATGACAACTGTGATATATTTAGAGGCTATTAACCCAATTTTTTATGTCAAAACCTCATGCGTGCATGTATATTATAACTGCACGATTAAAAAGATTAAAATTTTTAAATGATTATCTTTAATAATAAAAACCTATAATTAAAAACCATAAATAGCAAAACAAAGATTAAATTATTTGTTTTTTAATATAAAAAAATATATTATTTAAAAAATTAGAATAAGCCCCGCGCGTGCGCGGGTATTATAACTAGTGTACATATAAAGCAAAAGTAACTACAAATAAAGCAAACATAAATTAGCTTAAAAACTTAAAAATCCTCAAAATACCTATTTAAAGTTCATATTTCCCACTTAAAAATTCAAAATGTGTTACGTTAAAACCATTTTTAAACCCATGTATTGATACTAATTACTGTATAAAGTATTTAACACTCTCTCTCTTAAATTTTTTTAAGATATCGTTAATGTGTTTTTATGCATCACACTTTTTAATGCATAATGTACACAATAGATAGCTTTTACTAATTTATCTTCGATAACATTTTAATTCTTCATTTATTATTATTTTTTGAATTAGTTTAGTTTTTATGTAAAAATGCACATATAAATGAATATGATTTTAAAATGCATGCAAAACTACAAAGTTCCAAAACTATTATTATATCGTAAAAGTGTTTCGAGAACCAATCTAAATACATTTTGAATTATTTTAAATAAAATTAACCAGAAAAGTAAAAAACGGTTTTTTGTAAAGGTCGGGACAATTTTTTGAAGACAAATGTGCAAAGTGCTAAGTGCTAATTCAATGATTAATATATTAGTATATTAATTATTATACTTTTCATGGATAACTCTAAATGATTGCTTAAACATGTAAGTTTTCTTTACATTATAAGCATTCTTTTATTTATATCTTCTATCTATGTGAGACAAGTGCTATAAACAATATTAATGATTCAAACATTTTTTCATAAATATATACTTTACAAGATGTATACATTATAAGTACTCTTTTATTTATGTCTTTTTATCTATATGGGACAAATGTAATAAACAATATTAATGATACAAACATGTTCAAAAATATATATATATATTTCATAAAAAAAATGTTTCTACTTACTTGTGACTATGGACCACTATCAACTAATTTGACCATAACCTCATAACATTATTGACTACCGCAACGCAAAATCACGCCACTTTAAATTGTTTTTATATGAATTAGTTTGATATTATCCATCACTTTTTTTAAAGTTACTCAAACTCATTATGTTTTCGCTATTGATAAAGTTATTGTAAGAGAAAACCTAAAATTGAAAACATTTTTTGCCGAAAATTTTATTACTTGATACTCGCTATCGCAACGCTCGGATACCCTACTATAATATTTTAAAGAGTTGAAATGGGCAAGGTTATATGGGGTCGTACCTAATATTTTAGTTTGACCCCTAAAACTAGGGGTACTTTCTTGTCCCCTCTTTTTCTTTTTCTTTTTTTTTCTTTTTTCTTTTTTTTTTAATAGGAAATAAGTGTGTATAAGGTTTTTTAGGAAATAAGTGTTTATAAAGTTTGTTAGAAATAAGTGTGTATAAAGAGTGTGTATAATTAAGTGTGTATACATGCATAATGTTTTGTATACTTTTGTTTAATAATGTTTCGTATACGTATAATTATTTTGTTTGTATAATAGTACGTTAAATATTACCACATTACATAACTGCAACAACAACAGTTATTATTAAATTAAACGTCAACGTTAACATATTATTTAAATACAACAACATCTACTACATATGAAGATTATTTATCTCGTTTAAAAGATCATGGAGCCTTGCACCCGACTGACAAGCGTGATCCTCAGGATTCCTTGCCAATTCTAACTCCATCTCCAGCGTCTTTATTTTTGTCTTCAACAGCTTGATCTCATTATCTTTAGCAACGCAGTTTGAGCACTGCGTTGAAGAAGAGGCTCGACTTAAGTACCGTCTTTCAAATTCATCTTTCCAACTGAAGTATCGACACCCATAGTCATCTGTACCTGGCTGTTACATGTTAAGAAAATAATAAGAAATGTATTTTTAACAAACAAATTATTTACATAAAACCCCTAAGCAAACGTATGATTATTTACCACTGAAAGAGGACATGCATAATACGGTCGGCCCGAAAAGGATTTTGTGGATTTCCGTTCTATAATAAATCCTCTATTACATCGACACCAGAAAGGATTTCCTTGACCCACCTGACAAAAGAATTTGCATAAATCAGTAATCAATCATTTACAACATAAAACATGTATCATTTACAATGTTATTATTAATTTAAATATAAACAGTAATCAATCATTTACAACATAAATCAGTAATCAATCACTATGTTTACAACATAAATCATTAATCAATTATTTACAACATAAATCAGTAATCAGTCACTATATGAATAATTATTTACAACATGAATCATTCACTATGTTAGTCGATCCCTATATAATGATTCCCACTGGGATGCAGCTTCGGATCTGTGCCTCCTCCATTGTGGGTGGAGATGCGGAAGTGGAGAATGTTCGTCTAGCGTCAGAACAATGTAATGACCTACTTTGTCCCCCACACGGGCTATCACAAGGTGGTCAGTTCTTTGTGAGAAGTCTGGACCACTGATAAGCGGAAAACACGTATTCCAACCATTGATAGATATAAGTGCAACGGGTCGTCTAATCAGTTCTGCAATAACCAACCCCGTGTTTGACATGTCCATGTAGCGATCAGGCGGTGCATTTCCATGTCCGGACCAGTCTATTGTACGGCGAAGTTCGTTAAAACCAACTTCCCCCCACAAACCCATGTAAACCTGCCAATGTAGGTCCATCTGTTGCAATAACATCTGCCTAACTTGGAGCCACAAATCTTGTTGTTCCCAAACACCATAGGCAACGCACCGAAACCCACAATTTCCGTCACCCACCACATTATATATACTGATTATGTATGGTTGCCAAAGGACTGGAAGAAAACCCATAAGCATTTCGCTTTCTGCATTTCCATCGTACAACCTGTGTCTTATTTTTGGTTGATCACTAGGACCCGTGAAAGAACTATGTCGGGCAGGTTCTTTGTTGAAGTTCGGGACTTGTGTAGGTCTTGTAGCGGTGCTTCTTCGGTGATCTACGGTTGGAACTTCATTCAAGTCCGGGTCTTCATTCAAGTCCGGGACTTGTGTAGCCTTGCCCATTTTGTCCTTAGCGGGACGTTCCACTGGTATTTTTCTGAATAACAGGTTCCCGTGTGTCATCAGATGCAGGTTGGTATATCGATCTCAACTTCGTTATCATATTCTTCTTGACAAACGACGATGCTTTGGTAAAAACATTCTTGAATTGCCGAATGTCATCTCTAAACGAAGTATCATCATCATCATCATCATCATCACTGGAAGAGCCATCTTCAGGCGGTGGCCTATTGATATTAGGCCACGGAACATGTAGGGTTCTCCAAAAAATATTAAGTTCTTCCAGTGGAATGGGGCGTCCTGAAATCATTAAAAGTAGTATATTACAATGCCGCCCGTAAATAAATCACTGATATTAATGGGGAAAACAACTTGATAGTTATAAATTTACTTACCATGATATACATAGTATTGCATCTCGTGAAAGCATGGCAGTCCGTAAATTGTACGCAACTTATGGCTACAATTTTCTACGGTGATAGACAGGTGGAGTTCTTTGTGCATGAGTTTGAAAGCATGGTGAGAAACTTTATACCACAATTCTTGAAATAGTAGTATATTACAATTATTTATTTTCTCGATGATGCTTCTATTAAAACTCTCTTTTATCGCATTTTCTTGCGCAAATACAATCTTATCGATTGCACTCAACAACCTGTCTAAATTGGGCTGTGTGCCGCCCAAATATAATTTCAACAACACGTGGTGAGCCTCAACTCTACACGTTGTTGTCTGGCCGAGGGAGCGATATTCATCGGTGATGTACGAGACAAACATGTGTCTGTAATCTCGCAGCCAGTTATCCAGATACTCAGCGATAGCTGGAAAAAAAAACAATGAATTAATCAAAGGTCATTCGGGTGCTTATTAATTGAATAATAATAATAAATAGAATTAACAATTTAGTACGCGCATGGTTGACCAAGCGTTCTCGTAGGCGTTCATAATGTTGCTCGAACAAGTGGCGTGTCGGAGCTTTAACCAACCGATCCCATATCCTTTTAATGGAGTCATACTCATCTATCCCTCTGCATTTGTTTCTCATAAACTTGAGCAAATTTTGCTCTATATGCCATCGACAGAGTAATTTGTGAGCGGTAGGAAATTCTGCTCTACATGCCCGAACCAACGCTAAATCTCTGTCGGTGACAATAACACGTGGGTAGTATCTTTCGTCTATCACCTCTTTTATGCGTTGCAATACCCACTGAAATCTATGCCCCTTTTCACCGTGTATAAAGTTGTACACCATTGAAAATGTTTTATTCGTTGGCGTTACTCCAACAATTTCCAACAATGGCAATCTAAACATGGTGGTATTGTACATGGAGTCCATGAGCATGATTTCAGGGGACGTACGCCATAGATCATACGAAGTGGGGTGAACAAAAAATAGCTCCTCAAGCTCATTATGCTCATTCACCCTCGGGTAATATGCATACCCTGAATCCGTCAGATGCGAGTAAAGGACTTGAATTTGAGTTCTATCACCTACTCTGGCTCTCCGGAACTTATCAAGTGCGTTATATATAGTTCTAACGCTAGACACATTATCCAGATTACGCCCCTTTATTGTCGAAAGTATATTTCGTGGTTGTACGCTATACTCTGACAATTCTTTGACCAAACTCAACTCATCATCTTTTAATCGCATTGCATATGGCATACCATGCAACGACTCTAGCAACTCATGATTATGGCTATCACACTTCACCCTCAAAATCCAATTATATCGTGTTGGTCTGTATTTCGCAACTAATCTGAATGGACAATTGCTTTTTTTTGTTTTGGTTTTCCGTTTTCCACTACCGTGACATTCATAAATCCCGCCCTTTGTACACCTATAATTAATTTCGTACATCTGACCATTTTCTGATTTGGTTCTCTTTTTAACAATGACAAAACCGAGCCCCGAGGCTATATTTTGCACCCACTCAGTTACTTCCTCGTGAGAACCGAAAGCCTGAAAATACATAACAAATTTTATAACACACTTTTTTTTAACTAATACTTTTTTAATACTTTTATATTTACCTCTTGTCTGATAAATGGGCAATCCTCTGATACTTCCTCGTGAAAACCGAAAGCCTGAAAATACAAAAGTTTTTTTTTCAACAAATACTTTACATTTACGTTTTACAACTTTTTTTTACTCTTCTTTTACAACTAACATTATGTTTCATTTACAACTTAAATATACAATTTTTTTTACAAATTAAACATTACATTACATTTACATTTACAAAACTTATACCTTTTTTAAAAAACTTATACCTTTCAATAAAAAAAAATAAATAAATAAAGAGAAAAAGCGTATACGCGTTTCTCTAACTAATACACATACCCTGTCTCTCTCTCTCTCTCTGTCTCTCTCTCTTTCTCTCTATCTCATATTACACACACACACAAACGTTTTCTCTCTCACTCTCTCTCTCTATATCATCTCTTTTTCTATCTAATTTTCTTAGATCCATGGTAAGTTCTTGTTCTGATTACATTTACATGATGTTTATATCATGTTTATTTGATGTTTATGTTGGGTTAAATTAAAAAAACGCGTTTTTTTTAGGGTTTGGGTGATTGGGTTCTGTGAGGGTGAGTTTGTGATGTTTGTGTGATTATTGGGTGATATTTGGGTTTAATTAACTGGATATGTTTAAAAAATAAAAAACGCCTAATTTTTTTTAGGGTTTGGGTGATTGGGTTCTGTGAGGGTGAGTTTGTGATGTTTGTGTGATTATTGGGTGATATTTGGGTTTAATTAACTGGATATGTTTAAAAAATAAAAAACGCCTAATTTTTTTTAGGGTTTGGGTGATTGGGTTCTGTGAGGGTGAGTTTGTGATGTTTGTGTGATTATTGGGTGATATTTGGGTTTAATTAACTGGATATGTTTAAAAAATAAAAAACGCCTAATTTTTTTTAGGGTTTGGGTGATTGGGTTCTGTGAGGGTGAGTTTGTGATGTTTGTGTGATTCTTGGGTGATATTTGGGTTTAATTAAGTGGATCTGTTTAAAAAATTAAAAACGCCTAATTTTTTTTTAGGGCTTGGATCTTTGGGTTCTGTGATGGTGAGTTTGTGATGTTTGTGTGATTCTTGGGTGATATTTGGGTTTAATTTAAAAAACCCTATGGTATAAGCAGTTACAAACTGCTTATGTGAGATGGTGATTATGTGATGTTATTAAAACTGCCATAGTTGTTGTGGGTGCAAAAGGGTAGTTTAACACCTTGATCTGTCACCATTGAGTGGTATGAATACCTGCTCTGGCCTACCCCAGTCCACAGGCTCTGTGTGGTTTCTTGTGAAACTGCTTATTGCTTATGATAAAAATGTTCTTATGTGCTTATTGAAACTGCCAGAGTTGTGTGGGTGCAAAAGGGTAGGTTAACACCTTGATCTGCCACCATTGAGTGGTATGAATACCTGCTCTGGCCTACCCCAGTCCACAGGCTCTGTGTGGTTTCTTGTGAAACTGCTTATTGCACACAAGCAGATTGCACACAGGCTCAGATTAGACCCCGTTCCAATAGTACTTTACGGGTTGGGTTATATTGACTGTGCCTATTATTTTAGATTAACCCTGAGGGTTTGGAGATGAAATTGCTTATGAATCTGAAAATAACAAACTGCTTATATGCTTGATAAGCAGTTTGTTATTTTAAGCTGATTTGAAAATTGTTTTAAAAAAAAAAAAAAAAAAACTGGGATAAGGCAATGATGATTTGAAAAAAAACATGATTTTGGCTTGGCATTTCCGAATGGACGGCAAAAAAAATTATTTTGCAACCTTTGATGTTGCAGCCATATATGATAAATGTTAAACATAATCTGAGCCTAATGTTGTAAAATTGTCATTACTTCTGGTGATTGAGACATATCGGCAGCCTAAGATGTTTGTTGTTTCTTTGTTGTCGAAAATTACTTGCGGCTTTCACTTGCGGCTTGTGTTTCACTTGGCTTGTCTTATAACCCAACCCTAGGTACTAGTGGGTTAATCTAAAAAACCTGGCACCGTCCATATAACCCAACCCTTTGTTTGTGGTGAGAGTAACTTTGTGAATCTGCTTTGTGGTGAGAGATACTTGGTGATTGTTTGTGGTAACTTTGAGATACTTGGTGAATCTGCTTGTGGTAACTTTGAGATACTTCATGATTGTTGCTTTGTTTGTGGTAATTTGTGAATGCCTTGTGGTAATGAGGCTGAATATAAGGTGGAATTTGCTTGTGAGTTCCTGCAGTTTGGGAATCTTTCTTGTGAGTTCCTGCAGTTTGGGAATCTGGTTTGCAGGCTTTTTGTGAACATTGTGAAACATGTGTTTCACTTGTATAATGTGGAATCTGTGTTGGTTGCAATCTGGTATTGTGCAATCTGATCTGTGCACTTGTGTGCAATCTGCACTTGGACAAAAAAAAATTTCAAAAAAAGGCGATGACCAAAAAAAATTTTCAAAAAAAGGCGATGACGATTGGTTTTTATAACCGAACGGATGGCAAAGTGATATTTTTATCACTTTGCAACCTTCATTTCCGAGCCTAACAGTTTTTATCAATTGTGCAAATGGTTTTCTAAATCGGCGATGATAATGTGAGCCTTTGTGCAATCTGCTTGTGTGAAAAAACTTGCCGATGATATGAGCCTGTGTGTTTACTGCTTGTGTGCTTATGCACTTGGACAAAAAAAAGTTTGGGACTGCTTTGCTTGTTTGATAATGTAATCTGCTTGTGTGAAAAAACTTGGCGATGATGATTAGTGTAATCTAAGCCTGTGTGCTTACTGCTTGTGTGCTTATGCACTTGGACAAAAAAAAAGTTTCCTTATACTGCACTTGCTTGTGTATGCACTTGGACAAAACAAAATATCTTATGCACTTGGACAAAAATAAAAAATTTTGGGACAAAAAAAAACTGTGTGCAATGTGGGACTCAAAAAGACAGCAAACAGACAAAAAAAAAAACAAAAAAAAAAACAAAAAAACAGGGGGAACAAAAACCTGCAAAATGTGCCCTCCTTAGGGAGGGTTTGCAGGCCTACCGGGTCATAGACCCCGTTCATATAGTGTAACCCGTTAAAATATGTGACATGAAACTTTTGGCATCCGCAAATTTATCGTCACATAAAACATTTCAGATTATAAAGCATGATTCATAAAAAAAAATTATTTCAGGGTATCCGTCGCCGCATCACGCGAATACTCTGCTAATATTATATTATATACATGACTAGTTTTCAAATACTTGCCTTAATAATATTCCCACATAAAATATTAAGCTAGCTATTACAATGTTACATTTGAATTTGCATATGGTTTTTGGGTTGTGTGTTGACCTCATTAAAAATACATGTTATTATGGGATACAATTAATACTTTTTTAACAAGTAAGTCATCTTTATGTTCACCTCATTAAAAAGATGAATTATTTTGTTAGACCTCATCTACATTCGGCAACTTTAAAACCGCGTCAAAATGATATCTCTATCTCTTCTGTATGTAAAGCAATTTTTTTTTCCTGCTTAAAACTCAAATTTTGAAAATGAGCAAGGCTCAATCCTTAAAATACTTTTTTGAAACTTAACTTTTATTTTGTTTACTTCTCAAATACGAATTCATGCAATGTTGCCTTAATTGAATAGTTGTTTTAATAAAGTAGTTTCTTGAAGAAAATGAGACCTTTTTTGTTGTATTTAATAACAATTAATAATTTCTAAAAATTAATTCAAAAACTCTATTATATAAGACATTATATATTAAAACTTCTTTTACTTATTAGGGGCAATTCCATATTTACCCAACTTAAACATGATAATGTCATATTTACCCAAAACATGCTTCAAATACATTGTACATCATGCATTCAAAAGTTATACTTTAGGTATATATATATATATTTATATATATATATATATATATATATATATATATATATATATATATATATATATATATATATATATATATATATATGACATTTTCATGTTTAGATTGAGTAAATACGGAATTATCCTTACTTATTATGTTAGTTTATAGTTGATAGTTTATAGGTGATGGAAAGGGAATACTCCACCAATTACCTTTTTTCATTATCTTTCTCATTCCTTACCTCACATAACCCTCTACTAAGTATGTCTTAAGGTTCGTATAAATTTGATATTTTATTTATTACATTTGTTTTAATCACACAATTTTTTTATTTTATTTTACAAATTTATTCCATTCTTGCTTCTAATATCGATCGGTGTTTAAATCTCAATATTGCAATTATAACTTTTTTGCCGCTATACATTCTCGTTGCTATTCAAAGGTGTTGTATTCATTTAGTATGATAAATTTATAAACACTTTTATTAATCACTTTAATATTCTTTATTGAAAAAACATAGCATTATTACCATATCATTATCATAAAGGCCCGTTTGGTTTGTTGACAGGTTTAGGATTTGAATTCGATTTGGATTTGGATTAGGATTTGCTATTAAATGATGAGAGAGAAAAGGGCGGCAACAGGTTGTTTGTTTGGTTCGAAGGTTTTGAGCTTGGACAAAGGTTGTTGGGTAAACGTGATACGACTAGCTTATTCGGGCGTATTCGGTTTAACGTGTTTGTGTGAGCACTCGTAGAGGTGATCGCGTTGATTAATTAGTTTCTTGTTATTAACTTGTGGGTGACTATGAGGGTTAGTTTTCTTGTTTCCCTTTTACCTTTATTTTGTTTATTATACGTGTTAATTGTAATTACATTAATTAGATCCATTATCCGCTGCGTACTCGTAGTTAATAGTTAACTTAGATTATAAAATCCCGAACACTTTATATAAGTGTATTTGTTTCATAATCATGTCTTATGTCGCGATCGATTTCCCAACACTTGTTCGTACTTTTCAGTACATTAACATATGTCTTCTTGGATAGTGGTTACTGGTTAGCGGTAACTAATGATAGGAATAGGATCTATACAGAGTCCTTTAATGCAGTAATTAAGGATGTATATGCACTTGTTAAGATAAACAAAATATCCTAAATGGTTTAGTGATAGACGATAAACACACAGCGTACAATAATATCACTTTGTTCCCTATTGCTAGGATTGCTGCATTATTCGCTTGATAAGATGAACAACACAAGCTTAACTATTGGTGTGTTAATCATATACAAATAAATTTATTTAAATGTAATTCTTACTAAAGAAAATTGATAATGATTTTGATACAAGTACTTTATGTATTCAGTGAAAGGGCAATGACCTGGATGCTGTCACTAACTCATTCTAAAAAATAAGACATAAGTTTGCATAATTGCTCAATGCTATCGTTTCTTGTTGCAGGTCATAGTAATTTTCTGTTGCAGCGATAACTTTGTGCGGTTCAGTCTGTTATTAGGCTTGCACATTGTTGATTTCATACGCTAAAGATTAACTCCATGGCTATAGAAAAGGTTGAATGTGTATTATATGTTTATATTGAAACATTCCATGTTGACAAAAGTGTATCAAGCAACAAGAAATTACCCGGTGTCCATCACTTAATTACACAACATGGATGTGTATGTTCATGTCTACATCTAGTAATAAGTTTTTAGATAAGTGTCACGATTCATATCTATATCCAGTCAGACTACATCACTATTACTAAGAGATCCTTATTATACGCTAACAAAGTTTACGCGTTATCATGTGGTTTAGTTGAACCACTCGATAATTTAAGGTCTATTTTTCTATGAATTTGAATTTAGTATTGAATCCTTTCTACACGCTAACAAATTTTAATCGTAGCATTGGTCCACACAATGACAGAAGACGTGTTCTCATGGAACATGGTCTTTTGTCATTACAATTTACAACGAAAATCTCCAGCATATTCCTTGAAAAGAACTTGTAAGTTATAATGATGTTTAATAACGGTTTTCTTTTCTGGAAAGATGTTTAATGCTTTTAGCTGATCTAGCCACTTGTGCTCGGTTATATTTTTCTTTCAGTCATGTTTGTTTGCCAACCTTTACTAAAAGATCCAACAACTTGTACCAGAAAGCCATCAAAGCGTTTATTATATTAACTTCATATGCATTGAATGTGCAAGAAATGAAAAGCAGAAGAAATTTTCATGAAATGTTTAAGAAACATATTAGTATCTTAATCGCAACATAGATATGGTCGTACACTCTGGCTTTCCTTAATTATTCACATTAATGATTATGCTTATATTGTGCAACATGGTTTCTCTTCAAGAGTATGACGCCTTATGTAAGTACACTTTTTGGATTTGTGGATCAAATGGTACAAAAAATGAGTTGAAGCATAATTTGATACCTGAATAAGAATAACCAGCTTTTCCTAATGTACTTGATTGCATCCATCTCATATTTTCCATGTATATGTTGCTTGTTGCTTGCGATATTACCTCAAAACACATACACCCTTGTTACTTCTGATTTCTGCATTTAACACTTTGGCCTAAGATCAATCTGAATAGCCCTCTTATCATCTGAAAACAATGCAGATCTTTTCAGTAAACACACAAGTATTAAAACCTCATCTGTTCACTAATTCTGAAAACCCTTTCAGTTTCATAGTAAGGAAAACTTTGAAATATTTAATACATGCTAAATGTATACTGTATATTTTTCAAAAGAACGATGAAGACTTACTTGTCATTTCATATATTTTGATCTTACCTAACCATCTCTATCAACTACAATGATTAACCAGTACTAAAAAGTTTTTCAAAAGTCAAAACAAGATATGAGTAGTCAAATACAATCGCATGGAGCAAGGTTTGATATCTACATTTTCTTAAACCTTAGTGTCCGTGTTGGTAATTCAGCCGATTTGCTTTATAATTCTAAAAACAGATGCAAACACTACCTTTTCGAGGATAATAATTACGCGGTTCATCATTGTCATCCCTCGGCGTATTTGATTCGTAAAGTCTGAAACCTCCTACCATACACCTGCATTTTTTGAGGATGATAATGACACGATGCATCATTGGTGACCCTCGAGAGCTGAAATTCAGTAGGTTCAATATGAGCATGCATCTTATAGGGAAACCTTCTGGGATTTGCCTGTGTTAGGCGTGGGTCTATGCAGCAGTCCAATGTCATAGGATATTATGACACCTTATAAATCTATAGAAGAAACCCTAGTGTTGGCATTTGTTCGAATCTAAAAAATACCTCAGATCACCTACCTTATTAAGCGTCTATAGTTCTCTATGAACTCTGGTAGCTCTGAAAAGGTATGACAGCTTTAACATGTATTAGCCATGATGCACTTGCATCTATAATCCAGGAAGCCATTTGTTTTGCAGCACAATGTCAAAAAGATTAGCTACAATACTCTGTCATATCATTGTCAATAATGGGGATCTTTGGAACTTTTTAGACAAAGGGTGCTAGCATTTATATACTGCATTGGCGTTTGCAAGAGAATAGCTTCTCAATGTCGGAATGTAGACGGGACGGGCATGTTGGGTTAGTGGCCAGAGTAGGTTTTGGTACAGCAAGACAAGGTTCAGGTTCACCCAACTGAAATTCAAACATTTTTAATAAATAATTAGTGTCATATATGACCAAAAGTACTGTGTTATTCCAATAATAATCAATTTTTTATTAACTGATTTAGGAGGTTCATGCACTATATTACACTTGGGTGAATTTTGTAGCGTTAGACCCATTTTTCAGCCAACTGCTTTTACCCATTCTGTTAGAGATAAAAACGAAACCCGAATAATTTAATTCAATAGTAAAGTATAATTTCCTCCTCTTCTAATAAGTTATTATGGTTGCAAAATAATCGTGTTGGGTAGAAATTCATAACGGGTCGAGTTAAAAAGTAACTTGAAAAAAAAAACCTTTTAATTTTTTTATTTTAAATTGGTTACACGTGAACTGATCCGGTCTATATGGTCTCGGGACTATTAGCATAGCAACCTAATAAGAGACGCACACTATTGACCAGATCCACAATGCATAAGAAGAACACATCCAAATCACCAGGTGCATTCTAGATATTATATCTACAGCTTACATGTGACTGCCTCCTGCATAAAACCTGTTGTAAACTCGGCCTCACACTGACCAGTCAGCATAACACCATGATTAAATTGACATTCAGACGGTGATTAATCACGTGACCTTCGTGTTAACCTACATATCCTCATCATTAGGTTAGTAAGATGGAAACATAAAATATGTTGTAAGGACATGTAATAATGTAAAGCATAAAGCAACAATTCAATTCAAGTAATAACACAAAGGGTAGTTAATATTATATATTTTAGGTTCCACACACACAAGAATATTCACAACAGTACTGTTCCATCATCGGTTATCAACAGTTACAAGAAAAATATCATTTAAAGATGCATCGACACAAATTACAGTAGGGGCTTGTGAATGTGAGGCCGAGGTGCAAAAGTGAACAACATTGTATGAGAATGGCAATTCATATCACGAGGATGTGTGCGCCATTAACACCTCTGTTCAATGGACCTTGCACGAGTCACGGCAACAATTTGAGTTTCATTTTTAATGTTGTTTTTAGTGTAGAAGCACACTTTATTGATATATAAGACAGAGTTTACATAATACAAACTATCGATACAAGTACTGGATAGTATTCCAACTTTAAATTATTAGCACCTCTTGTCAAGGGATCTTACGGGCCAACTATTTTCATGAAGGTTGCAAATCGATCATCTTCAACAATGTTTATCTTTAAATCACATAGATAGCTCTCAAAGTAACTCCATAGATATGATGTCTCTTCGTCACATATCACATCTTCTAACAGAGACAAATTGGTCACGGAATCCGGCAACTCTTCCAATCCACGACAACCACTCATTTTGAGCACTCTCAGCGCATTTAGCTCACCAATCTGATCAGGCAGTGAGCTTATACTCAAACAATCAGATATATCAAGAAATATTAAATTACGAAGATTCCCAATCGAACTTGGTAATTTGGCTAATTTTGTGCAGGAATAAAGTCTCAGTGTTTCCAAATTCGACAAACTTCCTAACCCTTTAGGAAGAGTCTCAAGCTCATGACAGTTGGTAATGCTGAGTTTTTCAAGATGATCGAGACTGCATATTTCAGATGGTATTTCTTTCAAATCATAACAACGGTCAATTTCAAGGTCAACGAGTTTTGGTAGTATTTGAGGACCATCAAGAGTAAACTTATCCAAAGCATTACCAAACTCACACATGATAAAGGAAAGCTTCTGTAAGTTCTTCAATTCGAAGATTGACTGGATCGAGGGAGAAAGTGAGACGTGCTCGAGTCTCATTCTTTTTAAGTTGAATAGAGAGCTAATTAATGGAAACTCGTGTAACTCAGAAGGATAAATCCCTTGGCTTGTGATGTTTAAAACCTTCAAGTGTTTCAAATTTAGGAGAAACTGAGGCAGTGCATATATTTGACTTTTCACGTTTAATATCATAACTTCAACTTTTGGTGCTTTCAGATCAAACCACATAGACGAGAATACTTCATCTGCAGACAAAAAAATCTTAAACAGTTAGCAATTAATCCTAGATAATGGTTCTATTACATGATGTAGTTTAAAACATGAACCTGTTGTGATAGATAACAGGCGGGCAGCTATGGGTTCTTGTGTTTGTTTGATACACCATGCGGGTACATTATTCCCGCTGAATTCGATTAACACTCGTTTCCGGTGTGCAATTGGCTCTTGACTACTCAGATGTATGGCTAATTCTCTAAGCAAATCATGTTGAGTGACAAAATGCTCGTTACAATAACCTTCTAGTTCACTAGCATCTTTCCTGAAAAAATCAAACCAGAAATCAGTTGATCAATGGAGAAATAATTAAAATAAACAAAATCATAATTTACATCAGTTAACAATTTTATTACCTTGCAAGAACTAGACTGAGAAGATTTCTAGAAGAAAGCTCAAGAAGGAATTCAATGGTATACATTCCTTCTTCGTCTAAATTGTATAACTCGACCCACATATCCATAAGAGCAGAGGCTGCAATCTTTTCATCTTCAGGAAATGAACCCAAATCAAGGAAACATTCCCGGGCTATAGGCAAGTCTTCAAGTGCATCAACACTGGCCCTAAGACTAAGGTACAAGCTTTTGTTTGTATCAAATATAGATTGACCATCAGACCATTTCTTTAAAGTCGTTCTCCACTTGAGCACACCTTGTCCACATAATGATGCACCAACCACTGTAAGGGCCAATGGAAATCCCTTGCAGCACTTGACCATCTAAATCGAAAAAATACAACCAAAGTTTATTCATAATTCATTTTATGATATATTATAGCTCATATAGTGTTACACCCCGCCTACAATGACCACAATATTGTCCCCTTGCCCGCAGGCGCACGGCTTTTTTTTGGTGACCATGTGAGAACTAATCTCACCCAAGCTCGCTTAGCTGCAGAGTTCTTAAGGGATCTGCCCGCGATTGGTCCCTAAAGTACACGTTGTGTCATTGTAAAGCGCAAGGTTACTTATGACCCGTCATCTCTCCGGGCCACAGCCGATGCGGGATTCGCCTAGGGTGTCACACACAGAGACCGAGAATATGTCATTTGAAACTTTACCTTGGTCACGAGATCATTTGGTATATTTTTGGGAATCCCATTATAAGGAAATGCGGAATAGCAAAGAAGGGTCCTCGCATCTGCGTCATTTAACAAGCTCAATTCGTACGTAGAACCAAATCTTGAAAACAAGAATCGTGATGTAACCAAAATCTTATATCCTGGTATTGGGAACTTGAGATCCTGAATCAGTGATTCAGATTCAGACCACACGTCGTCAAGGACCAGCAATATCCTCTGTGATCCCATTTGTCTCAGCACGTTCTCAAGTTGGTTTTTTGCTTCTTCGTCAGTTTGAAACTCATAATGGTTTACATTAAGATGTTGGGAAAATAGTTTCTGTATGATTGCCTTAAGAGATATCGTTCTAGAAACAGTAACATAAAATATGTTTTGCCCAAACGTGCCTGGAGATATACAAGTATCAGCATTTTTTAGTCCCATATAAAACTGAATCCAATCTGGACATACAGCAAATATCAAATAGCAAAAATTCTATTCCATATATAACTTAAATACATTGGATAAATTTATAATAGAGGTTAATATCTGATTCTGGTTAGATGGGTGGTGTTCATATTCGTATAACTAATGAAGCAAGTAAAACATAAAAACACTTTTTGTAGGAAGTAACTGACTTGCGAACCAATTAAAAAATGGAGTTCATAAAACACAGATACTAGCTTGCCGACTTAAAACTAATGCTATTAAAGATGCTAAATTGCAAATTAAAGAAGAATAAGCTCAACAATATTTACCTTTAACATCATGACATAGCAATTTTATCAAGGTAGTCTTGCCACACCCACCAGGAGCTGAAACCGTCAACACCTGATTTTCATCTTTCATCAGCCTACGCTTCACTTCTTTGAGATGATAATCCAATCCAACAATAACATCCGGAAGCCCCGGAACACTACATGAGCTAGAAAAACCACCCGCACGTTCCGTAACAGCCGAAAGAACTTGATCCATCTTATCTCCCAAAGCACGAATCTCATTGTCCAAACAAATAATCCGACTCGCATTTCCCACCAATTCACTCTCGAAAAACCTCCATAACTCATTATCCAAACGAATTAACCGACACACATGAACAAACTTCTTATACACATTCCAACACTTAATACTCGAACATTTCATAACCAAACTTCTCCCATCCTCCACACAAACTAAAAACATCTTAACCTCATTTTCGGGACGGTCCAACACTCTGCTCAACCGACCATTTCCGTACAATATCGGCTCGATGTACCTTAAAGTTTTCTCAAGGCGCCTAAGCAAAGTGCGAAACTTAGCAGTTTTGTAATTTTCTGATATAACAGCTTTCGTTAACTCCGTAACGACTTGTATTACGGCTGCCTCATTAGCATTTTTGGCAATCATCTGTAAATTCCACAATTTAGAGTAAATAACAATAGAAACCCTAGGTATGAATTAAATTAAAATTAGGATTGAATAATGTGAATACAGCTAGTAATAATGAGTATAAAGTAGGGAATTATGATATTTATACATTTAATTACGCGAATGAAGTGCAGAATGGAGATACCTGGGTGGTTCGAATTGAATTCAAATAAAGAAGAGTCTATTAAGCGCGTTGAGCGTATGTGCGCGTGTGAGTGTTGAAATAACCGTTGAGTGAAGGACGGGGTACGTAAGGTAAAAGAGCGGATAGGACTAGGCGGAAGAAAGAAAGGAAGGAAGGAAGGAAGAGGATGGCGGGAGGGTTCGTTACTTGTTCGTTTTTCAGTCAACATCTTGGTGTTTTTTAATGCTTCGTTTCATTCCCCTTTTTTGTTTTAAAAAAAAAATAAGTAAAATGAGGTCGAGGTATTTGATCGTGCAAAAGAGAAAAGAGAGAGACCCCACACCTAAATTCATCAATCAAATACCTACACTTCATTTTGTAGATTTTTTTTGTGAGTCTATCACCCCTCTTTTATAAAATCCCTTCAAGTTAACATTTTAGGATATTTTTCGTAAAACCCCTGAAGTATACAAGGGTTTTTTTTTTTTCTTTTTTTTTTATAATCTGATATTAAGACTAGGAATAAAAACCAATTTTAATATGCAGAATTTTACAGAGTTCTCACTATAATCTCCTTTTCTTTTAAGAAATAATTCCATATATACATATGTTATTTAAGTGTTTAAGTTGGGTAAATACTGAATTGCCCCCTTCTTTAAAGGTAGTAGTAGTAATATTGTTCGTCAGGAATATGTAAAAAAAAAATAACTAAAGTAGCTCTCAATACCGTTCTGCACTTCATTCGCGTAATGCTTCTGTAGCTAAGCTAAACTTATATAGATAATAATTACTCCAAATATTCGCTTGATTAACTTTAGACTCTATCATACCCTATGATCGTGCCGTGGCTGGTAGCAGTTTGTATAAATCAATGATAACAGTTTCACGTATTGTAAGGTATAGATGATGCCAGGCATATTGCCATGATTATTTGTAACATCCGGATATATTCATACGTAGTATAAAAGATTGAACTAAAACTTTTAAGACTCGAGAGTACTTTCCTATATTTCAAACTTTAGCTCACAAACCAAAAATTGTTAAATCATTGCACATTTGCATGTTATTTTTTGGCATTTAACCTTGATCCTTACAAATCTTTCATGTAGTAAAGGCGCAAGATTTAGTTCCTGTGTATATGAAAATGAACACTTTTCTGTCTCATTTCAAGTAGTGTTTGGATGTAATTGGGTAAAATGTTTAAAGAATGAACAGCTTGATCGGATCGAGTACGTGGTTTAAATGTTGCTCAATCAATACTCAATTACTCACAGCACTCACTTGCTTTAACAGATAAGAATTTCAGATAGTATTTTAAAATCGTGTTAAATGTATATATAAGACACTCCATGAAGATCTTCTACATTTTTACAGAAACATTCAATACTCCGTATATAAATAATTGAATTTTCTTATATGATCATCAAAAATAGAAATAGCTATTAATAACTGCAATGGAACAATGCACAATAGTTTCAAATAATTTAAGTTCCGTACCGTTTTTTCTTAAGTCTTGCGCTTGAACAGTAGAAGTACCTCGATCCGTAACCTGTAATTAGTGCAAATCGGGAACGAGTAGAAACAATGTTCTTTGCCTCTTCAGTAAATACCTGAAACAAATCTGTCACTGTCACAAAGTAATTATCTCAAGGTGACTAAAATGTGCAACACTAGCAATAGTTGTCTCAGAAATATTTGAGTAAGATTCCCTGAAATGTATTACAATTAACATGCCAACCTCTCTTTATATAGACATATGTAAGACCGGTTTCACACATACGTAGTTTTTGAGATTATTATATACAACCTCACGAATATATCCATACTTTGATATCCCAGGCAAGTTAATTAATCAGTCAATACATTAAAATTGATTATTCATATAATATACTAAAACTAAAAGTCGAAAGCCAATTTCATCTTTGTTATATTTGACGAAATTAGTTGTATGTTGTATATGCTGTAAACTAAAAAGCTGTTAACATAAGCTGTAAATTGTTTTTTTTTTTTTTTTTTTTCAATAAAAATATTTGGTAAATTAGATGTGATTGTAATTATAAGATGTAAAATAACATAAAAGGATATATTTATAATTTTAACCACATGTAAAAAATAAAAATAATAAACTTATTTTATTAATAATAATCATAGTGGTTAAAGAGAACATGCTTGTAACAGTCATTGAAGACGTGCATTCTGTATTGATGTTGCATTATCATTGTGGATTCGTCTAATCTCATTACATATTCATTGAGAGACATTTTTAGTTTTTCATGGCCATGAACATGGTGAAGTTCATCGGGTGTTATGTAATTTGGATGTTGTTCAATCATAGTAAATATCATATCTTCTTCGTCACTATTACGAATGTAGTTATTCAAAGCAAATGCGGTCATAATAACATCAATTTGAGTTTGCACTAAAGTGGGCATTTACCAGCTATTTTCCGTCGTGGTTAAAATTCCAAATAACATCTCAATATATATCGCTGTGGTTAATCATAGACAATAACAAATCTATAGATCTTAGTTTTAACATAGTGTTACAACATATCCAATTATTATTATTATTATTATTATTATTGATATTATTATAATAGTTTTGTATGTATGCATAAATCTCGTTACTCATATCCAATTTTGAAAATATTTTAATATGGTTGGAGGGTATATATATAATTTAAAGTTTTAACAGATCTAATATTTTTTAAAAGCTTCATGAATCAACTTTTTATAGAAGCTATTTGTTTAAAATAAAATTTTAAAATTGATGTAGCCAAACGAAGCTGCTTATTTTGGAAGAGATTGTTTTTGTAACAAAAAGCTAACATCTCCTAATAAAACTCTAAAAAAGCCCTTACCAAACAAGCTGAAGTGATGGCTCGTTGATTTTCATAAATTTTAGGTATAGATTAAACAATTTATAATATGATAACATACAATTAAAACAAAAGGGGATTTTTTTTTTTTTTTTTTTCCTCTTCTTCTTCTTTCTTTTTTAGGTGCAGTAGAGGGGCTAACCCCAAAAACTAGGAAGAAATTACACGACGTAACCACGTGACACCTTTGACATCCTCAAGGATAATTGAACCAAGCTCGAGAGGAGGGGAATCAAACATGCACAACCGCTCTTCTTGCTCTATGAAAATTACTTGGCTGAGTAACTTGATCGATGCATATATCTATACTACTTATAATGCACGAATGCACTTCACTCTTAATTTTAAGACATACAAGAAATTAAGCATGGTTTACAACACTTTAATGCACCAAATTTTCAGAATTACAACAAAGTAAGCATATTGTACAATAAAATAAAGTGTGGTGTCATTTTAAGACCAAAATTATATCAAACAACATTAATGCTATTAAAAACACCCATTCACCAAAAAATACAACCATTTAAGCACAATGTATAATAAATGCAACCAATTTTCAGTTACAACAAAAAAATAAGCATAGTTACAATAAAAATAAGCATGATGTAATTTTAGACTTACGTTAATGCTTGTTTAAGTGGTAATGTGTTATTAGACTATAATGACTACTACTTACAAGAAAAAAACATAGTGTCAACCTTTTTGCACATAATTTGCGTGTCGAAGACAAGAAGCATAGTGTACAACAAACACCATTAATGCTATTTAATGTAATTATTATTTAATTGGTCAATAAATAGAATTAATACAGTTATTAAAACAAACTCATACATGAAATACAAATTATCAAGCATATTACATAATCAAATAAAACACAATTCCTGCATTAAATTTCACTACTATAAATAATAAAGCACATTATACAAATATTCAAACGAACAGGCAATGCTAAATGGGAGGCCCTTCGGCGGTGCCAAACGGTCGAGCCCGAGCAGACGGCGGGTTCGGTAACGACGTGCTATACGAAATTCTTGATATCCGTAAATGTATTGTTAAAAAGAATATAATAAACTAAAAATCATTATTCATCGAATTTTTTATTTCAGTGCGTATGTAACGCGACGCTCCCTGGATAGTTCAAATAAAAAACATTTATGTACATCCGTGTTTCACGTTGTTTCTCATGGGCATAGATCTTGTAAAGAAAAAGGTTTTACTAACTAACAGTTCTTCGGGTTGTTATTATTGATATCAGCAAATTAAAATAAATTTAATTCACTCTCCCCATGCCATGCCATATTTAGTATATCGTAATATTAGCAAATCTATGAAATGTTTGTTGTTAAAAAGGATCTTGGATGAAAAGAAAATTTGAAAGAGTATAAAATTCACAACAATATAGATATTAAACTATTAAGAATCGCTTGATAAAATTCCCGAAAAGACTTGTATGCCTAATTCTATTAAAAAAAGAATTCCGGATCATCAAAAAAGTTTGTTGATAAAAAAGGTACGGTGCATACTTTTCAACTTTTTTAGAGCAATTTTTTATGAAATCTTCAGCCTTTGCGTGGTGAAAATTTTAGAACTTTTCTGCTAAACGTTTTGATTTTATTTATTATTATTTTTTAATATATATCATTCAAGCAAAAATCCTCTCGGCCGGCTTTGTACAGGTTAAGCTTTTTTATTCTGATTTGACTTTGTCCTGCAAAACGTATCATTTGGCTTTGAAGCCTTACCTAGCTAGCTTGAACACTCTCCTAATACAGTGAAAGAATTTTATTCAAGTGTGGTGCTCCTAATAAGTCAGAGTGAGTATCTAACTTTCCGCCTTGCCTGTTCTATATATGGTTCACCCTCAGTCCCAAAACTTAGATGGCACATAATATTTAGCTTAAATTTCACAAAAAATTATAATATCTAAAACAATGATATATAAAATCAAATTGAAGCAAGTGATTAGTATATATCGCCTAATTAGTAATTAGTATTGGTATATGGTATAACCCAGCACAAACGATATATACAACGTAACAAGTTCAGTTACCAGATTTTACAAACAAAAACATTTCCCAATTACCCTTGTTGACCAGTCTACTGGATTTGTGAATGAAACTAACGGATGGCTTCCTAGTTAGTCCAACCGTCCCGACTGGTTGGTTCACTACGGTTTCAGTGTAAATTTTCTTAGGATGTTTCTTTGTATTTGCATTGTATTTGTGTGGTTTTTGGGTGCAGGCCGTAGTTGAGGATAGTTCATACACAATTACGTAGAAGCAATGTATGCGCATCTTCATGATTGTGATTTATACAATAAAAGTATTCCCACGTAGGCAAGTACGCGGATCGGAATCTATTCAAACTTTTGAATCCAACAGTTAACACCTGGGTGTTGTTTCTCCTTGTTATAACAAATTAAAACAATTTAAGGCTTTGTTGCAACATTTGACTTTCTAGATAACAAGTTGCATATGCGGTTTCAATTCCCGAGTCTTTTAATTTGTTTGCCTACACTATATATTCACGCATAAATTTATGTAACTTTACACATAGTTTTCGTTTTTCTTTGACATGAAATTACATCGTATAAGCAACTATATTAAAACTCTAAATTCATATAAAGTTTATGGTTTGACAAAGCAAAACTAAATAAAGCCATGTCTACATGATTTAGCTGACAAACTTCGCAACAACTTGCAGTTATTATGATTTTCAACTATGTATATTCATAATTTCAACTATGACTTTAAATTTTAAACAAATATATTTTTTCTTTATTATATATATGTTTCAATAAATTTGTCATTTTTATACTTCGCACTTTATGAACAGTGAACATTTTTTTTAAAATATTCACACCTAAGAGTGTGAATAATTATTTCAAAATCTTCACATTTAAAAAGTGTGAAGAATTTCAATCTACACTTAAAAGTGTGAAAATTATTTCAAAGTCAAAATCATCACTCTTAAAAGTGTGAAGAATTATTGAAAAACCCTCACACTTAAAAGTGTGAAAATATTCATAAAGCTTCACACATAAAAGTGTGAAAATTTTTATCTACCAATTTCAATTGGTTCACAACGAGCTAATGTGAACTTTTTGATACTTCATACTTTTAAGTATGACAGATACTCTAATAAGTATGAGTATGTTACTATTTTGTAGCAGTGATACTATAGAGAAAATATACATAGTTGCAAATTTTGAATATGCATAATTGAAAATCATAAAAACTGCAAGTTGAAAACCCATGTGGGTCAATCATTTGTATAGATTTGAACCACGAGTTTTTTTACCTAGTGTAAAGTTATGTCTAATATACCATTTGTTTTCTGAAATGCACCGGCCTCGTTTTCAATGGCTGTGTTACAAGACTTCTTCAGTTTTAATTAAATGCACCTCATGCCTTTTAATTTTGAATCCGCCACTATGTATAGTTATCATCAAAATGAAATAATATCCTATATATTAAGTACGTTTGAAAGAGTACATTGACAGGGAAATATTATTGTAGAAATCTGTTTGATCTAGTCATTTTGAGTTAGAAGGAACACAACTCCAAAAGTCTTTATAAAAATAATATTTAATATCGTGTTCTAGGTTGATATGAAGATGCTAAGAAAAAACCCTAGCTTGTATATATGGCATACATATCTTTATGGGATACCCTATTCATACGGGGTCTATCCCATAGACATTGCACCTGTCCACTTTTGGTCAGCACTTGAGTTTTGTCAGTTTCGTTCGGTATTTCTCCAGTTTTAAGCGTTTGACGTATTAAACATATTATTGTTCGTAAGCGTTTCGGGTTTATAGCTTTGATATAATGAAAATTATAAAAAAAAAAAAAAAAAAAATAGCCACCGTATGAATAAAAACATAGTCACCGTATGAATAACTGGTCCCATCTTTATTGATAAACATAGCTTTCATCTAATGATTCGCTATTACGACAAGATACTTGTTAAAAATAGGTTTTCTAACATGTGCTTTCAAACACATATTAAATTATATTCATTAAACACGAAATTTCCTTTTATATCATATATAAAACTCCTACATGTGATCGAAGGGCACATTTAAAAAGATCCCTTTTTTATAAGACCCAATGAATTTTCATAATTAGTTACAAATTATCCAAGAGATACAGTTATGTGTTTTGGTATCTAATTAAATGCGTGTAAACGGATAAGGTTTTCTCATTTCAGATTACTTATGAAGGCGAATCATTGACTTACATGTACGCGGCTTATACAAAGTACTCTGTAACCGTGTCCTAATGATATCATTTGTTGTGTGAGAAGCTCCACAACCAAATGTTTGTAGGTTCAAGTCCTGCTTAGGACATGTGAAATGGTTGTAATGTATATATTGTGAGATAGTTAGTTGTCATTCTAAAAACAAAGTTACCATAAATAAATGTAAATATGAATTTAATAATCTTCACCTTTACTTTTATAAAAAACTCAAACGTGTATCCTTGAGACACATAAACAATCCCTTTTTAGTAAGACCCATGAATTTTCATAATTAGCTACCAATTAACTTAGAGATAAAGTTATGTGTTTTGGTATCTAATTAAATATGTGTAAAAGGATAAGGTTTTCTCATTTCAGATTACTTATGAAAGAAGAATCATTGACTTACATGTATGCAGCCTAGTCAAAGTACTATGTAACCGTGTATGAGCTTCTACTGGACATCCCAAATGGTATAAGTAGCTAAATGCGTCGACGGTTAAATAAGATGCACATCAGCAGCTTACGTGCATATTGTTCCCACTTGTTATAAACTTACGATAGACACACTTTTTGTAAACAGAAGAGTTAGAGATAATTCACAAGAATTCAAATTAATAGATAAGTTTGTTGTATAGATTAGATCCTAATTAGTTGGATGTGTTGTTATCTTTTATCTCTGATTGTATCTATAAATATAATAACAAACCTAATGATTTAATAGGCAAAACTATTCTCTTATTATCTTTTCACGGTATGAGACTATCCTAGGGTTCCAATTTATCATCACCATCTCCGGCTTTCTGATCTCCTTTTCAGATACGCCATCACCATGTCTTCTACTATCCATTCCCTTTGAGGAATGGATATCTCGATAACCACGCATGATGCCCGTGCCCAAGATGATCACCGAGAAGCGAGAGGCGAGAAGTTGACAACCCTCAACATGCAGTCTGGGTTGTTCAAGACCAGGCAATCATTGGTGGCCTTTTGTCATCTATGACAGAAGATGTACTTCCAACTTACCAAATGCACCAATACATCTGCCGAGTTATGGACCTCACTCCACACAATGTTTTCATTTCAACAGAGGTAATTCCATCCAACATTACCAACTCTCCACTCTAAAGAAGGGAGATATGGTACCTTCGAGTACTACCAGAAAGATGACAAGTCTTAGCGATACTATGCGAATATAGGCCACTATATGACCAAGCGAAGAATTGGCTACATTCAGCCGGGTTGGGACCAGGCAGCATTGACCTCTCCGCCATCACAGTCCTAAGTAATCAACATCTGTGACACTACACGAATTCTATTCCTACTTGATTGCCGTGGCACAAGCTAGTGCAAGAAAAACACAACAATTACGTCTTCCGTAACATGAAATTGCCAAGATTCAAATCCTCCACGTCGAAACTACAACAACACTCTCCTAACAACAACCAACGAAACAACTATCGTGGCGGCAGATGTCGTGGTCGCGGGCGTGGTGCGTGGCATACACATGGTGGTGGTCACGTTGTCAAGTATGTGGCATTCCAGCCACATGCACGCTATGCCAGCGATTTACTTATGCATACCAACCGAAGAGTATCATGGTGGAAATGAATACCACAGGAAGTTTCAACAATGACACAAACGGTATATTGACAGGAGCAACAGAATCTTACAAGTGATCTTGATCGATGCATGGGTTCAAGCGATATCATGGCAAAGATCAGGTTCAGTGGCCAACGGGCGAGGGTTTGCATATTTCCCATATTGGTTCATATAATTCCCGTTCGGAAGACCTCTTGCTCTTAAAATGTCTGCATGTTCCTAATATCAATAAACATCTACTACTGCTCATAAACTTGTTTGAATAACAATGTATTCATTGAAATTCACCCCATATTTTCTTTGTTAAGCACCGGTCACAAAGAAAACTCTTACTTTCGGTAAAAGCAAAAGATGGGTGCCCTATCAGTCGTTCTTCGGTACTCCTCATTATGTCGCATCTAGTGTCAAAGTGTCTCCATCGCAGTGGCATCACCGTCTCGGTCATCCAACTTGGTTGTTAAGTCTATTTTGAAGTCTAATAAATTATATTGTTCTTATACCGTGTCGATGCTTTTGTGATGCATGTCAACGTCAAAGAGTCATCAACTACCTTATCATAATCATTAGATATTACTTCATCACCACTTGAGCTTGTTCACACCGATGTTTGGGGACCGCTCCAGTGTCAAGTGGAGGATTTAAATATTATGTTAGTTTTTTGGATGATTATAGTCGTTATACTGGATCATCTCATTAAACATAAATCGGATGTTGAACAAGTTTTTATAATTTCCAAAATCATGTTGAACGCTCTTGAATGCCAAAATTCGCATGATTCAATCGATTGGGGGTGAATATCATAAGCTTCATAACTATTTTTCACGATCGGTATTTCTCATCGTGTCATGCCCACTATCATCACACGAACGGAATGGTGAACGAAAACATCGCCATATTGTTGAAACGGTTTGGCTCTCCTCCATTCACCACTTCCTCTTCGTTTTGGGATGGCGTTCTTAACGACTTCTACCTAATGTCGTATGCCTAGCCGCACTATCAATAACTCTACACCTATTACGTGTTCTTAATATAACCCCGATACTCGTTTCTTCACAATTTTGGATGTGCGTGCTAGCCAAGTCTAAGAAAATACAACACTCACAAACTCGAGTTTCGGTCTAAATTATGTGTCTTCTTAGGATATAGCTCAATGCACAAGGGGTACAAATGTTTGGATAAAAGTAATTCGAATTTACATATCCGGGACGTGATTTTTGATGAATCACGATTCATATTGCAACCTCATCGGTTTAAACCACTCCATCTCCCATGTCAAAGTGTCATCCTTCCTCAATCGGAAGGTATTGCAAATGATCATTTGATTATGACTTATCTTTTCTATCGCTAACATTTCAATGTAATCGCAGTGCCATTCCATGACTAACATTCAGAGGCCCGAAGCTGCTACAAGTACAAAAGCTGGTGAAACTTTGATAGGTACAAATATGCATCTCCATCTCCATTATCACAACGCAAGAACACCAAGAAACAGTTCAACCACTACGATGGTGAAGTCGCTGCTCTGCGCATCTGTTGATAATTCTATCACCGATGTTGCCTCTATCATCAGTGATAATGCTTCTAATAATTCCACTCCACCGGGTGTCCAACTCGTGCTCGTGCGGAAAATCTTTTCCTCGAAAGTTCTGATGGACAGTACCATATAACCCCAATCGACGAGCATTTTTTGCAGAACCTATTTCTCATCAGTTGGCTCTTA
Organism: Chrysanthemum makinoi; assembly: GCA_910596185.1. Taxonomy (NCBI): domain Eukaryota; kingdom Viridiplantae; phylum Streptophyta; class Magnoliopsida; order Asterales; family Asteraceae; genus Chrysanthemum; species Chrysanthemum makinoi. The sequence goes on along the minus strand of OU343220.1, from coordinate 193,708,415 downwards.
CTGAACCAAAATGGCGAACTGCCATGGAGGATGATTTCTGCTTTGCAAAAGAATATACGTGGATTACGGTCCCTGACCGAACGGGTAAATGGTTGGATGCAAGTGGATCTTTAAGCTCAAACGACATCGGATGGTTCTATTGACAAACATAAAGGCACGACCGGTTGCTCGTGGTTTCACTCAGCAATATGGAGTGGATTGGGGTTTTAGTCCGTTGTGAAACCAAGCAACAATTGATTGGTTCTTTCACTTGCATTATCTAGAGGATGGCACCCGCCAGATCGACGTGAGTAATGCTTTTCTTGTGGTTTTGAATGAAGAGGTTTACATGAAACAACCTCCAGATTGAAGATGCTCACAAACCTCACTATGTGTGCAAACTCCAGAAGGCGATCTATGGCCTCAAACAGTCCCCAGGGCATGGTTTTCTGACTAAGTGATAAGCTACATCAGCTTGGCTTTCATGCTTCCAAGGCCGATACCTCCCTGTTCTTATTTCATCAAGGAACTATTACTATCTACATGCTTGTTTATGTAGATGATATTGTCATTGTTGGCTCCTCTCAAAGCGTGGTCGATCGGTTGATACACAACTTGTCTTCATCTTTTCCGATCAAGGATCTTGGTCGTCACGAATTATTTTTGGGGGTTGAAGTCAAATTCAATCCGGGGAATTACTATTACTGACATAAGTATGCATCGATCTTCTTCACGTGTTCACATGGAGAATTGTAAGAGTGTTTCAACCCTATGTCTTCTACGGAAAAACTTGCTCGTGATTCTGGAACAGTTCTTAGTGATGATGACGCCTTCAAATATAAAAGCATCGTTGGAGGACTGCAGGTAACGTTAACGCAGGATATTTCTTTTTCGTTAACAAGGTGCATCCAATACCTTTCAAAACCCACAAATATTCATTGGGAGGTAAAGCATCTTAAGATATATAAAGGGTACCCTAAATACAGGGCTTCACATTCGAAAGTCCAACTCTACACTCTTGAGTGTGTTTAAATGCAGATTGGGCAGGATGTTTGAGCGACCCGAAGTCTACTGGAGGATTTGCTTGTGTTTCTAGGACCAAATCGACATCATGGAGTTCACGCAAGCAACCCATGTCTCCGATCAGAGTCAGACTGAATACAAAGCTTGGCAAATGGTACATTTGAAGATGTGGGTTCAATCGTTGCTTAAGGAGTTAAGAGTTTGTCAATCGAGACCACCAGTTTTATGGTGTGATAATCTAGGAGCAACTTATTTGACCAAGAATCCTGTGTTTCATGCACGAACAAAACACATAGAGGTGGACTTTCATTTTGTTAGAGAGAAGGTGGCGATGGGTGCTCTTGATGTTCGATTTATATCATCTAATGATCAAGTAGCTGATGGGTTTACCAAGCCAGCTACTCGCAACATGTTAGATCGACTGAGATACAATCTAAACCTTGTCCCGGTTAAGATTGAGGGGGAATGTAAACAGAAGAGTTAGAGATAATTCACAAGAATTCAAATTAATAGATAAGTTTGTTGTATAGATTAGATCCTAATTAGTTGGATGTGTTGTTATCTTTTATCTCTGATTGTATCTATAAATATAATAACAAACCTACGTGATTTAATAGGCAAAACTATTCTCTTATTATCTTTTCACTCTTTTAATTATAATTTTAGCCCGCATATCTTTTTGATTTGGTCAATTGTCGGTTCACAAGGGTTGTGCGGGATAACAGTTTGAGCTGGTGGTAGATGGATTCACTTGGTGGGTTATCGGTTCATGATTTAATATCTCCTTCGTCACCTATCTTTGGTAGTAAGCTTTCAAAAGCCTTACAAGCGGTGAGTTATACCTTTTAGGTGCTATAAAAATAACGTAATAAATATGACTTTTTATTTTTTTGGAAATGAGCGCCGCATTCTCCACGAGGACTGTTTTTAGGAAATTCAACTCCAGGCTACTTTGTGGATTTCTAATCAAAGTATAAAGATTGGACTAAAAACTATAAGAATCCTTTAGCTTGTTGGTTATGGTTTGGGGGAGTTTTTGCCCATTGGCGTTTTCCTCGATCTCTTTCTTTTTGTTTATCCTCTTTCCCTGAGGTGTGTTATATTTGTTGGTTTTTGCTCTTTGATATTTTGTCAAACTGATTTTCTTAATAATATTGCATTTCCAAAAGAAAACCTTGCACACTCCATCTTAAAATGAAATCATATTGATTTTCTTAATAATATTGATTTCTTAGTAATGTTCCCGAGTTTTTATTTGGAGAGAAGAAAAAAGATGGAGAGAAGAAATGACAAAATACATATGTTCTCGAGTTTTTTTTTGGAGAAAAGAGGAGAGAATGGGGTAAAAAATTAGGCAACATTTTCTCTCATGATCTCGTTCCCAAATTGAGATGATTTGGAGAAGATGATTCTTGTGCATAATTTTGTTAAATCCATTTTCTTCTCTTTCCGACTTGGGAACACAAAATAAAAAACTAATATTGTTTTTCATCTTCTCTTCTTTTCTCTCGTTTTTACCCTCTTCATTTCTCTTTCCATTTTAAACTCGGGAACAGACTACAAAGTGTAATGATCTTGATCGATGATTTGGAATTGGTTAATTAATAGCGCGACTAATCCCAAAACTAGGGTGACATTATACTAGCTTAAAATTACGAGTAGTGCAGGGATCAAAGTACGAACACAAAAAAATAAATTCAACAATGGGAGCTCTATCTAACGTTTTGTGTTCAAATACCAAAGTACAAATCTATATAATATATATAAAGAGAAAATATATTTGTTTAAAACTTAAAGACACATAAAATGAGTAATGTTGTTATACGAAAATATCTCTATATTTAAAAGGCAACGCAATGTATTAAATATTTAAGTACTTAATTACAATTTAAACAAGTAACTTTCTTCACTCTCACTTACTCCACATTATATATACATAAAAGAAGTTGCACATACAAATTAACGTTACTCTACACCATCACCGCTATGTGTGGGTAATCGTTTAGTTATTTGAATGTACAAAAAATTATAAATTCATACTTGCCACGTATAAAGAAAACGAAGATAAACAAAAATCTGTGGCAAACGATGTAGTTATTACCAAATGGAGCCAATATTGCCCGTTGTTTCCCCAGTTCATAATCCAATCAACTAATCTGATCGGCCAGCTTGTTCATTCCGCTTTTAAAGAAAAAAACTAAAATATAATTTGTTGTATTGTTCGTGTAGCATTGCTTATTAATTTGTTGAAATCTTTTATTGAGTGAATCACTTACTAGTTACTATCTTACTACTTTAAATGATTTTGGCGGCTACGGACGACTTATATATATATATACGCTTGATTACAATTTGGTACCTAAAAGTACAAAGTATTCTAAAATGTCAGCAATGGTCTCTAAAACTTTAGTCAACAAACGTACTTGATATGTGTTACGACAGATTGTGCACCTTGCATGGCACCAATTCTCACGAAACCAGACAAAGCCCAAAAACAATAGAAAATACATGAGTCACAGACTTACAGTTGAATCTAAAGAGGTTTCGGGTCGTGTTACACATTTTTTATATCCAATTCATGCATTAAACACATAATCTTCACGCGGGTTGGAGCATAGTTAGTGAGTCGGGACCCTTAACCTGTGTAGGTTTTACAAGAACGCATTTATAAAGGGTTAACTGGGATATACAACTAAAATGTGTTAAATGGTTGCCCTGTGAAACCCGAGATTTAATTTTATAAGAACATGGGTTAATATACGGCTGCGCGATTTAATTTTATAAGAACATGGGTTAATATACGGCTGCGCAAAATTTATGTGTAAACGGGTTAGGGTTGACACATTTAACTTAATAACCCACCTGCTTTTCCTACATGGGTTTGGGTGGTTGTGATCCGACAATCTAACCTCTATTAGATGAATAATAAATAGGCCCAAGCCCGATGTGTGGGTTTATGGCTTCTAGGGTTTTATGTACTAGCACTATAAATATATGATTAATGAAAGATAATAACCCACGGGTTTCATTATTCAACATGGTATCACAGCTCTAGGTCTGATCCTTGGACGTGGTTGGCCACCTTAGCCGCCGCCTCAATGTCACCCTGTCAAAGCCTAGCCACCGTCGTTTATTCGTGCTAAAAAAAAACAAAAACAAAAACTGCAGCCAAGTGTTTGACGAGATCAGCGGCCATGGCTTCGTAAATAAATTCCGAAGAAAAGCATACCGGAATCGCAATCGTAGTCATAAGGACGCATCGTCACGCACCAGAACAAGCAGTCATTCATAAGCCAAATCATTTTTTACGGATTACGCGATTGGCTACCTATCAAAGTCTTTATTATTCATCAAGATAACTATCTCTAGTTTTATTTTTGTTTTTAAATAATTTATGTTTCTCGTTTGTATTCCAATCCGAGCTTTCGCGATTTCGCCGCTATTTGCGGGGCGAGTATTAGATGAATAATAAATAGGCCCAAGCCCGATGTGTGAGTTTATGGCTTCTAGGGTTTTATGTACTAGCACTATAAATATATGATTAATGAAAGATAATAACACACGAGTTTCATTATTCAACAACCTCGACACAAATTATAAACCCAACATGCACTAATTTTTATTGGATTCACTAAAGATTAAAAAATATATAAAGGTACAAATTTCTAATTGTTGTTCGTTGTACCAACGGATTAGAAAAGATACTTGTTCATGCAACTTGCATGTATTTCATTGTAAATTTCCAACTCACAAATTTACTAGGTTGTTTCGTCGTGTTTAGTTTGCATCATAACTGCATCGTTTTGGGCCGTTCAGACTCGTGCATGTAAAGTAAATTACTAATGATATATATATATAAAGATCAAATAATAAAAGTTTCCCAAACATACACCATTCACATTCACCAGAAGTTTAAATTAAATTGCTCTAGGTTTGATTTGTTTTGTTGTCATAAAAAACAGACGAAACGTCAACTGGAAATAAACTTTTTATGACAAAAAGAAAAATTGTTTTAGAAACTTAACAGACCAGAAATGTGTGTTGCATGTTGTCTTCAACTGCATGCAGCTTGTAATTTTCGAATTCGTGATAAATAATAAAACTATTCACTTTTCTTTTATTTCTTATCAGAATTACTAGTATATCTGATCTGTTACATTATTTTACTTTCAACGCACAGCCACTTTGCCCATTAAAAGTACGTAACTGGTTTGTGCGACTCCTCTAATTTGTTTACCTATATATTATATATTGACCAATATATTTGCTTAGCTAGCTTTGCAGATAAAATTAATGACATCCAGTAATACTTTTTCGTCTCTCTTTCACATATGAAATTACATAGAATTTAATTAAATCGAACATCTTCAACTTGTCATGAATGGTTATTTGGACAAAGCATACAACATAGATAAAAGTATGAATGCGTGCATAATTTGGTCGAAAAACTTACCAACAACTTGCATTTGATCATGATTTTCAACTATATCCATTAAGAATTTGAATCAGTAAGCAAACATAGTTTTATGCATTGATTTCCTTATCCGTTCAGGTGGTCGGTATGAATCTTCTGCGTGTATACTTGTCATCATAATATAATATCGGATATGAGTAGGTTGAAATTAAGGAAAATATTGTTGTCCAATTCCATATGATCTGGTCTTTTCAGATTAGAACCAAGGACCAGGCAAGATTAAAGTCTTCTATGTGGATAAGAAGATGTTCAAAAAAAACATAGCTTGTAGGTATGCCATACATATCTTGATCGATAAAATATGGTTATTTAATTTACTCTGTTAACATAATGAATAAGATGATGTAACACGTACATTCATTAAAGTTAGGGCTAATGATTTGCATATTTTTATTTTTTATTTGCAAACTTCAAATGTACTTTAAGCTGTTGTATATTTATCATATGTTGCTTTTGAAGACGGTATATCGGAGTGTATGAATCAAAAGTAAAAGTGTGTCAATCAACACTCATAATTTAAGGACGGAGGTGATATGCAAATCATAATTACTTATTTGCACACCACAAATATGTACGTGCAGGAGGGGAAATTTGACCAGCACTAGAATGTCAATCAAAATTCAAAACAAGGAAAGATTAGTCAAAATACAAGCACGAGGGCAATATCTAATTTTTTAACACGTTCAGGGTCAAAGTTGTATATTAGAAGGAGTAACAATGGAAAACTAGAAGCACCTGGTAATCTGCATGTGGTAGCCACTTGTATCCGCGTTAATGCTACTTCAGCGATCGATTTGCCTGGTATTTTTTCCTAAGTTCTAACTACAAATTCAGGATCTTAGCGTTGAATTCAGATGTCCTCATAATTGCTCGATCTAGTTTGGCTGTGCTTATGCCTATGTCGTATGCCGGTATGTGTAATTATGCGCATGTAAGATGGAATTTAACTGTCTCTGCTTTCTTGTTACGGAGCTTTAATGAGATTTAATTGATGGGTAATGTCAAATGTCATTGGGGACTAGGATATCTGGGTTGAGGAATATATCCTTGTAGGCTAAGGATGCCAACAACCTAACAATATTGCTCCCGCCAACCTTTAGAAACTTTTAGGCATGATTTAACCACTGATTAAACATCATATATGCTATACTGCAAACACACCATATCATTCACGATTTGTTTCTGTCGTATTGGTAACTTCATGAATTATATGTACTTTCGTGAAAACTTTGCTGGTCATGCTATCACGAGGTCGTCACAAATGTAACATGACAACATATGGACGCAAACAATAGTCTATTGCTGGCAGTTATATGTATTCTTTCTCTTGGATACTCAAATCTGTGAGCATCTCTCATGAAAACAATTACATTGATACTTAGCAACCTACTCGGTAAATAGAAAATGCCAGCATCACATAATTAGAATTGCACGCTGCCGTACCATCCTCCTGTTGGAATTATATAACATGACATTCAATAAATAATCACAAAAAAACATCAAAGTATTCAAGCGGAAGCGTATATGATTTATTAATAAATAATTAATTAACATAAACAAGAATATGCGTACCTTTATTGATTCTAGCCGAACAAGAATCAAATCCACAAACTAGCAATTAGGATGAACCCTAATTAGGGTTTATAAGGATTATGTGAATTACCCCTTACCGTTTTGTAATTCAATCCAAGATACTAACAAAAGTATGTTAGTACTACGTTCTTTTACACACGTACTAAACCGAATTAAAGTAATGCTAGTTTTTATAAAACAAATAACTAGATGTATTTGAAAAGAGTAGATCGACACCCTAAAGGGTTATACGATCGGTTTGTATTAAGAAAAACACACAAACAAAGTTTTTAGGTTTAGCTTAATGAATACAAGAGATGCAAAATCAAGACCCTAAGCCTTGTATATATACCCAACTAACTTGGTGAACAAGTTTGGCTTTGTTTCCTTTTCTCCTTGACCGATCATTGGTAGGCATCCCCAAGGGATTCCGGAAACTTCCCAAACTTTGCAATCTAGTCCTTTTCCAAATACATTTAACGCCCGTTAATCCATTACATTAATTACTTAACGTCCGTTAGTTATTTAGTTTAATAAATAAATAAATATAACGTTTATATTTAATTATTAACTTTAAATTCTCATACGTAAAGTGTGCAATCCAGTAGTCTCAAGTTCGATCCTAACTCACGTCTACTAATTTATATCCATAAAACCAACAGCTCCCACTTGGATATATCTTAATAGAGTGATCACATCGGTTAGCGTCTAGCAACACTTCGATGCCTCTAGTACAACTCGAGTAAGGTCTCCTGGAAAAACCTTTTAATGATTTCTCATTATTATTATCCTTTTGTTTCTAATACCATGTTAAATAAAGATATGGAATTAAGTCATTCTTTATTCAACCATTCTGTTTCTCGTTATAATGATTGATCAAGATTACCAAATCTTCTGAACATATTCAAGGGAGAACTTTGGGCGTGGCCACGCAAACATCTTGTCAACCCTACGAGGGGCCCAGCAGTATTAAACTCCAAATAAATTTGAAGGAACAAATTCTATCTTGACTACGAGAATAACCCACGAACTTTGCAACACTTCAGGAAACAACCCTTATGACTACCAGTTACGTATAGCGTTAAGTTGTTCCACAGAAGTGCACTACATTCATGACACTTATCTGGTATCTCAAGTCTGAGGATAACTATTCATAATTTACTTATAACAATATCCACAAAGTAAATTATGTAGTTGGGATAAGTCCTATATTCAATTCATTGAATATCATCTGAAATTGGTATGCATTCTCATCAATATACTTTCAAGTATATTCTACCATATCTCTCAGATTTGTCTTAATTTAATGATACTCCCATATCATTAATTGACAACGGACGATTTAGAATAAATAAATTTATTTACGGATTAAACATGTAAATATAGGATACAATATATTATAAAATCAAACATTGTTAGGAATTAGAAAATTCCTTAGTGAAGTATCGGTCACCCCAAATATTATCTAGCATAAGTTAGCTCGTAGACATTACGTTATTTACTAGTCATTTAGTTAGTTATTTAGTTTAGTGCAACACCGTGGAGGAAGGAAGGGTCTTTACCCATTGTATGCCTGATCCACAGGCCGTCAGGAGGTCGTTTATTTTGTAACCTATAAATACCCTCTACCTTGCAAGGTAGAGGGTTGGATGTTCTTTGGTAATCTAACCTTACATGAGTTTCTCTTTCTAGAATATCCCACTTTCTCTCTCTTAAATCATCTATACGCATAAAGTGTTAATGTTATGATGTGTTTATGAAATCCAATATGTTACAATTGGTATCAAGAGCCATGGTTAGATCATCTCTTACATATCTTTGGATTTCTAGTGGTTTTTGAGTTTGAAAAAGTTTAGAGGTTTTTGCATCATTTGGTTGATTTCTAGTGTTAAAGTTTGGATTTTGATTGTATTTTTGTGTTTAGAATCATCACAAGTGTTTAGGTTTTGATTTAGAAGGCTTGAATCATCGTGGTTGGATTGTTTTTGTATTGAAAAGTGGTGTTATGTGTTTTTTTCATGCTAGCGACTTGAGCCATGGAAAATTTTTCTTGGTTGCGACTTGCTTTGCAATTTGGTAGCGAGTTATTGTTAAAGGAATTAGCGAGTTGGGTTAGCGACTTGTCTAGTGAGACAAGCCGACAAAAAGTACACGTAGTGGGTTCTCCACTACACGTAGCGACTTGGTGTAAGTTAGCGACTTGTACTTTATTTTGTTAACGACTTGGTGTTAGCGAGTTGGTACCTAGCGAGTTGCTATTTAGCGACTTGACAAATCAGCGACTTGGTGCCTAAGCGAATTGCTGTCAAAATTTTGCTAGCGACTTGGATTGTAGCGAGTTGTTATATAGCGACTTGGGACTATAGCGACTTGGCACTTAGCGACTTGGTTCAAAGTTTTCTAGCGACTTGGGACTATAGCGACTTGGCACTTAGCGACTTGGCACTTAGCGACTTGGTTCAAAGTTTCCTAGCGACTTGAGTGATATCCTTTGAATACGGTTTTCTCTTGATTTAGTAAAATCCCGTGAAAGAATCTATTTCCCGGTTTAATCATAGAGTTATAAAATCCCGTTTAATCAGTCATCATGTCTACCAACGTTCCTACACTCATCTCCACTGTGGCTGAGGTCGTTCATGCAGAAGATACTCGTCAAAATAGAATTTCTTACATCACTGATCCTTTAATCACCAAAATACTTGAACTTTATGATACCTCACAGAACAATGAAACTGGTTGCATTTCTGAATGTCCAACATTGATTGATTCATCAAAGGGTAATCTTAACTCCTCACCATCTGAGTCAAACCTCAACAAACCACATCTAATGAACAATGATGCTAAGCAAATGGAGTACAACATTGAGCCCTATCAACTACTTCATCAGCATCTCAAACTACTCTTATCTACTACTATGGATCGAACAAGCAGTGCTATCCTTCGTCAGGACTTTCCCACTTTGACCAGAACTGTGTTACTCAACTTAGAACAACTGAGGTGTCAAATTACCAATGAAAAGTTCTCAAATGATAAATCTAATGCAGCTCTTCAAGTAATCTTCAATCAATTTCAGCCACTTATCAAGGGGAATATTCCTCGAGATTTTGATGATGACATGACTGGAATCTCATTCAAAAAACACACTGGAATGGAAATCCATGAGTTCAGAAACACCTTTATTCTACTTATGGGTAATGTAGAAATTTACATTAAGGAAGCTGCTAAAGAGAATGAGAAGCTGAATGAAATGAAGGGGTGTCAAGTGATGCTATGGGAAGATTTTGATAGGTCATGCAATGGATCAGGTAAACCAATGAATGATACCGAATGCAGAAGTTCAGTTGAAATTAAAAGGGATGGAGACAACTGTACTGATCTCAATGATTCAGTGTCAGAAAAGGTTTCATGTGATGAGGTACACTTAACTAATCAGAGTAATTCATATGTTAAGAAACCTGATTCTAACTCTGATCTTAATACTGTGAAATCGATCATGGTTGAGCCTGAATCTAAAACTGTTAAAGCTGATGACATGATTAAAAAAGGGTATATGATGAACTTTCAAATAAATACTCAATTCTTGAAAAACATTGTATTTCTTTGGAAATCGAAATACAACAAAAAGATGAACGCTTTTATGCAAATAAAACATGCATTAATCAGGGATTTCCAAAATTTCGAGAATTTTTTGAAATTAATCAATTAAAACCCAGATTCAGGACAAAGACTCAACCATATGCAATCTGAAATTATTACTCTCAAATGTGCAGAAGTATGACTGTCATGAGACGAGTGATACACTTGAATCTAGAAATGCTGAGCTTGCTCTTTGTGTGTCCAACCTGTTAAGAGAAAATGAATCATTAAGAAAGAACTTAGAGGAGATCAATTCCAAGTTGATCAATCAATCTAACATCTTATTGAAAGACATTGATGACCTCAAAGCCCAAATTCAGGATAAGAGCTTCAATATTGTTGCCTTAAAAAATGAGCTTAGGAAATCTACTGGAAATAGGATACACACTAAGTTTGCAAAACCATCAAATTTGGGGAAGTCAACTGGTCAGAACCACTCTAAACGTAAAGTAGTTAAGCAGCCTAATGCATTTAGAACTGAAAGAGTTAAATCATCGAAATCTAGGCTTGCCTCCCAAATTGATGAGAATATTGTTTTGTCAAAACCAGTCACTTCATTACTTCATTCCGATATGATGAATCTCAAACTCCAGGGAAATGTTCAAAGCTCAAAGTTTAGAAATACTAGGAGTACGACTAGTTCTCATAAGAAACATCATTTGGCTGATCAATCCCCTAAGAAACCATCAAAACACAAAAGGACCAATAGCCAAAACAGGGAAGTGCACACATACAAATCTACTAGTAATTGCTTCAAATGGATTCCCACTGGCAGATTATTTAAGTTCTCAAAATCCAAACGGACTTACATACCTAAATCTTGCCTTAAGTGGATGCCCACAGGAAAACTCTTCAAGTATATTGAGCCTAAAAAGATCTCTAATATTGATACGTCTGTATTAACCAGTGTTACATCAAATAGTGAAATTATTCATGTCACTAACCCATCCAGATGCAATTCTACATGTGCTTCTAGTACAATGTGCTCTCAGTCTTTTTTAGGTACAATGCTTAATTCAATCAGGAACTTAATGACTTGGCTTCCATCAGAAATGAATATAGCTCACTCAGGAGCTATAGCATGCCAGAATTGATATACCTCATACTTTGACTCCTATTCATCTTGAATCAGGAATCGCTCTTTCATATCTGTGTTCGCTCTTACATATATGTGTACAAAAAAAATTAAATTTTTTATTTTATTCTTTTAAATTCATAATTTTTGTCATTTACATCCATCTAATAAAAGATATATTCGCTGTTATCGATAACATCTACGACCCTAGAAATGTCATTCAATAATGATACGGGATCATAGATGAAGTTCGAACAACTGATATATTCTTATTTTATAACGGGTTGGTTAAAGTCAATCAATGGTCTTTGTTGACATTGATTGAGGGGGAGATTTTTTTTTCAAGATATCTTGCTTATATCTGCTTCAGTGCTGGTTATGGTGTGTGCTCAGTTGTAGGTTGTTGTCTTGTCTTACCTTTGTGATAATCTTTGTGTACCCATGTATTGAATGTTTAAGTATTGAATGTTTATTTGATTCATGGTGATCATTGTGATTGTGTGTTTATCTGGGTTAGTATGCTATCTGATAAGTCTGTTATGGCCATGGATTATATATGTCTACTATACAGAATATGATAAGATTGCAACTTTTCATGACTACGTTAGCAACTTGCTTTGAAAAACTCTAGCGACTTATTTAAAATCTTTGATAGCAAGTTGCTACACAAGACACTAAACCACAGGGACCGAAAGTGACAACTAGGTATTCTTGGATAATCTCCCTACTACCCCCCTAGCGACTTACATTTTTTTCAAACACTTTAACTTTTCTTTCTCTCTTTCTTCCCCGTTAAGCATTCGACCTAGCGACTTAGAAGTGGTATGAGTTGCATCTCTCACTCTCTGTTCTTTATTATATGTCTTTGATGCTTGTCTAACACATCTCTTTATCCAGATCTCATCGAGCATTTGATCCGTGACACTTGATTCCCACATAGGTTTGATAATGAATTTACTCTGATGGAATCATTTTTCTTGTGTATAATGATCGTTTAGGTGGTATTGGAATGCATTAATGGTTGTTGTATTGTGTTAATTGGGTGTTGCTGAATGTGTCGAGTTTGATTTTTTCATGTTTGTTGTTGATTGTTGTTTTGGTTTGTCGATTGCTAGTGTGATAAAGGTTTTGTTGTAACCATTCTAAATAGCTTGTTAATTGTACCCATGTAATGGTGTTGAATGAGTGTTTGATTGGGATGATTGTCAGTTGCGTAAAATGTGTTCTTGATGGCGACTTAGTAATGTTCTTGGTAGCGAGTTAGTTTAATAGTTCATCGTGGCGAGTTATTGTTCTTAAGTTTGCTCAAGTTAGCGACTTAGTAATTGTGGCGACTTAGTGAACTAATTATTAGCGACTTTTGTAGCGACTTAGCTGTATCACTGTTGATGGCGACTTGTCTTTACAAGTTAGCGACTTAGTAATGGTAGCGACTTAGTAAACTGATTTGTAGCAACTTGGATGTGTTACTGTTGATGGCGACTTGTCTTTACAAGTTAGCGACTTAGCAATTGTAGCGACTTAGTGAACAGATTTGTAGCGACTTGGCTGAGTTACTGTTGATGGCGACTTGTCTTTACAAGTTAGCGACATAGTATGTTTTCAGGTAGCGACTTAGCCTGGTTTAGCGACTTGTCCATTTATGTTTAGAAACTTATTTGGTTTAATTTTCATTCGACGACTAGGACTATTAAAATGTTTTAAGGCAACTTGCTAGGATAATCTCATGCTTACAATCTTGTTTCAGGATTTCCTGAAGCGACTTGTATTGACATCTTATTCTGTGTAACTTGCTATAACACTTCTTTTTGTGCAAGCTGTACTTGGATTCCCTTGTGGCAACTAAATGATCCAACTTGTTTCACACAAATCTGTTATATCATTTCTACATTTGTATCTTATTTCATGACATTATTTCCTTGCAAATGCGCGTTTTAACCTTTTAATTCCAAAACAATTCGTCTCATGAAAACTGTATCAAATGGTGTCTTCATCCTTAATAACTCGCTATTGCCACTCTATCTTTCTCTATCTGCTTATAGGGACTATGTCTGAGCTTCTAAGTCTGAGTGTTTATGTCATAAGGATGTACTCAATGTTGTCTAACTAACCATGTATTATCTAACTTGTTCCCAATCATTACTGTTGGTTGTGTTTATCTTCAGATCTTCAATGGCAAGCACAACCTCAGCTGAAAATTGATCGGTCCCGAACCGTCAAGTTATCTCACGCAAGCTAGCCACTTGTGAATGACCAACCGTAAGAAACTCAAAACAGCTCAGAAACCAAATGCAATTTAGATCAGAGGAATATAGTGTATTCCCGGGTCGTTAAGTCCCACGGAGGATGAATTGGTGTTTAAACAACTTCAGATGATAGAATGATCACTAAGGATAGTGATCAGTAAGGATTTTGATGGATAATTACCTAAAGAAAAGATTTGTAAATTACAGGAGCTTAAATGCAAATTAAAGGAAATTTAAAAAGATAAAAATATTAAATAAACTCTATCACTATTTTTACAATGATGTTTTTGTGATTTTATAAAATAAAATAACTTAAATAAACTATTTTAATTGAAACGTAAACTAAAATTACCTAAAAACGTGACTTAAAATGAAAACGAGCGTTATTTCTAAAAATTACGCGAGTGCGCAAGCAAAAACGTAAAATTTATGAAATAAAAGGCCTACGAGTGTAAAAACAATTTTATTACATACTATATGACAAAAGAAAATTTTAGAAAAAATATTTATATTTTTTAGACTTTTATATTTTTTATTATGAATTAAATAAGTTTTTACACTAATTAAATGATTAAAAATACTAAAACTATTTAGAAAAATCTGAAACTTTTTTATAAAATACTTTATATCATTACAAAGCTAAGAAAAATGCAAAACATGAAAAAGCTTATTGTAATAAGCTAGAAATAAGCTAAACTATACGTATAAGCTATAGAAAACAAGGTTATGTATTAGATAGTGCAGACCAAGACAAGTACAAGTACCAGGTACACTCTATCATAAGGTGGGAGGTCCAGTTCGACCTGCCTCAACGCTAAACATGCAAGTGCAACCTATTTACTTTAAATGTCTAACATCACATGACTAACTGGCTCATGTGCGTTATTTTGATCGCACAGTTAAGAATAATTTTTCAATATTTTGCACCTATTAAGCTACTTAAAATAAGCATTTTTCTAACTAATAATAAAGCTAAAAAACTTGACTTGAGAACTATATAATGGATATAAGTAAGTTAAAAATTAAGAAAAATGGCTTATAAGCTCAAAATAAGCACAAGGCTTACTGAGAATAAGATAAATAATGATAATAAGCTAGTACAACAGTTGAATAAGCACAAGTAACTAGAAATAAGCACTAAACAAGCAATAAATAAGCACTATCTAAACTGTTGCACAGGGGACTGTTGGGTTTCTAGACAACTTATAGCTAAAATTTAAGCACTTATATAAGCTGGGAATTGAAAACTAAGAACTGGAATACAGAGATGAGTGGGTTGGTTTTCCAAAAAGCCCAGGTGAACAAGCTAGGGGTCACTAATAAGCTCTGTAAGAGCTTATTAATTGAGCTATCTCAACTGATTATGCAGTGCACAAGAAAATGGGACAATCAAAAAGCTTAATGCAGGCTTATTAAATAAGCTGGAAAGTGAAAAACTAAGCTTGGACTAAAGAGACAGCTAGGTTGGCTACACAAAAAACCAAAGTACACAAGCTAAGGCTTATTAATGAGCTTATGACAAGCTTGTGAAAAAGCTTGCTCAACTGGTGCACAGGGCATTTCTTTGGAAAAGGCCTTGAAAGAATCTAATAAATAAGCTATGTATAAGCTGAGTAAAAGTAAAATACTATTTTTCTAATTAAATTTAGCAACAAAATTTTAATATTCCAAAAGGATATAAGCTAGTTCTTAGTATTAAGCACACACTAAAATTATGAATTTTATTCAAAAACTGACTTAAGTAAAATTTGACTTTTTAGGAAAATCAAATAATTTGACTATTATGAACTTAGGATTGATTTTACTAACTACTTATGTTATATTAAGCTGAAATAAGATTAAATTAAGTTAGAGTCCTAAGTTTTAAGCTAATATGTTGAATTAAGCAATCCAATTTCTAACAGTTAACTCTTGATATAAGATTAGAAGCTGTGTTGACTTTTTATAAAACAAGGACTAGTTTTTAATGTTTACTTGAGCTAGTAAATGCTATTGTTACACATACCAGACAAGCATAATCCCACAGTTAGCCTCTAATACAGTTTAACAAGCATATCCAAACACCCCTTAATTGAACTGTTATGAAGCTTTTAACTATAAAACAAATTTTTAAACCAAGTGACCTAGTAATTAACTTATATTAACCATGTTTAGACAGTATTAGACTAGAATTAACAAGATTAAGTTACTAATAATATGAAATGCAAATTTCATAGAAAAGGCTTACAAAATGAGTTCATGCATAGTACACTGAACCAAGGACTGAGAATTCAACCTATGGCTTCCCATGAAGCTCTATAACCCAACAGCAATCCAAAATCAACACTGCACCATTCTTGATCTTCATTTCTCTTGTCTTTTTATTTTCACTAATTTATAGGTAATTTTTGGTATTTTTAGGTTTTGAATCTAAACTGAGTTTAATGATTCTAAAAGCTTTAGAAAAGCTTTTTAAGAGCTTAATGTGAGTTTATTAGCACAAAACAACAACTACAATCATCATTCAACTATATTGAGATTTTTGACCTTAAAAATGCATAAACTGAATTTGTACTTGGAAATTAAAATTCAATACTTAAAAAGGTTTATATTACAATGAAATTACATAACAAAGTGCTTGGAAGCTTAAGCATAAACTGTAATTTTAAAAACAACTATTTCGACATGAACAAAACTAAATTACACTACTTGGTTTCTCATACTGCTTCCTCTCTCTTATATGGATGACCCAAATGTATCTCCCCACGTTCCTTGCTCTTTCCCAAGTCTCAATTTGACCATTGATGCAGTCAAAGTGATCCTACCCGTTTAAATGATTTTGGCGCCAAAGTCCAAAAGGTTGCTTGCAGCCTGATATATTTCAATTAATGCATTTAGGATTGTAGTAGAGGCTTAGGGAACAAGTATGAGAGATATTTTGGCAAGTTGGGAGAGTTTGGAAGAAAACAGAGGTTTGATGCAGCTTTGGAGGAAAAAGTAGTGTGGGTTGTATTTAATGGAAAGGTGGGGTGACAGAGGTGGTGGAGGGAGTAGGTTGGTGAGCTGTAGTGGTGAGATGGAGGTGAAGAGGTGGCAAAACCACCTGTATGGTGGTGGGGTGGTTTTGGAGAAGATGAATAGTGAAGGCGAGATTGGGTTTGTTTGACCGGTTTTAATTATTTAAGTGGGATTGGGCTTGGGTAAAGACTGGGCCAGTGGGTTAAGGATTGGATTGGACTAATAATAATACAAGGGTTCGGTTTGGTTTTAGCTAGAACACAAGGACCATTTGAATTCTTGCTTGAAAGTATAGGGACCGATCCTGTAACATTTCCAAAGTTATAATAAGGACTAAACCTGCCAAATATGGTTAGTACAAGGACAAATGTTTCATAAAATTCCATTTTTATAAGTCCAAGGACTAAAATTGTCAACTTTGAAACTTTAAGGGCCTAACTTGTAATTTTCCAAAAGTTTATCATAAGGACCAATTTTGTCATTTATAAATAGTACAAGGTTAATATTTGATAATTTTCATTTTTTAAATTAACCAAGGACTATATTTGACATTTTCCAAACTTGAGGGACTAAAGTTGTCATTTTGTAAATTTTAAACTTTGAAGGGTTTATTTTGACAACTTTTGAATCTCATGGACCTTAATTGACATTTTACAAGTTTTTGAATTACCAGGGACTAGATTTGACAACTTTTGTAACTTGGGGGACTAAAACTGCCAATTATGCAAACTTGATACGTTTTTCATCTGATTTTGATGTTTTTGCATTTAAAACACATAAAACACTTGTTTGTGATATTTTCATCATTTTGATGCATTTCAGAGTGTTTTCAGATGTTTTTGCAGTCTAGATGGTACAAAAATGATTACTTCTTCTGCTCCACCCAATGTTTTCTCAGACGAAGAAATTCTTCCTAAAAGTCAATGGGCAGAAATTGGAAAAAGTAACTGTTATGTGGATCTACAAAAGTTGCAACAAAATCCTATCCTCAAAGTGTCTATTGATATACTCAAAAACACTAACTTCTTCGGTGCACTAACAAAGCAATGCACAATTCCTACCATTTACATACAACAATTCTGGAACACCCTTGAATGGAACAAAATCACAGCAAAATATTCATGCAAACTGGATAATAGGGAATTTGAGATAAATCCTGATATTCTTAGCAAGGCTCTAGGAATCACTCCCTGCAACCCCAACATACGATCTGTACCTCCCAAGTGCTGACGATCTAATAGTATTTCTTATTGGTTTGGGGTACCAGACTAGCATTGCAAGGGCTTCTGACATCATCACCGGACACATGTATCAACCCTGGAGAGCAATTACAACAGTTCTCAACTTGTGCTTATCTGGCAAAACATCAGGGTTTGATAAAGTGAGAATTCCCATCTTGCAAATTCTATGGGGCATTGTCAATAGTGTGAATGTGAATGTCTCTGAACGCATCTGGGAAGAATTTTCACTATCAATGAACACATTCATATGATATAGAACAAACTTTCAAAACAAAGGTCAGGGACGAAAGAGACTCAACAAACTTGTGATTCCTAGCATCAGATTTTCGAAGCTTGTTATCCAGTACCTGCAACAGACTCACAACTTCAACCCTAGGATTGAATCAGATCTAACACTTTGAGGATGAATTTGTTACGGGCAATCTCAAATATATTCCCAGTGGAGCCAATAAAGAGATCTTTGGACTACCGATTCTTGATTCTCTTCTCACTGAAGATATCAAGAAGGTGGATCATTTCAAACTGTTCAAGAAAAGGGCTTCCAGATCAAGTGATGAAGTTAATGTCTCTCCCACTTAACACAACCCAACCCAAAGGCTAAGCTGTTCGGGCTCAAAGACTTCAAGGACGTCATATGCTGCTCTTCCAAAAAGAGGACGTGAAAAGTCACAAACTTCTGACAGAACCACCCGAAGCAGAAAAGAAGAAGAAGGAAGGGGAAAAAGTAAACGTTGAGGAAACTGGGTCTCCAGGGTGATATGAGGTTGATGATGAAGATGACGCCGCTCGCAACTTGGAATCAAGCAAAGTCTAGAAAGTCAGAAGTGAGTGCACCAATGGAGGTATTGTGTTCAGAGAACTGAACCAGAGCCGAGCCATTCAACTCCAATCACAAGACAAAGGAAATGGATTGTTAGTGTTGATACTGAACAAGCCGCACACATGCTTCTAACAATATCATCTTCTCCAGCAGGTACCACCAATCAATATGAACTGAAGAGAAGAATTGAATCCTCTTCAGCTAATGTACAATCTGGGTTTGTGAAAGTGCAAGAAACTTTAAAGAACCTCCAGCAAAGTGATCCCAGTCGATCGAATGTTGATGACTTATTGTATAAAGACTCGCAGGAGAATCTTGAGTCAAGATCTGATGAGACCATGCACTTGGATGAACCAAATCTGTCTACTGGTTCTCTATCTTCATTGAAGAACCTAGATACAGACATCACTTTCGGTGATCAATTCTTAAATGACAAACCCATAGATGCTGAGTCTTCTAAGCAAGATAATGATAAAGAAGATGCACAATCCATGTTTATTGTCAATATTCAGCAAGACACATCAACCATTCCCCCTAATCGCATCTTCACTTGCAACCGCACTTCCACCTCCCAAACCTGCTCAAGCAACCGTACGTCCTCCAACGAATTGCAAAGACTCTATCCATTGAACCAGTGGTTACAGTTGCTGATGTAGATACTCCACCTGCTTCACCACCTCAAATTCTTACTTCAGATCAACTGCTTGACAAAGCAGTGAAAAGAATTGATGCTCTTGAAAGACAACTACCAAAATCCATAGATTCCCTTGTGGATCATGTCTATAGGCTGGAGCACCTCAACTTTGATGAAGGGGTGGCAGACGCCATTGAAGGTGAAGTTAAAGATGCTGTGGAATGGGCAATGGAGGCTCCTTACTTATCGATTCAAGGATCTTACTATCGCTGATATGAGAGCTGTACTTTCAGATAAGATGTTTGAAGCTGGCGAAGATAAGCATGAGGTCCATAAGAAGCTTTATGGCTCTGAAGAATCAATTAAGTACGACAATCATGTACAGTTCTTGATAGACGCTGTAGAAAGAGAAGCTAAGAAGAAAAGGAGGACTGTAGTGTTGGAAACATTGATTAAAGGTCATAAAGATCCTCCCTCCACCTACACCTCTCAACTGGGGTCTGGAACATGGAGTTGGTGGATCTTCTAAAACGCCACACACACTACCACCATCATCACCACCAAAGCCCAATTTCATCTGAAATCAGGAACATAAAACCTTGCATGGTCCACGGTTGAAACTAAGATTCACTTCTGATCTCCTCTCTACACACGAAGATTAAGTTGTTGTGAAGAATCGCTTGTCATAGAGAGTCAGAATCAGATATGAAGATGATGCATCCACCAGGTTTATTTCCAAGTCAAGCTGAAGATGATTGGTTTGATACTTGTTAGGTGAACCATCTAATCGCCAGTACTGCACCTTCAAAAGACACGGATTCGAAGTTTCTCTGAAGAAGACCACTCCTGAGCATGGTCCCAGTCTGAGTCAACAAATTCAGCAAACAATTGGGCTTTAACTATCATTTCCAACTATGAAGCTCCAGCAGAAGACTCTCTTCTTCACTTCACAGGTGATATGAGGGAGCTTTATTAAGTTGGTTTTGTGAGAAGAAACATTCATCACTAAAGATCTTGAAGGTCCAGCTTATGAAATAGTCAAAGTCTTCCACTTGGATGCTAATCAGCTTCAATATCAAATGGAGGAATGCTATAGAATGTTGAATGATCAAGTTTGTCAATTGAACCTACCCTCTCTTGGCGGTGAACCTGGATTTATGACCATTCAGTCAGAATTCTTCTTTAACCATGATCTGGATTATCTATGTCGACACCTCTGAAAGACCTGCTCTATCAATTTCAAAGATGAAGGCAGCTACCTACAACGTCAAGGTCGGTTTCCAGATGAGATCCAATTCAGGGGAGACAAAAAGAAACAATATGACATTGCTGCTTCATATGGGATCTCACATTGGTGGCTCAAGAAGAATTTCTACATCGCCAAGGAAAACGCAGAGCAGTTCGAACCGGACTGCGTATTCTTAGTGTTATTGGTATAGAGATCTTCCCTATCTACGGGTATGATTACCTGAAGAAGATTGTTCTTCGAAAGCTGACTTGAAAGAACCACATCATAGAAGAAAATGATTTCAAACATCTGATGCCAAATGACTTTGAAGATCTCTATCTTCTGAATCTCCAAGGACACCTTGACCATCTTCCTGCTCGTTGAGAAGAGGCTCTCGGTATTTGTCAATCTTTGGATCAGAGGCTTGGTAATTCGACTAAGTGTTGGAGATTTTCAATTGGGAATAGAAGCTAGACTCGAGTTAATCTAACAAGACCAAATTGGGAAGCCAGTGGACTTGAATTCCATCACGAATAAGTGATTGACACCGGCGCATCTTCTTGTGAGATACGGTTCAAGGATGTTAATGAGATTATGTGAGTTATACAAATTCAATGATGGAACACTCAAAATGGTCGAAGAAGAATTAAACTCGAGTAAAGAAAAATTAAAATGAAGCCGGGGGACAAAACGAAATTCTGGATGAAGATGATGTGAAGAGGTGTGAAGAGTTCATTGCTGCAATCAAACGAAGATTGAAGACCAGAATAATCTATCGCAACCTTGAAAGCTTTGTGGGTGGAAGACTTTCGGACAGGTCATTACAAGCTTCTTTAGATGAAGATATTTTCCGTTCACCATTTCTGTCTTGTATTATTTATCTGTAAACTGTGGTGTACAAACTATGAATAACTATAATGCATGTAATAGTGGTAGGGTATGTCCTGTGGTTTCCCTTTATGTCTAAAAGGGAACTTCGTGTTGTCCACTTCTGATCATATAAAATTGGACTTTTTCTCTCAACAAATATTTTGTCCCATACATATTTAAATCTCTTGAGATCCAAAATCTCAAAGGATTTGAAATTTTTGATCGGGGGAGAAAATGTGATATAAAATATGAAAGATGTTAAAAGATGGCCATTTTAAGTGCATACTGCTCTCTAATATGTGCTAATTTTTCAAACCTCGAGGCATATATATAAGGGGGAGCATTTCAAAACAAATTCAAATCTTCAGGTACAAAGTTTTCATGCTATTACATAGGTACGATTGTGTGTTAACTGGTTTCTAAAAATTTGGTGATCATGGTTGTACTTCATTGAACTTCCCTCTAATATGTTGATATCATTTAATATGGTTGTACACATTGAGGGGGAGCAAACTTGTGAAAACCTCATCCTTCCAAAATGCTTTATCTACTTGATTTGATAAGGGATGATGGATATCTTTTAGAAAATAGAACAGAAGTTAATTCTTCTCTTGCCTCTGTGTGCTAAACGATTTCAAATACTTGATGCACATGGTTGAGGGAGCTCTCTTTCTAAAAATATCAAAACAATTAAGATACAAAATGCTTTGATTCCATATCTTCTTGATTGATTTCAAATGGTTTTCAATTGGTTCCAATGAACAGACAATATAGACCGACCAACTTTACTTTATGTGTATGGTGATATAAGGATAATGTTGGATCGATATACTTTAATCAACTATCTTAACTAGCTTGTTTAAGTTTAATAGGTAAATCCTAAGTTATAAAACAAAGAAACACTGAGCAATCTTTATCAAGTACGCGGAATTTACTTAACAAAGCTAAAAAGAATAACCTTTATTATTAACTCTAAATCTGCTTATGCAGATACTCTATACTAACTCTAAGATAATCGAACTTCTCTCTAAAACACTAATAACTTGTGAATCGTAAACTCTAAAACTCATAGACTCATAAAACTACATCTAATGCCAACCTAGGAGTCCTTTTATAGGCTCAAGGATATCCTAGTCGGTTTACAATTGATAGCCTGTGATAGCCTTATACGATAAAGTAATATAATACAATACACTTTCCATAAACGAATAACAGTTCTTTTGTTCTTGCAGTACTCTGACTTTTAGGTGCAGTACTTTGACTTTGTCTTTAGCAGTACTTTGACTCTTTGACTTTTCCCAGCTTTTAACTTACAGTGCTTTCATATCTTCAGTACTTTCATGTCTTCAGCACTTTCATATCCCAACAATCCTCCCCTAACTTGAATTCTACTTGCTTGACTTCAAGTTCCTTTATCAATGTATCTTTAACAGCTTC
Source organism: Chrysanthemum makinoi (assembly GCA_910596185.1). Taxonomy (NCBI): domain Eukaryota; kingdom Viridiplantae; phylum Streptophyta; class Magnoliopsida; order Asterales; family Asteraceae; genus Chrysanthemum; species Chrysanthemum makinoi. Next base: position 193,685,183 of record OU343220.1, on the reverse strand, counting down.
ATCTTTAAGATCAGATTGTTTCTTAGTCTTTTCAATATATATCTCTGTAATGTCTGTGTTTGTCAAAGTATCTCTTAGAATTGTTCTTTCTCAGCATCATTCAGCAAGCTCCATCTTTTCAGCAACACAGCAACATATGACAATGTGTACATTAATTCAGTTTAAGTTGCATACTATTCTCATCATTTCCAGGTGTGTTAACTCCTGTGAGAGGTGAATCATTGAAAATTTAATGGATTTAGGTCTCTTTACCAAAGCCATTATCTTTGGAGTAGCCAAATGTTTTGGTGTGTAGGACCATGGTACATTGATAACCACATGATTTTTAGCAAATCATCAGCTATCAACAGATTTGATTTGTCTTTACCAAAGCTGCCCCTTCTGGACTAGTTAGTTCTTCTATCTAGTGAACTAATTCAATAATGGTTTTTCAACAACCTTTACCACAAGCCATTTTCTTGTGGGCTAGCCAACTCTTCACATTAACTGATATGGTAGTTGATACCATACAATTAGCAAGTTGTCAACTAAAAACGGATATGATATATCTTTACCAGAGCCGTTTGCTCATGGATTAATCCTTTTGAACCATGGTGATTGACCTATTTGATGTTGCCATCTCAAAATCCATTTATTTAACCTTTATTTCAAAAATTTGTTACTTAGCAAAAGGTTTCATTGAAAAATTACTTAACTGGTTTTAAAAAAAAACTGCAAGCAGTACTTTGATGAAAGTACTGTTTGATCAGCAGTACTTTGAATAAAAGTACTGATATATCAAAACAAATTATTCAATTAAACTCATACCATTTTATTCATCTTCTTCAGCAATGGTAGTCCAGTTGATAAATAAATTGATAACCATGCAAGCAGTTTCATTATCCTCTTCTACTTCCAATCCATGCTCTAACATTCTTCTCATGAGCTCAACTGTGAAAGGATATCTTCTGTTTACAAACATGTGTATCATTTTACCATTCTCTAGCTCCAAAACATGAACTCCAGATTCTTCAAAGAATCTCCAGCAAACTTTTCCAGTTTTTTTCCATATATATCGTTAATGCTTTCCTCTTCTGATTCTCACATGGTTATAAGATCTCCAAGCAAAACCAGACCAATTCCTTCTGATGGAATATCTCCAAAATAAGTTTTTACCACATTATATAGATAGAATAAATCCACTCTATCTAATATGTAACAATCCCATAACCTATTAAAAACTTTGAAGCTTTCATCTTCTTTATGAAAAATCATATAATCTCCTTCTTTGGATTTCACAATATCAAAAGCACTAATCTGAGATCTGTTGTCTTCATGTCTGAATCTTCTTTTGAATAATCAAAATCTACCACTCTGAGATAATTTCTAAATGCATCTTTAGACTCAGATCTCAATTCTACTCTTTCTTTCTTTGAAAACGCTGTCTATCTCTTCAGTTTTCTTTTTTCTTTTTACTCTCTTCCTTTCAGCAGTCAAAAAGCTTCTTCTCTAAAATCCGATATGCTAACACTTTTCTTATAAGCTGTTTTCAGCATCATAGATTCTTTTCATGTCAACATAGTTCAGCTTCTGCAATCCTTTATACCCTCGACCTTTTAAATATGCCATCATAGCATTCCTGTCCTTAGCTAAATTAGGTCTTCTAGGCATATATCTAACAGGAGTAGGTGATTGTAATGGTTCATCATTTTCAGCATCTAATTGCTCTTGCAAACTTTAGCCTTCTATTTTGAGCTTCTTCAGCTTCTTGAACTGCTCTATCTTTAGCATTTATCTCTTCTTGAAGTTTTCGCTGGCAAGCTTCATTCCTAGCAATTTCAATTTCTCTAATTTCTGCCAAAGAAAATTTCTTCTTCTTTTCTTCTACTACTACACCTTTCCCTTTATCCTTAGGATCAATTGCAGGTTGAGAAGTTCATTGTTGTTCATCTTCTTGCACTTCTCTAATAGTAACACCACCTCTAGGTTGTGATAATTCTTGAAAATTGTAGCAATAAACTCATCATCACTTGCAGAATGAATGGTTTGAGAATAGCTTCCTCTCTTGTATAACAGTTGTAGAAGGACCAGCTTCCTCTCAAAGTCAAAACTCTTGGAGTTATCACTTCTTGTCTAAAGTATACTTTGCTGTTGAAAAACAGTACCTTGTTGTTCAGTACCTTGAACTTGTTCAGTACTTTGTTGTTCAGTACCTTGAACTTGTTCCTCTTGTTCATCAGTATCAGTACTTTCAGGTTGTTTCTTCTTATCAACATCTTCTTTCAAATTATCTTTGTCTAAATTCCTCCCCAAGTTGACAGAAGAATGTTGATGAACCCTGTGGCGTTTGTTTTTCTTAGACTGCTTTTGTGCCTTCTTCTTTGATTTAACCCAGATACGAAATTCTTCAACTAATGGCCACACAAAAATCTTTAGCCTTCTAAACTTCAGTTTTAATTTCTTTATCTGTTTGGCTTGAACCTCTGTAGTCTTTCTCAACTTGACCAACTCCCTTGTCAAAACATAGTTATCAATGTGTGATGTCATCAGAAGGTATAGTATGTGTAGCCTCTCCTTGAATAGTGAATGATCCTCTTGTTGAGAAACAGACCTTTGTGAGATGGAGAGGTGAAATTGCAACATCTCCTTGAAGTTCAGTACTAGGAGAAGCAGTACCTTGGAGAGATGCAGTACCTTCGTTTGATGTAGCCATGGAGAAGCAGTACTTGCAGAAGCAGTACCTGCAGATGCAGTACCTTCAGTATCAGCTCTAACAGCCTGAACAACATCCATCATGGAAGTTGTTAAAGGAGTATCTGGACTGATTGGTGCTGAAAACAATCAAGCTATATCACACAAGCTAGCCACTTGTGAATGGCTAACCGTAATAAACTTAAAACTGCTCAGAAACCAATACAATGAAGATCAGAGAATATAGTGAATTCCCGGGTCGTTAAGTCCCACGGAGACTCAATGGTGTGTAAACTTGATCAGATGATAGAATGATCACTAAGGATAGTGATCAGTAAGGATTTGGATTGGAAATTACCTCTGATTGAATGGAAGATATTTGGACACAGAATTAGAAAGCACAACAATCAGACACAACAGTCGTAAATACGTACGTTAAAAAAAACTACGTAAATTAAAAAAATGAGATCTAAGAAATAAAAGACCTAAAAATATGAAAATGACATTTTTAGAATCCTAAAAATAAAAGAAAATTATTGAAAAAAAAAATTATTTTTATAACTATTTATTTAATTATTATTAATTAAAAACTATTTAAACTATTTAATAATACTCTAAAATAAAAGAAAATATGAAATAAGGCTAGAAAAATAAAATTAAGACTTAGAAAAATCTAAAATATTATAAAACTTATTTTAAAACTAAAAATATATTTTTACACTTTTTATCTATTTATTACTAATTAATTATTATTTAAAATACACTTAAATACTAGAAAATATAAAATAAACCTGGAAAAATGAAATTTTAACTTAGAAAATTCTAGAATATTATAAAACTAATTTTAAAACTGAAAAGATATTTTTTATGCTTTTTAATTATTTATTACTAATTATTTAATACTTTTAATTATTTAAAATTCTAATAAATACTGATTAGGAAAATTATGAAACTTTTCTAAATATAACTTAAGGTGACAGACTAAGAAAAATATCAAACAAGATTTGCTTAATAATAATCTAAAAAGAAAAATCAAAAGCTAAAATCTATTAAATAAACCTTTATCACTATATTTAAATTGATGTTTTAGTGGATTTTCTTTTTGAAAACTATTAACTACTTAAAATATGAAACTTTAATAAACACAAAATTTTACAAACTAAAAATAAGCTATTTAAACATGAGCCTAACAGTTGCTTATGAGCTTATTTTGAAGGGTTAAAGCGACTCACAAACTGAAACAAAAGCTGAAATAAGATGTAAATAAGCTAGTACTACTCAAATGAAGCTAAAAGACACTAAAAACACACATACTGATAAGCTAAAAAGACAAATAAGCACTTAGCTTAAACTGAGAAATGGACAGAAATGGGACAAGGTTGGAGCTGCCCTACCAAACAGCTACAAAATAGAAACTTAAGCCTGGAACTTCTAGATGGCTTGGTCAGCTATCCAAAGAACCAAGTTATACAGGATTTGACCAACAATTAAGCTCTGTGTGAGCTTTTGATTGAGCTTGTAAAACTACAAGGCACTTTTTCAGAACAGTATTCAAAAGAAGTTGGACAAAAAGCACTTAACAAGCTGATTAACAATGAACTAGTATTTTTCTAATTAAGTTTAGCAACTAAACTTTAATACCCAAAGAGTTTTAAGCTAAAACTCAATATTAAACTCACACTAAAATTATCTATTTAATTCAAAAACGACCAAATTGAAAATTTTGACTTTTTTATAAAAAACCAAAAGAGTTGACTAATATAGACTTATGTTGTTTTAAGGTGAAATAAGACTGATTTGATCAATGATAACAACTTGTAAACATGAAAACAAGATCAATGATCATGAAAATCCAACAGTTAATGACAAAGATGAGATCAAATGCAATTTTGACTTTTTGTAAATAGTACTGATTTTTATGGTTTGTTTGAGTTATTAGGGACTAATGAGACACAAAGCAAGTACAAGCAACAACACAAGAAACCTAGAACACAGTTAAAACAAGCAAATCCAAACACTACTTACTTAGACAGTTTTGGTGATTATCAAAACAAAACTCAAATTAAAACCATGAAACTTATTACAGACCTTATAATATCACTTAATTGGACTAATGAAGCATAAAACAACAACACTAACAATAAGAAACTAAGAAATGACCATTATGCACTTAAAACTGTTAAAATAAGATTTTTAACAACTACAAATTTAAATGAACAAACAACTGATTTTAATGCTTAAATATCCTTAACTATAGCTAATTAACAATAAAACACAAAGATTTAAACTATGAAACAACTAAAACAGAGAAATGCCAAAAATGAGCAAATGGCTTACAATGACTTCCAAGCTCAAAACTGAGAACAAGGACCAAATATCACCCCTATTAGCTTACCACTAAGCTTCTAACCCAAGGCCATCCACAATCTACCCTGCTCCAGCTGTGAACACCATTTCCATGGGATTTTTGAATTTTCAACTATTTTATTGTTTTTTGGTAATTTTCTCTTTTTGCTTCTAAACTTTTTAAGGTATCTAATAGCTTTTATAATATAGAGACTTATGTGGCTTATTCAGTCTATAAGAACATCTACAAACAATATTTAATCATTCATGAGATTTTCAAAATAAGGAAAATTTGCATAATCGAAATATACTGGAATTGATGTTTCACAAAAGCTTAATTATGTAATAAAAACTTGAAATACATAGTTTAATACTACAACATACACTAAGCTTAAAACGACCTTAAGTAAACTAAATTATCTTTGGTATCTACCCTCCTTTATAGACTTTTGTACTCTTGTTGACAACTCTGAACATATCCCACTCAATCTTGACCATTGAAATCATCCAACTCATCATATTTGACAAATGGCGGTTTTACCATTTTTTCTTGAGGTTTGAGCATTAATGAAGTGGTTGAAGCAATTAAGATCTTTGGGTGTTAGTGAAGGTGGAGGGGGTAAGGTGGTGAAGTGAAGGAGGAGCAAGTGGAATGAAACAGCTCTGGTTTGAGGAGTCACTGGTTTTTGCGGGGTTTTGTAAGAGAGGGATTACACGGTGTTTGACTTCTTTACCCGTGGTATGGAGTTCAAATTGGTTGAGGGGGCCAAAATGGATATTGTCTGGCTCCAGGGTCAAGGGGTGTGGGTTGGCTCAGCTTGGGTTGGATTGGATTTGATATATTACAAAGGTGTCCGTTTGGTTGCAAGTATAAGGACCAAAATGTAATTCGGCCAAAGTTGAGGACTGAACTTGCCCATTTCCAAAGTATCACAAGGACCAAATTTGACAAACTTTGATAGTACAAGGACCCTTTTTGCATAAAATTCCATTTTAAAATATCCAGGATGCAATTTTTCAAACTTTAGGGACCTTTTCTGCCATTTGACCAAAGAATCATTCAAGGACCATTTTTGACAATTTAGAATATTTCAGGGACCTTGAATGATAAAATTCCACATTTTGATTTACCAGGGACTGTTTTTGACAACTTTTGAAACTTGGGGACTAAAAGCGCCAATTTTGCAAACTTGAATCAATTTTCATCTGATTTTGATATTTTTGCATTTAAAACACATAAAACACTGATTTGTGATATTTTCATCATTTTGATGCGTTTCTGAGTGTTTTCAGATGATTTTGCAGTTTAGATTGTAAAAAAATGATGAGTATTTAGACACTCATCATGGATCCCTGAATAAAACACTCCTTTTGGCCATAAAGTAAAATCTTGGATTGAATTAACAGGCAATAAAGCTGAAGGTTTTGGTACATCATAAAGTTGCTTGTTTAAGAAAACCTGTATAAACCTTGGGTACATTAGCCAAGTAGATCCATGTGAAATATGTGAGAGCATTCCATCCAGTAGTAGCCTTGAGAAGTTAAAAACTCTATCTGTAGCTAACCCAACCATAGCAGATGCTATATTTGAACCAAACTGCTCCCAAGAGGTACTCTTAGCACTTATGCAATGGAGCAACACATGAACCAAAAACTTCCAATGCGGACAAAATAATTGTTTTCTAAACATTTGTTCATTCAAAGATCCTTCATAGCCAATATGTCGAAAAGTATCCCATATCAACTGCTTATCAAACCTTAAAGCCCCATCTGCATTATTGAACAATAAATCTTTTCGAATGTTGATCTAATATAATATTCGTCATTCTCCATGTTATCTCTAGCATTAGCCCAAAATTCTTGAATCCAGGGCTCAATAATATCCGGCTCCACTAAAAGAGCATAACTGATAGGCGAACCAATAAGATAATCAATTATATCATGAAAGAGTATATTCGCGTCAGTCTTATCCAAATTAGCAACCATGTTATGCTTAGAAGCAGTAGGACGATTCGCCATTGTTGATTATGTAAGCAAAAAGAATTGAACGCGAAGAATATGAATGTGATGAGAGAAAGATGGAAAAGATTCGAATGTAGCAATATGAGAGGGAAAATTGGAAAGTAGGTATTTAAAGGTGAGATTTGGAAAATCACAACCTAAAATAACATTGTTACCGTTAGCAATAATTACCCCTCAAGATATCCGACAGTACTTTAATAAAGACAAACAGTACTTCCACGTAAGCAGTACTTTCCAAGTACTTTCCAAGCAGCTTTCACGAAAAACAGTACTTTCCAATTTCTTCGTATCAACTAAGTATACACTTCCTCCCTCAGAAGCATTACAGGACTATACAAATACTAAATAGTCCTCCTCTTAAATGTAGCTTACTAACTAATATACTCCAAAACGACGAAACTCCTTGTCTCCTGTCATGCTAACAGAACAACCACCAACAACATAATATGATGGCTCCTCTTCTGGGTTGCCTGTCTAATAGGATGAAAGGTTAGTTGCTTTGAGGAGACCCAAGCTTTGACTTGTGTTCCCCTTGTTGACATACTCACATTCTTTGAGTATATAATCTCCACTAAAAGCATGATCCAGTATTATCTTGTTATTCAAAACATGTGGATTTTCAACCTGGTTTTTCAAACACAACTCTCTTTTACAAGTGCATTTTCTTTTCTTATCACAAACACATCTGATTCACTTTTTGTTGAAAGTCTACATTTTGTCCCTCTGTTACTTTCCCTCTTAACTCATTCTGTTTTAACACTTGGTTCCTGGGATCTAAATCTCCTATGTGAATTGTAATACCTTCTAGGTTGATAGTGAGATCTCCTAGGATTCCTATACCAAGTAGTGTGATTAGTACCTTGTTTGAGCAGTACTTTGAGAAAGTCTGGGCCGTTAACAATAATACTTTGGAAAGTACTGTGATACTGAAGGTTTGGAAAAAGGTTTTCGCTGGTGTGGGTATCTATGATCCGGTGAGAAATTTCTGTGATTGACCCTATTTGTATTATTCCAAACTGGTTTGGTGCTCTCTAGTTTCTGGTTGGAAGTCCTATTCTTTGGAAATTTTCTAAGGTATTTTGAATGATGTTCACAATCTTTAATTAGATGAGTAGGACTAAACACACACAAAACACGGCTCTGACCCATTGTCAAAGTGACATCTTCTATGCCTATGCCTAAAATTATTTTGCCTTCTTGGTGAGTGATTAAGCCTGTTTTGACCAAAATTATCCCAAAAAGGTTTAGCATACTGTTTTGAAAGGTTTTGAGAAGGTACTGCTTGTGGCGCAGTACTTTGATTTAAAGGTACTGCTTGATTTTGAACATCGTTTTCAACAGTTCTTTGAGTTTTTCAGACCTAGATTGAGCAACTAGCTTTTTCCTAAACTCTAGACTGTCTACTCCAAAACAAGAAACATCAGGCCTAAGGGGTTGATGAATGCCAGTGGGATGGGAACGCCATTAGCTTTCTTATATTCAGGAGGTGAGTCACTTATTGCACCATCATTACTAGATGTATCTACATAATTAATGGGTTCTTCATCACTAGTGGTTATATCCTCATACTCACCTTCATCCTGATTACTAGATTGGTTTCCTTCTATCTTACTAAAATCCATTACAAAACCTAATCCAGTTTTAAGGTAGGCTCTTTGCTGTTTTTGAACATAAGAAACATGTTACAGACCAGCTTCACCCCAAGCAGCAAACTTCTCTTTCCTTAGTTATTTCCTCAATTTCAGCAATTTTACAGTTTAATTTCCATTCACTAAGTTTTAACTGGTAATCCTGTTCATATTTTTCAGCCCAAGCTACTTCATTAGTTTCATGTGCTAAGATTTTGGCTTCCATAGATTCTAAGGTTTTGATAACCAGCACCTCAGACCTAGCCTTAACACAATTATCTCTTTCGTAAACATAAGCATTAAGTAGTTTTTGATAAAAATCATGACACTTAGAACATACCTCTGTGATAGGAGTTGATGCAGCTTCAGTTGACATCTTGAATATTTTGAAGTAGAGTTTCTTCCTAGTCAGAGTTTCCACACTGGCTCTGATACCACTTGTTGGATCGATATACTTTAATCAAACTATCTTAACTAGCTTGTTTAAGGTTTAATAACCTCGGATAAATCCTAAGTTATTAACAAAGAAACACTGAGCAATCTTTATCAAGTACGCGGAATTTACTTAACAAAGCTAAGAAGAATAACCTTTTATTATAAACTCTAAATCTGCTTATTATGCAGATACTCAAATACAACTCTAAGATAATCGAACTTCTCTCTAAAACACTAATTAACTTGTGAATTCGTAAACTCTAAAACTCATAGACTCATAAAACTTCGTACATCTAATGCCAATCTAGGAGTCCTTTTATAGGCTCAAGGATATCCTAGTCGGTTTACAATTGATAGCCTTGTACGACAAGTAATCTAAACATAGAATACAATATTTTCCATAAACGAATAACAGTTCTTTTGTTCTTGCAGTACTTTGACTTTTAGGTGCATTACTTTGACTTTGTCTTTAGCAGTACTTTGACTCTTTGACTTTTCCAGTACTTTGCAACTTACAGTACTTTCATGTCTTCAGCACTTTCATATCCCAACAATAAGGTTAGGTATTTGTTCCCATGATCCGCCAGAACCGGAGGGATCTACCCAGGGACAATCCACTAGATAGTGTAGAAGTCCTTAGGTATGATGAAAAAAGGAGAAAAGTGAGATATGGGAAGAGTGCGGACTGAGACAGAGCTACTGGAATAAACCCAATAAGGTTCTAGTTATGAAGTCTCGGTAAGCTTGAAGAAGTTTGAAGAATGAAAAAAAAAGAATTGAATGTGAAAAGGGTGAAAAGAAATAGCCCTCCATTAATTCAACCTTAAGGCAGAAACCGGGTTCAATACATATGCTACTGGTGGTTACTAAGGTAACACTGGTATTGAAGACAAGACGTCATGGACCCAGTGGCGCACTGCACTAACTTCCCAAGCTACTCAAGTTCCTCTTAAAAGGGCTTGTTTCATTCTCACTGGGAACCTACATAATCTATCGACTCTCTCTTAGAGATTGTTGATATTGAAGAAGGACCCTCTCTCCCTAGTCCAATGGACAAATTGAGTCTAGAGCCACGAGATCATCAATTAATCTCTTTAGGACACTTGAAGACTATTTCACACACAATGTGGAATGTGAGATTATATCATATGAGTCCTACGCACTATCCTTGTGGTATTGCCAAGACTTGATTGTGTCATATAGACCTCATCAGTGGTGCGATTCAAAATTGAATCAATCCAGGTCCAAGAAAATGATTTTTCAAATCAAAAGGTGTTTATGATTGATAAATGATTTTTCACTAAAAATTCATTGTATTGCAAAAACAATTTCTACTGAGCAATACACGATTGTTTTTCAAATCTCTTTTTATCAATCAGTAAATCTCTATTCGCTGGTTCACTCACTTGTTGTTGTCTTCTTTGAGACGCTCCGGTTTGAGAACGGCTAGGCTTAGCTGCGAAACCCTGTCAAGAAATTCTTCAAGTACCTGATCACAGAGCAGTACTTGTACGATCAACGGGGAACCGTGGGCGTGTACCTCAATTGTCGAAGTGATCGACACCTTCGTGCACTTTATTGCTAACTGTCTTATGCAGGTACACCCCGACGTTTGCAGCTGATCAGAATGGAGCGGTCAATCCATAGCCGCATGCTCACACTACACATTCATTTCTAAAGAAATCATGATTAGTGCATCAATGACTCTGATATTTTCACTCCATGCTTCTGCTACGCTGCTGCCAATATAATGAATCAACGAAAGCTTCCGCTACTCTGATAAGAAGAAATCATGATCCAGAATGTGAGCATGTTGGTCCAAATCATATCACGGCAACACAACAATGAATGCTGAGATTTATAGTTGCTGATGATATCTAATATGGGGTCATCATGGTGGATCAGATCAAGAACCTCCACGAAACATACATCTTAGTTGAACAATGATGAAGTATCACATATTTGGGTACTTTGAAGAAGAAAAGTCTGCGAGCTCAAGAAGATTAAAATTAGAATGCTAGAATCAAAATGTAAATGGGGTGACCTCCCTTAGGGGAGATTGTTAGGAATTCCTTAGTGAGTATCGGTCACCCCAAATATTATCTAGCATAAGTTAGCTCTAGTAATTACGTTATTTACTAGTCATTTAGTTAGTTATTTAGTTTAGTGCAACACATTGGAGGAAGGACGGGTCTTTACCCATTGTATGCTGATCCACCCGGGAGGTCGTTTATTTTGTAATAAATACCCTCTACCTTGCAAGGTGAGGGTTCTTTGGTAATCTAACCTTACACGAGTTTCTCTTTCTAGAATATCCCACTTTCTCTCTCTCTTAAATCATCTATACGCCTAAAGTGTTAATGTTATGATGTGTATGTGAAATCCAATATGTTACAAACATACCAAGTATTTGATTTATTATAACAATTTTTTATCCCTATCCAAATACCAAATAGATCAATGCATGAAAATTCCAGTTGATGAATTATGCCTCAAAGTAATGACAATCATACTTGTTGACAAGGCATAAATCAACCAACTATCTAGTAATTTTGAGAATACTTATTTTAAGAATTCAATTAGTGAAATCCTTGTATGTGTGCATTCAAATTACACAATAATAACTGACATCCTCTATCAACAAATTATGACAATTTAAACTTTCAAACATTTTAAAGTTTAAAGTATTCTTATTCTTTTAATGTATAATGCAACTATGCTCTTAGTAGCACAACTAGTTCACATGGTCATTAACAAGGATGAAATCCTACCATGACTAGTATTGAGTGACATCTCAATTAAACCAGCATCATCGTATACAAACAACAATGTGCTCATTAAAACTCCATAAACTTTAATATCTTATTGTGTAATATTTGATGCTTTCCTAACTTTCAAGTTTAAAGCTGATGACAATTTGCACACCATTTGACATATTGTTCATCCATAGGAGCAATTTCCAGGCTGAGGATGTAATTCTATTAGAATATCATTACACAATTATCTAATAACTTTAGTTAGATATCAATGTTGTCAAATCACTTCTTATTCAAGAATGATACAACAATTTTAATACACAACATGATGTACATGATGAATATACAGGTCAAACTTAGATTTCATTCATGTTCTATCTTGTCAAAAGATATTTATCCATTTCCCAAATGATATATCATGTTTTATTAGAATCATTTATTGCACGCATGTTTATAATAGTAATATATTCCAAGGTTGTATGTTTCAATTCTTAAAGTGAAGTTTCATTCCAATCTAAGACTCAACATTTAGCTTTCAAAGTGTTACTACATAGTTATACAACATATAAGATTTAAAACCTTAACATAATACTCCCACTAGCATTCAGGAATACTTAAAATTTATCTTATTTCAATTATAAATCAAAACTAGGATTTAATAATTAAACATAAGAATAATTTCATAGATGCATGCATTTATCCATTCATGAATTATTGCACTTTGTCCACTTCCAAAGATTTATATGAATTCAAAAAACCTTTCGATTACTTACCGTCCTCGCTCAAGTAATTTCTCAAGAAAGAGTTTTGATATTCCATTGTCATATTTCATAATAATGAAATTATGACAATTATCATCTTTTATATATTTAATGTCTAGGAAAGAATATTCAATCATTAATTGCTTAAGTATGATTAATCTTGTCATAAAAGCATTATATTGTACAATATCCAATATGATTTCTACATAGAAATTCAAACCACTAGGGTTTTTCATCTCTTTGAAGAAACTCATTTTGATTCTCTAGTCTAACTATTAAGATAAACCAAATTTCCAAAATTGATTATCTTTATGGACAACATCTTTAACATTCATAGTATGAGTTATTTACCTAATTCAATATTTTGGTAATCATAATGATTATCAGGTTTACTATAATCCTGTAACTCATATTTCTCAGCATATAAGTCAAATATCTGAGATATCCTTGCAGATCTATGAATGAAAATTCCATCATCATACATGTCTAACCTCATGCTTGATATTTACTATTTACTAGTGTGTTTTAGATATTATGTATCTTGTAATTTTATCTTTCAAGATAAAAAACTCCCACTTGCCTTATAGACCTATATATACTTAGCAATTTAGAGCAAAACTACATTGTTCTCTTTTTGGGACATTACAAATACATATTGATAATTCCTGACTATTGTTTGTTAATAACCTATTCATAAGTAGTTTAACAAATTCAGAATCTTCAATTTTAAAACTTAATGTGATTCATCACATTCCATAATGAAATGGTGTTTTAACAATCTTCTAGGTTGGAGTCATATTGAGTATATATAATTCATACTCAATTTTCCTATGTTACTTTTTAAGAAAGAAGATATCTTGAATCAAATAAATCAAATAGAGTTTGATTCTCCTAACTGACATACCATCAACTTGTGGGTATTCATTGTTAAATTAATATTATGACAATCTAACATAAAGATATTCCTTTTGCACCTATTTGCCAACTAAGTCAACTTAACGATATAATAGAACCAATTGCATGTTTTATAACACAAGTACTTTCTTAAGTTACTTCTATACATACTCATCAGAGAAACATAAACAGTTATAATCCCATTATCGTTTATAATCATTGATAATCAACTGTGACTTCTTGTATATGTCTTAAAAAAACTTTCAAGTTAACGTCTTACTTTATTATAAGTCTTAAAAGACTTTATGTTTATGTCTTTACAATGAATCAAAAACATGTTTAACTAAAGTAATTATGAACACAACTTTTGGTTTCAATAGTAATTTCAAGTAAATTTATTTTCTTCACAATAATGTAGGACTACATTATTTTTCATTTATGTCATTCTAAAATACATAAATAAACAAATTGAAGTAGTATTAGATTACTTCATTTATGTCATTCTAATAATACATAAATATTTAATTTGAAGTAGTCTTATATATCATTTTGACACATGTTCTAGTCTAATTTAGAAACTGCAAATATGTCCATGCAAGGTCTGAAGGCATACATTCAAGAGAATCTCCATTAAATCGCCATTCTTGTATGTTGTACCTTGCACACAATATAGATTTCTCCCACTTGTGCATGGAACAACATCATATAGCCCAAGAATCATACGACATATGTTTGAACACTTCTTGTTAATATGATTATTGTCATTGATATTAGCATAACTAGTAGATGTAGAACCACTTCATTGTCTAATAAAGAACAATACATGACTATCTTGAAAACATAAGTGTCTACAAGTGGAAGTAATTATCTTAAGACATTCAGAAATCTATGGGTACCAAGATTACAAAGCTTGTAACTCCCCACTGAATTAGAGTCATTAATTCCTTATTTAGTAATAAGAACATATATAATACTCCCAATGGATTTGACAACATTGTAAGTGTTTCATTAACCAGTGAAAGAAAATAGTGTTCTATTTACTTCTACACACTTTTGTGAAAGTCCATACATAACAATTACTTATGTACTATAAGAGTGTATTCTACTATGTAGATGATGAACTATCCATCAATGCTATTAACTTGAAAAAATGGGCATGCAATTTCTTTCTTAATAGTTCTACTATTCCTAACAATTGTAAGTAGTACTTTTTAAATGGTCAAAACAAAACAACTAGATAAAATGCTAGTTTGTTTTACCAATTTGCAGTAAATTAGTCTAGCTTTTAATTTAACAACTCAGAAAATATGCAATTTTCTTAACTATTAAAATTTGCTTACGAGTTATGTATTTAGAATTTAGACAATCTAATTTGTCCTATCCTTTCTTCATTTATGAAAGGAATAGGATTAACTCTCTCTTATATAAAGAGGACTAGGTTTTATCCTTTTAGCAAAGTTGACTCACCAAACCCTTACAGGTGTAGATCAATTTACCAATACGTAACCTACGTTTACGGTTTAATGTTGCATTAATACATTTAAAGAATTTCCAAAATTCAATTTTAGTATTTTCGATAATTAAACTTTTCAAGAAAATAAAATACCAAGGTAATATTCATATAACCATAGAATTTTCTCGAAAACTAGGATCAAAATTATCGTAGTTCCATTACATCATTGTAGAACAATAATAGGCAAACAATTTCCAATTCCTAGATCATTATGGGATTTATATTTTCCAACGCTATTGCAAATATAAACATGTTTCATCTCATCTTATGCCTTGAGTCCAGGTCACTTCCTACCACTCAAGTTAATCTACTTAAAAGAACTGCAAATATGTCCATGTAAGGTCGACTTACATTAGAGATTTACCTGTCTACAATCATGCCAGGTACTGTCATGACGTAAATTGCAAGTGTTCCTTTTAATTAGATGGCATATAACTTAATTTAAAGGGGTACTAGTTTTGATTTTATGTGGTCAAATCAAATATGTACAAAGATGTCATTCATTCATCTTGTAGCATAAATTTAATAAAAAAATTTATTACCAATTCATAAAGATCAAATTATCAAAGTTTTGATTGAGGTATTGGGTTCACAAATCAAGGAATTTAGTGTTAATTATCATCCATTATACCGTACTTTTGCATAAGTGTAAACTTAGTGTTTGGTGTAATTACCACCGAAGTGGCGCGCTGGAATTAAAACTAATTCGCCCTTAAGAGATGAGTTTACTTACTATGTCTCCACTAGAACTAGAGGAGGACCAGGTGTATGCAAAGCATAACCTAGACATTTCAGTTGAGCGCGCAGTTTCTTATTAACCCCTTTATAGTTCATTCTAGTGGGTAGCCGTTCAGTATTTTGTACCAAGTCACCAATCAATTTAAACTATTGAAAACTTAACTCTTCCAAAACAAATCAAATTTCGCCATTGTTTAGTCCGTATTATTTTTCTATTCAAAATTACCCTTTGCTTAAAACTGTCTAACATAATAAACAAACAAGTAATAAAAATAAACAACTAATGTGCATAACTTAATACAATTGAATACGTGTAACAAATAGCACATACAACTTATTCGATAAAACCTATTAATAATCAATATCTAGGTTAAAATTATGTATATATTAATTAGGGCTTTCACTCAAGCGATAGAAAGTGAGCCACATACATCGATGAATCGATTGCGTAAACCCATAATTAATGATATATCAAATTGCACATAATTGATAATGTATATAATGGATTCCCCAATTCAAGATTTATCGTAATTAAATATTTCTTAACAATTAAACAATATCAAAGTAACTTATCCATGACTAACATGCAATAATCATGATACATCATAACAATTTATACAAATAGTCCGAGATATATAAAAATTCCATGACACATAACAAATTATTCATGAATTAATCACGTAACTAATATATTAATTCTAGGTTTTATAAGGTTAAAACAATTTTCAAAACCCTAAAAAATTTATGTATGTGTCGACATAAAAAAAATAAGGGTACGCCCCAGTTAATAAAAAAAATAGGCCCAAACAAAATTAAACATAAACCCTAGATTAACATATCAAACAACATACAAGTATTTGTTTTATTACGCGTTTATGTAATTAATTACTCATTAAAACCAATGACTCGTGATGCCACTGTTGGAATTATATAACATGACTAATCATAAATATAAACAATAAACATCAAAGTAAGTGCGGAAGCGTATAGGAACATATAATGAATAATTAATTAACATAAACAAGAATATGCGTACCTTTATTAATTCTATCCGAACACGAATCAAATCCACAAACTAATTAGGATGAAACCCTAATTAGGGTTTTATAAGGATTATGTGAATTACACTTACCGTTTTGTAATTCAATCCAAGATACTAACAAAAGTATGTTAGTACTACGTTCTTAACACATGTACTAAACCGAATTAAAAGTAATGCTAGTTTTTAAAACAAATAACTAGATGTATTTGAAAAGAGTAGATCGACACCTAAAGGGTCTGATCGGTTTGTATTAAGAAAAACACACAAACAAAGTTTTTAAGCTTAATAATACAAGATATCAAGACCTAAGCTATTCCGGAAACTTCCCAAACTTTGCAATCTAATTTTCCAAAATACAACGCGCCCGTTAATCCATTACATTATTACTTAACGTCCGTTAGTTATTTAGTTTAATAATAATCTAATATAACGTTTATATTTATTAACTTTAAATTCTTATATACACGTAAAGTGTGCAATCCCGTAGTTGGGATTATTCTACCGTCTACTAATATCCATAAACAACCTCCTACACATGTTGTTTTGTGATCTGGTGATCTATGAAAAACTCTCTTTATATACTTTAATATTCAATACAGCTTACAACCATAAAATATCAAATCATGTTTGCCATCTTAATTACTGGTTCTTATTTCACACAAATTCTAACCCAAAGAAAATCGACAAGAACCCCCGTATACAAAGCTAGATGCATAGTTACAGTAACATTATTATAAAACATGCATTGACACCTTGCATATCAGCTCGATGCGAACATATTTGCAGCGAGACTGCTATTCAACTTTCTTCTCCTTGATCTCCACTCTTGGTGAGTTGGCGTTCAGTTTATTCTTTATTTTCTGCACGACCCTCTCATCTATCATGCTGTAGAACCTCTTGCTTTGCATCTGCAACCTCTTTCCATGCTCCCTTATTTTATAGTCGTACTTGTGCCAAATGACAGGCAGTGTCATACCAACGACAGTCCCTGCACACAACACCAACACATGAATCAATGGACCATGAACACGTTGGCAAGCTCAGAAGTAAAAAGATACCTATGAAGACAAGAGTAACCAGGTCCGTTAATCCGCCAATCTTGGCAAGTATCCACAGTCCCACAACCGTTGCTGCAAAAACATACCACTCACTTAGAGCACCCACCTTAAACATCCACCTCATTCCCTCTTCTGATGTTTCCCTAATCCAATTCACCATTCCATTAGCTGTGCTCTCAGATATCCCTAGACCCGACATACTCGGCTCCTCTCTAAATCCATCGTTAAGAAAAGCAATGTCAAAGAGAATTGACTTATACTATGATATTTAATAGTCCAAAATCCAAGAATACTAGTTTGCCAATGCATAACCATAGCTGATTTAACAGGATTTTCGTCATGCACTGAAACATACCAAAAAAAGGACGTAAATCAGATGTGACGAAACTGTGAAAGAATGCTTACTTGTAAATGATCCTATAAATATTAGCCCACGCGAAAAGTGACGAAAAGAGAAACATGGCTGTCCAAGATGCCACTGTGAGGAAGTTGAACCTGTAAACTTCCATCACTACCCAAAACAGCGTGGCAGCTGCAACCACTCCGACACTCATACGCTTCCTCCTCCACATTATAATATCTTTCACGGAGTAAACATTATCTTGATGCACTGAAAACATTCATATATTATCATCACAAATTCGGTATCGGGTGTTGGTATTGCAGTAAATACCATGGACATCTACTTAGGCATTACAAGGGCGTTCTGGTGCTGTAAAGGTGATCTCTAAAACCAGAGAGTAGGTTTTGAAGTTGCAAGGATTTGCGACAAGAAATGATAATTCTGAAATCACCCGAATGTCTCTAATTCTAATGGACCGATACCTCTAGTTCTAATTCTAAACACCCTAATGCTACAAAAAGCTAGCACAGTTCTTTTTTTGATCTTTTTTTTTTTTGTTGATTATACATATGTGATAAACCAGTCATCACTACTTATTAGTATTTTTGGTAAAATAAACATCATCTCCAACTTGATTTTTCATGATCCACTTTACGGATGTGGGAAAATGATATATTGGATACTAGGTCCAAATGGGTCATATGGAGTGGACAGATTACCATTTCTAATAAATTTTTTTTTGTAGATATTATATGTTCATTAAACCTTTAAATACTAATTGACCAAACAGTCAATAGGGCCAAAGAGAGTTATCTTACACTCTGGTAACCATAAAACCTGACCCGTTTTATTTTAACTTACATCTTCACGATCTTGACCCATTTGACCCGGTAAATGTCAACCACAAATCACCTCATTTTAAGATAAATTCGTTGAAGCCCGCACATCTTAAGGACTTTGGTGCACAAATAATCAGATTGATTACATCTATAGTAAATACAGCTAATTTTTTACTAAACAAAATGCTATTTAAGTACCACTTAATATGTTAAGTAACACGTACTTATTAATTAGCTCCAAGTATTTAAGCCAACATAACACATTCATACATTAATAAATAAATAAATAAACTATAAAGAAACAAGAAACAAACCTGTTGACGAAGGAGTGTGATCATGTTGTGCTGTTTCGTGATCATGTGTTGGTTCAGCCATTTTCGGAGATTGATTAAAACTTAAAAGAACCAGGTAATTATGAATTTTATTTAGCACGATGAAGAAGCTATAGCCTTTGAACCCTATATTTGATGTCAAGAGAATGGTGTATGTTGAACCTGGAGTGCACAGGCAGGTGTCAATGTTATACACGTGGCACACATTAGCAACACGTGGAAGCCATGCATGCAGTAGCAGTAGCTCTTTTACTCTCTTGCGTTCTTATCTTTCAAAATTCAAAACCATATTGCAGTGAGTCGATTGTCCAGAACAGAAACAACTAAATAAAGCAACAAACGCACTTATCTTACTTCGGTAACGCATTTACGATTACGAGACCTGATAAAATTTATATTTTATAATGCTGTAAAAAAACCTCATAAACTAAATGCTCAAATTATTAATGTTGAATATGTTCAAAAAAAAAAAAAAAAATTATTAATGTTGAAGGCCCAAGTATTGTTTTAGTATAAAGCCCATTATCAGCCCAAATTTATGTCAGCTGAGTTTCTTTTGGTTTGCTCAGCCCTATTAGTAAGTAACTAGTCTAGCCTCCACTAGATATGTTTGTGATTGTGAATATGCATGTTTCCTCAGTTAGCATGAGTGACTGCACTATTATAACTTTCAATATGTGATTTATTTAATTAGTTTCTTTTTGTTTCAATTGCACTCACTACAAGAAAAAGTGCCTATAGTGACCAAAATTTAGTGCCAACTTTTTTTTTTGTCACTATTTAGGCAAAATAGTGACCATATAATACATGGACACTAATATTTGGTCATCTATAAACAATTAGTCACCAACCTCAAAGTGGTCACTAATTTCGTCACTATACATGTGAGATATTTTTCGATAAAAAAAAAAGTGACGCACTAAATTTTTAAAAGATTAGTGGCGAAAAATGTTATCCGAGTTTCATATGACAATCTTGTAGTTGTTGATCACCGATTCACTACAAAATATGTGATATAAGGTGACTAAATTTATACCGACTAAAGATATTAAAATGAAACTGATTTGCATACTCTTAGGGGTGTCAGTCGGGTTCTGGCCAATTCGGTCAGGTCAAAGTCGAGTCAAGGCTAAAAATAACATACCTAATCCTGACCCTATTTGAATTCGGGTTAGTCGGGTTTGGGTCAATCCATGTTCGGATCAACCCAAATACGAGTAAAATAGTCATAAATTTGCTTATTTGTTCTAATTTATATAGATAATTTAAAAATAATATATTAAAAAAATTAGAAAAACCCATATTCGGGTCAAACTGGTAGACCCGAACCCAAATTAGCCAAACATTTTTTAACCTAATACCTGACCTTATCTAATATTCGGGTTACATGGATTGACCTAAATTCAATTTTTTACCCAAATAACTCGACCCGTATAAGTTTAATCAAGTTCAGATCCTAATCGGATTCGGATCGGATCGAGTATTTTGACACCCTACACTAATGCATGCATGAGAAAATCATACTTTAAATTTAATTTAACATAGTTTCACTTCTTATATAAAAAAATATATAAAGTCATACTAGTAATAAAAGTCAGCAGATATTAAAATAGCTAGGCTACTGTAGATGTTGAAAACCCCTTTCTCTCAAGCGTGGGCGATACAAACCCTCACAACCTAATCGCTCCATCTCCGATCACCGGCAACCGTCCGACACCATGACCCATCACACCATCGTCGATCACTATGACCATCTCCGATAACTGTTACCTCTCCGATCACCGTCACCGTCGCCGATCACTGTAACCATCTCCGATCACCGTAACCGTCGCCGAAAACTGTAACCATAGCTGATCACCTTAACTGTCGCCGATCAGTGTAACCATCTCCGATCATCATACATCTCGTGCAATTCACTCATGTTTAATCAATTTAGATATAATAGAACTATTCATTTACATGTTGTTATGATTTTTGCGGATTACGTTATCATATTATGATTTGTTTGTTAGATAATATATTGCTACATAATCTAGAATTAGAATTGATTGAATAAGTGTTGTATGTGACAATTAGTATGCATTGACGCATCGTATAGAGTAATTGATTAACGGAAACATTTTTTTGCTGATAATGTTGAGGTAATGGGAGGGGTGAGAAGGAGTTGTAGGGAGTAGGCTATTACGCGGGTAAAGTTAAGAGGATATGAGAGGTGGTTATGTGGAGGGTGTTCAAACTCGGATATGAGAGTTTTTGTGACTAGTGTGTTAGTGAGGTACTGAGATGTAGGTTTATGGTGAGAAATAATGTGACCACTATGAGTATAAAGGTGATGAGTGAGTGAGAAGAAAAGCAATGGTTTGACGTTGAGGTGCTAGTAAATCGAGAGTATTTTAGTGATGATAGAGTAATCATTTATAGTTCAGCAAACTGAATTTTTTGAATATGATTATTATACAATCTATTTTTATAAGAAAATTGCATAGGCTGTGTATTGTATGTGCAAATGAAGCGAATGAAATGGAGCATCAAACTGAACAAGCACTTAGTGAGCATAGTTGTTCATAACAACGTGTTTTTAGTGCATGCCTATCACTTGTGCATAAGTGATATGGATCTGTTAGTGTTATGCATTTATTGTTAGATTTGGGCCCTTAGTCCCCTTATATATATAGTACATAGAGGGGCATTGCCCTTCTTCACTCACGCACGATATTCTGGATCGGGCTTTCGCCCATTGTCCAAGATTCAATTGCTTGAATCTTGTTTATGCATTTAGAAGATATCACTTGGTTCTTGATCAAGATCCGATAAAAGTTGAATTTATTTTACATTAGTGATCTGCTTGCTTAGATTTTTATCTAACGGTTATTATGTTATATAGTTGCGAGGGGAAACAGATAGAGAGTGTTAAAGTTGTTAGAGAAACATGTTAATACTGCCATGAATTTACACGGGGTAAAGTTCTAGAGCACTTTATGTACAAATAATTTACGCGGGGTAAAGCTCTAATTAGGATGTGTATAATTGGTACCAATTATTTCGTTTTAAGTTTCTAGTGTTGTATACATATAGCTAGTGTTGTATACATGCCTAATTTTGTGCGGGCGGTACCTTATTAGACCTTGTGAAAGTGGTGAGTCCATCATACATATTGTCGATCATATGAATAAGCAGATAAGAACTTTAAATAAAGATCATGTCCGAAACGTTCAATCTGTAAAAGAATGATATATAGACTCACCCATCTGAGGGGCACTCGCGATAGTCAGCTTATAGTGAATTTATTACAAAAACTATACTGAATTTCATTTGAAATTGCTGATTGTCAGTTTTGGATATGTGATCTCAGGTTGGACAATTTGGACTTTAGTCAGAGGAATGGAGTTGCTGAGATCCCTAGTGCGGTGGCAAATAAGAGAAAAGCTCAGGGAAATGGGGTCAGTTCATATTTTAAAAGCAGGAACTGAATCTTACGGTAGGGCAACCACCGGTAGGTAATGTAGCTATTGACTCATTTATTAAAATTTTTGTTTTCTTATTAGGCCTCTTGACTTCTGTAAGTCTCTTTCAAACCAGATAATTCGACTTGCTCCCAGCTCACAAAATGGCCGTAACACTGCATGTTTGAACTTACAGATTGTAAACCAATTGGTATGTCGTGATTTACTGCTACAAACATGCATCATTGTATACTATACAACAGTTGCGTATCATTTTGGTTTGCTTGTGGTCATATGCATTACAGCTTTGTTACTGCTTCTCTCGACAACTCATGGTGCTTTTATGACCTATCATCTGGCACATGCCTTGCATAGGTTTCTTCTTTTCATGAAAACAGATAGCAGTGCTAGTTATTTCGTGGTTTATGGACTTAGATTATTATTGTGGTCAATGTGTAGGCTGAAGATACATCTGAGTCCCAGGGTTATACGTCAGCAGGTTTTCATCCCGATGGTCTCATTCTTGGAACAGGCACCTTTGGGTCTGTTGTTAAAATTTGGGATGTCAAAAGTCAGGTATTACTAGAATCCTTGGTGGATTCCCCTGAGTATCGGTGGCATTTTTTTAGCCATTTACTTATAAATGATTTGATTCGGGATTTATGCTCCATCTCTAGTGGGTCAAATGGATGAAAGTTGTTCAAGTGTATTTTGATGAATAAGACCTTTATTATCGTTAGTATCATAAAAATTTGGTCATTATTGAAAATAATATTATTATGAATTGTGACTCAATTTGCCCATTTTACTAAGTTTGTTCGTTCTCTTATGCCAGTATGATGTTTCAGTATGATGTTTCTTCTGTTTAATCTATAGGCCAATGTTGCAAGGTTTGATGGCCATGTTGGGGCAGTAAATGTGATATCCTTCTCAGAGAATGGTTACTTTCTTGCTGTAAGTGATCTTTTTTATTTTTATTTATTTTTTTATTATTTTTATTTTTATTTTAAGGATATCATTCAACTGCGAGTCAGATTTCATGCCACCACGACATTTCCTTCAGGCAAACACTTGGATTACATACGATTCACAATTCAGTTATCTATCTATATGCTTGGATTAAGGATATCAAATGTGGTATTGTGGTGGCATTAACTAGGAAATTTGTATATTAGTATGTCTTAGTTAGTTCATGCTTTTAAATATTGTAATTAGACGTAATGAGCCCAATAAGAAGGACTATCCCATTAATAACTAAGACTTGCTAAATAAATATATGTGCATAAAAACCTGCATTACTGAAACAGTAATCTAACTTTCGACTTAATTATAGGTGTTGCTCATTCCTAGATGGACTATGAGTTTGTTTGCTCTATGTATGTCTGCATTTATAAGCTACATTTGTGTATGTGTCAAAATGATTTAGGGCTTTAAATAATTGTGCTAAAATTCCATGAACAACTAATGGTCGGTCGGTTAGGTGTAGCTGAAGAAGAGTCGATTTGGGCACGCGTGCCATCTGGTGTCCTGTTATAACCTTACTAGTTAATGTATTAGATTGATATCAGTAATGCTTAGATAGTTTTAGTATGATTTGAAGAGAGATCTAGGTAGTAAGGTCTCATTATTAGAATTTGACTCTCATTCTTGGCGGTTGAACTCTGTTACCATTTGGGCTGATTCAAAAGTTGATTGCTTTGTTTCCCTGAACATCCTACTTGAATAGATACTGACTAATTCAGTCATTTGTTGACAAATAGAACCTGACTAATTCATGATATCTTGTTTGAGTTGTTAATATCTCATATGTTTAACAACGTGTAATTTGTGATACGATAGAGTAGTATTTATAAGGTGGCTTACCTTTTTTATGTCCCCGCAAGGGATAATATTTGTTTTTCTATGTGTAACGCGTCATAAATGCTGGCATTGGGCTTTATCAATAATTCACCATGTAAAGTAAAAAAATCAAAGTCTGATGGAAGTGATCCGTGAAGAAAATCTGCTTAAAAAGATTTTGCGCTAGAGCAAGCAATTGATCAAATCAATACTTCTCATGGAAAGGGATCTATTATGTTTCATGGTCAATGTGCTTCACCAAGACAAGTCCCAGTGGTATCTACGGTTCGTTTGCGTTGGACATAGCATTGGGAGTTGGTGGATTTCCCAAGGTATTTTAACGGTGCTGTTATATCAAGGTAATCTACTTATCCTCATTATACTCGCTAAGCACTTTTGTTCTTTTTTTAACACATCCATTAACTTATGCAGGGACGTGTAGTGGAGACATATGGTCCAGAAGCTTCTGGAAAGACAACACTTGCTCTGCATGTAATTGCTGAAGCGCAGAAGCAAGGAGGTTAATTTCAATTTGCTTTGTAATATTCTATACCTACGTTATATGTTGGCATAAAGAACCATACTAGTGTTCTAATTGCTACTTTTGCAGCTTATTGTGTATACCGCCAAAAGTTGCATGTATGATACTGAGGTTTTATGCTATTCTTAATTATATAACTTGACGATATTGGTTAACAACATTACTTACTCTGCACAATACTCAGCAGGCAAAGAGATGTAGAGAGTGACCTGACCCATAAGAACAGTGGTAGATCATACAACGGTTTTGATTTTGGTCCTGAGGTATTAAGTGAACGAGTTGCAGAGAGCAAGGAGTTGAAAAAGGCTTGGTGTGCTCTAGCAACAACTCTAGTTTCGATTTTAGGGCCAATGTCATTGGGAGTTCCATCCTTCTCGAGATCGCTGACCTCATTGATGACCTTCCACATCAATGAGCATCGTGACTTCTAGTGGAAAGCCAATTCTTGTATTTAGTTTTGAAGATATTGTGGATGTAATGAATTTTGGATTTCTGTTTTG
The DNA here is from genome assembly GCA_910596185.1 of Chrysanthemum makinoi. NCBI lineage: Eukaryota > Viridiplantae > Streptophyta > Magnoliopsida > Asterales > Asteraceae > Chrysanthemum > Chrysanthemum makinoi. Next base: position 193,659,483 of record OU343220.1, on the reverse strand, counting down.
AATAAATTCTTTTCATTTCAATTTTAATAATCGTATTGTTACATAAAGCAGATTTCTTTTTTTTTTGCCATATTTTACATATTAGTGACCATTATATTTTTCGTGATTAATTTTGGTTTAGTGGTCACTATTTTGGTCACTAATTTGGTCAAATAGTGACCACTATTCATTTTAGTGACAACAATAGTGACGAAATTCTATGTCACAAATTTTAATGACCACTTTTATGTGGTTACTATTTAGTGACCATATTCATAAGTCATCACTATTACTTTTTGTGACCGACTTTTAGTGACCACGAGTGACCACCTTGATATGGTCACTAAATCAGCTTAGTGACCAAATATCTATTTTTGGTGACCACATTCGCCTGGTCACTAAAAGCCCTTTTTCTTGTAGTGACTATACGATTTCTTTAATTTCTCCTTGTATTGGAAGATTAATGTATATATCTTTTCATCTATTTATGTCTTTGTTTGTATTATGTAGTTCTAGTGTCTCAGGGTTTATGAATTGCCGATTGAATATGTTGATGAATCATTGCAATGGGCCAATGCACATGAATTTACAAAATTAGTTATATATAGTATTTCGGCGATGTGTATTTAACTACTTCCTTTTTTTTTTTTAATTGACACATTACAACTTGTATCGCCCTCAATAAATTCAATTGCAAAGTCAAGGAAAAATATGTAACTTTTGACCAGTTCAAGCTTGCAAAAGCCATTGTTAATCAAGTTGAAGTAGAAGAAGTTTGATTTACGATACCTTTTTCTTTCCACATGACATCTTTAAATAAAATTGTAGAGCAACTGAAAGTCCTAGAAGTGTTAATGAGGCGCGAAAGTCAACCATGTGGGCGCTTTTAATTGGGTCATGCATGCTTGCATTTGCATAGTTGCATTCATAAATTATAACCCACAACAACCTCACATGGGATTGTGACATTATTTACCTTTTTCTTTTTTATTAGCTCCTTGAAATAATTGCTTCTCCAACCAGCACTTCCTTTGTTTAACAAGATTCCGACAACTATACTAGTATACTCATTGATGGGCCTCACTTCCTATCATTGTATTGTATTGCTTTTACAAACAAGTACGTACTTCTTAAATAAACTAAACATCGGCGATGTATAAGAAATTAAATGACATGCTAATGAAAATTGGTCTCTATTGATAAAAGATAATTTCTAACCATTCGGCTGACTTTAGAATTTACTCTTTCATAATAAAATTTAGGGTCAATTGCATATATACCCACTAAAACTTGCATATTTGCATATATACCCAAACACATGCTTAAATTGCATTGTACATCATGCAATAAAAACTTGTATTATGAGAAAATATGCAAATTTTTAAGTTTTAATGGGTATATATGCAATTCCCCCTAAAATTTATAATTGAACTATCCTGTGATCCATCTGTAAGGTAAATATTGAATAAAATTACGTCCGATTATCAATAAAAAGTTTTACTGTATATCATGGTATTCTTGTATATAAAGGTTTTATAATACTACATTACTACTCCTTTTGTTTCAAAATTTATGTTCATTTTAACATTTTCAATCAAACTTTGACCTTAAATATATTTTTTTGTATTATATAATACTTGTTACAAAATATATAAATGAAATTAGATTTTAAATATATTTTCATTGGTATAACTTTTATCAAGTATTATATAATAAAAAAATATATATATATTTAAGGTCAAAATTTAATTAAAAAAGTCAAAATGTACATAAAATTTGAGACGGATGTAGTACTTAATATTCTTGTTGTGAGTGTTGTGTTTTGGTATTGGTCATGTTTATGACGTGGTTCGAGCTTTTTTGCCCTCTTTTTGGCTGGATTATGCACCAAGCAGATTTGATCATTTCATCATTTGAGGGTGAATTGTGTTTGTAAAGTTTATACGAAAGTTCATGTTCTTATAAATTAAGTATGTATTATCCAACTACTCCCCCTTTTTGTTATATTCGAATACTATACACCTCATTTGATTCAAAAACATGTATAAAACAAATTGCTCTTTTTTTCTCACCATGATTAATTGATTATACAATACTCGACGCATTAATACATCATGCATGCATATTTAATTATACGTGCTTTTTTTAATCGAAGACATCAATCGGTCATTAAATAATCGAGTTCAACCGCTCCCCTTCTATATATTTTTTCATGAGAAAGCAAAACAAAAGCGTAGATTACTTTTTCTAGAGAAATAAAGACTAAGGTACATTTTTATATTAAAATAAAAAAAACTATTTATATTTATTTATTTTTAGAAAAAGAAAATTATCTGCTTTTTTTTGTTCAAGAAAGAGTTATCTGCTTTGTGACTTGAAATAGCAGAGTGCGGGCCCACATAAAAATGTGAAAGGTTGGAGAGGAAGGTGACAGCTTTGACACGGTGGCGTAAATTATCGAATTTCAGTTAAAAGTAGTTTGTTCGATATCCTTTTATTTTTGGGCTAATAATAAAAAGACAAAATTACACGGTTGGTCCTCGTGTTTGCCCATACGGTGTTTAAATTCCTAAGCCGTTTTTAACTACACCAGATACTCTTATTTTGAAACTTGCACTCATTTAACCCTATTTTGGATGGCGTATTATGCAGTCCGTTATGTTTTGCGCTGTTAGTCTTTTCATAATAAATTTTGCACCGTAGTCCTTATTTTTAAAATATAGTTTTCCCGCTAGTCCCCTCTAATAATAGTTATCGTCCGATTTTGTCCGCTTTTTGTCCGCTGTCGTTTTCATCCGCTTCCGCTTTTTACTTCTGTTTTCGCCCTGCTTTCATTCGTTATAATTTTGTCCGCTTTTCTTACGCTTTCTCCGCTTTAAGTTTTATCGGTTTTCATCCGTTTTGTCCGCTTTTCTTGCATTTTTCTTAGAATTTTGTCCGCTTATCCGCTTTTCTTTTACGCTGTGTTCGTTGCTTTTTGCCCGCATCCGCTTGTTCTACGCTTTTGTCCGCTTTTCTTACATTTTGTCCGCTTTTTTACATTTGTCCGCTTTTCTTTTCGTTTTATCTATTTCAAACATATTGAAAATTTTTCCAAAAATTTGAAAAAATATTTCCTAAAAAAAATGAAAAAATTCAAAAAATTTTGAATTTCCTCAAAAAATTAAAAAAAAAAAAAAAATCCTAAAAATAAAAAATTTTTCAAAAATTTCAAAAAAATATATATATATCGTAAAAATTTCAAAAAATATTTAAATTTCAAAAATGAATAAAAAATATTTTGAATATGTTTGTTTTTTTTAAAAAAATTTTTCAATATTTTTCAAAATTTTTTAAAAATCTTTAAAAAATATATTTGAAATTTTTTTGAAATTTGACATTTTTATTTTTGAAATTCAAATTTTTCGAAATTTTATTTTGAAATTTTTCGGAATTTTTTTAATTTTTTCGGAAATTTTTTATTTTTTATTTTTCGATTTTTATTTTTTGGATATTTTTTGAAATTCAAATTTTTTTGAAATATGAATTTTTTTTTATTTTTTTTAAAGTGTTCAAGATTTTTTAAAATTTTCAAATTTTTCAAAAAATCTTAAAAAATGAAAAAAAATATTTTTTAAGATTTAAAAAATATATAAATATATTTGAAAAAATATTTTTTATTCAAATTTTTTCAAATTTTTATTCAATTTTTTTTGAAATTTGAATTTTTTTTTCAATTTTTTTTTCGAAATATTTTTTCCAATTTTTTGGAAAATTTTTTCCAAATTTTTTCTTTTTGGAAAAAATATTCACATGTTGAAATAGTACAAAAACGAAAGAAAACGGATAAAAAACAGATGAAAACTAATAAAACGCATTTAAAACGGATAAAACGTAAGAACAACGGACAAAAAACGGATGAAAACGGGCAAAACGAAAGAAAATGCATTAAAACGAAGAAAAACTGATAAAATGCAAGAAAATGCATAAAAACGGATGAAAACCGACAAAAAACGAAGAAAACGGATAAAACGTAAGAAAACGGACAAAACTATAAAAACGAAAACGGACGAAAAAACGAAAAAAAGGGGGAAACGGATAAAACGAACTAAAACGACAAAAACGAAAAAATCGGGCGATATCTATTATTAACGGAGGGACTAACCGTGAAAACTATATTTTAGAAAATAAGGACTAACGTGCAAAATTTATTAACAAAGGACTAATAAATAAGAAATAACTTAACGGACTGCAATAACGGCCATCCAAAATAGGGACTAAATGAGTGCAAGGTTTCAAAAATAGGTTTTCTCAAAAAGTAAATTTAAACGACTTAGGACTAAACTTGCAATATGGGCAAAACCACAGTGGACCAACCGGTAATTTTGTCTAATAAAAATATCATATTGTCACCCTTTCTTCTTCAGAATAACAATTTTTTGCTTATGCGCGGTATTATACTTTTAAATTCATCCTCTTAGGCTATTTTGCAAAAAAAGTCGGACATTTTGCCCCTCTTACCCACAAGAGCAAGATAGCAAGATAATTTTTATCATTTGCCCTAGTTTTATTATGTTAAATTTTGGATATGTATTAAGATAATTTATTTAATGATTTATAATTGTGTTAATCTCATAAAATGTTTTGTTTTTCATCATTTGCCCTAATTCACTTCAGTTGTTTACCCGCCTGCCGCTAAACCTAATTGTGCTTAACTCCGCTAAATTAGAGGAATTATATCACAACCAAGTACTTGCATATAAATTTCTCGTGACGCCACTTGTTGAAGCATAGACTAGAGAGTATACTGGACTAGATTAGGGTGTGCTTGTTTGATTAAGATGTTACACATCCTAATCTTACAATCAGATCCTAATCTGACTACCACATATTACTATTAAGAGGTAGCTATAATGTTCGAATCTGAATGAAAAAGTGTTGTTTGTTTTTTATAATTGTCCGAATGATTTTAATTTTCCCTTTTTAAGTATATATTAAATTATTACAAATAATGATTAATAAGTAAATAGTGTAAACTTAAAAAAAAACATTTTTATCATAGATTTAACACAATTATAAATCATTAAATAAATTATCTTAATGCATATCCAAAATTTAACATAAGAAAAATAGAGCAAATGATAAAAAGTATTATACTGCCATCATTTGCCTGTGGTAAGAGGGGCAAAAATGTCCAACTTTTTTGCAAAATACCATAAAGAGGATGAATTTGAAAGTATAATACCCGCAGAAGCAAAAAATTTTGTTCGCTACCCTGAAGAAGAAAGGGTGGCAAGTATAGTATTTTTTTTTATTATTAGTCCTTTATTTTTCTAGTGCTACACATATAATCCTTATTAACCTGTTAATGCCACTAGAGTCCTTGTATTTTTGTTACTATCTCATTTCTGAAAAATATAACACTTACTATCAGATGTCAAATTTATACAATGTCCTTCGATGAACCTTTGTATACTTACCAAATAGTAACAACGAGTGTGGGAACTCGCGCGATGCAGCGGGATTGGCTTTAAAGGACTTACTTTGTAGCGACACTTAAACCTTAGGGACTAATTTTGGCAAGTTGCTATAGTTAGCAATTAATTCTACAGGACTTACTTTGCAACGTCGCTTAAACCTTAGGGACTATTTTTTCCAGATTGCTATAGATAGCAATTAATGTTGTATGACTTATTTTGCAAAGTTTCACTTAAACATCGTGGACTATTTCTCAACTTGGGAAAGTTTGCAATTGATGTTTGCTACAGGATTCCACCTTGCAACTCTAAACCTTAGGGACTGTTTTTGCCAAGTTGTGCAACTATGCATTTAATGTTTGACTTACTTTTGTACCGCCACTTAAACCTCAGTGGACTGTTTTGCCAACTTGGGAAACTTTGCATTTAATGTTTGGCTTGTGAGAGGAGCATGGAATGATCTTTAGTATATATAGTAATAAGAGCACCGATGATGCAAAGGCATGTTGCAGTATGTTATTCGTCTCAAGAATCGAAGCTTTTATCGTATGATTAAAGATCAAATGAGAAGGGTGAGAAGAAATCACGTACCGCACAATTTGAGATTCACCTAAAAAAATAAATGCATCTCCCCATAAATTTCTCCTCCTTATTTGAAATGTGTAGGTCAAATTTCTTCTCATTCTTCTTATTACAATTTCTCTTCTCACAAGATCTCTTACTTTTATCGTATAACATTCTTGTAACATGAAACACAAAAACACTCTTTCTAAAATAACCCAAATTATAAGTACAGGTATACATTTTTTATTTAATTTACACTAAGAAAAAAAGAAGCAACCACAATGGGGCTCGTAGTAGTCTTGGCGAAAGACCCTATAACACAAATCGAATGCTTTGTACAACTATGACAGTTATAAGGCAAGTTATGGGAATCAAAATCACAACTATGACGGTTATAAGGCAAGTTATGAGAACCAAAATCCTATCACATCGTGTTATGACACACTGCACCCATGTCACTATGCAGTTATTATGGAAATTCAACAAGATGTGACATGAGACTGATAGGTTGGGTGTAAGGGTTACCATACTTATCATCGTCATCTCAGCATTCACTCCTTCAGCAAACTGACAATTAAAAAACCATAATGGTGGCCATTAAACAAAAAATATATATAAAAAATACTCACTTAAGTACAAACATATCGCATAAAATACTCCCCTAGGGCTGTAAACGAATCGGGCGAACACGAACGGAGACTTGTTCGTGTTCATTTTCGTTTGTTTAAGTTTAGCCGGACAAATGAACGTACGTGAACACTTAAATGGACGGAATTTCTTGTTCATGTTTGTTTGTTAAGAAAAAAAGATTGTTCATATCCGCTATGTTCTTTTCGTTAGGTGTTAAACGAACATAAAAGAATAGAAATAAATGAATGTATAAAAACTAATACAAAAAATCTAGAATATTGTAACGTTTCTTTTTTGTGTGTTTGTTTGGTTAAGTTTGCCTAATTTACGAAGAGTAAATTATACAAATATAAGATATTGGACATAAACAAATAAACATACATAAACGAACATATAACCGGACGTTCACGAACGCAAATGAACGAATGAGGTTTGTGTTCATGTTCGTCCATTTAATTAAACGAACACAAAATTTTGTTCATGTTTGTTCAATTGTCAGTTTGCTTAATTAAATGGACGAACATGAACACAAACCTCATTCGTTCATTTGCGTTCGTGAACGTCCGGTTATATGTTCGTTTATGTATGTTTATTTGTTTATGTCCATTCGGTTCGTTTACAACCCTCCTACCCCCTCCCACACACACAAACATGTTTCACCACGTTTGGTAGTCTACACCACTAAACCATTGTCAAAATGCCACCGCCACGTGTGATGGTGTAGCTGTAATGGTATTAACGCGTGGTGGCGTCCCCAACCACGGGTGGTGGTGCCTCCCATTACACCCACTTTTATGGGTGTTTGTCAAGTATGTAACTCATCTATTTCAATCAAACAATTCGTATCTATGTCCATATGCATGGATAGCGTGCATTTGTTCGTTGTTGCCATTTTAACAATGCGAAAAATTAAATTGACATCTATGCTTTTGCCTCGGTTTCTAGGGCCAATCTTCATGAAATATAAACTTTTTTAATACCAATATAATGAAAACAGCAAAACTTAAAACTGTGACAAGACCATATCTAGAAAACATGAATCTGGAAATACATTTCATAACTACAATACATAAATTATGTACATGAGTTTCTTAAGCAGAAGCGTAAAAACTATGAGTGCAGGTGTTAACCTAAGCAATCCTGTTTTGACCCATATTCAAATATATACACTTGAATAATAAAATTTGACATACACCAAATTAAAAGACATATAACTACAATGGTTTTTGGGCATTAACAAGCTGAATAACAAAGAAGTGGACAAGATGCTCGTCACATAATGTTTCACGAGCATTACCGTCCCCTCGATCACCTCTTTATCTACGAGCCTCAACCTTCGTATAACCTAACCTCGCAAAATGGTAATCGAAAGCACGCATAAGTCTTGATGACTTAGTGAGTAAATGGGTATGAGTCTAAATTTAAAACTGGGGCTATAGTAAATCTAAAATTGTAAGAAAGCTATGTTGACAATGGCTGATGATTGGACTGTCCTGAATCAAAACTAATAACTGAGTTTGAGTTTGAAGCTAAATTTGAATCTATATCGGAAACTGAATCTAAATTTAAAATATTACTCTCTTGCACGGATGCAATCCGGGTTCTAATCTTATTATGAACTCAAGTGCATAAAGCACAAACATGCCCCTAAGGCTATCATTGGCACTAAGGCTTATAATTGCAACTAAGGCTATCATTGCCACTAAGGCCTATACATGATACTAAGGATATCATTGCCACTAAGTCCTATAAATGTTACTCGAGTGCTTAACATGCCACCTAGGCTATCATTTCCACTAAGGCCTATAAGTGCTTATTTCAAGCACATAACGCCACAAAGGCTATAATCACAAGTAGCCTACTTTGGCTATTTCCTAAGCTACACAACATAACATTCGCTATTTCAATTACATAATATGACTAGTTTTCGACTATATCCAAACCATAACATAATAAGTAATACTCGCTATCTCCGAAGTCTATATATAACATGGCATTCAGCCTATTCTCCGAAATATATTCTAACTTGGCATTCAGCTATTATCAATCTACGAACGTAACCAGTTGTCACCATGTCCCGATTCATCATCTAAACTTGCGAATATTCATCTATATCCGATTCGTGATCTAAAATTGGAATATTTGGCTCCGATTCATGATCTACACTTGTGAATATTCAGCTATTGCCGGTTCATGATCTAAACTTGCGAATATTTGGCTATGTCTGATTCATGATCTAAACTTGCAAATATTCGGTTATTTCTGATTCATGATCTAAGCTTACAAATATTAATGGCAACATAACATGACATAAACATAAACATGACCAATAACATGTATAATCTACTAAACATGTTAATCTAAATATGTTACTCACCTCGGTTGGCATAGGCACTCCTCGGGCATTCCTGGATTCCCGAGACCACCTAAACATGTAAATAACATTTTAATAGTCATTAAAACCTGTTGAAACATCTTCACACATGAGCTATATCAATCTCGCTAGCTTTTGTACTAGTGCAAAAACTTAGAAATATGGGCAGCATGCAGTGTTTTGCTTATTTGATCTACTTAGGTTCTGAATTAGGACTTAAGACCAAGTACACTCAGAGAACTATAATTTAGGTTCCATCTAATCGACGTACGTTGATTTTCTTTTCTACGATTTTCCAAACATGGCCCATTTTCTCACACAACATGTCGTATTATGGACGGTCTGTTGTATATTAATGATTTGACCAACTTAATTTTTGAATAAAGCCCTAGACAAATATTATTAAAAAATAGTCTCTCGATAGCTACAAGTTTCATTCTAACCTCATCACAATCCGATAAACGATTAATTTACTACGATTTTTCAAACATGACATAAGATTATGCACAACTTGCTTTCCTATTTTCATACATAACTAAAATCATCAAAAGTCAATATAAATAAGTTCTAATCACTTACATAATTAAACCTCGGCTTGCTAAACATGTTTAAGATTATTTCTAACATTACTAACAAATAAATCATATCTCACTCGCATATGGCCTTGTGCCAAACACCCCTTTAAAGGCTATAAACTAAGCTTCATCTTGTTCATTAAGGTAAACTACTTAATTCCTAAACATAAAATTTATAAATTGAAAGCATAATTTTTTCTATACCATAATTCATATTAACATGGTCTATGATCATTAAGCATGTATCCAACATGATTTCAATGGCTAAACTTATTATTAGCCTATTTATAAACCAAAACCCCTAATTTGTATCATATGAACAAGAAATTAACATGAATTCTAAAACTTACATTAGTGAGGATTACTACTAGTTCTTGAAAGCTTATAGGATAAAAATCTTAAAATCTTTCATGTGATTAGTTCGAGCAATTGAGATGATGTTTGCTTATTCCCTCCAAAACCTCTTATGAGGCCATGTCCCCACCACCAAACACACATGTGTGTTTATGGTCACTTACTGGACTTATAAGATGACTATTATGATAAGGATTTAAAAGGTACACTTTTGAGGGGTCATTTAAGCCCTTAATTGATCACTTTTGTATCCTAATTACTTAATTTCGTCTTTTCACTTTTTAGGTCTCTTGAAGGCAAATTGTCGGAATGACACTCATTCGGACGAAAAGGCACGAATATACGAAGAAAATGGCCAAAGTCAAGAATCGAGACACCTAAGTCGCTAGAATCAAGGGGACGGCGCCACAGCTTTAATAGCGACGTTCGCTGCCACACCTTGAGACGACTTTAGAGAAAATTACTATTTTACAAGTGACGATCTCTGTTTAAAAGAGTAGGCGCCACAACTCGTGACAAACCTAGATTTGGATCCCGACGGCGCCGAGGATGAAGCCGCACGCCACAAGCATAAGGTGACGCCACGAGTTGACGCGGGCCAAGATGAAAACCTAATGTATGGCAAACGCCGACGGCCACAATTAGAGAGTGACCGCTACATATTGTAACTCTATATATAGAATTTAAATTTTCAGTATTTTAGAGAGGTAGTTTTGTGGAGTAAAACCTAAACCAACCTAGGCTATCTTCAGATCTTAGGGTTCCATACCCTATTTTACAAAAAGATAAGTGATTTACTTCATTAATTCAATTATGTCTTCAATTGTTTGTGTGTATGCTTGCATGTTTTCCATGTCCGCCTAATTTACTTGTGTGTTTGCTTAGATCTATGAAACTTAGGTATTGAATATTGATTGGTTGTCTCTTATCTTAATTGTGATTTTCCTAGTATTGCGATAGGTCATTCGTTGTGTTTTTAATACTTGAGTAATCTTTGTGAACATTAGTTTATAATCACCTAGAGTTATTGTAGTCTAAACATCCAAAGATACCCTTAGAGTTAGTTTATGAATCCTAGAGATTTCGTAGGCAATAACCTTAAGGTAGTCTCAAAGAGTTAGGAAAACGATACCCTACGACCTTAGAAGACACAACGCGTTAAGAACAAGGACGTGACAATTCAACCATCAATAGGAGATAACTAGGAGTAATAGCATCTAAGTAAACACATCTTTAAATCATCATAAGATCACACAACAATAGACATAGACTACACTCACCTTAGTTTAGATAATTAGAATAGTAGAGTAATCGGTAGAAATACCATGTAGGATCGTAATATTTATTGTGTTGATGATTCGGGTGGTCTTGGATGATCAAAATACATGTTTTCCATTAGAGAGAGAAAGTAGAAGAGAGGGAGTTTCTTGGTAGAGACTTGGTTCACTAATTATAAAAGGTTAAATTAAAGAAAAGCTCCACCCCTTCTATGGATGGAAGGGGTATTTATACTTACAGACATAACGACCTCCTATCGGCCTGTGGATCAGGTATACATTGGGTAAAGACCCATCCTTCCTCCACGGTGTTGTTCTAAACTAAACTACGCTACAAACTAACTAATAAACAAGCAAATAACTAACTAACGACAAATCTACGAGCTAACCTATGCTAGATAATATTTGGGGTGACCGACTCTTCATAATGGAATTTCCAATTCCTAACAATCTCCCCTAAGGGAGGTCACCCCATGTTTTACATTTTGAATCCTAGAATTCTATTAAATCTTCAGTCTTGAGCTCATAGACTTGAATTCTTCAACTTCGTGATCTTTGTGCTTTTGTAGCGATTCTTCAAAGTCCGATATTTTGTACTTTAAGTGGAAGTCTTTGAACTGATCCACATCTTTGATGATCTTCGAGCTTTCATTGAGATCATCACCACAACAAATCTCTCCGATCATCCATAGTTGTGTTGCCTTCATGTGAAGTTGTGACTTTTGGACCGACATGCTCACACTTTCTGGATCATGACATCTTTCCATCAGAGTAGCGGAAGCTTTATTGGTTCATGATATTTGCAAACAGAAAGGTAGCATAGTATAAAAATATCGAGCCGTGTTATGTAGATATGCACCAGTCATGATTTCTTCAATTAGTGTGATGCTGGAGCATGCGGCTTTGGATTGACTTCTCAATTCGATCAACCGCAACCGTCCCAAATGTACCCGCAAACAACAGCTAGCAATAAAACACACGAAAGTGTCTTTGATCACTTTCGTTGAATTGAGGTACACGCCCACGGTTCCCGCTGATCACATAAGTACGCCGCGGATTAGGTATGATTTAAGAATCTCCTTGACAGGTTTCAAGCTGCTCTAGCCGTTCTCAAACCGAACGCCTCAAAGAAGACAACACGGATTGAGTGAACAAAGAATTGAGATTCACTGATTGATGAAAGATTGATTTGAAAACAATCGCGTATTGCTTGAAAGAAAGAGTTTTGCAATACGACGAAGGTTTTATGAGAAAGATCAATTTTCAATCAAAATACTTTTGTATTAGAGAATGAGTACACATTCGATGTGCTAGTGAAAAGAAGAGATTCGCACATCGAACGGTTTTTCTAAAAGTATTTTTCAATCGGAGATACTTTTTGAATTTGAAATGAATACACATTCGACGTGCTAGAGAAAAGAAGGTTTGCACATCGAACGGTTTTTCCAAAAGTATTCGCCAATTCCATTCTCGACCAAGGTTGATTCACGATTGAATCGCCCATCGTTTCTATCCAGTTGTCACAAGCTTGATCTTTAGAAAAGATCTCACATGCCACCTACCAAGAGCTTGTTTGATGTTGGCTCCAGAAGGATTTCCATCTTCCTTGTGAATATGTTACATACCACTGGATGTTCGCAAATACCACAAGGATAATGCGTAGGACTCTTAATATATACTCACTTTCCACATTGTGTGAAACAGCAAGTCTTCATTAATTTGTGTCCTAATGAGATATTGTGGATGATCTCTTGGCTCTAGACTCAATTGTGCACATTTGGTTCCTATGCCGAGACTAGGGAGAGGGTCTCCTTCTTCAATATCAACAATCTCTAAGAGAAAGTCGATAGATAATGTCGGTTCCCGTGAGAATGAAACAAGCCCTTTTAAGAGGAACTTGAGTAGCTTGGGAAGTTAGTGCAAGTATCACTGGGTCCATGACGCCTTGTCTTCAAGACCTGTTACCTTAGAAACACCAAGAGCATATGTATTGAACTAGGTTTCTGCCCTAAGGTTGAATTATTGGAGGGCTATTTCTTTTCACCCCTTTTCACATTCATTTCTTTTTCATTCTTCAAACCCTTCAAGCTGCCGAGACTTCATAACTAGAACTTTGTTGGGTTTATTCCAGTTCTAGCTCTATCTCATTCCGCACTCTTCCCATATCTCACTTTTCTCCTTTTTTCATCATACCTAAGGACTCTACACTATCTAGTGGATTGTCCCTGGGTAGATCCCTCCGTTCTCGGCGGATCGTGGGAACTGATACCTAACCTTACCATCCTTATAACTCCATACATAAAGTAAAATGGTCGGTCTTTTAGTACAATTCATTCTTCCTTGAAACCAATTGAAAAATTATTTTGAAACACAATCAAGGTACTTGTGATACGAGATCAAAGCATTTTGTACCTTAATAGTTTTGATCATTTAGAAAATCTCCCCCTCAACATGTGCATATGATTTAGAAATTGTTTAGCACATGGAGGCAAGAGGACTTTGAAATATTTTCTTTGATCACAATTTTCATAGAAAAAGCCATTTGATTTTCTTGGTAAATTCTCCCCCTCAATATGTGCGTAGGATATTTGAAATAATTTTATCACATAGAGGAAAGAGTTATTTTAAAGTACATCCACGATCATTAGGAAACCATTTGCTCCCCCTCAATATGTGCATCGATATGTTCAAAGAGTTTAGCACATATAGAGAGAACTAGCACTTTTGAATCAAATCGATCACCTTTTATCAAATTTCATTATTAAATCACAAATTCTCCCCGATCAAAAATATCAAACCCTTTGAGATTTTGGATCCCAAGTGATTTAATAAGGTTTAGAAAACATGGAGAAATATGTGGCCTGGTTTAAATACTCGTCTGTTTTTGATAAATCCTCCTCCTCAACATGTGCATTGTGTATTTGAAATCGTTTGGCACATGGTGGCAGAATGCTATAAAGGACTAAAAACCGATTCCATTAAAACAGATTTGAGATTTAAATCACGATCTCTCCCCGATCAAAAATTTCAAACCTTTGAGATTTGTGATCCCAATTGATTTAAATCATTTAAAAGATTTTGGGGAAAGACGTGGCAAAATTTAATTTTGAAAAATGACTGATAAGGAATTTTGACATTAAAGATTTTTAGTGTCAGGTATGATAGTTTTTAAGAGATCTTTAAGTAAAATAAAACAATTTTACAATCAAACAAGAACAGAAAAATTTCATTTTGAAAGATCTTGATTCTAAAGAAAAATTATACCATGACATAACATTAAATCTTTAGATCACCACTTATTTTGTACAATCCGGACTTTTATGAAGAAATATTGTTTGAAAATATTTTATTTTAAATCACTCTCCCCACAATCGACCTGTCGATTGATTGAGTGACTTAGGTTTTGATAAAATGAAGTCCGGTGATTTTCAAAATTAAGTCCAATTAATTTTCAAAACAATATTTTCCATTTTCAAAACAATTTCAAATATTTTGACAAATGGTATTATTCACTCTTTATCCTGCACAAAGATTGTGTAAGTGGTTGAGAAGCTTATGTTGTTGCTGTAGGCTTGGAAGAAAAACCGTCACGATGTAGTGAGACTTCATACGTTGCATTTTAATGCCAACCGAGGTCAAATTAAGCTCCGCTTCTTTGTCGATGAAGAAAACCATCTCATGCGTTGAGACCTCTTACGCTGCATTTTTCCATGCCAAATTTCCATAGAAGTCCAATTAAGCTCTGTTTCTTCATTTGTCAACCCAAGATATAGTTACCCTTTCCTTTCGGCATCCAATCATCTTCAATTGTGGATCCGGATCGGGAACATTCTTATATACCAATATACCTGCATACGTTAGTGAACACACATACAGATATATGGTGGTCGACATCACCTAAACATCAATCGACTAATAAAAGTTAATTCAACATATCAATCAGATCATAAAAGGTATGGGAATAATGTGTTAATCAATCTATAATCATCTAATCCTAACAATCACATCCTAGAAACCTAGTCCTTCAACATAGGCAATTATATTTTATCAGATAAGCACGTAGGATGATTAAGAAAGCCAGTTAGAAGATGTAGATTTGAAAAACATTCTCACCCTCAATCAATGACTCATTTTCTAAAAAGTTTAAAAGCGATGAAGTCATTGATTGAGTTTTCAATTATACCGAAAAACTCTGAAACTGATTAATTTATAAGCAACTCAATTACCACCAATTTTGAAAAATAACAAATATTTTTCTAAAGAATTTTAGAAGGAAAAACATTTGTGTAGGAACAGCAGTCTTTTTGATGACATGCTTTCCTTGTTTTGTTTTTAGGATAAGTGCACGAAATATTTTGAAAATTGGTTTAGCGCAGCACTTTCCTTCCTTGAAGAGCGGGTTGCTATCTGAAATAATAGCAAACCATGGTTTAAGCACGGTCACGCCCAAGTAACTGCAAGCCATATTTTGTGACATGTTTAGAAAGAAATATTTACACATCCCCGCTCGAACTTCATCTATGGTCCTGTTCCATTATTGAATGACATTTCTAAGACCGTAGATGTTATCGATACCAGAAGACATGTCATGAAAAACAATATTTTTGGTATTTTTAAATTTTCTCATTTTTATGGGGTTTTGTTGGTTTTATATTTTTTATTTTGTTTTGTTGGTTTTATATTTTTATATTTTGCTTTTGATAAATATTTACAAAGATAGAGTAGATGATATAGTTTAAGAAGATGATGATGAGTAACGAGATAAGGATATCAAACAGCCC
Source organism: Chrysanthemum makinoi (assembly GCA_910596185.1). Taxonomy (NCBI): domain Eukaryota; kingdom Viridiplantae; phylum Streptophyta; class Magnoliopsida; order Asterales; family Asteraceae; genus Chrysanthemum; species Chrysanthemum makinoi. The sequence goes on along the minus strand of OU343220.1, from coordinate 193,643,493 downwards.
GTTGTAGAAGATAGAAGTCATCATCTCTTAAACTTTCACCACCAAAGCTTCCGAGGCTCTTGAATAGAAGATAGAACATGAGCCTTTGAGAAAGAGAGACTTTGGCAGCTTCCCCCAAACCGAAAATCCATGTGATGAGCAGATTCGAAGCTCTATTTCAAGCTTGCCTTAGCCAAGTGCACAGAGAAGCACACCATTATCATAAATCCCGCTGCCTTTTTAAGAATGATAATCGATTCTCCATTCGGGTTATATCATCCAAGAAGAAAGAACGCTTCATCCCACACTTAAATAATCTTCTCAAATTCCTTTCCAATCAAGTCCGGCGATCCATTCCAAAAGGTGTTAAGAGAACAATTCCCCAAGTAGTTGAATTGATGCACAATCTCTTTGTATAATGCTCAAGAACTTCCCCGACACATCATGAGGGTAATGAAGAACACCTCCCCTATGTTCACATCTTCGTCCTCGATGAATGTGTATGAAGCTTAAGAATCCTAAGTACACCAATATCCAAGAACTCTCCCGAATACACATCATGAGGGTAATGAAGAACACCTCCCTATGTTCACATCTTTCGTCCCTGATGAATGTGTATGAAGCTCAAGAATCAGAAGTACACACATTCCCAACAAGAGAATAACTGATAACACCTCCCTCATGTTACACATTTATCTCCCTGAATATGTCGTGACTTGTGTACCTCTTTATCTTCAAAACTTTCTCTACCATCACTTCCCCCACGTAGTTGGAATAAGAACACTAAGCGCCATGAGTCAAACCTTGAGTTTCTCTGAGGTAATGACAATCGTCTTCCCGGGATATCTTCAATCACTTAGAAGTATTAAGTTCATCAATGTTTACTCGCGTTTAGATGCTTGTCTCCTTCCCCCTTGCTGGTTTTGACACTTCAGAATCAGCAACATACTATAAGCCCAATACATGAAATATGTTGAGAAGATCGCTTGAAGTCTTTGTGAGAATCAACTTGCTGAAGCAGAATGTGAGCAAGTCTAATTGGGGATTAAATTCGACATATCACTCTCCCTCAATTAGTGCTCTCCCTTAAACCGATAATCTTTATGATGAATGCTTGAATTAAGAAGAATTCTTTAGATCGTTAAATGCAACTCGTCTTTAGTCTTCTAACATGTACCAGAAAAATGTAGAACCGACTGTAGACTCGACCTTCTTCAAGATTGTCCAGTTGGGGAATAGATAGTTAACATCTTCAACTTACCAAAAAAGTATAACCTACCTCTTGCAAATCCCCTTAACTAAAATCCCTCCCAATCAAACAAGAACAGAAAGATGTTCATCAAGGAAATCAGCAATCATCCCACAACGAACACACGAAATGGTAACACCAAACAAACAATCACATCAAACAAGAACAGAAGGTTGCCCGGAATCATCACATCGAAGTATACGTGAAGCATTAACTGGAAGCATTTTGTCGTTAAACTCATATCAGCTTGTGAAGATGTCAACCAACGGCTCTTAGAACAAAACTCCATGTGAAGATGACCAGATAAGAAGAAGCTCGGTTCTTACATGAGTTTGGAGCCGTTTGACCATATATTCTCAGATAATAACTCAACATACAGAATTATCACACTTCTTCTCCCCCTCAAGAATTGCAGACGAAGTTGCTATTCTTGACTAAATAAGTGAAATCATCCAAATGTATTCTATTCACACTTCTCCCCCGCAAAATTAGCACATGATGTCGCCATCGTCATTATAGTTGAGCAAGTGGAATAAGAAAACAATCAATGAGTCCGGTTCACTTGATAATCGAAAGCACATGGAAGAAGCATAAAGCATGTTGATGAGAATGGTCATTAGTGAGAAGATTTCTCTTCTTCGAAGATAAAGCGCATCGGCGTACATTTTTCTTTTCTTTAGAGTACGAGGCATGAACTGAGTGGTCATACGTCATTATGATGAAGTACGGGCCGAATCTGATGCAAATCAGACGCCATAATCTCTTTTTCAACTTTCTGGCAAAACATGTAATCACCCCATTATCATTCAATAGGCTCTTTGTCGTGACAACTGATGGAGAAAACCCAATATGATGAATTTGACCTGAAGTAAACTATCCCGAACTCGTGACTTAAACTTGCACATATGTAACAAAGAGTGGTGTCGAGACTTCATCCTCCATTGAATCTCTAAGTACTCTATACTCTTCATCCAACCAACCATCAAGTAATAGACGACATCACCTCTTGATAAATCCACAATTGAATGTGACACTGAGCACTACAACGTAACTCCTTAAAGTGATAGTTATTTTGAGATGATAAGAGCCCAATTCCCCCAAGTGGTAAAAAGAAAAGGTAAAAGACACCAAACAATAACTAGATTTCCAAGTCTTCGCTTTTGATAATAAGCTCGAACAAGGATCATGAAGAATCTTCATCCAACCATCCATGATACCTTCAGATACTAAGTACACTCGCCCGTGACATTTCACTTCAACCTCAAATAAATAATAGTGAATTAACCCCGTTGTCACATCTTCTGGTTAAAAGCTCAAATCTAGCCTCCTTTGACGCTTTTAAGTGAACTTTGATAATGGTTTCATTCCCACCATGGTTTAAAGCACATAACCCCGTAAAACCAAGTAATAACCATACCGCCATGACGAATATCCAAACACACATCCAATTCATGAAGTACACCCTTTATCCCTTCTTCAAAGTAGAAACCGTAGCACCAAAGATCGAAAAGATCCCGAAATACACTTTCCTTTTTCCAGATGGTTCCATCATTACGGATTTTACAATTCTATGGTTTAAACCGAAATAGTTTCTTTTCGCTGGATTTTACAAAACCAAGAATAAACCGTAAGATAGATCCGAAATGAACTTTATAATTATCGATGTTTCCATTGTCACGTGATTTTACAAGTCTATGATTTAAACCGAGAAATAGATTCTTTCGCGGGATTTTACAAAATCAAGACAAAACCGTAAACAATGTCAATTTAAATGTGTTCAGACAACTTAGGTTTCGTGAATATCGCTTTAGGGGAACATGCAACGGTTCATCAACGGTTCATTATCCAACATCATCAACATCATCAACCATCCAATCAATACTTTGGTAAACACATCATCCACATATTTTGTCGGCTGTTGCTGTGACCACTTGGTGAAGTAAACCCGATATACCAAACTTGATCATGAAGTAGAATTCCCCGGATTTGTTACTTAAACTTGTACTAATCCTCGTGAAAAAGAAACGGTGTACCTAATGTACAAAACCTCTTGACATTCTCAACCGAGGAGACAATCAAGTGATAGCAACGCTTGTGGTCAAGCGAGAAAGAATCACAAACGTAACTAAATAGCCAAGTCTTTATCACCTCTATAAATGCCCAAACAAGTCATCTTCGCGGAATGGTAGAAAGAAGGAAGACAAAAATAAGTAAGACGCCTTAAGAACCCTCACTTCAAATTTAAATAAGAAATACCATCCAAACAACCCCAGAGTCATTCTAATTCAACATGTAGAAACTAGTCGTGAATTGTGTATTCTCCAGAAGTTAATGAATAAAATACAACTTTTTAACCAAAATTAATCAAATCATATTTATCCAAAAATTAAATTTGGATTAACACATTTGATACAAGTATGAGTTAAAATTGTATTATATCATTTTGAAATCATAATTGGATATCATGTCTAAACACCAAAGTTAGCAACGCCATTAATCACACTTATGTCACACCAACGCTAACATCATTCGATTCAATCAATGAAATCCATATATCCGCTTTAGCAACGATATCCCGATTCACTAACATTTGATAAACCCGATCAATTGATAACATTTGATAAAACCCACGCGGATTAGCTCCAAATCCAATTCATCACAACCGCCACAAAGGCCCGATCCAAAGTAGAAAAACATATACCCGTCCACCAAGTGTTAACGTTAATGTTCCAAATTTATAAACCCTTTGTAACCCCAACCAAACATCCAGTCCACCAAATCATTAAACCGAGTGAAATCAAACATCCGGTCCACCAAATGAGAGCAATACCGCCCATCAGAGAGTTAAGTAATTAGATCCACATTCAACATTGCCCTAAATTATTGGGTATATAACAATCACAAGTATCACAAATCAACCCTAATATCACTCTTCAAAACATACGGCTCCCACTTCTCTGATTCTCTCCAAACCCTACTAAAAAAAACCGCCTCCATCAAATACTAATCACAACCAAATTCTCAGATAATATTAATCTCATCTCAACAACAAGAGATTAAACCAATAGAACGATTACACTTTTCTAATCATGAGTCGATTAGACAAATCCAAGCCACGTGGGATGGCATTGGTTTCGGGTTCGAATATCATTGAATCGCCATTAAAACCCACCAATAATCTCTCCTGATCGAATGATGTAACCTGTGAGGAGTAACACGCGAACGCTACAAGATCCTATGTTGGTATCGGTAGGTTAACGTTGAGCTACGTTTGATTTCCAATAAACGAATCTAAGGATGAGGGTAACACAATTGTTATACCTCAATCTTTATAACTTCGGATATGAAAAGAAGCCTAGCTTCAAAAAGGATCTACGATGGTTATGTTAAAACTAAAAAATCTTTAAAAGATTTTGAGGAAACATTAGAACAATACCGTGATTTTCATGAGTTTTAATTTTCGATTTGAAAGAATGAAGTTCAAAGTTGTTATGAGATTGATTGTTGATGAGTTAGGATAGATGTTGGATTGGATGTAGTTGAGATGGAGTTGATTTGCATATGTTTTTATCTTGGCATCACGTTTTTTTTTCTTCCTTTCATTTTAATTATAATGAGACTGATGATGTATATGAACTGAGGTCAAGTAGTTGTTTGGTATTTGGTAAAAGTTTTGTTGTCGAGGTCAATGTGCATATTTGGTTCTTCTGCTACTCATCTTCTACTCTTCACACAAGTCGCTAGACTCAATAGTCAAAGCGTTTAGTCACGCCGCTAACCTAAGTTGCTACATCATTATGAGTCTAGTCGCTACCCATCAAAACACAACTCGCTACTTATTAAATAACAAGTAGCTACCTTACTCAAATCGCTACCGCTTGACTCAAAAGTCAAACCGCCACTTTTTTTTCACGACAAGTCGCTATGTAAGTCCTAATCGCTAGGTTAAGTCGCTAGGTTGGAATTTCGACAATATTCATAGCAAACCGATGAGTTTTGAGTTTTTGACCAAGATTCACCATGTTCATAAAAACCCTTAAAACTTCTATGAAATAAATGTTTGCCCAGTTTGACCAAGACAATGACTAGTTTGACCATAAGAGACCTTCACACATTGGTAACAAAAAGTCATGAAAGACCGCTTTGGACATAAAAATTTAGACACAAAAAAACATGTGTACAAATCGTTGGGACCAGACTTTGTTGACCAAAATAAAAAGATATACATAACATGTAAAAACTGTTATCACTAAAAAGGCAAAGAAAAAACATTTTAACCAACCAATCAAAATGGAATAACAACAGTTTAAACACGAGATTCGAACCACAATAAATCAATAAACACAAACAACCATGGTACCAAACCACACAAATCAAAGATAACACATAACCTTGGCTCCGTACCAATTGTAGGATCTTAATATTTATTGTGTTGATGATTCGGGTGGTCTTGGATGATGAAAATACATGTTTGCCATTAGAGAGAGAAAGTAGAAGAGAGGGAGTTTCTTGATAGAGACTTGGCTCACAAATTATAAAAGGTTAGATTAAAGAAAAGCTCCACCCCTTCCATGGATGGAAGGGTATTTATACTACAGACATAACGACCTCCTATCGCCCGTGGATCGTATACGTGGGTAAAGACCCGTTCTTCCTCCACGGTGTTGCACTAAACTAAACTACGCTACAAACTAACTAATAAACTGCTAAATAACGTAACTAACGACAAATCTACGAGCTAACCTATGCTAGATAATATTTGGGGTGACCGACTCTTCATAATGGAATTTCCAATTCCTAAACATACCAACCCCCAAATCAAATACTCCGAGATTCAGACCTTCCATTTTTAAAAAAAAATATAAAAAATGAATCTTCCTCAACCCCAACCTTAGCGTAGTAACTTCTCACTAGCATTCCAATTCCCCTAGAGAACGATATCAATTCCCGAGGCTTACCCTAATACTACACTACAAAGATTAGGTTCATCGCCTATGGTGTTGAAAACTTGCTCATATAAAAGGAAGCTCCTTTGACCTAACGCCAAGGTAAGTGTATCAAGTTTTTATGCCGCCGCCGCAGGAATAGAATAGCTAGTTAGATTTCCATCTCGCTTAGGTTCCCTTGCTTGATTCCTATCAAGTAAGCTTTTTTTTCTCATTTTTAGCTTCCTTGTAGTCTATCCCTCTTCTTTGTGTTTGTGTTCGTAAAACCCTTTTCATTTGTCGCTAAGGCAAGTGAAGTTGCATTTGAATCATTAACAAATGAGGAACAATTGAATTTCGCATATTGGATTGCTTTTTATTGTTGTAAAGAATTTGTGAGTGATCTTAGAGATATCAAAAAGGAGACGAGTGTAAGGTTGGATGGGTTTGATAAATTTTGTGCTTGTGTGGCTTCTATTCAACGATCATTGTTAAAATCAACCCTTTTAGTGAGACCTCCTGAAATTTTGAGAAAAGCTCCTAAGCATAAACCATCGGGTTGTCACAACTTGAGGAAATGGATAGGAGGATTTATCCAACCTTAGGCATCATGATCAAAAATATCTAGTTTTTAAGAACATGGAACCTAAACCCGAACAAGATTGTGAGATGGTTATAGTTGAACTATTGAAGCTGCATGCGTGATAGATTTCACCAAAACATATGACACGCTGAGGAATTTTTTAGGCAAATAGAACATAGTGATCATTTTTGAGAATGATTCTTATGAATCGCACTCAAGAATTTGAAATGGCTAAAGAAGGATTTGAGATACTTGGGAGTGTATTTGGGTTAGATCATACTAAAACACATGATGAACATTTAGGAGATCTAGATATAATGGAGAATGAGGTGGAAACTCCAAGCCCACAAGCCCTACCATCACTTGAGAAAACACATCACTATAACTTAACCCGAAGAAGTAGAAGAGACTATAGGAACCTCGATTGATATAGAACCTTTGGACCAAATGCCATTAGAGAATGTAGGTTTAGATGCTTGTTGTCATGACCTCTCTCTTAGTCCTAGGAAAGTTCCTAATTTTGATGAACCGAAGCCTCAACCAAAAACCTTGCCCAATTTTCCGTCTTTAGATGTGAATCTAGGAATTGAACTAGGCCCCAATCCACCCATCAAAATAAATAGTTCGGGTAGTTGCTTGATAAAGGTAGTGGACTCTAGGCCATGTAGAGTGGAAGCTAATATAGGAGTAACCCATGACTTTACACACTTATATCACCCATTCATGGTTGATAACAAGAAACATTATGGGTTTAAACTGGTTAGGTCAAGATGGATCCTTAACTAAGAATCTTTTGAAGTTGATAGAAGATGATCCATTTTAGGAGAGAGATTTGATTCACCCGCTACACCCATAAAATTAGGTAAGGTTAGAATGAATGAAGCACACCCCTTTGAGCATATAAATTACCCATCACCCTCTCCTCACGTAGCAAATTTCCACCCTAAGGGTGTGTATCCCTACTATCACCCGCACTTAAGCTTAAGTGCAGAAAAAACTTCCCCTTTATCCGTTAAATAAGGGTAGAGTCAAGCTCGTGACTTAACAAAACAAGCGCTTCTTGGAAGGCAACCCATGCTTAATTGTTTGCTTGTTGTGTGTCGTATATCTTTTATTGATTGTTTATTCTCATGTTTGAATTTGTAAAATGCTTTATTTTGTCTTTAACCTCGTCCGAATTACATATAAAGGTATTTTACTAAAGGGATAAGTGTAGGGAAGATTACACACGTTTTTAAAAGAACGTGAACATGAGAATTACGATTATTGAAAAGATATAGATGTGTGTTTGTTAGAGTCAAATGCTTGTATCGAGTCATAATAAATGTTTTGCAGAAATTTTTCCAGATTCTAAAGATGTAAATTTTCCAGAATTTTTCTAGAAAATCGCGATACTAGTTTCTCGCCAGATAACTGACAATGTCAGTGGTCGCAACTCCGACGGCTGAGGAGTAGAAACAGCCTTTACTACTTTTCTCGCTTTCAGGTGTGTTACTTATAAATTTTTGGAATTTTCCTGTGTTTTAATTTTCCGTAAAATCAGAAACATCCATTCCACAAGCATTATATCCTAGTTTAGTAGAGTCATATATATATTACACGATTTTACGTAAGGTTCCTATTTGTTTTCTTCAAGTGTGCAGGTTTTATTTATCAAGAAGAAGATACATAAGATTGGAAGGAGCTTTCACGATACATTCTTCTTTGAAGAAGGATTTAAC
>OU343220.1:193320371-193634936 GCA_910596185.1 Chrysanthemum makinoi | reverse complement strand
GGTTTCGTGATCATGTGTTGGTTCAGCCATTTTCGGAGATTGATTAAAACTTAAAAGAACCAGGTAATTATGAATTTTATTTAGCACGATGAAGAAGCTATAGCCTTGGAATCCTATATATTTGATGTCAAGAGAATGGTGTATGTTGAACCTGGAGTGCACAGGCAGGTGTCAATGTTATACACGTGGCACACATTAGCAACACGTGGATGCCATGCATGCAGTAGCAGTAGCTCTTTTACTCTCTTGCGTTCTTATCTTTCAAAATTCAAAACCATATTGCAGTGAGTCGATTGTCCAGAACAGAAACAACTAAATAAAGCAACAAACGCGTTTTTAAGGCACTTATCTTACTTCGGTAACGCATTTACGATTACGAGACCTGATAAAATTTATATTTTATAATGCCGTAAAAAAAACCTTATAAACTAAATGCTCAAATTATTAATGTTGAAGGCCCAAGTATTGTTTTAGTATAAAGCCCATTATCAGCCCAAATTTATGTCAGCTGAGTTTCTTTTGGTTTGCTCAGCCCTACTAGTAAGTAACTAGTCTAACCTCCACTAGATATGTTTGTGATTGTGAATATGCATGTTTCCTCAGTTAGCATGAGTGACTGCACTATTATAACTTTCAATATGTGATTTATTTAATTAGTTTCTTTTTGTTTCAATTCCACTATACGGTTTCTTTAATTTCTCCTTGTATTGGAAGATTAATGTATATATCTTTTCATCTATTTATGTCTTTGTTTGTATTATGTAGTTCTAGTGTCTCAGGGTTTATGAATTGCCGATTGAATATGTTGATGAATCATTGCAATGGGCCAATGCACATGAATTTACAAAATTAGTTATATATAGTATTTCGGCGATGTGTATTTAACTACTTTTTTTTTTTTTTTTAATTGACACATTACAACTTGTATCGCCCTCAATAAATTCAATTGCAAAGTCAAGGAAAAATATGTAACTTTTGACCAGTTCAAGCTTGCAAAAGCCATTGTTAATCAAGTTGAAGTAGAAGAAGTTTGATTTACGATACCTTTTTCTTTCCACATGACATCTTTAAATAAAATTGTAGAGCAACTGAAAACCATGTTAATGAGGCGCGAAAGTCAACCATGTGGGCGCTTTTAATTGGGTCATGCATGCTTGCATTTGCATAGTTGCATTCATAAATTATAACCCACAACAACCTCACATGGGATTGTGACATTATTTACCTTTTTCTTTTTTAATTGCTACTTGAAATAATTTCCAACCAGCACTTCCTTTGTTTAACAAGATTCCGACAACTATACTAGTATACTCATTGATGGGCCTCACTTCCTATCATTGTATTGTATTGCTTTTACAAACAAGTACGTACTTTAAATAAACTAACATCGGCGATGTATAAGAAATTAAATGACATGCTAATGAAAGTTGGTCTCTATTGATAAAAGATAATTTCTAACCATTCGGCTGACTTTAGAATTTACTCTTTCATAATAAAATTTAAAGTCAATCAGATATACCCACTAAAACTCAGATATTTCGATATATATACCCAAACACACGCTAAATCAGTCAGCATCACGCAATAAAAACTCAGTATATGAAAATATGCAAATTTTTAAGTTTTAATGGGTATATATGCAATTCCCCCTAAAATTTATAATTGAACTATCCTGTGATCCATCTGTAAGGTAAATATTGAATAAAATTACGTCCGATTATCAATAAAAAGTTTTACTGTATATCATGGTATTCTTGTATATAAAGGTTTTATAATACTACATTACTACTCCTTTTTGTTCAAAATTTATGTTCATTTTAACATTTTCAATCAAACTGGACTTAAATATATTTTTTGATTATATAATACTATATAAAATATATAAATGAATTGATTTTAAATATATTTTCATCGGATAACTTTTATCAAAGATTATATAATAAAAATATATATATATTTAGCCAAAATTTAATTAAAAGTTTCAAATGCATAAAATTTTGGATTTGGATGAAGATTTTAATATTCTTTGTTGTGAGGTTGTGTTTGTATTGGTCATGTTTATGACGTGGTTCGAGCTTTTGCCCTCTTTTGGCTGGATTATGCACCAAGCAGATTTGATCATTTCATCATTTGAGGGTGAATTGTGTTTGTAAAGTTTAAATGAAAGTTCATGTTCTTATAAATTGGTATGTATTATCCAACTACTTTCCTTTTGTTATATTCGAATACTATACACCTCATTTGATTCAAAAACATGTATAAAACAAATTGCTCTTTTTTTCTCACCATGATTAATTGATTATACAATACTCGACGCATTAATACATCATGCATGCATATTTAATTATAACGTGCTTTTTAATCGAAGACATCAATCGGTCATTAAATAATCGAGTTCAACCGCTCCCCTTCTATATATTTTTTCATGAGAAAGCAAAACAAAAGGTAGATTACTTTTCTAGAGAAATAAAGACTAAGGTACATTTTATAATAAAAATAAAAAACTATTTATATTTATTTATTTTAGAAAAGAAAATTATCTGCTTTTTTTTGTTCAAGAAAGAGTTATCTGCTTTGTGACTTGAAATAGCAGAGTGCGGGCCCATTATAAAAATGTGAAAGGTTGGAGAGGAAGGTGACAGCTTTGACACGGTGGCGTAAATTATCGAATTTCAGTTAAAAGTAGTTTGTTCGATATCCTTATTTTGGGCTAATAATAAAAAAATAATATACTATTATCATTTCTTCTTTTTCAGCAGAATAACAAATTTTTTGCTTATATGCAGGTATTATACTTTTAAATTCATTCTTTGTTATTTTCGTTTGACATTTTCGCCCCTCTTAATTCACGAAGAAAGAATGCATTGCAGTATATTTTTTATCATTTCCGTAGTTTTATTATGTTAAATGTTGGATATGTATTAAGATAATTTATTTAATGATTTATAATTGTGTTAAATCTATGATAAAATGTTTTGTTTTATCATTTGCCCTAATTCACTTCTGTTGTTTACGCCTGCTGCTAAACCGAATAAAGGAACGCTTCCGCTAAATTAGGAGGAATTATATCACAACCTGAAGTATTTGCATATAAATTTCTCAGACAACCACTTGAAGATAATTAAAGAGATACTATGACTAGATTAGGGTGTACTTGTTTGATTAAGATGTTACACATCTGAATCTTAACCTAGATTCGAATCCGACTACCACATATTACTATTAAGAGGTAGCTATAATGTCGAATCTGAATTTAAAAAGTTGTTTGTTTTTTATAATTGTCCGAATGATTTTAATTTTCCCCTTTTTAAGTATATATTAAATTATTACAAATACGATTAATAAGTAAATAGTGTAAACTTAAAACAAAACATTTTTATCATAGATTTAACACAATTATAAATCATTAAATAAATTATCTTAATGCATATCCAAAATTTAACATAATAAAAACTAGAGCAAATGATAGTATTATACTTCCATCATTTGCTTCATGGTAGCAGGGCAAAATGTCCAATTTTTTGTAAAATACCCTAAAGAGGATGAATTTGAAAGTATAATACCCAGAAGAAAAAAAATTTTGTCATATCCCTGAAGAAGAAATGCAAGATAGATTTTTTTATTATTAGTCCTTTATTTTTCTAGTGCTACACATATAATCCTTATTAACCTGTTAATGCCACTAGAGTCCTTGTATTTTTGTTACTATCTCATTTCTGAAAAATATAACACTTACTATCAGATGTCAAATTTATACAATGTCCTTCGATGAACCTTTGTATACTTACCAAATAGTAACAACGAAAAGGGAACTCAAGGCTGACGCATGATGGCTTTAAAGGACTTACTTTGTAGCATTACCTTAAACCTTGGGACTAATTTTGGCAAGTTGCTATAGTTAGCAATTAATTCTACAGACTTACTTTGCAACGCTTTTAAACCTTAGGGACTATTTTTTCCAGATTGCTATAGATAGCAATTAATGTTGTATGACTTATTTTGCATAGCCACTTAAACATCGTGGACTATTTTCTGCCAACTTGGGAAAGTTTGCAATTGATGTTTGCTACAGGACTTACCTTGCAACGCCCCTTAAACCTTAGGGACTGTTTTTGCCAAGTTGTGCAACTATGCATTTAATGTTTGGACTTACTTTCTAAATGCCACTTAAACCTCATGGACTGTTTTTGCCAACTTGGGAAACTTTGCATTTAATGTTTGGCTTGTGAGAGGAGCATGGAATGATCTTTAGTATATATAGTAATAAGAGCACCAGATGATGCAGTGCATGTTACAGGGTATGTTATTCGTCCGCAACTGAAGCTTTTATCGTATGATTAAAGATCAAATGAGAAGGGTGAGAAGAAATCACAGCCGCACAATTTGAGATTCACCTAAAAAAATAAATGCATCTCCCCATAAATTTCTCCTCCTTATTTGAAATGTGTAGGTCAAATTTCTTCTCATTCTTCTTATTACAATTTCTCTTCTCACAAGATCTCTTACTTTTATCGTATAACATTCTTGTAACATGAAACACAAAAACACTCTTTCTAAAATAACCCAAATTATAAGTACAGGTATACATTTTTTATTTAATTTACACTAAGAAAAAGAGAAGCAACCACAATGGGGCTCGAGTAGTTGGCTTAAAGACCCTATAACACAAATCGAATGCTTTGTACAACTATGACAGTTATAAGGCAAGTTATGGGAATCAAAATCACAACTATGACGGTTATAAGGCAAGTTATGAGAACCAAAATCCTATCACATCGTGTTATGACACACTGCACCCATGTCACTATGCAGTTATTATGGAAATTCAACAAGATGTGACAGGAGACTGATAGGTTGGGTGTAAGGGTTACCATACTTATCATCGTCATCTCAGCATTCACTCCTTCAGCAAACTGACAATTAAAAAACCATAATGGTGGCCATTAAACAAAAAATATATATATAAAATACTCACTTAAGTACAAACATATCGCATAAAATACTCCCCTAGGGCTGTAAACGAATCGGGCGAACACGAACGGAGACTTGTTCGTGTTCATTTTCGTTTGTTTAAGTTTAGCCGGACAAATGAACGTACGTGAACACTTAAATGGACGGAATTTCTTGTTCATGTTTGTTTGTTAAGAAAAAAAGATTGTTCATATCCGTTTATGTTCTTTCGTTAAGGTGTTAAACGAACATAAAAGAATAGAAATAAATGAATGTATAAAAACTAATACAAAAAATCTAGAATATTGTAACGTTTCTTTTTTGTGTGTTTGTTTGGTTAAGTTTGCCTAATTTACGAAGAGTAAATTATACAAATATAAGATATTGGACATAAACAAATAAACATACATAAACGAACATATAACCGATGTTACGAACGCAAATGAACGAATGAGGTTTGTGTTCATGTTCGTCCATTTAATTAAACGAACACAAAATTTTGTTCATGTTTGTTCAATTGTCAGTTTGCTTAATTAAATGGACGAACATGAACACAAACCTCATTCGTTCATTTGCGTTCGTGAACGTCCGGTTATATGTTCGTTTATGTATGTTTATTTGTTTATGTCCATTCGGTTCGTTTACAACCCTCCTACCCCCTCCCACACACACAAACATGTTTCACCACGTTTGGTAGTCTACACCACTAAACCATTGTCAAAATGCCACCGCCACGTGTGATGGTGTAGCTGTAATGGTATTAACGCGTGGTGGCAGCCCAACCACGGGTGGTGGTGCCTCCCATTACACCCACTTTTATGGGTGTTTGTCAAGTATGTAACTCATCTATTTCAATCAAACAATTCGTATCTATGTCCATATGCATGGATAGCGTGCATTTGTTCGTTGTTGCCATTTTAACAATGCGAAAAATTAAATTGACATCTATGCTTTTGCCTCGGTTTCTAGGGCCAATCTTCATGAAACGCCCATAAACTTTTTTTTAATACTGCATATACGTAAAACTGCACAACTTAAAATCTGTACAAGACCATATCTAGAAAACATGAATCTGGAAATACATTTCATAACTACAATACATAAATTATGTACATGAGTTTCTTAAGCAGAAGCGTAAAAACTATGAGTGCAGGTGTTAACCTAAGCAATCCTGTTTTGACCCATATTCAAATATATACACTTGAATAATAAAATTTGACATACAATTCTGAAATTAAAAAGACATATAACTACAATGGTTTTTGGGCATTAACAAGCTGAATAACAAAGAAGTGGACAAGATGCTCGTCACATAATGTTTCACGAGCATTACCGTCCCCTCGATCACCTCTTTATCTACGAGCCTCAACCTTCGTATAACCTAACCTGCAAAATGGTAACTGAGCACGATAAGTCTTGATGACTTAGTGAGTAAATGGGTATGAGTCTAAATTTAAAACTGGGGCTATAGTAAATCTAAAATTGTAAGAAAGCTATGTTGACAATGGCTGATGACTGTCCTGAATCAAAACTAATAACTGAGTTTGAGTTTGAAGCTAAATTTGAATCTATATCGGAAACTGAATCTAAATTTAAAATATTACTCTCTTGCACGGATGCAATCCGGGTTCTAATCTTATTATGAACTCAAGTGCATAAAGCACAAACATGCCCCTAAGGCTATCATTGGCACTAAGGCTTATAATTGCAACTAAGGCTATCATTGCCACTAAGGCCTATACATGATACTAAGGATATCATTGCCACTAAGTCCTATAAATGTTACTCGAGTGCGAACATGCCACCTAGGCTATCATTTCCACTAAGGCCTATAAGTGCTTATTTCAAGCACATAACGCCACAAAGGCTATAACTGCCAGTAAGGCCTACTTTGGCTATTTCCTAAGCTACACAACATAACATTCGGCTATTTCCGAATTACATAATATGACTAGTTTTCGACTATATCCAAACCATAACATAATAAGTAATACTCGGCTATCTCCGAGTCTATATATAACATGGCATTCAGCTATCTCCGAAAATATATTTCTAACTTGGCATTCAGATATTACTGAATCTACGTAACGTAACCAGTTGTCAGCCATGTCCGATTCATCATCTAAACTTGCGAATATTCATCTATATCCGATTCGTGATCTAAAATTGGAATATTTGGCTCCGATTCATGATCTACACTTGTGAATATTCAGCTATTGCCGGTTCATGATCTAAACTTGCGAATATTTGGCTATGTCTGATTCATGATCTAAACTTGCAAATATTCGGTTATTTCTGATTCATGATCTAAGCTTACAAATATTAATGGCAACATAACATGACATAAACATAAACATGACCAATAACATGTATAATCTACTAAACATGTTAATCTAAATATGTTACTCACCTCGGTTGGCATAGGCACTCCTCGGGCATTCCTGGATTCCCGAGACCACCTAAACATGTAAATAACATTTTAATAGTCATTAAAACCTGTTGAAACATCTTCACACATGAGCTATATCAATCTCGCTAGCTTTTGTACTAGTGCAAAAACTTAGAAATATGGGCAGCATGCAGTGTTTTGCTTATTTGATCTACTTAGGTTCTGAATTAGGACTTAAGACCAAGTACACTCAGAGAACTATAATTTAGGTTCCGAATCATCTTAATCTGACGTACGGTTGATTTTCTACGATTTTCCAAACATGGCCCATTTTCTGCACAACATGCTGTATTATGGACGGTCTGTTGTATATTACTGATTTGACCCACTTAATTTTTGAATAAAGCCTGAGACAAATATTATTAAAAAATAGTCTCAGATAGCTACAAGTTTCATTCTAACCTCATCACAATCCGATAAACGATTAATTTACTACGATTTTTCAAACATGACATAAGATTATGCACAACTTGCTTTCCTATTTTCATACATAACTAAAATCATCAAAAGTCAATATAAATAAGTTCTAATCACTTACATAATTAAACCTCGGCTTGCTAAACATGTTTAAGATTATTTCTAACATTACTAACAAATAAATCATATCTCAATTCGCTAATATGGCCTTGTGCCAAACACCCCTTTAAAGGCTATAAACTAAGCTTCATCTTGTTCATTAAGGTAAACTACTTAATTCCTAAACATAAAATTTATAAATTCTGAGCATAATTTTTTTCTATACCATAATTCATATTAACATGGTCTATGATCATTAAGCATGTATCCAACATGATTTCAATGGCTAAACTTATTATTAGCCTATTTATAAACCAAAACCCCTAATTTGTATCATATGAACAAGAAATTAACATGAATTCTAAAACTTACATTAGTGAGGATTACTACTAGTTCTTGAAAGCTTATAGGATAAAAATCTTAAAATCTTTCATGTGATTAGTTCGAGCAATTGAGATGATGTTTGCTTATTCCCTCCAAAACCTCTTATGAGGCCATGTCCCCACCACCAAACACACATGTGTGTTTATGGTCACTTACTGGACATATAAGATGACTATTATGATAAGGATTTAAAAGGTACACTTTTGAGGGGTCATTTAAGCCCTTAATTGATCACTTTTGTATCCGTTACTACTTAATTTCGTTCCTTTTCACTTTTTAGGTCTCTTGAAGGCAAATTGCTGGAATGACACTCATTCGGACGAAAAGGCGCGAATATACGAAGAAAATGGCCAAAGTCAAGAATCGAGACACTAAGCTGCTAGAATGAAGGGGACGGCGTCACAGCCTAATAGCCGCCGGCACACCTTGAGACGACTCAGAGAGCAAATTGTTATTTTACAAGTGACGGCATCAGGTTTAAAAGAGTAGGAGGCGTCACAACTCGAGACATGTACCTAGATTTGGATCCCGACGGCGCCAGAGGATGAACGGCACACAAGCATAAGGTGACGCCGTCACAGAGTTGACGTGCCAAGATGAAAACCTAATGGCGGGCGACCGACGGCGTCACAATTAAAGAGTGACGCCGTCACATATTGTAACTCTATATATAGAATTCGAATTTTCAGTATTTTAGAGAGGTAGTTTTGTGGAGTAAAACCTAAACTGAACCTAGGCTATCTTGGGCAGCATCTTAGGGTTCCATACCCTATTTTACAAAAAGATAAGTGATTTACTTCATTAATTCAATTATGTCTTCAATTGTTTGTGTGTATGCTTGCATGTTTTCCATGTCCGGCTAATTTACTTGTGTGTTTGCTTAGATCTATGAAACTTAGGTATTGAATATTGATTGGTTGTCTCTTATCTTAATTGTGATTTTCCTAGTATTGCGATAGGTCATTCGTTGTGTTTTTAATACTTGAGTAATCTTTGTGAACATTAGTTTATAATCACCTAGAGTTATTGTAGTCTAAACATCCAAAGATACCCTTAGAGTTAGTTTATGAATCCTAGAGATTTCGTAGGCAATAACCTTAAGGTAGTCTCAAAGAGTTAGGGAAAAACGCATACCCTACGACCTTAGAAGACACAACGCGTTAAGAACAAGGACGTGACAATTCAACCATCAATAGGAGATAACTAGGGAGTAATAGCATCTAAGTAAACACATCTTTAAATCATCATAAGATCACACAACAATAGACATAGACTACACTCACCTTAGTTTAGATAATTAGAATAGTAGAGTAATCGGTAGAAATACCATGTAGGATCGTAATATTTATTGTGTTGATGATTCGGGTGGTCTTGGATGATCAAAATACATGTTTTCCATTAGAGAGAGAAAGTAGAAGAGAGGGAGTTTCTTGGTAGAGACTTGGTTCACAAATTATAAAAGGTTAAATTAAAGAAAAGCTCCACCCCTTCCATGGATGGAAGGGGTATTTATACTTACAGACATAACGACCTCCTATCGGCCTGTGGATCAGGTATACATTGGGTAAAGACCCGTCCTTCCTCCACGGTGTTGTTCTAAACTAAACTACGCTACAAACTAACTAATAAACTGCTAAATAACGCAACTAACGACAAATCTACGAGCTAACCTATGCTAGATAATATTTGGGGTGACCGACTCTTCATAATGGAATTTCCAATTCCTAACAATCTCCCCCTAAGGGAGGTCACCCCATGTTTTACATTTTGAATCCTAGCATTCTATTAAATCTTCAGTCTTGAGCTCGTAGACTTGAATTCTTCAACTTCTGCATCTTTGTGCTTTTGTAGCGATTCTTCAAAGTCCGATTACTTTGTACTTTAAGTGGAGGTCTTTGAACTGATCCACATCTTTGATGATCTTCGAGCTTTCATTGAGATCATCAGCCACAACAAATCTCTCTGGATCATCCATAGTTGTGTTGCCTTCATGTGAAGTTGTGACTTTTGGACCGACATGCTCACACTTTCAGGATCATGACATCTTTCCATCAGAGTAGCGGAAGCTTTACTGGTTCATGATATTTGCAGCAGCGTAGCAGAAGCATAGTATAAAAATATCGAGCCGTGGTTATGTAGATATGTACAAGTCATGATTTCTTCAATTAAGTGTGGATGCTGTGAGCATGCGGCTTTGGATTGACTTCTCAATTCGATCAGCTGCAACCGTCCAAATGTACCTGAAAACAACAGTTAGCAATAAAACACACGAAAGTGTCTTTGATCACTTTCGTTGAATTGAGGTACACGGCCCACGGTTCCCCGTTGATCAGTACAAGTACTGCCTGTGATTAGGTATGATTTCGAAGAATCTCCTTGACAGGGTTTCGCAGCTGCTCTAGCTGTTCTCAAACCGGAACGTCTCAAAGAAGACAACACGGATTGAGTGAACCAGCGAATTGAGATTCACTGATTGATGAAAAATTGATTTGAAAACAATCGCGTATTGCTTGAAGAAAGAGTTTTGCAATACGACGAAGGTTTTATGAGAAAGATCAATTTTCAATCAAAATACTTTTTGTATTAGAGAATGAGTACACATTCGATGTGCTAGAGAAAAGAAGAGATTCGCACATCGAACGGTTTTTCTAAAAGTATTTTTCAATCGGAGATACTTTTTGAATTTGAAATGAATACACATTCGACGTGCTAGAGAAAAGAAGGTTTGCACATCGAACGGTTTTTCCAAAAGTATTCGTCAATTCCATTCTTGGACCAAGGTTGATTCAAGAGTGAATCGCCCCATCGTTTCTATCCAGTTGTCACAAGCTTGATCTTTAGAAAGGATCTCACATGCCACCTACCAAGAGCTTGTTTGATGTTGGCTCTAGAAGGCTTTCCATCTTCATTGTGAATATGTTACATATCACTCGGATGTTCTGGCAATACCACAAGGATAATGCGTAGGACTCTTAATATATACTCACTTTCCACATTGTGTGAAACAGCAAGTCTTCATTAATTTGTGTCCTAATGAGATATTGTGGATGATCTCTTGGCTCTAGACTCAATTGTGCACATTTGGTTCCTATGCCGGAGACTAGGGAGAGGGTCTCCTTCTTCAATATCAACAATCTCTAAGAGAAAGTCGATAGATAATGTCGGTTCCCTGTGAGAATGAAACAAGCCCTTTTAAGAGGAACTTGAGTAGCTTGGGAAGTTAAGTGCAGTGCGTCACTGGGTCCATGACGTCTTGTCTTCAAGACCAGTGTTACCTTAGAAAACACCAGTAGCATATGTATTGAACCTGGTTTCTGCCCTAAGGTTGAATTATTGGAGGGCTATTTCTTTTCACCCCTTTTTCACATTCATTTCTTTTTCATTCTTCAAACCCTTCAGTGCTTACCGAGACTTCATAACTAGAACTTTGTTGGGTTTATTCCAGTTCTAGCTCTATCTCATTCCGCACTCTTCCCATATCTCACTTTTCTCCTTTTTTCATCATACCTAAGGACTCTACACTATCTAGTGGATTGTCCTGGTAGATCCCTCCGCTCGGCGGATCGTGGAACTAATACCTAACCAAACCATCCTTATAACTCCATACATAAAGTAAAATGGTCGGTCTTTTGGTACAGTTCATTCTTCCTTGAAACCAATTGAAAATCATTTGGAAAAACAATCAAGGTACTTGTGATACGAGATCAAAGCATTTTGTACCTTAATAGTTTTGATCATTTAGAAAATCTCCCCCTCAACATGTGCATATGATTTAGAAATTGTTTAGCACATGGAGGCAAGAGGACTTTGAAATATTTTCTTTGATCACAATTTTCATAGAAAAAGCCATTTGATTTTCTTGGTAAATTCTCCCCCTCAATATGTGCGTAGGATATTTGAAATAATTTTATCACATAGAGGAAAGAGTTATTTTAAAGTACATCCACGATCATTAGGAAACCATTTGCTCCCCCTCAATATGTGCATCGATAAACGAAAGAGTTTAGCACATATTAGAGAGAACTAGCACTTTTGAATCAAATCGATCACCTTTTATCAAATTTCATTATTAAATCACAAATTCTCCCCCGATCAAAAATATCAAACCCTTTGAGATTTTGGATCCCAAGTGATTTAATAAGGTTTAGAAAGCATGGGAGAATATGTGGCCTGGTTTAAATACTCGTCTGGTTTTTGGATAAATCCTCCTCCTCAACATGTGCATTGTGTATTTGAAATCGTTTGGCACATGGTGGCAGGAATGCCTATAAAGGACTAAAACCGATTCCATTAAAACAGATTTGAGATTTAAATCACGATCTCTCCCCCGATCAAAAATTTCAAACCTTTTGAGATTTGTGATCCCAATTGATTTAAATCATTTAAAGATTGTTAGTGTCAAGAGTGATAGTTTTTAACAGATCTTTAAGTAAAATAAAACAATTTCACAATCAAACAAGAACAGAAAAAATTTCATTTTGAAAGATCTTGATTCTAAAGAAAAAATCATACCATGACATAACATTAAATCTTTAGATCACCACTTATTTTGTACAATCCGGACTTTTATGAAGAAATATTGTTTGAAAATAATTTATTTTAAATCACTCTCCCCCTCAATCGATGACTGAAGTCGTTGATTGAGTGACTTAGGTTTTGATAAAATGAAGTCCGGTGATTTTCAAAATTAAGTCCAATTAATTTTCAAAACAATATTTTCCATGTTCAAAACAATTTCAAATATTTTGACAAATGGTATTATTCACTCTTTATCCTGCACAAAGATTGTGTTAAGTGGTTGAGAAGCTTATGTTGTTGTTGTAGGGCTTGGAAGAAAAACCGTCTGCTGATGCAGTGAGACTTCATACGTTGCATTTTAATGCCAACTGAGGTCAAATTAAGCTCCGTTTCTTCATTTGCTGATGAAGAAAACCATCTGCTGATGCAGTGAGACCTCTTACGTTGCATTTTTCCATGCCAACTCTCCATAGAAGTCCAATTAAGCTCCGTTTCTTCATTTGTCAACCCAAGATATAGTTACCCTTTCCTTTCGGCATCCAATCATCTTCAATTGTGGGATCCGGATCGGGAACATTCTTATATACCAATATACCTGCATACGTTAGTGAACACACATACAGATATATGGTGGTCGACATCACCCAAACAGCAATCGACTAATAAAAGTCAATTCAACATATCAATCAATCATAAAGGTATGGGAATAATGTGTTTATCAAACTATAATCATCTAATCCTAACAATCATATCCTAGAAACCTAGTCCTTCAACATAGGCAATTATATTTTTACAGATAAGCACGTAGGATAATAAGAAAGCCCAGTTAGATGTAGATTTGAAAAACATTCTCCCCCTCAATCAATGACTCATTTTCTAAAAAGTTTAAAAGCGATGAAGTCATTGATTGAGTTTTCAATTATATAAAAAACTCAAACTGATTGATTTACAAGCAACTCATTTACCACCATTTTTGAAAAACAACAAATATTTTTCTAAAGAATTTTAGAAGGAAAAACATTTGTGTAGGAACAGCAGTCTTTTTGATGACATGCTTTCCTTGTTTTGTTTTTAGGATAAGTGCACGAAATATTTTGAAAATTGGTTTAGCGCAGCACTTTCCTTCCTTGAAGAGCGGGTTGCTATCTGAAATAATAGCAAACCATGGTTTAAGCACGGGTCACAGTCTGAAGTAACTACAAGCCATATTTTGTGACATGTTTAGAAAGAAATATTTACACATCCTGCTCGAACTTCATCTATGGTCCCGTGCCATTATTGAATGACATTTCTAAGACCGCAGATGTTATCGATACCAGAAGACATGTCATGAAAAAAACAATATTTTTGGTATTTTTAAATTTTCTGATTTTTTATGGGTTTTTGTTGGTTTTATATTTTTTTATTTTGTTTTGCTGGTTTTATATTTTTCTATTTTGCTTTTTGAATAAATATGTACAAAGATAGAGTTTAGATGATATAGTTTAAGAAGATGATGATACGAGTACCGAGATAAGGATATCAAACAGCCCCGTTGTAGAAGATAGAAGTCATCATCTCTTAAACATTCACCACCAAAGCTTCCGAGGCTCCAGAATAGAAGATAGAACATGAGCCTTTGAGAAAGAGAGACTTTGGCAGCTTCCCCCCAAACCGAAAATCCATGTGATGAGCAGATTCGAAGCTCTATTTCAAGCTTGCCTTAGCCAGGTGCACAGAGAAGCACACCATTATCATAAATCCCGCTGCTCCTTTTAAGAATGATAATCGAGATTCTCCATTCGGGGTTATATCATCCAATAGAAGAACAAGAACGTTTCATCCCACACTTAAATAATCTTCTCAAATTCCTTTTCCACTGAAGTCTGAAGCGATCCATTCCAAAAGGTGTCAAGAGAACAATTCCCCCAAGTAGTTGAATTGATGCAGTCAGTCTCTTTGTATAATGCTCAAGAACTCTCCTGAATACACATCATGAGGGTAATGAAGAACACCTCCCCTATGTTCACATCTTTCTCCCGATGAATGTGTATGAAGATCAAGAATCCCAAGTACACCAATATCCAAGAACTCTCCCGAATACACATCATGAGGGTAATGAAGAACACCTCTTTCGTCCCTGATGAATGTGTATGAAGCTCAAGAACCTGAAGTACACACATTCCCAACGAGAATAACCCATAACACCTCCCTCATGTTACACATTTATCTCCCCTGAATATGTCGCACTTGTGTACCTCTTTATCTTCTTCAAACTTTCTCTACCATCACTTCCACGAGTTGGAATAAGAACACTAAGTGCCATGAGTCAAACCTTGAGTTTCTCTGCGGTAATGACAATCGTCTTCCCGGGATATCTTCAATCACTTAGAAGTATTAAGTTCATCAATGTTTACTCGCGTTTAGATGCTTGTCTCCTTCCCCCTTGCTGGTTTTGACACTTCAGAATCAGCAACATACTATAAGCCCAATACATGAAATATGTTGAGAAGATCGCTTGAAGTCTTTGTGAGAATCAACTTGCTGAAGCAGAATGTGAGCAAGTCTAATTGGGGATTAAATTCGACATATCACTCTCCCTCAATTAGTGCTCTCCCCTAAACCGATAATCTTTATGATGAATGCTTGAATTAAGAAGAAGTCTTTAGATCGTTAAATGCAACTCGTCTTTAGTCTTCTAACATGTACCAGAAAAATGTAGAACCGATCAGACTCGACCTTCTTTAAGATTGTCCAGTTGGGGAATAGATAGTTAACATCTTCAACTCACCAAAAAAGTATAACTTACCTCTTGCAAATCCCCTTAACTAAAATCCCTCCCAATCAAACAAGAACAGAAAGATGTTCATCAAGGAAATCAGCAATCATCCCACAACGAACACACGAAATGGTAACACCAAACAAACAATCACATCAAACAAGAATGTATGTTCGAATCATCACATCAAGTATCGAAGCATTAACTGGAACCACTTTGTCGTTAAACTCATATCAGCTTGTGAAGATGTCAACCAACGGCTCTTAGAACAAAACTCCATGTGAAGATGACCAGATAAGAAGAAGCTCGGTTCTTACATGAGTTTGGAGCCGTTTGACCATATATTCTCTCGATAATAACTCAACATGCAATTATCACACTTTCTTCTCCCTCAAGAATTGCAGACGAAGTTGCTATTCTTGACTAAATAAGTGAAATCATCCAAATGTATTCTATTCACACTTCTCCCCCGCAAAATTAGCACATGATGTCGCCATCGTCATTATAGTTGAGCAAGTGGAATAAGAAAACAATCAACAGTAGTCCGGTTCACTTGATATTTGAAAGCGCATGGAAAAAGCATGAAGCATGTTGATGAGAATGGTCATTAATGAGAAGATTTCTTCTTCGAAGATAAAGCGCACTGAAGCGATACACTTTTCTTTCTTTAGAGTACGAGGCATGAACTGTAGTGGTCATACGTCATTATGATGAAGTACGAGGCCTGAACTGATGTGAACAGACGTCATAATCTCTCTCTTTTCAGCTCTTTTGGCAAAACATGTAATCAACCCCATTATCATTCAGTAGGCTCTTTGTCGTGACAGCTGATGGAGAAAACCCAATATGATGAATTTGACCCTGAAGTAAACTATCCCGAACTCGTGACTTAAACTTGCACATATGTAACAAAGAGTGGTGTCGAGACTTCATCCTCCATTGAATCTCTAAGTACTCTATACTCTTCATCCAACCAACCATCAAGTAATAGACGTACATCACCTCTTGAAAATCCACAATTGAATGTGACACTGAGCACTACAACGTAACTCCTTAAAGTGATAGTTATTTTGAGATGATAAGAGCCCAATTCCCCCAAGTGGTAAAAAGAAAAGGTAAAAGACACCAAACAATAACTAGATTTCCAAGTCTTCGTCTTTGATAATAAGCTCGAACAAGGATCATGAAGAATCTTCATCCAACCATCCATGATACCTTCAGATACTAAGTACACTCGCCCGTGACATTTCACTTCAACCTCAAATAAATAATAGTGAATTAACCCCGTTGTCACATCTTCTGGTTAAAAGCTCAAATCTAGCCTCCTTTGACGTTTTAAGTGAACTTTGATAATGGTTTCCATTCCGACCATGGTTAAAAGCACATAACCCCGTAAAACCAAGTAATAACCATACTGCCATGACGAATATCCAAACACACATCCAATTCATGAAGTACACCCTTTTATCCCTTCTTCAAAGTAGAAACCGTAGCACCAGCATCAGAAAAGATCCCGAAATACACTTTCCTTTTTCCAGGATGGTTCCATCATTACGGGATTTTACAATTCTATGGTTTAAACCGAGAAATAGTTTCTTTCGCGGGATTTTACAAAACCAAGAATAAACCGTAAGATAGATCCGGAAATGCACTTTATAATTATCAGGATGTTTCCATTGTCACGGGATTTTACAAGTCTATGATTCAAACCGAGAAATAGATTCTTTCGCGGGATTTTACAAAATCAAGACAAAACCGTAAACAATGTCAATTTAAATGTGTTCAGACAACTTAGGTTTCGGTGAATATCTGTTTTAGGGGAACATGCAGCGGTTCATCAACGGTTCATTATCCAATCATCATCAACATCATCAACCATCCAATCAATACTTTGGTAAACACATCATCCACATATTTTGTCGGCTGTTGCTGTGACCACTTGGTGAAGTAAACCCGATATACCAAACTTGATCGTGAAATAGAATTCCCCAGATTTGTTACTTAAACTTGTACTAATCCTCGTGAAAAAGAAACGGTGTACCCAATGTACAAAACCTCTTGACATTCTCAACTGAGTGAGACACCGAAGTGATAGCAACGTTGTGGGTCAAGCGAGAAAGAATCACAAACGTAACTAAATAGCCAAGTCTTTATCACCCTCTATAAATGCCCAGACAAGTCATCTTCGCGGAAGGGTAGAAAGAAGGAAGACGAAAATAAGTAAGTACGCCCGGAAGAACCTCACTTCAAATTTAAATAAGAAATACCATCCAAACAACCCCGTAGTCATTCTAATTCAACATGTAGAAACTAGCCGTGAATTGTGTATTCTCCAAGAAGTTAAATGAATAAAATACAACTTTTTAACCAAAATTAATCAAATCATATTTATCCAAAAATTAAATTTGGATTAACACATTTGATACAGTATGAGTTAAAAATTGTATTATATCATTTTGAAACAGATACGGATATCATGTCTAAACACCAAAGTTAGCAACGCCATTAATCACACTTATGTCACACCAACGTTAACATCATTCCGATTCAATCAATGAAATCCATATATCCGTTTTAGCAACGTATATCCCGATTCACTAACATTTGATAAACCCGATCAATTGATAACATTTGATAAACCCACGTGATTAGCTCCAAATCCAATTCATCACAACTGCCTACAAAGGCCCGATCCAGCTGAAAAACATATACCCGGTCCACCAAGTGTTAACGTTAATGTTCCAAATTTATAAACCCTTTGTAACCCCAACCAAACATCCAGTCCACCAAATCATTAAACCGAGTGAAATCAAACATCCGGTCCACCAAATGAGAGCAAATACCCGGCCCATTCAGAGAGTTAAGTAATTAGATCCACATTCAACATTGCCCTAAATTATTGGGTATATAACAATCACAAGTATCACAAATCAACCCTAATATCACTCTTCTGTAAACATACGGCTCCCACTTCTCTGATTCTCTCCAAACCCTACTAAAAAAAACCGCCTCCATCAAATACTAATCACAACCAAATTTCGTATAATATTAATCTCATCTCAACAACAAGAGATTAAATCCGAATAGAACGATTACACTTTTCTAATCATGAGTCGGATTAGACAAATCCAAGCCACAGGGATGGCATTGGTTTCGGGTTCGAATATCATTGAATCGCCATTAAAACCCACCAATAATCTCTCCTGATCGAATGATGTAACCTGTGAGGAGTAACACGCAACGGCTACAAGATCCTATGTTGGTATCGGGTAGGTTAACGTTTTGAGCTTACGTTTTGATTTCCAATAAACGAATCTAAGGATGAGGGTAACACACTTGTTATACCTCAATCTTTATAACTTCGGATATGAAAAGAAGCCTAGCTTCAAAAAGGATCTACGATGGTTATGTTCAAACGAAAAAATCTTTAAAAGATTTTGAGGAAACATTAGAACAATACTGAGATTTTTATGAGTTTTAATTTTCGATTTGAAAGAATGAAGTTCAGGTTGTTAAGGTTGACTGAGATTGATTGTTGATGAGTTAGGATAGATGTTGGATTGGATGTAGTTGGAGATGGAGTTGGATTTGCATATGTTTTTATCTTGGCATCACGTTTTTTTTTCTTCCTTTCATTTTAATTATAATGAGACTGATGATGTATATGAACTGAGGTCAAGTAGTTGTTTGGTATTTGGTAAAAGTTTTGTTGTCGAGGTCAATGTGCATATTTGGTTCTTCTGCTACTCTTCTTCTACTCTTCACACAAGTCGCTAGACTCAATAGTCAAAGCGGTTTAGTCACGTCGCTAACCTAAGTTGCTACATCATTATGAGTCTAGTCGCTACCCATCAAAACACAACTCGCTACTTATTAAATAACAAGTAGCTACCTTACTCAAATCGCTACCAGTTTGACTCAAAAGTCAAACCGCCACTTTTTTTTTCACGACAAGTCGCTATGTAAGTCCTAATCGCTAGGTTAAGTCGCTAGGTTGGAATTTCGACAATATTCATAGCAAACCGATGAGTTTTGAGTTTTTTGACCAAGATTCCGACCATGTTCATAAAAACCCAGAAAACTTCTATGAAATAAATGTTTGCCCAGTTTGACCAAGACAATGACTAGTTTGACCATAAGAGACCTTCACACATTGGTAACAAAAGTCATGAAAGACTGTTTGGACATAAAATTTAGACACAAAAAACAGATGTGTACAAATCGTTGGAACCAGACTTTGTTGACCAAAATAAAAAGGTATACATAACATGTAAAAACTGTTATCACTAAAAAGGCAGCAAAAAACATTTTAACCAACCAATCAAAATGGAATAACAACAGTTTAAACACGAGATTCGAACCACAATAAATCAATAAACACAAACAACCATGGTACGAACCACACAAATCAAAGATAACACAATAACCTTGGCTCTGGTACCAATTGTAGGATCCTAATATTTATTGTGTTGATGATTCGGGTGGTCTTGGATGATCAAAATACATGTTTGCCATTAGAGAGAGAAAGTAGAAGAGAGGGAGTTTCTTGATAGAGACTTGGCTCACAAATTATAAAAGGTTAGATTAAAGAAAAGCTCCACCCCTTCCATGGATGGAAGGGGTATTTATACTTACAGACATAACGACCTCCTATCGGCCTGTGGATCAGGTATACAGTGGGTAAAGACCCGTCCTTCCTCCACGGTGTTGCTCTAAACTAAACTATGCTACAAACTAACTAATAAACTGCTAAATAACGCAACTAACGACAAATCTACGAGCTAACCTATGCTAGATAATATTTGGGGTGACCGAATCTTCATAATGGAATTTCCAATTCCTAACATACCAACCCCCCAAATCAAATACTCCGAGATTCGTACCTTTCCATTTTCTAAAAAAATATAAAAAAATAAAAAATAATCTTCCTCAACCCCAACCTTAGCGTAGTAACTTCTCACTAGCATTCCTATTCCCCTAGAGAACGATATCAATTCCCGAGGCTTACCCTAATACTACACTACAAAGATTAGGTTCACTGCCTATGGTGTTGAAAAACTTGCTCGACGAAAAGGAAGCTCCTTTGACCCCGAACGCGCTGTGTAAGTGTATCAAGTTTTTGGCGCCGCTGCCGAGGAATAGAATAGCTAGTTAGATTTCCATCTCGTTTAGGTTCCCTTGCTTGATTCCTATCAAGTAAGCTTTTTTCTCATTTTTAGCTTCCTTGTAGTCTATCCCTCTTCTTTGTGTTTGTGTTCGTAAAACCCTTTTCATTTGTCGCTAAGGCAAGTGAAGTTGCATTTGAATCATTAACAAATGAGGAACAATTGAATTTCGCATATTGGATTGCTTTTTATTGTTGTAAAGAATTTGTGAGTGATCTTAGAGATATCAAAAAGGAGACGAGTGTAAGGTTGGATGGGTTTGATAAATTTTGTGCTTGTGTGGCTTCTATTCAACGATCATTGTTAAAATCAACTCCTTTTAGTGAGACCCTCTGGAAATTTTTTGAGAAAAGCCTCCTAAGCATAAACCATCAGTTGTCACAACTTGAGGAAATGGATAAGGAGGATTTATCCAACCTTAGGCATCATGATCAAAAATATCTAGTTTTTAAGAACATGGAACCTAAACCCGAACAAGATTGTGAGATGGTTATAGTTGAACTACCTAGTTGCATGCGTGGGATAGATTTCACCAAAACATATGACACGCGTGAGGAATCCTTTAGGCAAATAGAACATAGTGATCAAATTTTTGAGAATGATTCTTATGAATCAGACCAAGAATTTGAAATGGCTAAAGAAGGATTTGAGATACTTAGGAGTGTATTTGGGTTAGATCATACTAAAACACATGATGAACATTTAGGAGATCTAGATATAATGGAGAATGAGGTGGAAACTCCAAGCCCACAAGCCCTACCATCACTTGAGAAACACACATCGCCTATAA
This sequence comes from Chrysanthemum makinoi, assembly GCA_910596185.1. Lineage (NCBI taxonomy): Eukaryota > Viridiplantae > Streptophyta > Magnoliopsida > Asterales > Asteraceae > Chrysanthemum > Chrysanthemum makinoi. Next base: position 193,613,406 of record OU343220.1, on the reverse strand, counting down.
CTTACCCGGAAGAAGTAGAAGAGACTATAGGAACCTCGATTGATATAGAACCTTTGGACCAAATGCCATTAGAGAATGTAGGTTTAGATGCTTGTTGTCATGACCTCTCTCTTAGTCCTAGGGAAGTTCCTAATTTTGATGAACCGGAGCCTCAACCAAAAACCTTGCCCAATTTTCCGTCTTTAGATGTGAATCTAGGAATTGAATTAGGCCCCAATCCACCCATCAAAATAAATAGTTCGGGTAGTTTCTTGATAAAGGTAGTGGACTCTAGGCCATGTAGAGTGGAAGCTAATATAGGAGTAACCCATGACCTTACACACTTATATCATCCATTCATGGTTGATAACAAGAAACATTATGGGTTTAAACCGGGTTTATTAGGTCAAGATGGATCCTTAACTAAGAATCTTTTGAAGTTGATAGAAGATGATCCATTTTAGGAGAGAGATTTGATTCACCCGCTACACCCATAAAATTAGGTAAGGTTAGAATGAATGAAGCACACCCCTTTGAGCATATAAATTACCCATCACCCTCTCCTCACGTAGCAAATTTCCACCCTAAGGGTGTGTATCCCTACTATCACCCGCACTTAAGCTTAAGTGTAGAAAAAACTTCCCCTTTATCCGTTAAATAAGGGTAGAGTCAAGCTCGTGACTCGAACAAAAACAAGCGCTTCTTGGAAGGCAACCCATGCTTAATTGTTTGCTTGTTGTGTGTCGTATATCTTTTATTGATTGTTTATTCTCATGTTTGAATTTGTAAAAATGCTTTATTTTGTCTTTAACCTCGTCCGAATTACATATAAAGGTATTTTACTAAAGGGATAAGTGTAGGGAAGATTACACACGTTTTTAAAAGAACGTGAACATGAGAATTACGATTATTGAAAAGATATAGATGTGTGTTTGTTAGAGTCAAATGCTTGTATCGAGTCATAATAAATGTTTTGCAGGAAATTTTTCCAGATTCTAAAGATATAAATTTTCTAGAATTTTTTTCTAGAAAATCGCATACTAGTTTCTGTCAGGATAACCTGACGGCGTCAGGGTCGCAACCTGACGGCGTCAGGAGGAGTAGAAACAGCTTACTACTTTTTCTCGTTTTCTGTGCTACTTATAAATTTTTGGAATTTTCCAGGTTTTAATTTTCCAGAAAATCTGTAAACATCCATTCCACAAGCATTATATCCTAGTTTAGTAGAGTCATATATATATTGTTACCGCCGATTTTACGCGAAGGTTCCGTTTGTTTTCTTCAAGTGTGCAGGTTTTATTTATCAAGAAGAAGATACATAAGATTGGAAGGAGCTTTTCACGCATACATTCTTCTTGAAGAAGGATTTAACCACTACTTCACACGGATCCAACCGAGCTAATCAGGGGAGTATTAGTTTCTTTCGTTTTTAATTGCCTTCCATTATCATAACTTTGATACTTTCGGGGAACATTGGGGAAAATGTTCAGTTTAAGTGTAGGGAGGGAAAATAAAACGAGAACTTTGAAACTATGCTTATCCTTGACTATTTGCCTTGTCCAATTTCAATTCTGTAATAAACCATGAAAAATATCGGTTAGGGTAATTTTGGCACCAAATTTAAAATTTTTCAAGACATGTAGGAGTGGGCCATTAGTCTTAATAAAGAGTCTCATGGATAGAAAGTTATATGACTAGCACAAAACCCTTTACCACTTAAATTCCACCCAAAATGTGAGGATCGCCCTTAGATTTGTAGGAATTAAAGCATTTCTCTTTAATGCTTCGAGAGTGTACCAGTAGTATAATAGATTCTAGAATTTGTTTTGTGATGCATTCTGAGATCGCTAGTGAGACTACACTTGTGTAGTTAGGAATAACTAAATGATAAGAGGCATTAGGATAACCCTTATTTGATACCCGTATTATAATTACTTCTTCCACATCGGTTGAGTAATTCCCCCACACCCTTGTGTTGCACTCATCTTTAGTACACGATACCCCTAGTTAACCCCTCAGAGCCTATCATTTTCGCGGTTCTCGTGATTTTCGGTTTTCCGGAATATCAATGAAGATCATTGTTTACAATCCACCCCCAAATGTACACCCAAATCGCCTTAGCCTACCTTGTATGCACTCACTTTTAGTGCATTATTGTTATCATACTAAACCCTTAGTTCAATTATCTAGTTGCTTCACTACTAGAAGACAGAGCAACAGTGACGAAAATTAGTGACAAAATTAGTTTGTCACAAAAAATTGGTTCATAGTGACGGATTAGGGATAGATTAGCTACAAAATTGGCTTTAATAAATTAGCGACAAAATAGTAACAAATCAGTAACAAAATTAGAGATGAATTACACATCTGTCACAATTCTATCGCTAAATGTAATCATATAGAGACGAAGTTAGAGACGAACTTAGGTTGCAATTATTAGCGACATGACTTTGACAACAAAACGATGGACCTTTTTAGCTGTCTCAAATACGTCGCTAAGTTTTTTCACTTAGCTACTGATTAGCGATTGACTTAGGTATAATAATATAGTGCCAGATTGTTTAGGGAACATCGATAGAGTAAAAACTAGGAATTAGTCCGTCTTTAATTAGTCGCAAATTTATTTAATACATATTTGAAATTCTCCCGAACGCTAACAACATATGATGGATGTTCGGTTATGTTTACGATGATAAGACGAGTCAAAACAGCCACAAAAAAATGAAGATCAATTTAGCCAAATTAAATATAATGAAAAAAGCAAGTAATACAATAATATTTATATATATATATTGTGACATTTTGGTTATCATGTTATATATTACGACTTGAGGAGTAAGCTTTATCCACGAGTTTCATAATTTTATCATATTCAAATACTTTAGTCACAACTATAATAAGTAAAATTTTAGATATCTTTGGGATATTTAACAACAATATCTTCATTAGCTAATGTCAATAATAACACTTGTAATTCGGTACACACAGTTATTTGGACTTAATTATTCCAATGAAGATATATTCATTTTCGGCAACACAATTATTTAAACTAAGAGACTACGAGTATTTGCCACCGTAATAAAATGCTTTACCAATACATAAGGATCTTGTTTAGTATTTTCTTTTAAAATTGATATTTTATATCTCTTTACCATAGTACACAACTAGTTTGTTAACAAATATATAAAGAGGGATGTTAATTACAACACAACTCAAATCAAACCAGGCGACACAAATAACCCACAAATGATGTAGGAGGCAACAATTACAGAAATAACCCACAACTATGATCATCCGTAAAGGTGACAAAATAAAGTTCACCATTTTGTGTCACTGACTGAATCAAATAAGTCAATTGTTGCCTCCTATATCCATTAGTATACTTCCCGTCAGCTAATGGATATATGAGGCAACAATTAACTTCTTTGATTTAGTCAGTGACACAAAATGGTGAACTTAATTTTGTCACCTTGTTATGGTTATCTATATTTGATTAAATATAAACACGAAGTTTTTAGAACTTTTAAGACTTATCAACGTGAGGTTAAAAATCAACTTGGTAAGACTATTAAAATCTTGCGATCTGATTGTGGAGGTAAATATATGAGTCGGGAATTTCTTGACCATTTAGTGGATTATGGGATTGTTTCACAATTCACGCCACCCTATACACCACAACACAATGGTGTATCAGAGATAAGGAATCGAACTTTATTAGATATGGTTCGATCAATGATGACCTTGAGTAACCTGCCATTGTCCTTCTGGAGATATGCCCACGATACCGTTGCACGCATTCTCAACATGGTTCCAATTAAGAATGTAGACAAGACACCATATGAGATATGGCATGGGAAGGCTCCCAAATTGTCTTACTTGAAAGTGTGGGGCTTTGAAGCTTTGGTTAAGCGTTAAACTACCATAAAACTATATTCCCGGACAAGTGTGTGTTTGTGGGGTATCCAAAGGAAACTGTTGGATACTACTTCTATGATCCCAAAGAGAACAAAGTGTTTGTTGTTAATATTGCAATATCTGTGAGAGGATCTTACTCTTAGATCCTTAGGCCCGTGTTAATCTCCCACTCCAAACAAGGTACACAAGTGTTGTTATGTTTATTGTGATTAGTCATACAACTGTATATGAATTGCTGTCTCTTAGAAACGTTTTATAGGGCTTTTATATTCCACTGCATTTATTCTGTTAATTGTTAAAATAAAATAAAATTTATCTCTACGTTTTCTATCAGATCTTTTAATTTAAACAAGTATGGTTCTCAAGGTGCCGCTAAGACGTGAGGCATGACCTCCAAATAAACCAATGTGTCGACTCTAGGCGTGACGTGAGATGAGGCGTGAAAAGGTGCGATAAAGCGCTAAAGCGTGAGGCGTGGCGGGTTTTTTTGATTCAACTCCGATAAAAAAAATATTTTTAAAAAATGAAGAATATTACATGTAATGATAGTTTCTTAACCTTATTCATTATTTACAACGCTTTATGTAAAGAAATATGATATAAATATATAAATATTTTCATATTTTGTGTCACCTTATGCCACGCTTTGAAAATGCAAAAGTTTTGACTTTGCCACTAAAGCGTGAGGTTTGGTCATACCACCACGCCACGCCTCGCTTTATTTATAACCTTTATAACACTACATCAATACAACATAAGGATTAATCGATTTTTTGAACAACAAATTAATGTAGAACGATTTTGGAAAAAAATTGAAAATATTAGGCCAACAAACAGATACTGTAATAGTTTATACGATTAAATTAGCGTTAAACATTTCATGCTTACATTTTTGTTATCTAACTAATAACATAAATATTTTTTTTATAACTAAACTTTTAGCTTTTACACTCACAAATAATTCTCCAAAAATTTGATTTCCCTCTCCTGTCGCCCAAAATTTTAATTCATTCCCGCCTTTGTTTTTTCCCAATCCAAATTCCCTCCTTGTAAATCCCTCAAATCAAGGATCCACACACCCACTTGCCTATCATCATTCTTTTAATGGGTCTCTCAATCTCTCACACACTGTTACAAAAAACTTCCGCCGACCACCGCTACACCACCCTTCTTCCCTCTGTCACACCACCGCTGCTAACGGTGAGTCATACCCATCTTAATCATCTAGCTTTTTATTGAAATTTAAGGTTACCCAGTCTAAATGTTTGTGCGTGTTAATGTGTATGTATCTATTTTTTAACTAAAAAACTTGACGTATATCTTTGTTTAATTGTAGGCATAATGTTGTTATGTCATGTATAAAAGGGTTGATTTAACCGTCTAACCATAAATATCGGGTACCACTTAGTTTTGTTTTGTTATATAGAAATAGGAAAAGTGCATTAGAATGTGAAAGTTCATCTTTTGGTTCAAAAGGGTTGGAGGAGTTAAAAGCAGTGTTGCAATAATAACCCAACAAATAACTAGCAAATAGGGGTATATATTATGTTAATGTGCTTAAATTAGTATCATCAAGTTATTATGATCTTTGTACTCATTTGTTAATGAGGTGTTATCCGTAGTATAAGTGTGGTTCATTGTCCTCGGATTGAGTTCCGTGTATAAATCATCTAATAACTGGTTGTATTTTATTTTTCGAGTTTCATACTTTAAAGTTTAAACTATTGTATGCTACTCAACTGTTAGTTTGTGCTTATTACATTGGATGGTATATCTAATTGACTATTTTTTGCATCAATAACCCTTAATGTAGTTGGATTTTATCTCATTGTCCTTTCGCAACGGCCTTTTTTGTTTCAACTGCCAAAAAAACATTACATAATCTTCTTACGTATACATCTCCTTTGAATACCTGTTGTGTTAAATTTTGATTGATTTCGTAGATGCATTCTTTATTTACCTTTATTTTGGTTGTAGTAGCTTCGTTTTGTATAAACTAAACCAGATGCATATTTGGGTGATGGGGGACGTATAAAGTAGTTCAATACTTGGTCAGACTATAGTTGGGTGGCATCCTTGTGTATAATCTAAATAGATAGCTATTATGTTTTCGACTGACCACTGTCTAGTATTGATATTTGACTGGAACTTTACTGATCATTATATACGAAGTGTTCCCAAGTCCTTTTTGGGTAGTTTTTTAGAACGTGTTCGAACATATTTATAAATTGGTTGTGGGGGTTTATGGATGTGTGTTTTAGAATTTTTGATTAGATTAACGTGATTTGAAGGGACGAAATCAGTTTTTGCTTTCTAGTGGGTGACTAACTTAACTTCCGATTTCTGATTATTCAGAATGCACGTCGAAAGTCCATAGACCATGTCAGTTTTTAGTGTTATAAAAAAGTGATTATGACTATATTTTGCAATTATCTATGGTCAGCATCACAAGATTTGGAGAAACTTGTAAAAAGTTATGAGAATATATAACTTATGATATTTTTAGTTTTAATAAACTGGTCATCTGATTATGATTCTGCAAGCTGTAGTAGTAACTTTAAAAAGACATATGCTAACAACAATGGGATGCATAATTAACAATCTCGTGACCCATCTTTGAACAGGTACAGTTGCGGAAGGAAAGAAAATAAGAGATGAAGAAGTGTACACGTTGCTGACTTTTGTTGATCTTGATTCCTCGTTTTTTAACAAACCAGGCAGCGAACTATCGGTTGGTCAAGCTCAAAGCCTTGCACCTGCTAGAACATTAACCAATGAGCCAGAGGTGATTCACTTAATTTCACTTCAATTGCCAAGAAATACCCATTCGGTTCTATTAAAAACCTTATACCATATATGTATTTGCTTGTTACCAGCAATATTGTTTTAAGGATGAACTACAAGATGTACTGGTGCACCATCCTCAGGATCCAAAGATGTTCGGGTGTGTTTCTTTCTTTTATATCCAAAGAAGTATCACATATCTTTATTTTAGTACATATCTCAAAAAACTAATATTTGAATTTGTTGTGTTCAAGAACTATCTTGATAGCATTCGTGGAGAGTTGAAGGAAGAATTGAAGGAAAAGATGAAAGTCGAGCTCCAGGAAGAAATGAAGAATGAGCTCAAAGAAGAAATGGGCAAAGAACTAAAAGAAGAAATTCGTGAAGAGCTCAAGGAAGAAATGCATGCTGAAAATTCAAGATATGCTTGTTGAGTATGGTATCAAAAACCATGTTACCTGCCAACCAAAAACAAAACAAGGTAATGTAAGTGGCCATACATCTTGAACATCAACCATTACACTTTGAAGAACTTTAAATCTATTTAGGTCCTCTTAACTCTTATGTAAGAGAGAATCTTTGGTTTTGACTTCCTTTTATGTTGTTGAAGATCAGATGTTAGATTTCTTTCGAATATGTTTGTTATTTTATTTGGATATGTTTGTTATTTAATTCGGATATGGATTTTGTGACTATTATCACTGTGGTATTTGTTTGTGTGACATCTTGAACGAATGCCAAATAAATCGTTTATTGACTTAAACATGCGATGAAATGGTGTTGATTTAAGCAACAAATTGATAGTGATGGTTTTGAGACAATACTTTTAGTGGCAGATTAACGACAAATATTTCCAGTAGCATTGGAATAACAACAAAATGGCTGGTCGATTATTAGATATGGATTAGTGACTACTTTGTCGTTACTATTAGCGACAGAAAGTTTGTCGCTAAGCCATCACTTGATGGTAGAATCAAATTTAATATAGGTAACTTTAAAAAGGCTCTAGTCAGGGACCAGAGACCGACAATCCGTCGCCGAAACTCTAAGACTTTTGTCGCTAAACTTGTCACTAAAATTTTGCGAGGCCCTTTTTTGTGACGGAATATATCTGTCATAATTCCGTCGTGGAAGGGATTTAGTGACAGAATAGCAATGCAAACTGTAGAAAACTAGAAGGGGGGTTGAATAGTTTACCAATTAAAACTTTGTTTTGAAACTTATTGAAAAGATCAATTGATATTGATCTTTGATATGTTAATGAAATATGCAAGCAATATGTAAAGAGTAAATAAGGAAAGAAATGATCAAACCACAACAAGTTGTTTATAGTGGTTCGGTCTACAAGGACTCTTTTTCCTTGCCCTACTCCACTCCTCGAGTCTCACACTCGAGAGTTTAACTTCACTAGTCAACAAGCTCCTTTCACCGGTGGAGAAAACCTTTACACTTCGCTTACACTATTTCCGACACTAAGCTAGATGTCGAGTTCTTTCCAAGGGTACAACTACTCCCACACACAATGTATTTTGAGGACTAAAATACTAACCACTCACACTCACAAGATTATGATGGTTTAATACAACAATGAAGTATGAATCAACACTAGATCATACAACACTAAACAAACAAGACTTCCAACTTCTCGTTTGAAGCTTGAATGTGACTTGATCTTCTTTGCTACAAAAGAGATCACTAATATGATATGAAACTGAGTTAGAAAGGTTAGAGAGAAGATATGTAAGAGAGTATGATAGAAAGGGATGAAAAACTACTTGGCTTGGCATTGCTATTTATAGCCAAAATGGACAGGAGCGTCCACGGACCGCGAAACCCTTAAAAGGGTTTCGCCCGTGTACCAATTTGGTACCGCCAGGTCTGACAGCCAAGATATCAAATCTTGCTAAAGTCAACTCTATCTAAGTGAGATTGTGCAAGATATGAAGAGTACAAATTCACACAAAATATCTAATGAAATCTTCTAATGATTTTCATGATGCATCACATGATGTCATATGTTGTATTTCTATTTTTAGAAATATGCAAGTACTTAAGTAGTGTTTGGTTTTAAGAACCTAACACATTCTAAAAGCTACTATCATACATAATGATTAGATTCATATCAAGATGTTACTAATCATAAATGTAAATGCTTGAATGATGAATATATTGTTTGAAAAAGCTTGTTTTAATATCTATTAAACTTGACAAGCTTTAAGCTTTTATACAAATTAAATTTACTTTTGTCGTTAACAAAACTTAGGTAAAGATCAAAATATAAATAACGTTTAATGACGATATTTGTATTAACAATCTCCCCCTTTTTATTGAGGACAAAATATAAATTTTATTTTTATAAAAGATACAAAGTTTGTGCAAGAGTTATAAAAATATTTGTTTTAGAACTTGAAGAGAGAATGATAATGCAAGTGTATGATGTTTGACTTTTTATGAAAGTCAAAGTATTCACTAGTTGATGCATGATGTTTGACTTTTTCATAAAGTCAAAGTATGCAGTTGACTTTTTCAAAAAAGTCAAATGTAAACAAGTTCTATATTTTCTCCCCCTTTTTGTCTCAACAAAAAGTATAGGCGATGCGAATGTAATGAGCCGAGCCATTATCTCCCCCTTGATCAAAGCTCCCCTAAATTGGGTGCTTAATGGGAAGATACATGGATTGTGAAAATAAAAGCTACAAAAAAATGTTAGTAATAATGATCATTCACAAGCATTTCCAAACACTATGTAAAAGCACCAACACTATAATAAAAACACTATTCATTAGTTAAAATTTTCATGAATAAAGATCATGAAATGGGAACACGATGATGTGTTTTAGTACAAGAAAAAAAAATAATCCTAAGAAGAGAAAACTAGAAATGCTAAACTATGACCATCCTAATTTGATGGTGGATGAGAAAGAGCGTTGAGGCGCTCAAGGATATGATTGAGGATGAACCTCATTTCTTCTTGAAAGTCAAGGACCATAACCCGTGTCCTATCAACGGTTTGGGCCGTTTGCTCACAAGTTGAGCAACCATGCCTAGGGGGTAGTATGTTTGGGGAGGTTGTGGTGGTGGAATGGTAGATGTGTTGGTGTTGGTGGAAATGTTGGGGGTGGTCATGATGGAAGCAAGCAAAGCATTTTGCATTTGCATTGTCTCACTCAAGTGAGAGTCCACCATGCCTTTGAATTGGTGGAGGTTGTGGAGTTCCGCTTGAATCTCCTCTCTAGTGGGATTGGCATCCCACATGCACTCCTCAATGTCCTCAAGATGAGGGGACATTGATGTGGGGAGTGAATGATCCCCATACAAAGGACCATGAATGTCTTTGTGAATGGGGTGGAAGAGAAGAGGTTTAGGCCCTAATGGGGCGTTTGGGTCAAAGGATGACCGAGGTGACTCATGAGCCATCCGCTCAATTGTGCCAAATGATGGCAATGGTGGTGGATGATTTGGCCTAGGAGGCAAGTCATCCAAGTCCTCCAAGAAAGGATTTGGGGAAGTTGGTGGAGTGGAAAATAACTCCATAGGAATGAGAGTTGGAGACCTTGGTGAAGGTGGTGAGGGTGTTTTGGATGTTTGGATGGGTGCCGGTGGAGGTGAAGTTGGTGTTTTTGTTGGTGGTGGAGTGGTGATCACAATGTGTGATTGAGTAGGTGTGGCCAAGGTAAGGCTTGTATCATCTCGGATGGGAGATGAGATTGTGAGTGGAGAAGACTCGGATGAGGAGCTAAGGTTAACGAAGCAACAAGGCCTCACACTAATTCTAGCGGTTTTCTTGCAAGGTTTTGGAGATGATTTTGTCATTTTTGACTTGGGTTTTGCTTTGCTAGATAATAGTAAGAATGAAGAAGGTGTGAGGATGATCATGGTAAAACCTCTCAATTTATAGAAGTGAAAATTATGGAGAAATGTGTTTGATTTGATGTTAAACCATTGAAGAGATGAGGTTCCTAATGATTTGGAAGTGGGTTGAATGCTAGTCATATCACCCAAGTCAAGCCATTCAAGAGAGATGGAGTGAAGAAGAAAAGATTTGCAATAAATGTGTTCTAATGAGTGGAATTTCCTAATATTCAGATCACCCACGGATTTGAAGGTACCAAAAATTTGGTTCCTTCCTTTATGCAAAAGGGCTCCTTGGGTGGATTTTTCAAATTTTTGAATTTTGGTGGGAAATGGATTTCTTATATACCTAAGTGAATTATACTAGTTCTAATAAGAGTATAAGCAAGTTAGGATTGACTTATAAGCATTGGATGGTAATTTGGAATCACGAAATAGTCGAAATTCGAAAGTTACCGAAGGATCCACGACACCAAAATTTACACGGACGGAACCCTAAAAGGGTGCCGTCGGTCCTGCATGCACGGCGGTACCAATTTACATAACGGACGGTACCAAATTATGGTGCCGTCTGATCCATGTAGTGCAGAAAAGTAGACAGAGTTAGTTTTTAGGTGGCGGGGACTTTTCCGAAACCTGAAATTCTTCTCAAAACATGTGATACTAAACATTTGTAGTTAGGAAAAGCAAATAACACATATATAAACATATTGGAGCATGTATTTTGAGCAAGGCTTTTTGATTTTCACATTATAGTGAAAATGGGTAAAATTTGATAGCATACTTGCGCTATCCCCCTGCATAAGATTGTTAGCATTCACCATTGTTTCAGGTTATATTATCATCCTACATAATAAAAACAACGAAATTGTATCAAACATTAACGATAATGCATTGTTCCAAACACTCCTTAAAGTACCTTTATTTGTCCAACTTCTTGTAAATCTTGTTCATCATCCTACCAAGGCACTTGAACATTCCCTTAGTTTGCTTGAATTCCTCTGATTCATTCTCTATCTCGGGAAGAGACGCATAATACTCATGAGGCGGAAGACGAGAGCTTGGAAGACCATCCTCGAAGCTATTTGATGATGATGATGATGGAGTTGGAGGTTTTGCTCTCTTGCCTTTTGTCTTAGCAACTCGTGCATCACTCAAAGGTACAAAGATGTGAGGAATGAGCTCATAGTGAAGGTGCATCCCTTTTGGACTTGGTGGAATTGGTGCAAAGTTTCTATAGAGACGGGTGAGGAGCATCCCGTATGGAAGAGCAACCGATCCTTGAGTTGGAATATCAATCATTCTCCTAGCGATGTAGTAAGCTAAATTGAATGGTTGACGGGTGGACAAGTTGTAGAGCATATGACAAAGGCAAGCGTTAATGTGATCCCTATTTCCTATGGTGCTAATGACGTTGGCTCTAAGTAGCTCCTCCCATTTCTTAAATTCGGCTTAAGTTCATTTAGCTCCATTCCATATGGATCTCGGTTTACCTCCTTTCCCTTTCGGGTAACTCGGGTTGTATCACCCTTTGGGTTAAATAGGTGTTCACGGATGACATCCTTATCGGCCAAACGGGTTTGGTAGGGAAGAGTGCGGTCATTGATAGCATCAAGAGCGGTGAGTGACCACTTATCCGAGTAGAGACAAGTTCCTCGGTTGGGAATTCCTAGCACTTGAGCAAAGTTGGCTAAGGTGATGGTGTAGTCGTTTTGATTGATTCTAAACCTAAGACAAAATTCATCATCGTCTTCATCACTAAAGCCGGTCACACTAGCATAGAATTCTAACACAAACCTAGGACAAATTGGTTCATCGATGTCAAGAAGACAATCGAATTGAATGGCGGCTAGTTCTTCACTGAGATTTGTGTTTTCAAGGAAGGATGAGTGAATGGTTCTACCCTCATGGAAATACCTTGATTCTAGACCCCTAAATATTTCTACTTGTTCCTTGGTAAGTCCTTTGGTTTTGTGGTGTTTGGGAATGTAGTTAAGAGTGTCTTTGTGATCATAAAATCTTGCGGCTACCACGGTTATTCCTAAGGACAAGAATTAATATGTTAAAAATGAGAATAAGTTTTAACGTTTTTGGTTCTAGTGTGTGCCTATATGAAAAAAATTTGGAGTTGCGGTTATCTCGACTCATTTTATGCACAAAAAGGTTTTAGAGGGTGTTTGGCAAATACCATGAGATAACCCAAATGCTCCTAATTCAATGTGGCTTCATTTGAATATACCCGGAAATGCATATTAGTTATGCAATACCTTTAGTATTCAAAAGCATGCAAGTGATGAAAATTTAACGTTTCTATTTGTATTAGCAATGAAAAATTGTTTTCCTACAAGTGAGAAGCTTTTCAAAACTTTTGACATGGGGTGTTTGGTTGTTTGAATAAGGCCTTATATTCATTATCTATCAATTAGTGGGAAGCATGATTTGTTTATGCAATATGATAATGTAGTACCTAATTTCAATGACTAGTTATGCATTTTGCCAATTGAATTCATATTTGGTATAAAAGCATACATAAAACCCCATGTAATGATTTGTGATAGTTTTGTGCACAAATAAGAATCCTAGACTCAGAATTAAAAGATAAAATGTAGTTATATCTTCAATGATTAGTGAGTGGGAAGGTGACAATAATGAGCTTGGTTTAAGTTTTACACGTTTTGGTAAAGTGGGTTTTGAGGAAGAGGATGATTTGTAGGTAACTGTTTTGCTTCAGAGACACCACGGACCGACGGTACCAAATATTTGGTTCCGTCCTTTGTTGTCGTTTGGTGCGTGGCTACAGATGCAGATACAAGACAAAATTGGTTTGTTTTGACTATTCTAATGTTTTGGGCTATGTTTATCCTACATGTTTGGTTCCATTAACCCTAAACCAAGTCTAAGAAGATTAAAAGGTTCTCGTTTAAGAGGCTTAGTTAAGATGTCGGCAATGTTGTCTTCGGAGGATACTTTCGCGATTGAAATGTTTCCTTTTTGAACATTGTCGCGAAGAAAGTGATGACGGATTTCAATATGCTTTGTACGAGCATGTTGAACGGGATTCTTGCTGAGATCGATGGCTCCTTTGTTGTCGCAAAATATCACAATGTCGTTGAGATGAATTCCGTAATCTACGAGAGCTTGCTTCATCCAAAGAGCTTGTTGACATGCTTTTCCGGCTGAGACGCACTTCGGCTTCAGAGTTGAGATGGCCAATGCCGTTTGCTTCTTTGCAAACCATGAGGTGAGACAATGTCCAACAAAAGTGCAAATACCACTTGTACTTTTTCTATCGACATAGTCACCGGCATGATCCGAGTCGGCATACACTATGGTTTCTACACCCGTTCCTTTGGGATACCATAATCCTAAACACGTTGTTCCCTTAATGTATCTAAAAATCCTTTTTAAGGCTTCTAAGTGTGATGCCTTTGGGTTTTCTTGAAAGCGAGCACATAGACAAACACTAAACATAATGTCGGGTCTACTAGCATTCCTCTATATTTAATGTTATCTACGGATTCACCTTCCTCATCCTTGGTTAGTTTAGTGTCCGAGGACATGGGTGTCTTAGTTGGTTTGGAATCTTCAAGACCAAATTTCTTAAGCATGTCTTTTATATATTTAGATTGGTTAAAAAATATGCCATCTTCTAGTTGTTTAATTTGAAGTCCTAGAAAGAAATTTAACTCACCCATCATACTCATTTCAAACTCGTCGTGCATGATTTTAGAGAAATCATCACATAATTCTTGACAAGTTGATCCGAATATAATGTCATCAACGTATATTTGAACAATGATAATATGTGATTCCTTTTTCTTGGTAAAAAGAGTATTATCTACTAATCCCATAGTATATTTGTTATCAATAAGAAAAGTCTTAAGTCGGTCGTACCAAGCTTTTGGTGCTTGCTTAAGACCATACAATGCTTTCTTGAGTTTGAAGACATAATGTGGTTTCTCAAAGTCGGTGAAACCGGGAGGTTGAGCAACATACACTTCTTCGTTAATAAACCCATTAAGAAAAGCACTTTTAACATCCATTTGAAATAATTTAAAATCATAAGCACATGCATAAGCAAGCAATATTCTAATAGACTCAAGCCTAGCTACCGGTGCATAAGTTTCATCGTAATCAATCCCTTCTTGTTGATTATAACCTTGCGCTACAAGCCTAGCTTTGTTTCTAGATACTATCCCATTTTCATCCATTTTATTTCGAAAAACCCATTTTGTTCCAATTATAGTTTGATCTTTAGGTTTTGGAACTAATTTCCAAACATCATTTCTAACTAATTGGTTTAATTCTTCTTGCATGGCAATTACCCATGATTCATCTTTTATTGCTTCATTTATGGTTTTGGGTTCAATGGTGGATACAAAACAAAAATAATTACTTTGATTTTGGGCTTGTGACCTTAAGGTTCTTTGATTTAGTTGTCCTATGACCTTTTCTAAAGGATGACTTTTAGATTCTTTGATGTTTACAATTTCTTTATTTAATGGTTCATCTTCCTTGTTATTATTAATTATTTCTTGACCTTCTATCATTTGACTTTCAACTAAGTCATCATCTACCAAAGGTGATGTCTTAGAGGGAGGTGGACTTTCGTCGAATGTTATGTTCAACGATTCCTCGACTATCATTGTTTCTTTGTTTAGGACAATGTAAGCTTTACTAGTTTGAGAATAACCAAGAAATACACCTTCATAAGACTTTGGGTCAAACTTGGTGAGATAATCTTTAGTATTAAGAATAAAGCATTTACAACCAAAGACTCTAAAATATCCTAAGGCTTTTTACCTTTATAGAGTTCATATGGTGTTTTGTTTAAGAAAGGACGTATTAAGACTCTATTCAAAATATATGTAGAAGTGTCAACGGCGTTACACCAAAACTTTTGAGGAATGTTTTGTTCATTAAGCATTGTTCTACTCATTTCTTGAATTGTTCTATTTTTACGTTCTACTACTCCATTTGATTGAGGTGTTCGTGGAGCCGGAAAGTTATGTGTTATACCATTTGTATCACAAAAGTTTCCAAATTGAGTTTCGTTGTCAAATTCACGACCATGATCCGTTCGGATCGACACAATTTTGACACCTAGATGATTTTGAATTTTCTTGCTAAGTATTTCAAATTTATCAAAAGCTTCATTTTTGGTTTTCAAAAACAACGTCCAAGTAAACCTTGAGTAATCATCTACTATGACCAAAGTGTATAAGTTGCCTCCATAGCTTCTTATAGCGGATGGTCCAAACAAGTCCATATGCAATAATTCTAGACACTTAGATGTGGACACCATATTTTTAGATTTGTGACTACTATGGGTTTGTTTACCAATTTTGCAAGCGTCGCAAAAGTGTTGGTCATATTTTAGTTTTGGTAAATTCCTAACTAGCTCTTTTGAAGATAGGTTTTGTATAAGTCTCATATTAGCGTGACCTAAGCGTCTATGCCAAAGAGATGAGCTATCGTCTAATGTTGTTAGGCAAAGTTTTTCATTATATGTTTTATCTATTTTCATGACGTATATATTATTTTTCCTAACTCCTTTAGCTATGGTGATACCATCTTTTAGTATTTTACTACCATTTTCATCAAATAGTACTTTATACTTTTTATCACATAGTTGGCTAATACTAAGTAGATTAAATCCTAACCTATCCACATGAGCAACATTTTCAATAGTTAGGGAGTTATGAGCAATCGTACCTTTGCCAATGATTTTGCTTTTGAGATTGCTACCAAAGGTGACATTACCTCCGTCATACTCTTGGTATGATGAGAAGAGACTTTGTTGCCCGTCATGTGTCGTGAGCATCCACTATCTTTTATCCATTCATCGGGTTCCAATCCAACTTTCAAGCATACCTAAGAAGCAAATAACTCAAGCATTTGGTCCCCAATATCTCATGGGTCCGTTTGGGTTAAACATACCATTTATTTGATTCATGTATGGAAATGATGGGTAAGAGTTCCATGGCATGTAATCTGGAGTTTGATATGGTCTAGGAAGGTTTTGATTCCAACCATTGTGTTGGTAGTTGGGTTGTATGTTGTGGTTGCTCTTAGGAAAGGGCGTTTGGCAAAAGGTGTTTTATATCGTTGTTGAGTAGTTTTTGATCTAAATTCATTTTAGCAAGTCCTACTCCTGATGTAACAGATGGTTTTAGTTTAACATTATCCTTGGTTTTCTTTGTTACTTTTAACAAATTCAAGACGGTCCGTATTAAACATTCTATCCTGCTGAAGTACCCACGGCACCATATTGTTCAACGGACGGAACCCTTATTTTGGTTCCGTCTGGTCCGTGCATCTGCAGCAGATTTTGACAGATTGTTCGTCCTTTTCGGCCGGTTTGTTTTGACTCTTTGGAATTAATACTTCATTAAAACCTAGCCCATTCATGTCTCCCGGTGTTTTATGAATTTTAACTATTTCATCGGCAAGAGCGATGTTCTTGTTAAACCTTTTAAATTTAGAATTGTTTTCGATTAAAACATCTTGTGTGAGCTTTAGTTTTTCTATTTCAAGTTTAAGCTCTTGACATGATTTACAATCATCGTCATTTGCTTTTCCTTTTTCAAGTCGTTTTTCTTTTTCTTTTAACTCATAAACTTCATTTTCCAAAAATTCATTTTTGGTTTTTAAAAATTTATTTTTAGTTATGATTTTTAGACTTAGCTCACACAATTGATTATATTGTTTTTGCAAAGTGTCATCATCAATAGAAGAATAAGAAGAGTCGGAAAGTACCTCATTTGACTCATGTGCCATTAGAGCGATCTCTTCCTTGCTTGATTCTTCATCGCCTTCACTATCACTCCAAGCACCACTTACAAAAGCTCGTTGAGTTTTGCTTTTAGGTGGCTTGGGACATTCTCCTATGAGGTGACTTGCATCACCACATCTAAAACATTTTCTTTCACCTTTACCCTTCTTGTCATCCCGATCTTTCCGGAATGGCTTCTTTTCTTCTCGAGGTTGTCTTACGAACTTTCCTCTTCTTCTAAAGAACTTCTTAAAATCTCTAACGGCCATGGCATATTCCTCATCTTCACTACCGGAGCAAGATTCGTCATCATCACTTGATTCCGCTTTTGCTTTTAGAGCAACGGATTTGATCTTCTCCCTTTTTCCTTTGATGATCTCCAAACTTTCTCCATCACCATTTCGTGTACTTTGAGGTTACCGATCAACTCGTCTAGTGACATTATTGAGAGATCTTTTGATTCCTCAATGGCGGTCACTTTAGCTCTCCATTTGGGATGGAGTGCTCTAAGAAATTTCCTGACAAAGTTCTTACTACGAAAAGATTCATCAAGTGCTTTAAGTGATGTAATAATAGTATTAAAGCGAGCAAAGCCACAATCAATGGTTTCATCTTCAGGGATAACAAATTGTTCATATTGTTGAACAAGAAGATCAATTTTGTTATCCTTGACTTGTGAATTACCTTGATGTGTAACAATTAAAGATTCCCAAATATCTTTGGCGGTTTCACACATAAAAATTCTTTCATATTCTTTTCTAGGTAAAGCATTATAAAGCATCATTTTAGCTTCATTATTTTTAGCAACTAATTTCTTTTGTTCATCAACGAAAATATCCTTTGTTGTAGAACTAAAATCCCTTTAACAATAATAAACCAAAGATCTATATCTTTTGATTTTACATATGTTTCAAAACGGTTTTTCCAATAGATAAATCCATTGGTTTCAAAGAGTGGTGGTCTTTGCATAGATTGCCCTTCTTTAAAGTTTTCGAATCCATGGATCGTTTCAAGTTTATAAAATACAATATATTTTAGAAATTCTTGAGCAACGAGGCTCGGGTACCAATTGTAGAAAACTAGAAGGGGGGTTGAATAGTTTACCAATTAAAACTTTGTTTTGAAACTTATTGAAAAGATCAATTGATATTGATCTTAGATATGTTAATGAAATATGCAAGCAATATGTAAAGAGTAAATAAGGAAAGAAATGATCAAACCACAACAAGTTGTTTATAGTGGTTCGGTCTACAAGGACTCTTTTTCCTTGCCCTACTCCACTCCTCGAGTCTCACACTCGAGAGTTTAACTTCACTAGTCAACAAGCTCCTTTCACCGGCGGAGAAAACCTTTACACTTTGCTTACACTATTTCTGACACTAAGCTAGATGTCGAGTTCTTTCCAAGGGTACAACTACTCCCACACACAATGTATTTTGAGGACTAAAATACTAACCACTCACACTCACAAGATTATGATGGTTTAATACAACAATGAAGTATGAATCAACACTAGATCATACAACACTAAACAAACAAGACTTCCAACTTCTCGTTTGAAGCTTGAATGTGACTTGATCTTCTTTGCTACAAAAGAGATCACTAATATGATATGAAACTGAGTTAGAAAGGTTAGAGAGAAGATATGTAAGAGAGTATGATAGAAAGGGATGAAAAACTACTTGGCTTGGCATTGCTATTTATAGCCAAAATGGACAGAAGCGTCCACGGACCGCGGAACCCTTAAAAGGGTTCTGCCCGCGTACCAATTTGGTACCGCCGGGTCTGACAGCCAAGATATCAAATCTTGCTAAAGTCAACTCTATCTAAGTGAGATTATGCAAGATATGAAGAGTACAAATTCACACAAAATATCTAATGAAATCTTCCAATGATTTCCATGATGCATCACATGATGTCATATGTTGTATTTCTAAGTATGCTACTTAAGTAGTGTTTAGTTTTAAGAACCTAACACATTCTAAAAACTACTATCATACATAATGATTAGATTCATATCAAGATGTTACTAATCATAAATATAAATGCTTGAATGATGAATATATTGTTTGAAAAAACTTGTTTTAATATCTATTAAACTTGACAAGCTTTAAGCTTTTATACAAATTAAATTTACTTTTGTCGTTAACAAAACTTAGGTAAAGATCAAAAATATAAATAACGTTTAATGACGATATTTTTATTAACACAAACTTTCGTTGCTGATGCCGGATTTTCTAGTAGTGCTTGCATAAGTTGCTAAGTCGAGTCATATCCTTGGTACACAGTTTTGGGACGATTGGGACTCATGGGAAAAGTTAAATTTTATGAAATGACGGGAAGGAACGTTAAATTCAAATTCCCTTTATTTGCGTAATAATGTACTCCAAGTGTTTTGATCTTTTCAATTCGGGTCAAATTAGTGTTAGAGTAATAAAAACTCAAGTGTAGGGATGTGCCTATAAATCCCTATTATTTTGATGTTATCATAGAGGATGGTAGAGTTAAAGTGTATGTAAAAAAAAAAAAAAAAAAAAAAAATCTAAAAAAAAGAGAGTGTTGAAAAAAAAATAAAAACAAAATAAAAAAATAAGAAAAGGGCTACCATCCTACATCTATCTTTAAATTTATGTTTGTTTATTTCAGTTTATCTAGAGTTTATAGTGTCGAGTCTTGGCTTAGCAACGTCATTCTTCTCATGCTTGTAACATAAAGATTTTTGACTTGCCACCACTAAATCGCCTATCCCACCAAACCCTTTGTTTCCCTACCGTAAGCCTAACGTTACAAACCTTTAAAAGACCTCTTGGATAGTTTTTCCTAGGTGCTTACGCCAAAGCGATGGAGGTTTGATCTAGTCTCAAGCCTATGGTAATCTATGTATTAGGACCGGTTAATGAGTGTTTATCTTCCATTTTCAACTTGATATATTTCATATACACCCGAGAGATGAGAGTATCCAAACACCACTTGTGAGGTGCTAGTATGTAAATTCCGTGCTTGTTATGACTTTTGCGGGGCTTATACGTGTTGTGAATTGTTCTTAACTAATGCTTCATGACCCCTAACTTATAAATTAATTGGCTAAAAGCACATTTGCTTGAGGACAAGCAAATACTAAGTGTAGGGATAATTGATGAGGATTTAAAAGGTACACTTTTGAGGGGTCATTTAAGCCATTAATTAATCAATTTTGTATCCGTTACTACTTAATTTCGTTCCTTTTCACTTTTTAGGTCTCTTGAAGGCAAATTGCTGGAATGACACTTATTCGGACGAAAAGGCGCGAATATACAATGAAAATGGCCAAAGGAACTGAAGGGGACGGCGTCACAGCTTAATAGCGACACCGTCGCGACACAAATTGAGACGACTCAGAGAGCAAATTGCTATTTTACAAGTGACGGCATCAGGTTTGAAAGAGTAGGGCGTCACAACTCAGACGACCTAGATTTGGATCCCGACGGCGTCAGAGGATGAAGCCGACCGCGTCACAAGCATAAGGTGACGCCGTCACAGATTTGACGTGGCCAAGACGAAAACCTAATGGTGGCGACCCGACGGCGTCACAATTAAAGAGTGACGCCGTCGCATATTGTAACTCTATATATAGAATTCGAATTTTCAGTATTTTAGAGAGGTAGTTTTGTGGAGTAAAACCTAAACCGAACCTAGGTTGTCTTGGGCAGTATATTAGGGTTCCATACCCTATTTTACAAAAAGATAAGTGATTTACTTCATTAATTCAATTATGTATTCAATTATTTGTGTGTATGCTTGCATGTTTTCCATGTCCGGCTAATTTACTTGTGTGTTTGCTTAGATCTATGAAACCTAGGTATTGAATATTGATTGGTTGTCTCTTATCTTAATTATGATTGACCTAGTATTACGATAGGTCATTCGTTGTATTTTTAATGCTTGAGTAATCTTTGTGAACATTAGTTTAAAATCACCTAGAGTTATTGTAGTCTAAACATCCAAAGATAACCTTAGAGTTAGTTTATGAATCCTAGAGATTTCGTAGGCAATAACCTTAAGGTAGTCTCAAAGAGTTAGGGAAAAACGCATACCCTACGACCTTAGAAGACACAACGCGTTAAGAATAAGGAGGTGACAATTCAACCATCAATAGGAGATAACTAGGGAGTAATAGCATCTAAGTAAACACATCTTTAAATCATCATAAGAGCACACAACAATAGACATAGACTACACTCACCTTAGTTTAGATAATTAGATAATTAGAATAGTAGAGTAATCGGTAGAAATACCAACCCCCCAAATCCAATAACCCGAGATTCGTACCTTTCCATTTTCTAAAAAAATATAAAAAAGATAAAAAATAATCTTCCTCAACCCCAACCTTAGCGTAGTAATTTCTCACTAGCATTCCTATTCCCCTAGAGAACGATATCAATTCTTGAGGCTTACCCTAATACTACACTATAACGATTAGGTTCACTGACTAGGGTGTTGAAAAACTTGCTCGACGAAAAGGAAGTTCCTTTAACCCTGAATGCGCGTTGTACGCGTATCATATTATAAAAGGGAAATTTGGTAATTTTTTCATTTTAACTCTCGTTAGCCCTTTCGTTAAATCCTTTGGATCGTTAGTCCTTTTTTGTTAACTATTTGCATTTTAAGTCCTTATTTCTATTAAATACTAATGGAAAGACTTCTATAATATACTAAGAGCATTATAATATGTTTATGACTAAAATCATAAAAATTGGGGTGTTACAACTTTCCTCCACTTAAAACCTTTATGTTCTCACGAACTTACCTAGGGATATTTTGACTAAGGTTCTGTCTGTCTGACTAAGTCTCCCTCACTTAAGTTGTATTCTTGTTCATGAAAGTATTAACTCATTGATACGCTTACACAGCGCGTTGTCGAGCACGTTTTTCAACACCCTAGGCAGTGAACCTAATCGTTGTAGTGTAGTATTAGGGTAAGCCACGGGAATTGATATCGTTCTCTAGGAGAATAGGAATGCTAGTGAGAAGTTACTACGCTAAGGTTGGGGTTGAGGAAGATTATTTTTTATATCTTTTTATGTTTTTTAGGAAATGGAAAGGTACAAATCTCGGGGTTTGGATTTGGGGGGTTGGTATTTCTACCGATTACTTCTACTTATCTAATTATCTAATCCTAAGGTGAATGTAGTCTATGTCTATTGTTGTGTGCTCGTATGATGATTAAAAATGTATTTTCTTAGGCTTTATTACTTCCTAGTTATCTCCTATTGATGGTTGAATTGTCACGTCCTCATTATTAATCGTGTTGTGTCTCTAAGGTCGTAGGGTATGCATTTATCCCTAACTCTTTGAAGCTACCAAAGGTTAATGACTACAAAATCTCTAGGATTTATAAACTTTAACTCTTAGGTATTGTTTGGATGTATAGCCTACAATTACTCTAGGTGATTATAAACTAAGGTTCAACAAAGATTAATCAAGCATTAACAACACAACGAATGACCTATCGCAATACTAGGTCAATCACAATTAAGATAAGAGACAACCAATCAATATTCAATAACTAAGTTTCATATTACCTAAGCAAACACACAAGTAAATTAGCCGGACATGGGGAACATGCAAGCATACACACAATCAATTGAAGACATAATTAAATTAATGAAGTAAAACACTTATCTTGACGTAAGAAAGGGTATGGAACCCTAAAATACTGTACAAGACAGCCTTGGTTCGGTTTAGGTTTTTACTCCAAAAAACTACACTCTGAAAACTAAAAAATTCGGATTCTATATATAAGGTTACAACTGCGACGGCGTCACCCTTTAATTTGTGACGCCGTCGGGTCACCGTCATTAGGGTTTCGTCTTGGCCACGTTATCATTGTGACGGCGTCACCTTATGTCCATGACGCCGTCGCCTTGAGTCTCTGACACCGTCTGGATCAAATCTAGGCCGTCTGAGCTGCGACGCCCTACTCTTTTAAAACCTGATGCCGTCACTTGAAAATAAGCAATTTGGCTACTGTATCGTCACAAGACTTGTTCCGACGGCGTCACAAGTATAACCTGACGCCGTCCCCTTCAGTTTCAGCAGCTTGAGTGTCTCTATTCTTTACTTTGGCCATTTTCTTCGTAAATTCGCGCCTTTTCGTCCGAATAAGTGTCATTCTAGCAATTTGCCTTCAAGAGACCTAAAAAGTGAAAAGGAATGATATTAAGTAATAACGGATACAAAAGTGATCAAATAAGGGCTTAAACGACCCCTAAAAAAGGTACATTTTAAAACCTTATCAAATATCCCTACACTTGGTATTTGCTTGTCCTCAAGCAAATGTGCTTTTAGCCAATTAATTTATAAGTTAGGGGTCATGAAGTATTAGTTTAGGAAAATTCACAACACGTATAAGCCCCGAAAAAGTCATAACAAGCACGGAAATTACATACTAGCACCTCACATGGGGTGTTTGGATACTCACATCTCTCGGGTGTATATGAAATATAACAAGTTGGAAATGGAAGATAAACACTCATTAAGCGGTCCTAGTACATAGATTACCATAGGCTTGAGACTAGATCAAACCTCCATTGCTTTGGCGTAAGCACCTAGGAAAGACTATCCAAGAGGTTTTTTAAAGGGTTGTAATGATAGGCTTACGGTAGGGAAACAAAGGGTTTGGTGGGATAGGCTATTTAGTGGTGGCAAGTCAAAATTTTTTATGTTACAAGCATGCGAAGAATGGCGTTGCTAAGCCAAGACTCGACACTCTAAACTCTAGATAACTGAAATAAACAAACATAAATTTAAAGATAGATGTGGGATGGTAGCCCGTATATATATATATTTTTTTTTTCACACTCTATTTTTTTTTTCTCTTTTTTCTATTTTTTCGATTATTTTTTTCATACACTTTTACTCTACCATCCTCTACGATAACATAAAAATGATAGGGATTTATAGGCACATCCCTACACTTGAGATTTTATTACTCTAACACTAATTTGACCCGAATTGAAAAGATCAAAACACTTGGAGTACATTATTACGCAAATAAAGGGAATTTGAATTTAACGTTCCCTTCCCGTTATTTCATAAAATTTAACTTTTCCCATGAGTCCCCATCGTCCCAAAACTGTGTACAAAAGATATGACTCGACTTAGCAACTTATGCAAGCAACAAGATAATTGAACTAAGGGTTTAGTGTGATAACAATAATGCACTAAAAGTGAGTGCATACAAGGTAGGCTAAGGCGATTTGGGTGTACATTTGGGGGTGGATTGTGAACAATGCTTTTCATTGACATTTCGGAAAACCGAAATATCACGAGAACCGCGAAAAGGATAGGCTCTGAAGGGTTAACTAGGGGTATCGTGTACTAAAGATGAGTACAACGCAAGGGTGTGGGGGAATTACTCAACCGATGTGGAAGAAGTAATTATATTACGGGTATCAAACAAGGGTTATCCTAATGCCTCTTATCATTTAGTTATTCCTAACTACACAAGTCTAGTCTTACTAGCGATCTCGGGATGCATCACAAAACAAGTTCTAGAATCTATTATACTACCGGTTCACACTCTAAGCATTAAAGATGAATGCTTTAATTTCTACAAATCTAAGGGTGATCCTCACATTTTGGGTGGAATTTAAGTGGTAAAGAGTTTTTGTGCTAGTCATATAATTTCATATCCATGAGACGCTTTATTAAGACTAATGACCCACTCCTATATGTCATGAAAAATTTTAAATTTGGTGCCAAAGTTACCCTAACCGACATTTTCTCATGGTTTATTACACAAATGAAATTGGACAAAGCAAATAGTCAAGGATAAGCATAGTTTCAAAGTTCCCGTTTTATTTTCCCTCCCTACACTTAAACTAAACATTGTCCCCAATGTTCCCCGAAAGTATCAAAGTTATGATAATGGAAGGTAATTAAAGACGAAAGAAACTAATACTCCCTTGATTAGCTCGGTAGGATCCGTATAAAGTGGTGGTTACATCTTTCTTCAAGAAGAACATTTGCGTTACAAGCTCCTACTCATCTTATGTATCTTCTTCTTGGTAAATTAAACCTGCACACTTGAAGAAAACAAACGAAATCTTCGCATAAAATCGGCGGTAACAATATATATAAGATTCTACTAAACTAGGATATAATGCTTGTGGAATGGATGTTTACGGATTTTCTGGAAAATTAAGACCTGAAAAATTCCAAAAATTTATAAGTAGGTCAGAAAATGAGAAAAAGTGTAAGCTGTTTCTGCTCCTCCTGACGCCGTCAGGTTATCCTGACAGAAACTGGTCTGCGATTTTCTGGAAATATTCTGGAAAATTTACATCTTTAGAATCTGGAAAAAAAAATTTTGCAAAACATCCATTATGACTCGATACAAGCATTTGACTCGAACAAACACACATGTATATCTTTTAATTAATTATAATTCTCATGTTCACGTTTCTTTTGAAAACGTGTGTAATCCTCTCTACACTTATCCCTTATGTAAAATACCTTTATATGTAATTAAGACTAGGTTAAAGACAAAATAAAGCATTTTTACAAATTTAAACATGAGAATAAACAATAAATAAAAGATACACGACACACAAACAAGTAAACAATTAAGCATGGGTTGCCTCCCACGAAGCGCTTTTCTTTATTTATAAGTCTTGTAGCTAGACTCGAAGTCGTGCTCCTACGTGACTTCATTACCGTCACCTTCTACTGCTAGTCCTTCATCAAAAGGGCGTAGACGTTGTATGCTTACCGTGGATTCCTTCCCAACATCGTCTATTATGGTAACGGTTTTATCCTTTAGATTAGTTTCCTTCACCGTATAAGGCTCAAACCATCTTGGTTTGTTTCTACCTCGTAATGCTCTTATTTGTGATTTGTATAAAAGTACTTTCTCTCCCTTTAAAAATTCCTTAGGGTTCTTTTGTGTTTGTGGTATTGAAGTGGGATTATTTCCTAACTTTTTATCGCGCTTCCACAATGTTGCATGTAGTCCTTGAACCATGAAATCTCTAAGCCCTTTCTCCCAATCGTTCATTTTCTTCCTAACCACATTGTTGGGGACTTGTGGATTCTCATCCGTAATCTTCTCCATGATCTTAAGAGGATACCTTGGAACAATAGGTATCCTAGTGTACCCTTTGCCGCTTTTAAGTATCATGATGCCCTCCCCACATTTGATGGTTGCTTTGGCAGTGGCCAGAAAAGGTGTCCCAAGAATGAGTGGCATGTTTCTATCTTCCTCAATGTCTATGATCACGAAGTCCACCAGATATACAATATTAGCCACCTCTATTAAAACATTCACTGCAATTCCTATCGGGTAGACATACGTGTGATTTGCTAAGGAAAGTCTAAGATTGGTCTTGGCTGGCTCCTCCCTAGTCAACTTATTATAGATTGATAATGGCATTATGTTTACATCAGACCCTTGATCAGCTAAGGCATTTATATTATCAATGTCACCAATGCTACATGGTATCACGAAGTTCCCCGTGGTTTCTTGCTTTTTAGTTACTGATTTTTTTAGAACCAGCTCATATAGAGGTCCCATAGGCATGGTGTCATACTCTTTTTCTGTTATTTTTCCTTCAAGGGCTTTCCTAAGAACCTCATTGTACCTAAAGTTGTTCACTTGGTTGATAATGGTTTTTTTTATTAATTTCGTGCTTAAGGTAGTACTCAATGGTCTCGGGCTCATCATTAGTTTCAGCATCCTCCCTCTTACTTTTCTCAGTTTCCTTCTTCTTAACCTTTCCATCTTTATCGGGCATAATGGAAATGGCGTTAACAAACGAAGTGGGAGGGTAATCATTGCCTCTTACTAGTACCTTTTCGGGAGTTTTTGTCTTGGTATACTCTTTTACCAAATTCAACATCTCCGTCATTTTTGCCTGCATCTCCTCCCTTTGCCTATAAACCTCTTCTTCAAATTTTGCTAATCTCTCCGTATGAGCTGCCATGTACTCCCTCATTTGTTCCTTAAAGCTTGGTGAGAGCGGTATTGGGGAAGTAGAACGGAAGCGCCGTTCGGAATTAAGATTATGCTCACAACTCGGGGATTCGGAGAAAGGTTTTGAGTGGTCGGCGGAATTAACCATTTCCCGAGGGATTCGTTCGGGGCTCTCTTATGCCTTTCAATCAGATAATCGATCCAACGCTCAAGAGCACTCATTTGCTCTTCAGTGACGTTGGAAGACTCAAGAGGAATTGATATGGCATTAACTACCTTAGCGGGGGTTTCAGGGGATTCATTCCAGTTTTTGTAGCTTTGATCAGCAAGCTTTTCTATAATATCCCAGGATTCCTCTGCGTTGAAGTCGCTAAGCCTTCCACCGGCAGCTTGATCAATGGATCGCTTTGTGATGAAATCGGTATGGTCATAGAAGATTTGGATTTGAAGCCAAAGATCAATGCCGTGATGAGGGACCCTATGGAGTAAGTTCTTGAATCGAGTCCATTCTATGTAGAGAGATTCGCCTTGAAGTTGTTGAAACGTCAAGATGTCTCGTCTAAGTTTAGTAGTTCTTCCCGGTGGGAAAAATTGGGCAAGGAAACGAGAGGTGAGATCATCCCAACTTGAGATGGAGCCGGCGGGAAGTCGCTCAAGCCAATTACTAGCTTGGTCCCGTAGAGAGAATTGGAAGAGACGCAGATGCGTGGTCTCCCGAGTAGTAGCATCGAGGTCGATGGAATCGACAATTTTAAGGAAATCCTTAAGATGCTGATTAGGATCTTCGGAACGATGTCCATGGAATGCACATCCGTTTTGCACCAACCGGATGGTGTCGGATCGCAGGGCTGTAGTTTGGGCTTGGTCGGGAAGCTCAATGGTGTTTCTATAGCCTAGGTGGCTTGGTCTCGAGTATTCACCAAGAGTACGGGCTCTTGGCGGGTCATTTGGTGGTAGGTTGATGAATGGTGGTGGGTTATCACCTTCCATGATGAAAAGTGATGGGAGTACTAACAAAGGTCACGAAGAAAGGGGATAGACTACGAGGAAGCTAAAAATGAAAAAAAAAAAGCTTACTTGATAGGAATCAAGCAAGGAAACCTAAACGAGGTGGAAATCTAACGAGCTATTCTATTCCCCGGCAGCGGCGCCAAAAACTTGATAGGCTTACACAGCGCGTTCGGGGTCAAAGGAACTTCCTTTTCGTCGAGTAAGTTTTTCAACACCCTAGGCAGTGAACCTAATCGTTGTAGTGTAGTATTAGGGTAAGCCACGAGAATTGATATCATTCTCTAGGGGAATAGGAATGCTAGTGAGAAGTTACTACGCTAAGGTTGGGGTTGAGGAAGATTATTTTTTTTTATCTTTTTATGTTTTTTAGGAAATGGAAAGGTACGAATCTCGGGGTTTGGATTTTGGGGGTTGGTATTTCTACCGATTACTTCTACATATCTAATTATCTAATCCTAAGGTGAATGTAGTCTATGTCTATGGTTGTGTGCTCGTATGATGATTAAAAATGTATTTGCTTAGGCTTTATTACTCCCTAGTTATCTCCTATTGATGGTTGAATTGTCACGTCCTCATTCTTAATCGCGTTGTGTCTCTAAGGTCGTAGGGTATGCGTTTATCCCTAACTCTTTGAAGCTACCAAAGGTTAATGACTACAAAATCTCTAGGATTTATAAACTTTAACTTTAAGGTATTCTTTGGATGTATAGCCTACAATTACTCTAGGTGATTATAAGCTAAGGTTCAACAAAGATTAATCAAGTATTAACAACACAACGAGACTTATCGCAATACTAGGTCAATCACAATTAAGATAAGAGACAACCAATCAATATTCAATAACTAAGTTTCATATTACCTAAGCAAACACACAAGTAAATTAGCCGGACATGGGGAACATGCAAGCATACACACAATCAATTGAAGACATAATTAAATTAATGAAGTAAAACACTTATCTTGATGTAAGATAGGGTATGGAACCCTAAAACACTGTACAAGACAGCCTTGGTTCGGTTTAGGTTTTTACTCCAAAAAACTACACTCTGAAAACTAAAAAATTCGGATTCTATATATAAGGTTACAACTGCGACGGCGTCACCCTTTAATTTGTGACGTCGTCGGGTCGCCGTTATTAGGGTTTCGTCTTGGCCACGTTATCATTGTGACGGCGTCACCTTATGTCCGTGACGCCGTCGCCTTGAGTCTCTGACGCCGTCTGGATCAAATCTAGGCCGTCTGAGCTGCGACGCTCTACTCTTTTAAAACCTGATGCCGTCACTTGAAAATAAGCAATTTGGCTACTGTATCGTCACAAGACTTGTTCCGAAGGCGTCACAAGTATAACCTGACGCCGTCCCCTTCAGTTTCATCAATTTTAGTGTCTCGATTCTTGACTTTGGCCATTTTCTTCGTAAATTCACGCCTTTTCGTCCGAATAAGTGTCATTCCAGCAATTTGCCTTCAAGAGACCTAAAAAGTGAAAAGGAACGATATTAAGTAATAACGGATACAAAAGTGATCAAATAAAGGCTTAAACGACCCCTCAAAAAGGTACATTTTAAAACCTTATCACTCATTTATGATATTTCTAAATTCCGTCTGATCATAAGACTTGTCAATATGCTTTCTAAGCTTACATAGCTTTGCTCATTTTGAGCCTTAAATATGAAATTCTAGAAAATCTGTACATGTCATCCACCTGTTATTATTCTTTTAATCATAAGGCATTCTAAATTATTTTCCGTTTTGGTAGGTTCATTAACCTTTGTATCCTTGCAGTAGATTCTAAGTCTATCTATTCGTTTATATATCGTCCATTTCTTAAGGACCAGTTCTGTATTTCTTACTGATATTGTTATACTATTGTGTTGCTATTTTACTGAACTCCTAATCTGAGCTATTTTACTAATCTATATTACTGTTCATATACTAGACTTTACTAAAATATATTTTGTTCTAGTTATTCTAGTCTGCTGACATTTGAATACTGTAATCGATGAGACTTATCAGTTTTCTATCCGTCTCTAATGTTTATGTCTATATGATTTCTGATTCTAAATCTGACTATAACATCTTTATATTCTGCTAAGATTGAGTCTCATATGCCCTTTCTATTCTACAAAC
Source organism: Chrysanthemum makinoi (assembly GCA_910596185.1). Classification (NCBI taxonomy): domain Eukaryota; kingdom Viridiplantae; phylum Streptophyta; class Magnoliopsida; order Asterales; family Asteraceae; genus Chrysanthemum; species Chrysanthemum makinoi. Next base: position 193,583,011 of record OU343220.1, on the reverse strand, counting down.
TCCTCAAGACATCCTATGATCCCAATAAGTTCATGTTAAATGATGTAACCATTATCACGTTGGTCAGGCGTGATAATATTTGCAGCACATAAACATACCTTGATTGCTATCATATTCTACCTTGAGTCATGACTAAAACAATCTATCTAACATCTTATATTGCTATCATGCTAATCTGTTGTTATTACTGGATTTCTATTCATGCATTCTACAACTGGTCGCATATTGGTGCGATATTATGATTGCTAATAATGATACTCTATACATGATATGTCTAATTCTGGCATCTAATTCTATTAATGTGGTGTTATGTATATATGAAATTCTGACACTAATAAGCACCATGCTGCTCTGTTTCCATCATTTAACTGTCTGTACATATTCTACTCATGATTTTTTATCCTTATTTTATACGAAGATACTAAACATGGTCTAAATATGCACTTAACTTCGTGCATTCTAACTCTATTTCACTTGATGAGTGACTATATTACTACTGGTCATGACATAAATGCATACACTATAATTGTTTCTAATTTCTGATCTACAATGGCTACATATATCATCCTACTACTAAGGCATATCTAATCATGCATTTCTACTTTTAAGGCATTCTAACATGCTAGACATGATCATAATTCATTTTTGCATATAACGCATTAAACTCTAAGGTCAATATAAAGTTGTGGTTCAAGTCACCCCTACTAACGGTAGATACTTAAATCCCTCATCTCAATGCTCTGATACCAACTTGAAACGCCCATAATTTTTTTAAACACTGCATATATGTATAACTGCGCAACTTAAAATATGTAACACCCCAACCCGACAAGGGTAGAGGTATTATAAAATGGTGTCATATCAAAGCATACATAATGAACATAACAAAGCAGCGGAAGTCTTAAATAAAATAACCAAAGGAAATCCAGCCAACACGGCTTAAACGTTACATAAGTTCATCAAAAGGAGAAGGAATAAAACCAAGACATAAATAAGCATAATCCGAGTCTAAAGTAATGTCAACATAATCAAGCAGAACTAAGATGACTAGAGCCATAAGTCCGTATAACCGCTCATCACTCAAACCCATAGCTACGATCCCAGCTTCTAGCTTAATTACCTGCCGCATGGAAAGAAAACGCGGCTGAGCTTTAAAAGCCCAGTGAACAGATATATATAACAAAACGAATAATCGAAAGGTAAGTAATAAGGATATCATAATCATAAGGTGCAATGGGAAATATCATAAGGCATATCAAAGGATAATAAGAGAAAGGAAAATGGAAGGTCAGTCATATACCACGAGCCCATATCATATCAAACACATATCATATCATATCATATCATATCAGTGTATTCGGAGGGGTGACCTCGGAATACCAAATATAATGGAGGGGAGACCTCAAGTAACAATGGAGTGATCAACTCCCAGAAATGTGAAGACGCGGATTGCACCCGACATCATTCACCATATAAAGCTCCAATCAGATCAAATCCCTCGAAACATATCATATCTAGAATGCATCCATACGCCCCCCAGTGGCCAAATCATATACAAAGCATATCATATCATAACATATCATAATAGGGACGGTGTGGAACATCACTCAACCACACTAAAGTCATGCCATTGGTGCATCAATGACACGGTCAGGTTACCTTCCTGACTAGGAAACATATTTAGCTCGGGTATCAGACTGAAGGGTCAAAGCATATTCATATCATAAGGGTTCATATCAAAGTTCATATCAAAGTTTCATATCATAGTTTCATATCAAAGGTTCATATAAGTTTCATATCAAAGTGAGCATAGCAGAGTCATAGGGAAGCCCTAATAAGGAGGCTTAGAGTAAAGCATAACAGTTCAAGCTAATATCGAAATATGTATAAGAATCACGAGAAACCTTAAGAGGTAAGGTCAGAATATCTGTACCTTATTCTGAGCAAATCACAACGAAAGTAAAATCAAGAAAGCAGATCAAACTCGTCGCCCGGAACCTATATGAATTAGATAACGTTCTATAAGAATCAGATCACTAGTTTAAGACGGCTTTCTATTTTTAGCAGGTTTCCACTTTTAGTAATCTTTCCATTTTAAGTACTTTATATTTTAGGTAACTTTCCATATTTAGTAACTTTCCATATTTAGCAAGTGTCCATAATTAGCAGGTCTCCATAATTAGCAGGTTTCCATAATTAGCAGGTTTCCATAATTAGCAGGTTTCCATAATTAGCAGGTTTCCATAATTAGCAGGTTTAGTTACTTATCTTAAGTTAAATAGTGAAAATAAGTGTTATTATGATTTAAGGATCATTTATGACAAGTTATAAAAGTTTAGGGTTTAAAATGTCAATATTGCAAAGTTTAGGGTTAAAAGTGTAAATATAGCAAGTTTACTCATTTTACTCATTTAATCCATTTAGTTAACATATTAACAAGTTAATCCATCAAGTTTCATAATTTACAAATTAATCCCTTATCTTTATTAAATCCTTAATACAAAACCCTAGTTTTTAGGTTATAGTTAACGTATAGGTTTTAACACATGTAGACTCGATTATCATAGATTACACAACATATTAACCACTATCCATATTGGTACGTGACACCCTTCACCAACACATATATGTACGCCCCACATAATAATCAAAACAACCTCGTAAATCATTCGTTATCGATTCCATTTTATCACATACGTATACGCATAGTTTCACAAGCTCATTTAACCCTTTAACATAATACATATATGTCGACTTATAGAGGAACCCAAATTCAGTTTCGTATTCATATTTACATGCCACATATCATTCGATTCATACATGTTTAGAGTCATGATTTTATGTATTCCATTTCATCATTTTATGTAATATATTTTTCGTATAACAAGCCCTAGAAAAGATATCCATGGCCACGAATTGAATAAGAAAAACACAAAGAAAGAGACGTGATATGATGATACGTTACCCTAGTAGCGTGTATGTGACAAAGAAACAAGAATAAAACCACCACGATCAAAACCAAGCCTTCCTTGGCTATACCAAACCCACGACCTAGAAATCAAACCCACGTCCAAGCTTCCAAACATGATCACAAGCCCACCAATCGATCACACACGATCACAAGCCTCCTAGGATCACTTTGCTTCTTTGATTTTCGGATGGAATGGAGAGAAATAAAGGGTTGCCGCCACTATGGAGAAGGAAAATAGATCTAGGGTTTACTTGGTGTTTTTGAAATGAAAAGGAAATGTGTAAATGTGATAATTGAAAATTGATATGGATAAATATGAGGAGTCAAAGGTGGCCGGCCATAGAGGAGGGGGGGGAGACCAAATCTTAACTTTCCAACTTATCTCTTCATTATGTATGTAGTCTCTTTTGTAGTCCAAGTTAATTGTGTACATTTTGATATGTTTATTTGTTACTTAGAGTTTAATCATTTGTGTTCTTTTAATTCTTAACATAAGTTAATTATTTTCATAATGTGTGTATATTATTAATGATATAACTTGTTAAACGATGTTGACGTGTTTTCCGAGTTTACATAATTATTAAGTTGAAGGGTAAAATTGTCATTTCACGCGCTTGAGATTTTAGGGTTTTACAAAATATGTACAAGACTATTTTAGGAAAACATGAAATCTGGAAATACATTTCATAACTATAATGCATAAATGATGTACATGAGTTTTTTAAGCTGGTGAGTAAAAAACTATGAGTGCGGGTGTTAACCCAACCACTCCCGTTTTGACCCATATTCAAATATATACACTGGAATACTAAAACTTGACATGCAATCTCAACTTGAAAAGTCATATTACTAAAATATTTTGGGGCATTAACAAGCTGAATAACAAAGAAGTGTTTGAGACGCTCGTCACCTAAAGTTTCACGAGCATTACCGTCCCCTCGATTACCTATTTAATCTACGAGCCCCAACCTCCGTATAACCTAACCTATAAAATGGTAACTGAGAACGGAAGTCCTGATGACTTAATGAGTAAATGTGTCCGAGTCTAAATCTAAAACGTGGGCTATAGTAAATCTGAAATTGTAACTAAGTTACGCTTACACTGGCTGGTGATTGGGCTATCCTGAATCAAAACTAGTAACTGAGTCTGAGTTTGTAGCTAAATCTAAATCTATATCTAAAACTGAATCTCAAGTTAAGATATTACCCCCTTGCACGGATGCAATCCGGGTTCTAATCTAATTCTAAACTGAAGTGCATAAAGCACAAACATGCTCCTAGGGGAATCATTACCCCTAAGGCTATCATTGCTAGTAAGACCTATAAATGCTATTAAGGCTATCATTGCCACTAAGGCATATAAATGCTATTCGAGTATGAATACGCCACTTATGCTATCATTGCCACTAAGGTATATAAGTGCTTAACTCAAGCACAAAAATTCACAAAGGCTATAATTGCCACTGAGGCCTACTTTTCTATTTTCAAAGCTACATAACATAACATTCGACTATTTCTGAATTTGCATAACATGATTAGTTGTCGGCTATATCCGAACCTTAACATAATAAGTAATACTCGACTATCTCCGAGTCTATATATAACATGTCATTCAGCTATCTCCGAAATCTATTTATAACTTGGCATTCACATCTATCTTCGAATGTGTATAGCATAACTAGTTTTCGGCTATATCTGATTCATGATATAAACTTGCAAATATTCGGCTATGTTCGATTCATGATCTAAAGTTGCAAATATTCGGCTATGTCCGATTCGTGATCTAAACTTGAAAATAGTCAGCTATGTTCGATTCATGATCTAAAGTTGCGAATATTCGGCTATGTCCGATTCATGATCTAATCTTGTAAATATTTGGCTATGCCCGATTCATGAACTAAACTTTCAAATATTCATGGCAACATGACATGATATACACATAAACATGACCAATAACATGTCTAATCTACTAAATATGTTAATCTAAATTCGTTACTCACCTCGGTTGGCATATGCACTCCTCGGGCATTCCTGAACTCTCGACACCACCTAAACATGTAAATAACACTATAAATCTCTAATAACATTAAAACTCGATGCAACATTTTAACACATGAGCTATATCAATTTTGCTAACTTTTGTACAAGTGCAAAAATTGAGAAATATGGATAATCTGTTGTGCTTTGATTATTTGACCTACTTAGGATCTGAATTAGAACTTAAATCCAATTTCATAAGAAAGTAGACTCGGAGAGCTATAATTTTGGTTCTGACTTCATCTTAATCCGACGTACGTATGATTTTCTACGATTTTTCAAACATAGCCCATTTTTTTGCACCAACATGTTGTTTTCTGGAAAGTCTCCTATATATTACTGCTTTAACCCACTTATGTTATGAATTAATTCCCGAGACAAATTTTATTGAAACGTACACTCAGATAGCTATAAGTTTGGTTCTGGCCTCATGACAATCCGATGAACAATTGATTTACTACGAATTTTCAAACATGACATAAAATTCTGCACAACTTGCGGTTGCTTTTTCATACATGGCTAAAATCATCAAAAGTCGACATAAATCAATTCTAATCACTTACATAATTAAACCTAAACTTGCTAAACATGTGTAGGATCATTTCTAACATTATTAACACATGAATCATATCTCAATTAGCTAATATGGCTTTGTGCCAAACACTCCTTTAAAAGCTATAAACTAAGCTTCATCTTGTTCATTAACATGAAATACTTAATTACCAAACATAAACTTTATAAATTATGAGCATAATTATTCTCTAATCCATAATTCATACTAACATGGTCTATGATCATCAAGCATGTATCCAACATGATTTCAATGGCTAAATTTATTATTAACCTACTTATAAACCAAAAACCCCAATTTGTATCATATGAACAAGAAATTAACATGAATTATAACTCTTACCTTGATGAGAATTATTACTAACACTTGAAAGCTTATAGGAAACACACCAAATCACCAACATAACCTTTAATCCTTTCATGCGATTAGTTCTAGTAATTGATAGGATGTTTTGCTTATTCCTTCCAAAACCTCTTATGAGGCCACGTCCCAAACACACGTGTGTGTTTATGGTCACTTTCTGCACTTATAAGATGACTATTAAAAAGGGCAATTTGGTAATTTATGCATTTTAACTCCACTTAGCCTCTGCCATTAAATCTTTTGCATAGTTAATCATTTTTTGTTAACTATTTGCATTCTAAGTCCTTATTTCTATTAAATACTAATGGAAAGACTTCTATAATATGCTAAGAGCATTATAATATGTTTGTAACTAAAATCATAAAAATGGGATGTTACACTTCATGTGTTAGAGAGAGGATCAGTTAGCGTTAAGCACAAAGTCGATTCTTGTCTCGTTGAAGCATTTGGGTCCTTCTTATCACAAGAACATAATATATTATTCACACAAGTAATATGAAGTTTTCCTTGCTTTTTCAACTTGCTCACGTTTGTCTATTTGGGACATGCTAGCTACCAATGTAAATGAAGAAAACAATAGCACGGGGGAAATGTGAAAACAAGGACTAAGGGTGTGTTTGGTTGACAAATAGTATAATGGAATGAAATTAATAATTTCTTATTTATTTATATAGTTTTGGTTATCATTGTCACATTACTAATTTAATTTGTTGATTAGCACTATATATCAAAAAATGAAAGGTAGAATGTGGGGTAGGATTTGGGATAGAATATGAAATGAGATACAAAGTCACCATTCTCCCTATTTATGTCTCTGAATGTCATTCCATTTTTTCATTTCATATTTATCTATAAATAAATTTTCACTAATCTTTTATACCTATTAAACCATTCTATGGTTTTCATTAGTGTATACCAAACGCACCCTAATATCGACTCATAATTCATTTAATTTTTCACCTACGGACGGATTAAATGAAAGAAATTATCAAAACAATATTTTTAAACATGGTACATTTTTTACGGTTTTTTTAACTTGTGTTATGGTGGCACAAATTTAGAGTATTAAACAAACACATTTGTTTCTTTATATTATTTTATTACTATATAAAATAGTAATAAGTTTGATAAACATCACAAATTTAAAAAACTATTAATATTAACTAACATGTAAATATAGTAATTTCAGTTTGTTAAATGATTAAAAGCTTGTGTCACCATATGTTAGAAAATCTCTTTAAAGTATCAACATGTTTTGTGAAAGTTAACACTACAAAGAAAATTTCCAACGACCTCTCGTGACACTCTCGAAACCCCATTGTTCGAAGCCTAGTAGAGGGTTAACTTGACACACATTTTAGTAAAAAGATTACTAATTTGCCTACCTCATATACACCTGACTTATGATAAAATACAACTTGTGAGTAAAATCTATAGTTTAAAGGTTATCGTAAAATCACAAATGACTTTTACAAGCTAGACAGAAAAAAAACACATCAAAAGGTCGGAAATCATGGTGAGAAAAAAAAAAAAAGACGGTGACAAATATTTTATTATAGCCCAATATAAGTTATAAGAGCGTTGGGCATTACACCAAGAATGATACTCCCTCCGTCCCTAAATAAATGTTCAATTTGACTTTTCTGTGTCAAACTGGTTCAAATTTGACCGTAAATATTTTTTTGTGTTATATAATACTTGATGAAAAACTATACCAATGAAAAATACAATTAAAACCTAATCCATTCATATATTTTTCATCAAGTATTATATAACACCCGCAAAAATAAATAAGGTTAAAGTTGATCCTGTTTGACTTTGAAAAGTCAAACTGAACACTTATTTAGAGATAAAGGTAGTACTGTATATTAGCAAAATGACAGGGGGGCATTGATGTTAAACACCATACGTAGAAAGGAATCACTAAACTACATTATTAATGGGATTAAAGATTATCTAATCTAGCATCAATTCTCATAATTGCAATTAGTCATTTAGTCCAGTATAGAGAGACAAGAAGGTCCATGTTTAATCATGAAAACAAAAATCAATCATTACTAGAAACCGCGTGAAATCCGCCGAATTTGGGAAAAGTTGACAGCTCTTCTTTTTTTGGGTTTTATCCTCTCAATAGACACACCAAACACCTTCCCCACAAAAGTAAACCCTTCCATATGATCCACAATAAAATGCTTATTTAGCGCCTGCTTATTTGAAGCCCTTAAAATTTCGTTAGTATGACACAAAAATAGTACTCTACTTATGTACAAGTCAAAAAAACTATTACCAATTTACAAACTTAATGATGTAATGATACATGTGACTAACAATGTATCTACAAAATTTGACTAATGTATACCAAAGATCTATAGAGTATAAAAGTTTCTCTCACAATCACGACGACAGTTTATTAGTCATATTTGTAGGCACATGTTTTTTTTCAACGTAAACGCCGTCATGTTAAAAAACATCAAAGACTAAGACCGAAAACGATATAAGTAACAACCTAAGATGATTAATTTCGCATAAAAATTGATTTGCATAAAACAAACTTTTGATTTAGCTATATTAAGCTCACGTAATGTAAGAAAGAGTAAAATGATTAGGAAGTGAAAATAAATTTGTCCATAAATAAAATATATGTTAGGTAAAAAATAATTTTAGCCATGTACAAATCACTTCCCCATATACGTAGTACATATATACAAGTTGTCATGAGAGTGTGTGCAATAATTTCTATATATAGATGCTCCTTCCATTATACATTTGATAGCGATTATTATTCAGATTTGTTCTTCTTCTTCTCTGCATTCTTTATTTGACCAATCGGTCTTGACTCAAACCTGGTATGTACTAACCTTTTATTTGCATCACTAGGGTTTATACTCTGCAATGCTCTGTTTTTGTTCATTGTTTTGTAGTGATCTACTCCTAATGTTAATTTGTTCATGAAATATGGTTCTCTCGTCAATATATTCAAATGTTAATCATACCCAGATGGCAGAATACAATAATGTATAGTCACTAGGGTTTTTGTGTGTCTAAGTGCCGTATAATACTCTGTTTTTGTTATCATTTTGTGTTTTTGTATTGTTTATAGATTATATATCTGTTACAATGCATTTTCATCATATTAGTCTCAACTGAGCTCAAAGATTACTGGAACCCAGATGTCAGAAACAATTTCTAAGAACAAAAATGAAATAGTCCTTAAGGTTCTTTTGTTATCTTATTTTATTTATTTATTTTGCTAGAACACACTGTTTTATGTTTACATTTTGTATTTTCTTAATAGTTAGTATATATTAAGGATACCCAATGCCCAATGCAGCTTTCAGCACAATTTTGAGTGATAACTTTTTTTAGTTATCTGTATCTGCTATTGAACACTCAGTTTTTGTTAGCATTTTGTGTTTTTTCTAGAAAGCAATAGCGTATTTGATGATACCCAGATCACATGAACAAATAAAAATATAACAAACTTTGAACCTTTGCAGGTATTTTGCTTGATTATAGGAAAATGAAGACAATTTTGCCCCTTTTGATTATTTCAATTTTGGGTGTATTAAGTTGTAGTGTGGTAAAAGCAGAGGACCCTTATAAGTATTATACTTGGACTGTTACTTATGGAACTGCTTCTCCTCTTGGTGTTCCTCAACAGGTTTAATTTCATTTCTTTTATTGTTTCTTACTTAAGTAATATTTTTAGTTTTAATTTAGCGAAGGTTTATATGTTTGTTATTTTACTTAATGTTTGACTTTTTTCTACAGATTATCTTAATCAATGGTCAATTTCCTGGTCCTAGACTTGATGTTGTCACAAATGACAATATTATTCTCAACCTTATTAATAAATTAGACCAGCCATTCCTTTTGACATGGTGAGTCTTTTTGTCAATTTATCCCTAGCTGTATTTTTAGATGTGCATGTTGGCTAATCAATTTCTGTCCTAGTGAATCTCTAGTGAGTCGTATATGTTTCGAACGACTAGCTAACAAAGAAATTGATCTGTATTTTTAGGAACGGGATTAAACAAAGAAAGAATTCTTGGCAAGATGGAGTTTTGGGCACAAACTGCCCAATTCCTCCAAACTCTAACTTCACATACAAATTCCAACCAAAAGATCAAATTGGAGGCTACACATACTTCCCATCAACAGGAATGCACAAAGCTGCTGGTGGTTTTGGAGCTATTAATGTATACGCCAGACCACGCATCCCTGTTCCATATGCAATTCCTGCTGGCGATTTTAATTTACTTATTGGTGACTGGTACAAGTCAAACCACAAGGTGAGCTTTATATGAAGTCAAAAAGTTGTTACATCTGCTAACTTTTATTTATTGTGGTAAACAATTTGCTTTGAAATAATTTAATTCTTTGGGATTTTAAAGATAAGACCAACTACTTTTGACTATTGAAAGCTAATAAAGATAGTGTTCATAATGCTTTAAATGATTTTCATTTACCTTTTACCGTTTCAGGGTTTGCAGGCATACCTCGAGTCAGGAAGATCACTTACATTCCCGGACGGTATTCTTGTAAATGGACAAACGGGAACTACCTTCAGTGGCGATCAAGGTTATTCTCATCCATTTGATATGCTCCTTAAATTAACACATTTTCATGAAACTTTTCATCGAGAAAAATGATTTTGTTAGAAATTTGGGAACAATTTAATTGTCTGTTTGTTTGATTTTGAAAGTCAAAGGTACGTATCCCCTGTAGTAACATGTTTATTCGTATTTTTATCAGGTAAAACTTACATGTTCAGAATATCAAACGTGGGTTTGTCAACGTCTTTCAACTTTAGGATTCAGGGACACAAAATGAAACTAGTTGAGGTTGAAGGGTCGAATGTGGTTCAAAACATATACGATTCACTAGATGTGCATGTTGGCCAATCAATTTCTGTCCTAGTTACGTTTGATCAAGCTCCCAAAGACTACTACATTGTTGCATCAACACGGTTTACAAGAAAAATCCTTACGACCGTTTCTGTATTGCACTATACCAATTCCCAAACACGAGTCTCTGGCCCGATCCCTGCTGGCCCGACATATCAAGTTCACTGGTCTATGCAACAGGCTAGAACATACAGGTATAAATTTTACTATTTATATCATTTTAGCCCATTTGGCTCAACTTCTTATACAGGGCTGGGCCTATGGCTTAAGAAACTAAGCCCAAACCCTGGCCCAAATAGATTTATATGAGCTCATTTTCATCTATATCTAATCCAAATATTTATATAAAGTTTCATATAACCATTAACCTCTTATAAAAAGCTGGGATGTGTAAATTGTTTCTCATCTTGATTATCTGGTTTTTGTGTGTTTAGATGGAACTTGACATCGAATGCTGCCAGACCAAACCCACAAGGTTCATTCCATTACGGAACAATCATACCCACGAGAACAATCGTGTTGAGTAACTCAGCAAGCCTAATTAATGGCAAGAAACGTTACGCTGTGAATGGTGTATCGTACATTAACGCAGATACCCCCTTGAAGCTAGCAGATCACTTTAACATCCCCGGTGTTTATTCTACAAACACCATTCAAGCTTCCCCAAGTGGTGCTACCCCAATGTTGGCTACATCTGTTATGCAAGCCTCACTTCACGATTTCCTTGAGATTGTGTTCCAAAACAATGAAAACACTGTGCAGTCATGGCATCTTGATGGCTATGATTTCTGGCCTGTCGGGTAAGTTTTTTATACATACACCATACACAGTTGTGTTTCATATACCATTACCATTGTGATTTAGAAGTTTAGAAACTGGGCCATGACAACAAATGTAGGTACGGATCAGGGCAGTGGAGTCAAGCAAGTCGAAAGAGCTACAATTTAGTTGATGCCCTAACAAGACACACTGTGCAGGTAAACCATTGTTCCTGTAAAAATGCAAAAATAATACTACATTTTGCAAGAAGTTTGAATTTTGAACAAAAAGTTATCTGGTGCTAATATTTATGTGTGTTGTATAGGTGTACCCGAACTCATGGAGTGTGATTTATGTATCCTTGGACAACCAAGGTATGTGGAACTTAAGGTCTGCATTGTGGGAACGACAATACCTCGGTCAACAATTCTATCTCAGAGTTTATAACCCTGTTCGCAGTCTTGCAAATGAGTATGACATTCCTTCAAATGCCCTTCTTTGCGGTAGAGCTGTAGGACGACGCTCTTAGACAATAAGCTCCTCGTCTTCTTTGAAGGTTATGAAGGGTTAACTGGACCTAAAAAACTTCAGGCCTTATTTAACTTTATATTTGTATACGAAAGAATAGAACATGTTTCTTGTAACCCAATATTTATTCTTTAATATCTCGTTTGTGCCTCTTATAATTTCAGTAAAGAGTACGGAGTATAATTTATATGTAGCCGAAAAACCATAAAATGATAGAAGTCTGATAGACCAAAGCTTAACATGTACAAGAGTCGATGTACTTGAAATTAATTAAAACCTGATAAATGTCCGACTTTGGGTCGGATATATAAGCAAACATTTTTTTGGGTTAAGGGTTTATACCCGGAGAAAAATGAAATTTGCGACTTGAGCAGTTGAGCTACAAAGTTGTTATCCAGTAAGCAACATATACACTTTGGTTCATGAGGCTCTATGCTCTTCCACATACTTTTCAGTTACTTAACTTTCGGTTCTTGTTTAGTCTGAAATGACATTTAGATTGCTATTATATAAGAGCATGGAGTGTCGTGGGTGTTTCACTTCTCTTCATTTGGGCCTCACGTGTGTCACATCACTCCAACACACTCACTTAAAAATACCCCTCAATCACAACTAACTCACTTTTCTTCATTTGGGCCCCACCCACCCTCATTTTATTTCTTTTCCATATTTTCCAAACACAATTAAATTCATTTCATTCATTTAAAATAAAAATACAACATAAAAAAATACACTGCGAAATAAAAAAACATACGAAATTTAAAATACACTGCGAAATAAAAAAACATACGAAATTTAAACTAATCTTGTTGTTGCTGATGTAGTTGCCAAACATGCTCAATGATATTTCGTTGAAGTCTTGCGTGCGTTGCTTTATCACGCAGTTCTTTGGCATTCTTTCGTTGTATATCGCATCGCTCAATCCATGTCCGTTGTATATTTGCTCGCGGATAAACATAAATATCGTTCATTTCGGATATCGCAAACTTTTGATCTTTCAAAATCATGTTATGCAATATGATGCACGTGTACATGACTCTTCTTAGCTTGTTGATAGTCCAAGCACGCGCCGGTTGGCTTATAATATGCCAACGTCCTTGGAGGACCCCGAAAGCTCTTTCAACGTCTTTGTGAGCACTTTCTTGTTTTTGTTTAAACAAGGCATTTTTCTCCCAATATGCAGTCGAGAATGATTTGACAAAAGATGATCAAGCTGGGTAAATCCCGTCAGCTAGGTAATACCCATGTTCAAATGTTGCACCGTTTACTTGAAACGGAACCTTGGGGGCGATGTCATCAAGAAGGTCTTCGAATAACGGTGAATTATTCAAAACAGTTAAATCATTATTCGCACCCGCTACCCCAAAAAATGCATGCCAAATTCATAAATCGTATGATGCAACGGCTTCAAGCATAATAGTTGGATATTTTTTATCACCTCTATGAAATTGCCCTTGCCACTCAACGGGACAGTTTTTCCATTCCCAGTGCATACAATCAATGCTCCCAAGCATTCCCGAAAACCCATGGACCGTGTTATGTGCGTTATATAAATTTTGAATGTCACTCAAATTAGGCTTTCTTAAAAACTCGGCATAAACAATTCAATTACACACATAGTAAAAAAAATCTAGACAATTGCGTGCCGTGTGTGACCCCATTTGTAAATATTCATCAAATATTCAAATGCATCAGGTGCGGTGCCGTAGGCCAATTTGCGTACGGCGGATGTGCATTTCATAATTACACTCATACTCATTACACCCCTAGCATCGGGTCGGACTCTAAAAAAATCAAAATGCGGTGGAAGAGGATCAACAGTTTGAATATGATTTTCAATACCTTGTACTATTTCTAAGAATATTTCACGGCTCATACGAAATCGACGCCTAAAATAGTACTCCGGATATTTTGGACAATCAGAAAAATAGTCGGATATAAGACGTTTTTCAGCAACTTCACGGTCACGGTAGATGTAATTACGGGTGCGTGAACTTTCAGCTTCCTGTTCTGGAAATGATTGCCCATAACCTGCAACTTTCAGAATCATCTTGATATCTTGTAAATCATCAAGATCGGAATCCGAATTTGAACCACTCATATTTTTTTTGCTTAAGATGTAAATATTTGAAAGAGTAGTGTGTGAATGATTTGAAAGAAAAGAGTATGAATGATTTTATAAAAATGAGGTATTATTTATAAGAGGGTGGGTAAAGTTTTAATTTTAAAAATAAAAAGTTTTTTTTTTTAAATCAAACCGTTTAAATATGCAACGGTTATATTCGAATTTGGTTTGTCATTTTCTTCGTCGTTGCACTGGGGAAAACCACACCGGCGAAGGTGCCTGGTGTCGTGGCGAGGAGCAAAACGAAACGGCGAGATATCCACTTAGGAAACGGCGAGTTTCAAAACCTTCCATACCCCATGCTTTAAATTTGCCGTTAATACATTTGACATGATTGTATGCATTTATGGAAATAAGTTAAGTAACATAAATATCATATTTCAAGAGTTTGATGATCTATTTTTACAAGTTCGGCTACTTAATTGTCTTGATTCCTTATATCGAGTTATATGCTATCAAAACGAAAAAAATTCAATAGATATACAAATTAATGAAATTATTTTGATTATCCTGTAGAAATTACCTCAGCAAATGAGCAGTGATCTTGAAAAAAAAAAACATTTGATTATAGCAAACATTTATTAACACAATACACGTGTTACGTGTATACTCAGTCGTATGCTAGATCCACCAATGACTCCCTTTTCTCAGTTTCCTTTATTGTTTTGTAAGCACAAAATTAAATTTTGTTCATCTTTGGTGAGTTACTTTTTATAGAAAGTCGTAAGTTGAATATAGTAGTATATGATGTAACCGATCAAGACCTAGTTGACTATGAAGATCTAAGTGTCGGTTGTCAAAGAAGGCAGTTTTATTTAGTTGGTTGCAAAATACTTAACTTCATTTTGTTAACCATATACTCTTATTTCCCCAAACCCATTGAAATTGTAAGCCAAAAGATTGGAAACATGATTAAAAAACCATAAACTCTAATTAAATATTACTTGTATGGCTTTGTTCAAAGAGTTTTGCTACAAATAAACATAAAAGCTGTGCTTATAATTATACTTATTTGAGAGTAGCTATATATAAAGTGTGAATGGCTAATTATTAATTTACAAACGATAACCTATATTGGAGATAGTTTTTAATGATGTCATGGAATAATGACGTGTAATGTAAATGATAAAAAAAAATATATCATTACATTGATTGATACTTTGAATGTAAAAATAATTTAAAAAACTTTTTAAATTTTCTTCTAAATTAGTGCTCAAATTTTTTATTTCGCACCCTTTAACTATTTATATTTAAAAGGCAAGAACAAACGACATAAATGTGTACAAAATATATAGCAGGGTACTCGCGCGTTGCAGCGGCGGGCGCCATACATTTAAAATATTAAGCGACATTTTTTTTAGTTCTATATTTTACAATACAATAGATATACGGACGATGACAATTTTAGTTTTGAATATTGTTACGCAATAACATAACTTTTCATATAAATATTGTAGATTATCCACGTGATGTGGTGACAATAATGAGTTGGTAGTAGGTATATTGTAAAGATATGAGGTAAAAGTAGTTGACAATAGCCCGTAGTCATAAGTTACCATTAAATAATAACATCATAGCGAATTTTAAAAATCACTTGCATTATACTAAGAAAATTTAGTTTTCAAAAATAATGTTTGTTAAATTTGTCCCACATAGATGGATGATACAAGTAAAAGATTACTTATAAATATAAAGTAAAAATAAATATTCAATAAATCATGTGGGTTACTTTAAAGAGTATAATTTCAAAAAAATATATATATATATATATATATATATATATATATATATATATATATATATATATATATATATATATATATAATTAGTTTTCGAAGTCCGCCCAATGGGCGGGCATGACTTATAATTATTTGTTTGTTGTTTTTTGTTAACTTAAATACATTTTTTAGAATTGTCAAACAATATTATAAGACAATTGTTTTTTTTTTTTTAAGAATTATAAATAATTGTATGGTTTGCGTGGATGGTTAATAACACAACATATATAATATTTACAACATTATGAATTTTATGTATATTTGTAAAGTGGTAGATAATGAAAATATATTATATTGATATAACAGTTAACTTAAATTCTAAACAAAGCTTCTTTGTATACAACATTAGTTGTTGATTTTGCGTATTTCCCGTCTTCATCACAACATAAAATCTTTAATCCTTTTCTGCTTTTCACCCTTGATACGACTACGTATAGTTGCCCGTGAGAAAAAACCGGTCGTTGTAGAAACAATCCTACTTGTGTTAATGTTTGTCCTTGACTTTTGTTAATAGTCATTGCAAAACACAATGCAACTGGGAATTGTCTACGATTAAATTTAAACGGCATCTTATTATCAGAAGGGCTTAATACCATCTTTGGTATTGCGCAATTTGTACCTACACTTCCGCCTGATATAATCTTGGCTTCTATTTATTGACACCCATCCTTAGTACTTGAAGCCTAGTTCCGTTGCATAATCCCGCGCTTTGGTTTATGTTTCTCATGCACATAACAGGAGCACCTATTTTTAATTTTAAAGAATGTTGTGGAAGCCCGACAATTCAAATGCTATTTAGGAAATCAGCTGTGTAAAGTGACTCATTAAAATTTGTATCCATATCGATAGTACCAACTGAGTCAGAACTGTCGTATGTATTTTCATCTCCTGGGAGTAGTTGTAGCATTCGATCGTTGATCATATCCACAAGCTCGTGTGTTGGTGCGAGGATTGCTTTTTCTTGGAAAAATGTTGGGTTGTAAAGGTTTTTAACCAATTGTGAGTAGGTTTCTTTTATAACTGTACCAATATGGTCGTCTGAATTGGGTATCAACATATCGTCCGGGAAATCAACTGTTGCTTCTCCGTCGTTTATTCCACCAATTGTGCCATTTCCAATGCTTAATATCCAGTCCGCAAAGTCTTTATAAACCAAGTTTAGTTACCGTTTGTTATGTTTTTGCATTAACAGTTTAGGTAAACTAATATTTTAATGTTATCTTGGAATGTTGATGGTTGAGTTAAGATGTTTTTATGTTAGTTTAGCTATTATAACAATAGATATATTTTCGTAGACAATAAAGAACATTAATATATAATGTTTCTAAATGTATCAGCTTGAGTTTTAGATATAAATTTTCAAGGTAAGGATGTTTATTTATAATTTTATATAAACTGTTTATATTGTAGGTTTGGCTAAAATTGTGTTTAACGCATTGCTATAAATCCATCTATCTGATAATATTTGTAATCTTATTTGTAATATAAGAATTACTAATCCATCTTTTTCCATCCAATGGTGAAAAATGTTGCTTTAGAAACGACTTCTTTCTAATATATAGCCTTTGAGACGACTTTTGGTTCAACTCATGTGATTCAATGGTGGTCCGGGCTCGATTCCACCACATAAATTGCCCGATTTTATGGCATTATGGTAGCTTTGAACCCATATTAAAATCTCAGTTTCAAACCACGATTGTTAGCTCAATTTCAAATCCCAAGTAAAAGACCCAAAACCTACCTAAAAGACCCTTCTTGTAGGTCTTTAAAACTCTGCAAATTCTCAGTTTCAAATAATGTGTCCAAAATTCTTTGTACAACGATGGTAAGCTAATTCGCCAATTCTTCTTGTAGTTTTGAAAGTCTGCAAACCAAAATTCAACCCATGAAACTTCTAGATGTAACAACAAATGGTAACAATCATTTTCCAGAAATGACTCCAAAATAATGTTTTCGTTATAGAAAATATATGCTATATGTAAATTACACATCTTTTGCACGTAAGTTTATATTTTTAACCAACATGGAAAAGGCTGCCATCATCCCTAAGTAGAAGATTGTCAAGATGCCTGCACATATATAATAAGTAGAGTCACTTGCAAAAACAAATTTTCGTGTCCCAAGTTGAATTTCACTGTCCTTGTAGCACAGGTTGAACATATAACATGTTGCAAAATGCAATTATGGACATTGTAGTTTTCTCAAGATGAAATTGGAGACTCTAAAATGTTGATATTTGAAGAATGAAATATAAATAATAATTTGGAGAAGGGATCAAAGTATCCAAAGGAGTAAGGAGCACATAGAATACCCAAAGCATGATGCGGTATTGTTGAAAGGCTCACCTGTCTCCAATGCTGAGTGTGTATGTGATCACAGTAACCTGTACAACTTTTAATGAATGTTTCAAGAAAAGTGGTTGTAATCCCAAACGGTCCCTCCTCATCAGGATGAAATTTCTGCAAGTAGCTTGTAATAATTTGGTGCTCTCAAAGATAACTATAAAAATTCAAGAAACTTGAAACGCACCTGAGAAGATTTGGATGGAATGAATTCCATCAGGCTTTTTCATGTCTATTGGCCAACAACCCTATATGGTGTTAAATGTAGATCGAGATCTTCCAACTTCAGCAAATGATCCATGAATGAAACCATCTGAACAACCTGCACATATGACTAATTACACGTAAGCACTTCTATTTCCATAAAGAAATAAAGTGACCGAGAACTATATTAAGAAAAGAAAAAAATTACTAATTTAACCCTTTCTGAGTGGGGTATAAAGCAAAATGTCCCTACTTTATGTTAATGTATACAACACAACATAATCTGCAGAATCAACACTGTATTCTTTTATGTTCTCAAACACCTAAAAATTGACAAATACTTTAATTTTTAACAAAATTCTGCATGGTTTTGCGAAACTTAGAAAGAAACTCCGCAAAAAATCCAAAAGATTATGCATAAATCATGTTTACGGTGTTGTTGTTTTTTTTTGGTTTGCAAATTTGATAGTTTATTTTGTGAATTATGGGATTGTTATGTATAAAATTTATATCTCATTGCACATTTGTTTTAAACCTCACTCAGAAAGGGTTAACTCGCTAATTTTATAAGTTTCAGTATGAACCTAATAAACTATAAAGAGATCAAATCCTCTACCAGCTGATCTTGTCGAAGATCGTCCCCTTTCTTGATAATGATCTTCAAACATCAATCGTCGGATGTTCTAAATGAAAGGCTCACAGGATGTAGTGCACTTTCAAATATTGATGAATCTGGTGGGATGATCCCGTTCATAAGAACAGTTGTTGCCAAAGGTGATCGTATACGCTGAAAATGACAAGGATCAATATGTTTATCAACATGTTCATGATAAGTCGCATATGTAGGAGCGCAATTGTAAGAATATGCAAGAACAAATTACCTCCTCAAGTATGTAAGTTCACTAAAAAGGCTAGAAAGCAGATGACGAAGCTTTTCAATCTTCTTCTGAGTCCCTCCTCTTACATTTCATACATCTCTCATTGTAGAGCACAGTTGAGCTGTCAGTTCCATCGGGTGAACAAAACTCTGCCACAACTTTAAACCATTTCTACTGTCACAAGCACCTATCCATAACTATAAAATTAAAGGTAATAAATGAGCTCAATGGCATCTTTCAAAACATGTGGGGGGCAATATCTTCATAAGTAAAAGCAAAATTAGGGGGAGGGGGTCTGGGTTGAGAAACGGGTCAAAACTGGCATTTTTGTGTGCGTAACCCGAATCAACCCATGCATAAGTAACATGTCGTATGAGTTAGGAGGTTTTATGCATAATTGAATATAGAACTAAACTTCAACCCATTTTTTTTAGCCTATTTTTACTTTTATTTATCTGCCACCCTCAGCATAACCCAAATAAACTCATGCATAAGTAAATGTGTAGCAATTGCCACCTCTATCTTTTCAAATAAGTTTAGTCATTAAGTAGTTAATAAACAGAAAACGCACCTTCATCATATTTTCTTCCAGCATCTCGTAGGTCGAATAAATTTTTTTTGCATATGCATGAAAGCGAAGCCTAAGAGAAGGAAAAAATATTAAAACAAATCGTATGAAGGTTGGGAATTAGGACACATTATAAGTTACTAATATATATATGTGATCAGAATATGATATTACATGTTGGAGTTGATGAAACGTTCTGTGATATCTCAGGGCTGACCCTGCCACTCGTTTGCTTGTTACCAGAGTACGCTGCCATTGGCTCCGTGTAATAGCAGAAATTTACCTGTGTCACTTTGATTTTGCGACCCTTAAACTGAGAATACAATGAAAGCTGATATCATTGGAATCCCGTGCAATAACCCAAAAGCATTAGCTGCCAATCCTTCAATTTCTTTCTTATCTTTTATGTAGTATTAACTTACTTATGAATGCCTGAAAAACCTATCTTAACCTATAGGCATACCACCTGATATACCAACTCGTATGCTGCTTTTGCTTACGTTAAGCGGCCCAACTTCTCCACAAGTGTTGGAACCTACAATGCATACAACCGTCTCATTAAAAATCCACATCAATCTAAATCAAAACCGAAAACTTTTACAAAAAAATAAGAATAAGGCATACAAAGAGTATGAAATTGGGGGTAAACGCGTAAACTGTCAACAACATATTGTTGAACATCTAGCAATCCTATCGCGAACACAACACAAACAAACAACGATATCTTGACTCGGCCCTCCAGACAACAACGGTGATATTGTGGAAACATACCACGGCTTGATTTTAGCCTTTCATCGTACCAAAACAACGCGTTATAGTGTTGACATTGCTGGTCGCAGTCTCCAAAGTAAGTGTACGTTGTTGGAGGTCCTACAGCAATTGAAGAAAGCACAATAGTCAATAATAACAGTAGCTAAAAAGAAGAACATAACAATGTATCGGTAATTTAAGATAACAGTAACGCTGCTCCTGAAAGGCAGGCGCCTCAGGGGTATAACAGGTCAGCGCAAAAGCAAGGTGCGGGTTATGCTGATCTGTCGTTTGGGGCTTTTACGCCTCTTACACATAGTCAAGTGCCGCCTTCTGGTTATACCACCACCAGGACTACTTTAACAGTTCCTAAAAGCGAGTTGGTTGCGGGTGTTTACGGAACAACGAAATTTGGTGGGTCTTAGTATGTTCAGGTTCCTTCTAGCCAGCCTGAGGTTTAGCCTCAATATGTTGGATATTCACAGATGCATCACCGTCTCAGTATTAAATTATGTGATATAAATCATAAAAATAAGCAGTATTTTTACCAGTATCATAGCTCATTGGCACAAACCCTTAAGCCCACTATAGTAAATCAATCACACAATGAGAATTTAACAAAAAAAAAGTAAAAAAAAAAATCAAAATATGTATGCTCCAGTTGTTCAATAAAAGCAAAACCAAACCAAAATTAGCCAAAAGTTCAAAGGTTATAAACTTAGCTACTTTTAAATCTCAGTGAGTCCAGCTACTTTATAAATTTTAAAATTCAATGTGTTCACCTGTATGAGATCGATCTGGTTTTGAGAGCATAAGGACGTTGGCAACCATTGTTGTTTTGACCCGTGGAATACCTCATGAAAATCGGACATTGAAGAACTTTGGAATCTCAATTAATCCACTAACTTAATAACTAAAGCTTGATAATGTTGTATGGTATTTTTGTTGCGTCAATGAGAGAAAAAAAAATCAGGGGTTTTAGTGGTAGGGTAAGGGTTTTTCTTCAGTGAGATTTGTAAGGTGAAGGTAAACAGGTGAATTATACATATTTAAGTATGTAATATTTACCTGAGTTAATTGCATTTTTGGTCCCTGTGGTTTGGCCAAATTGCAGATTTAATCCCCAAAAGTTTGAAAGTGCATCAGAGGTCCCCATTTTCAAGTTTCCGTTGCAAATTTGGTCCCTGGACCCACACGCCGTTACATCTGCTCCGTTACTCATCCCACGTGGGTTGCACACGAGGGTGTTTAAGTCTTTTCACCCACTAAAATCCACCCACCCTTTATATACCCCACAAGATCAGTAGTTTATCCCAACCCCACACATTTTCCGAAAATTAACCCAACCCCACAAATCCACCCACCCTTTGACACGAACCCTAATTTGAGATCCTAAAAAAAATCCTAAATGTTCTAAAGCATTGCAAAGATCGTCCCTGAAGATTGACATTGTAAAATGGTTAGGGGAGTTCAAGTTTGGCGTTTTCGACCTGATCATGCAATTCACACGTATGATCCATATGTAGTTTATGGTAAGAAGTTGTGATTGCAATTTTGTTTAGTTTGTCATTATTTTGATTAGCATAAAATCTGACAATGTGGATGGTTTGTGAAACAGCTGATTATCCAAACATCTTTTCAATGAAGGTGCACCATGGTGGAGTTTTTACAAGCAGTCCTAATAGGAAGTATGTAAATGGCAAGGTACAAATTGTGGATTTTGTAGATAGTGAAAACTTTATGGTTGAGGTGATTCATAACATTGTTAAAATGTTAAAATATGATCCACAACAAATAATGTTTTATCACTCGAATACCTAAGAAAAACTTGGATTGGGGACTTAGAGCATTGGCAAGAGATGATGATATTGTGAGCTTGATTAGTTATGTTTCAAAGCATAAGGTTATAGAAGTTTACATTGAACACAATGAGACCAGAGTTGAGTCATTTTATAAGCCTTTATTTAGGAAAGGAATGGAGATTAGGGAGATAGATGACAGTAATGAAATTGTTGTTTTGGATGAAGATGATGTTGTGAAGAAATCATTGCCTAGGTCTAGTAAGCAGTTGGCCATTGAGTGGGTAAAAGAACATGTTACTGCAGAAGTGGATATGGTAGAGCAGGTTAGGACAAATGTGGATATGGTAGAGCAGGTTAGGACAAATGTGTATATGGTAGAGCAGGGTAGTACAGATGTGGATATGGTAGAGCATGTTAGGACAGATGTGGATATGGTAGAGCATGTTAGGACAAATGGGCAGGGTAGTACGGATGTACATGGCATGGGTAATGACCTAGGTATTGACAACTTCATTGATAGTGATCATGAGCAGGGTAGTGAGGAAGAGCAGGGTAGTGAGGAAGAACAGGGTAGTGAGGAAGAGCATGGTAGTGAGGAAGAGCATGGGAGTGATGAAGAGCAGGCTAGTGATCATGAGCAGGCTAGTGATCATGAGCAGGGTAGTGATCATGAGGACAATGAGCAGGGTAGGGATAATGTGGAGGATATAGTGGATGAGGAACACATCATAGAGGAAGTTGAAGTTAATATGGATGGCTTTAGGTTTACTGTCAATGAAGATGGTGAGAATGAGTTGTTAACTACTGAGGTGAACTTAACAGAAGATGATATAGAGGTTTTAGACTTTGATTCATATGAAAGTGATCTTGGTGATGATAGTGATACTGCAAGGAAATCAGCACTGAGGAAATTAAAGAAGCATGGAAAACAAGTTGCTGAACAGAATAGGATTCACAATTACTTCTTTGTTGGGCAAGAGTTTGCAAGTAAGGAGGATGCTAAGAAAAAAATTCAGGCTCATATTGTTGAAACCAGGAGAAACATTAAGTTGAAGAAGAATGATAAGGTTAGGTTGAGGGTTGTTTGTAATGGGACAATTCCAACATTGACTGGACCAGTTGGACAACAAGAATCTTTTGAAAACATAAAAGGTCAAGGTGGGAGGAATAGTCAAAAAAGAAAGAATACTATCAAGAGTAAAAGCAAGGGTAAAAAAGTAATTGCACAAGAAGATGAGGATAATAAATGCCCTTGGTCTTTATACATTCATTATGTGCCACAAGTCCAAAAATGGGTTGTTAAGACTTTCACAGATTCACATAAATGTTTGCTTTCCAGAAAAATTAAAGCTTGCACATCTTCATTTCTATCTCCACATGTCCAAGATCTAATACAGTTGAATCCAGATATGCCAACTAAGGCCATACAAGATCAGATGCAGAAGCAGTTTCATGTTGGTGTTTCTATTCATAAGGCTTTTAGAGCAAAAGCAAAGGCAGAGTTTGCTTTAAAAGGAGATGCTGAAGTACAATATGCTTTACTTAGAGACTATGTTTTGGAATTGAAAAAGGCAAATCCAAACACAACAGTTAAGTTAGATTTTTATAGAGAAGGGGATCCAGAATCTACAACCAGGAAGTTTAGAAGGATTTATGTATGTTTGGGAGCTTTGAAAGATGGGTTCAAAGATGGTGGTAGAGAATTACTTGGTTTAGATGGAGCATTCATGAAAGGGCAATATCCTGGGCAACTTTTAACGGCTGTAGCAGTGGATGGGAATAATGGTATTTATCCTGTGGCATATGGAATAGTAGAATCTGAATCTAAAGATTCTTGGTTATGGTTCTTGTCACAACTAGGAAATGATTTGGACTTAGACTGCACTTCCAACTTTACATTCATAACAGATAGACAGAAGGTACATCTTTACCTAAACATATTTGACTTTAAATATTAACTTTTTTTGTCTAATTTGACTTATAATTGCAGGGACTGTTACCAGCAATTCAGAGGTTGTTTCCAGAAGCTGAGCATAGGTTCTGTATCAGGCACATCAATGAGAACATGAATCTGATATGGAAAGGTGGGAGGTTTAAAGACATATTGTGGAAAGCTGCAACTTCAACAACAATAGTTGAGTTCAACAATGTCATGAATGAACTGAAATCATATCATCTTGGGGCATATCAATGGTTGAACAAAGTTTCACCAAAACACTGGAGTAGATCCCATTTTTCTGGTATGTAGAATTACTTTATATGTTATGGTTTATTATTAATTTTGTAGATCCTCATACAATGTCATATACAGGTAGGGCACACTGTGATTTGCTTATCAACAATATTTGTGAAGTTTTCAATAGACAGTTATTAGAGGCTAGGGACTCACCAATCATATCTGCCTTAGAGTATGTTAGAGCCTATCTAATGAAAAGGATTGTCATTGTGCAAAAAATCACTGAAAAAAGTGAAGGTCCACTCACTCCTGCTGCTACAAAAATTTTTAACCAAATAAAAGATGCTTCAGTCAACTACATAGTAGAATGGAATGGGTTAGATTTGTATGAAGCTAAAGGACCTCATGGTGATCAGTGTGTTGTAAACCTTAGTGATAAGAATTGTTCTTGTAGAAAATGGGAAGTGTCTGGTATCCCTTGTAAACATGCAGTTGCATGCATTCATGATATGGCAGATCATGGAATGGATGTGGGTTTGCCAGAAGATTGGGTCCATTCATCTTATAGGCTAGACACTTGGAAAAAGCAATACTCTTTTAAGATTAATCCTGTGGTTGGTAGACACTTATGGGTGAAGAATGAGTGGCCAACTACATTGCTTCCACCTAAGGTTCATGTGCAGATTGGTAGGCCATCTAAGAAAAGAAAGAAGAGTGCTGGTGAGGTTGAAAGTATGGTGCAGTCAGGGAAGATAGGTAGGAAAGGGATACAAGTCACTTGTAAGATTTGCAAAGGCAAGGGACACAATAAAAGAGGCTGCAAGGTAGCTCAAGCTGCAGCAACTCAACCAAGTCCAGCCCAACCAAGAGATGCAAGCCAACCAAGTCAAGGGCAAGCTTCTGCAAGCCAACCTCAGTCTGCAAGCCAACCAAGTCAAGGGCAAGCTTCTGCAAGCCAACCTCAGTCAAGCCCATCTACACCTCAGAGAAGGACAAAGATGACTGCAAATAGGCGTTTGACTCCCAACTAGACTGTTTGATTTGTGTTTGCTACTTTGTGTCTTAAGGTTATGTCTTTTGAGTTCTTAACTTTATGTCTTTGAACCTTAGTCTGTTATGTACAAGTTTATGTCTGTTATGTTTATGACTTTCAACCTTGGTCATTATGACTAGAGTATAAGTGTATGACTCTATAACTTAAGCTTATGACTTTGTGTATCTTTTGCTATTATGTCTGTTATGTACACTTGCAGTTTAGGCAAATCTTGTTTACCACTTGTTATTTATGTACACTTACAAGTACATGTTTAACACTTGCAGTTTAGTACTGTTTTGCAATCCGTTTAACACTTGCAGTTTATACATGCTTGTTTACCACTTGCATAATTAACCATTACACTTGCACAATTAACAATAACATTCTTCATTGAAATACATAATCTAATACAAAAGGGCAAAATTAACCATTACATATTTTGGTCAATTTTTTCAAGTCAAATTAAACAACTACATATACAAATACACTAAAAATATGATCCAACTGCAAACCAACAATTTCTTCAATCTTCCATTTTGAGCAACCAATGCATTGTTTGCTACTTCAAGATCATTCCGTGCCCTTAGCAAACTAGGAATAATGGTCACGGCTCTAGCACACATTGGAGGATCAAACCACTCAAAAAACCCACAATCATCCTACAATCAATGATTCTTTCAATTATTCACTGTTAAAAAGAAGAAAATAAACAATCATTGAAAAACTTACATGTTTGGGGCAGCAGTAAAAGCGACGCCTGGGGTTCAATGGAGTCCATGATGTGCGAATTCGGGCACGCAAACCACAGTGACAGAACACCATTTCTTGTATTGAAACAACTAGGTTTAGGGTTTATATTTTCTGGATTGCAATTTGGGGGGATAGATTTTCTGGGTAAGTGGGTTTTTTGGGGTTGAGATTATTTGTGGGGTTGGGGGTATATAAAGGGTGGGTGGATTTTAGTGGGTGAAAAGACTTAAACACCCTCGTGTGCAACCCACGTGGGATGGGTAACGGAGCAGATGTAACGGCGTGTGGGTCCAGGGACCAAATTTGCAACGGAAACTTGAAAATGGGGACCTCTGGTGCACTTTCAAACATTTGGGGACCAAATATGCAATTTGGCCAAACCACAAGGACCAAAAATGCAATTAACTCTATTTACCTTTGCTCTCTTGAAGAACGACACAAAGTCATCATCAGAAAGTTGTCCAATGCATCATTGGATCCATATGACATCATACCTTCCTGCATTTGGAGTGAACTCCTACGACATTTTTAAAAACCAACCATTTTAAAATCTTATTGTCACATATGTAAAAAAATGACAAGGCAATGTATTTAGGCATTTAGCACAACCTTGCTTTACAACAAAATACAGTAGCATCAGCGATTAAAGGGCATGTTGTCATGATTTGACCAGCACATACACTATACAATAACATATATTGTAACCACCCGTATTTTTAGGTTACTTTTCATTTTCGAGAATTTACTATACTTTTACTATTCACTTTTACTATTCATCTCGTAAAATTTTTATTTCATATTCTCGTAAGATAAATTATTTTAGTAATGACCTGAGAGTTCGACAATCGTTAGATCATTTTCGCAAGAATTATTAAGAAAACATCGTTATAAAGTTTCATTTTGGACGGTCCACCGTTTAAACATCACGCGCATAATGAAAATCAACTATGACAATTTTCCTCGCATCGGATAAATTTTTAGATCACTCATGATTAATTTGAGAATTTTTAAGATTTATTATTTTTAATATTAACAAATAAGCCCAGCGCAGAACAAAACTAAACTTACGTTTTAAACAATTCTACTTACATCCAGACTTAACGATTCCTGCACCGTGTTTCTAATATGTTTTTGACACTTTTACAATTTTTGGAAAAGTCAAACATATTTCCCTCCTCCTTTGACCATAAAGGAATTAACCTTTGTATGCGTTCTACATTTTTGCTTAAATCGCGTAACTTTTAAACTTTACGAATAACTGTAAAGTTATCCCGCGTATGACGAAAACCAAAGTTTGACATCTCATATCACTTTTAGACTAATTTTAGTCTACTCTAAATAAATTCACAGTCGTTTCCCGAAATTTCGTTTTTTCGATAAACTGCGAATTACGCGCTTTTGACCAGTATTTCCGGCTTTAGCGGCGTTTTTGCACCCAATGAGACTTATCACCCATTTTATATTTTAGATGGAGTATAATGATGAGTTTCATCATTCCTACAAGTTTCGTATTTTTACGATACCTGGTTTTACGTTTTATGGTTTAACGACTTACGGTTGGCATTTAACGGAACCAAATCATGCTCTAAACTCAAGATAAGATCAAAACTATCCACCTAAGTCATCTTATCACTATATGGCCGACTTAGGGGGGGGGGGAGTCATCATTTTGGTGGCATCATCCTAACCATGGTTCATTAAGATCTTTACAAGTGTCCTAACTTAACCATGGTTAATATTTAACCCGATATATGGTTAACCAAACTTACCCTCCTATAAATAGCAAGT
Source organism: Chrysanthemum makinoi (assembly GCA_910596185.1). Lineage (NCBI taxonomy): Eukaryota > Viridiplantae > Streptophyta > Magnoliopsida > Asterales > Asteraceae > Chrysanthemum > Chrysanthemum makinoi. The sequence continues at coordinate 193,554,678 of OU343220.1, read as the reverse complement.
GATATGCATCCTAAGAACCCTCATAATCTGTTTTGGGTCGTTCATATCACAATTCATACATATCTTCCATCATTTGATCCATAAACTCCAAGTTTATGCAAGGAAGTTCCAAAGATCAAGCTACTACATCAAATCTCTAGCAAGTTTAAGTGATCTTCTTGAGTTTAGATCCACTCAAGTCACTTAGTACTTCATCACCAACTCTTCAAGTTTTCAAGGGTGCCAAGGTGTGTAAAGCTAGCTCAATCCAAAGTCTTAAGTGATCAATCAAAGTCCTATCCTTACTAAGTTACTCCTTTCTTAAGTGAAAGCCAAAAGTTGTAAGCAAATTATCACCACCATCATCTCATCTTTATTATTCATAATCTTAACTATTTCATGCTATATATATAGTTACTATGTTGATTCATGATGTACATATACTCAATCACATGTTTTAATTTACATATTATCATAAAGGTAACAAACTAGTAAACTAGTCATATTCTACACATGGAGACCATTAAAATCAGTAACATATGGACTTTCTAACTTATATAATATGGTAGACAAGATAAAAAGGTAAACATAGCAATTTGAATCACCCGAAACGGACAAACGAGTCAAAAGTTATAAGCAAAAGAAGTTAGCGAAGCCTAAACGCCAAAACTACCATGTATAAGCTGTTTTTAGTTCTGTCTTTTTAAAAGTGGTACTTCTGGTCCGAATCATCAAAAAGTTAAAACACAAAAGTTGTCCGGAACGACGTTTTCCTTTCATTGTAAAGAAGCTCGGACCTTGAAAACGCATAAATAGGCCAAAATCTTTCAAAAACAGAAACTGCCGTAAATATAGTCTCACAACTATACTTTTGTCACAACTACAAGAAAACCAAGAGGCCTAATGGCCATAAGCCAAGACCACGGCTACAGCTAAGGTCAAGGTTGAGTCTCAAGACCATGGTAGTCAAGACCAAAGTCACGACAAGGCCATGGCTAAAGCCTCAAGGCTTGTTTTCCCAAGACCGTTAACTATGGTAATCATATATATGAAACGACGAGAACTTGTAAAAACATGATAAACTTATTTATATAACAATCTCCACTCAAAACATATGTTGTATCTACTAAGTGCTACAAAAGTAGGGAGCTTCATGTGAGGGGTTTCATTTGAGTAAAACGTATCGACGAGTTGCTGGATTTACGATTTAAAGTGTCCTAGCTCCTCGAACGTTCTTGCATGACCTCTGAATTACGATGGCCCGAACGGTAGTACGATATCTATAAACTAAATACGTTTTCTCATAATAAAAATCTTTCTATAAACATCAAATGATAATTGACTACATCATGATCAACATAGGAATATATATAGGATGGTTTATGTTTCCTTAAACATTATTCCAAACCTAAGTCGCAACATCCTATTTTAGGTTGCTTGTAGAAGTTCTCACGGCATATCCATCATTCTCATTATACATTTGATATCATTTACTCTGAGGTGAGTTCATAGCCCCACTTTCTATTACTTAATTGTTTTACAAACCCTTGGGGGGAGATACATGCTTTATTTTAAATCGAATACATTGCTTTCAAATTATACTTGAATATATTAGTTGCACTAAGTTCCACTATTGCCAATCTTAAGTCCCTATTATCATGAGCCATTAATCACTTGCGAGTGAACGCGAATAATGTGGATAGATCTATCGGAATGACAAATCCCGTTTGTGTTACCAGGTCCAGTAAACAAACGCACTCTATTTGAAGATCCATAGGTTTAATGGCAAATTACCTATTAGGGCATCGGTTACTATTATATGACAGCTGTTAACGTTTTCGGTATCATGAGCTTAGTGCAATAATATCTGTTTTGTTTTCAACATTATGAGTGTATAACAACGTAACTCACACAAACATTACGTGTTCAACTGATTTCCAAAACTCTATGAATTTCACTCAACCTTTGTGTTGACAGTTTTAAGCATGTATTTCAGGTCCATAATGTCGGAAGCTGGCACGGAAGAGCAAGGATACAACGACTCCATTAGAGTTCGTTTTCTATTGTTATGATTGTTGTGCCATGAAGTAACACCCAGTTTGAATTCCGCTGCGTATCATGAAATTAGGGGTGTTACATATATCAGTACCTGCAGAGGGGTATTGTGGTTATATTTGAATTTCACTTGAAGCTACATGCATATATAAGTGTTAGTCGTCCTATTCATCTCTCGCTTTTAACTTCGGGTAACAAATCAATGTTTCTTTGTTCAATAGCTGAAGCGACTCTCACAGACTTCAATTAAAATGGAATAGAAACCAGACTTTTAACAACCTTTTTGTTCAGGTTAATGGGTCTCACAGGTGCCACGTTATCAGGAGTGCGTGAGGCTTCAGCCAATGCCCATTTTAATCTTTTGTTTGCGTTGAAATTGCAACTGCCTGAACTCATTATCAGTTTTCCATCTTTCTATGAATGTCTACACCTATTAATAAAATATTACAGTATTATGTTAATCTCAAAACAAATATAAGCTTACATATGTAGCATTTGTTCAGAAAAAAAGGTAAATAATATATAACAACCTGATTTGCGCATTAAGATGAATCGAATCTTCATTTTCAAGCGATGCAAAATCCCTTGCTGTGGTTGCATCTTTCTTAAATGGTAATGACTTTTGTTCTGCACATCAAAGAAGCCAAAACTATTTATTTTCTCGATAAATTACTTTTGTTCTGCACATCAAAGAAGCCTAATACTGGTCACATCTTTCTTATACCAACTTGGAACAGCAAAAGGATAATATGCACATCTAACATGTGCACTTGTTCTCAGACCAACTAACCTAGCTCAAAGTAATCAATGATGCTACTTGAATGGCGACAACGGTTACATATACTTAAAGAAGAATTCTAGCTGTTAACATGATTCAATTTCCAAAGAGTTTGCTAATAACCCTCCTAACATCCCAAGGTATACTCGATGCTTTTTAAACAAACAATATACTCTAACATATTAACTTGCTTGACATTAATAAAATATGGGAATCTTAAGTTCAAAGGGATTAGAGCGGTGGAAAATAGAGCTTCAATGGCAGACATAAAAAAACTCTCTAAGTCTATACATGTACAGTGTATGATGCTTTAAATAGAAACAGCTCAGATGGCAAGTAAAATGATCACTCCAGATTTCATTTTTCATTCAAATCTCATATAACCATATATGGGACTTCCAGTTATATGGTTACACTCTGAGTCTTCACTTCTAAGCATTTACCAAACACTCAAAAAATAATCATGCAGATCCCATGGTGCACCACTCATTATTCCCTGAACATAACCAGTAACGTGAATAAGTAAACACTAAACACCAAATAACTGATTAAAAGCTACACGTGTATCTTAGGTATATAACTAAACAAATAATAATTGGTTTATCGCTAACTGCGGACATTATTATCTGGAATACAAAAAACATTTTTCTTCATGCTTATTAATAGAATCAATACGTTATCACCTTGACTATACTTGCACAGTAAACCTCACCTTCTAAAACACAAATGTTCTTCATCAAAAGATTGCTCAATAACCTCACCTTGAACTTTAACTCTAAGAGACCCGTGAATGCTCTCGGGTAGTTTAGACAGTATAGCAAGATGAGTGAGCCCACCTCATCGACCAACCGTCCCACCATGTCCATGAAATATTGCAAGTTTAACGCCAAATTCCTTAGCAACCTTCATAAGCTCTTCTTGAGATTTGTAAAGCTGTCATGCCGCAGTATGCCTTTCCGCGTCTTTTTCAGAATCCGGGTACCCAGTCATAACTTCCTGTTTATCATCAAATTGGTTACGGTACTATTCAAAGGAGAAAAGACGGGTCATGGTTGCAATATCAGATTCGAGACACCTCTTGTGGGTTTTATTTTCTCTGTTGCCTTCCTCAATATACATTCAATCCTTCGCAAACTAATAGACCGATAAATTTTATATAGTAAGCATACGAATATGAGATTGTAAATTACCATTCATTTTCTTCATGAGAAGCCATGGAAGTAGAGACTACTTGCTCTTTTCCCTTTAATGGTGGCAAGAAAAATATCAAACCGAATCCTCTTGCACTTTGGTTGGATTTACCTATAAAACCTATAGGAATTAAAAAATAGTCTGATCAATAGCATGTCGAGATACAATAATTTACTTGAATTAACATATTAAATTTACCTAAGTTAACAAATCACGAGGTTCCAACGCATTACACACTTCCTTAAATTTGTCTTAATAGTATTGATCACAAATTGAAGTAGCTTCTTCTGCACAACTTTGATAAGCAACAATGAAACATTCCTTCACAACTTTGATAAGCAAGACATAAACACTCTGCAAAACAAAATCACAAACATAAAAGGATTAGCATTACAGATATTGATCATAACAGGTTCTTTACAATAATATCACCCATCAACAAACAAAAGGAAAATAAAATACCTTTTTTGCAGAATAAGAATGAACATAGGTTAAAGAATCAAAGCCTGCACAAAAAATATACAAACATTAGTGGACTAAGCTACATGCATACATATCATGATGGAGATGGCCGACTAAAAGATGAAATTAGGGTTTCAAGAAAAAATATATTATGATTTATGAATGAGGAGATTTTTTTTAAACAAACCGTATATACAGAAAATATAATATGGAATTTATATGCTAGTATAGGAATCCAATATAATTTTAGGCATTTATAGATTATAGTATGCAACATAATTATCAAAATAACTTGTTTCCTAAGTGGTAAACACACAAGTTATTTATACTAATCCTACAAACAACCCAAGTTCGAATCTCATCATGGTCATTTTTTATTAAATTCGAAATTTATAAATAATTGCTTAAGAATTTCGAAAATTAATACATAAAATCAGAAAATTAAATATTATTGCTTAGGTGGATTAAAAATCGAATTTCACAAAAAAAATATTAAGAATTTATATAATTTATACATTAAATCCGAAAATTATATACTATTGCTTAGGTGGATTAATAAATTGTTTAGTTGGACCAAAAATGCTTATGTGGCATGAAAAACAATTACTGGGCATTGAGGTGGCATTGAGGTGACATTAATGCCAAATGTCTCATGTTATATATAATATAGAGATATATAAATAATAGATTTAGGATCAAATGAGATCATTGTTAAAGTTCTAAAATTAAGATCAATACAAGAACTAATAGAAGGAGGACATGTGGCAACATAATTAATACACATAAAAAGAAAAACAAAAATTAATAATATAACTAAAAGGGTAAATTGGGTATTTATCACTCCCTTATTCATTTAACTATAATAAAAGCCACCCCTAATAAAAGCCACCCATTTTTTTTCATTGTTTATATCGCTTGTTTCTTCCCTGCTCTTTTGCAAACCCACTTTCTTCCACCATATCCTCTAATCGGCACTCAAAGAACCAACAGCGACCCACTTTCTTCCACCATATCCTCTAATCGGCCTCTTCATCACCAGATCTGATTCTTTCGTACCGCAGGTGATACCCAAAACCATGAAATATCCGGTGTACTGGAATCTGCTGATTTTGGTTTCAATATGTATATCAAGATGTAGTCGGTTCTGAGGTATCAAGAACTAGTTTGGTTTTGATAGTGACACACTAATTTATGTTTTGAGGTATCAAGAACTAGTTTGGTTTCGATATGTGTATAAAGATGTAGATCTGTTTGTCAAGATTGTAGATTATATGAAGTAATTTGTTTCCTCACTGCCACAACCATAGATATCGATGGAGAAAAATAAGCCATCGATAAGTCAAAACCATGCCCAGAACCAAAAGATAGAATATCATAGTTAAGTCACTAAACAACAAATGCTGGTATAAAAAAGTGATTTTAAAAGCTTATCTTTAGTTGGTAATACTTATTTTTATGTAAGTAGCATTCTAGAACTATCGTTTTTTTTTTCAAGATTAAAGGGATTTTTTTAGATTCGATTGATTATTTATGTTCTTGGGCTTTTTCAGATTTTGGAGTAAATGCAAATAGTAGCAGATTTTATGTTTCAGTCGTGTATGAATGTATGAGTCCTGATGTATGTCGTGTATCCGACCTGATGTTTGTTTGTGTATTAGCTGGTTCATGTTTCAGACATGATGTTGGTCATGTATCATGAGCAACGGTTTAAATTTATGTTGTACATACGAGTTCAGTTCCGGTGATGTGTTAATAGATTTTGGTGATGTAGAAGTGTTGATGTGTACTAGTACTTATGTATATAATTTTGTAAATATATTTGTAATGTTTGTGCACCAATGTATTCGCTATGTATAAAAAATGTGCAGCTCCTTGTATAAAAAAATAGGCAAAAATTCAAAAAAAGCTGACAACATTTGGATTTGAATTCTCTTAAATACCCTTGAAACTTTATTTAATTACTTTAATGTCACTAATTTAATGTTAATCTCATCTAGCACCAATTAATAGATTTAACGGTTCATATTGGGTCTTATTTTTAGAGCTTTAAACCTGATCTCACATTAACCTTCCTCATATATATAGTGCGGTTCTAGAGAAAAGTGTAATTAGAGAGAAAAGTGAGAAAAAAAGTTGTAACATATTGGATTTCACAAACACACTAGATCATAATCAAAAGTAGGCGTATAATATGATTTTAGAGAGAGAAAGTTAGAGGTTGGGAACTTTAGTGAGAGAAAGAAAAATCTTATTATGAGCTCCAACTCTCTACCTTGGAAGGTAGAGAGTATTTATAGTACTTACATAAATCGCCACCTACGGGCTGTGGATCAGGCATACAGTGGGTAAAGACCCGTCGTCCTCCACGGTGTTACTTAACTAAATACTACTTAACTTGTAATAATCTACGACTACGAGCTTTCTAACGATTACATATACTTGAGGTGGCCGACTCTTTAATAACTGGATTTACTAAATCCTAACAATCTCCCCCTAAGGGAGGTCACCTCAAACACACATTAAAAATTACATTGAATACAAACAGATATTACATTATAAATTGTTCTTGCATTCTTGATGTAGGACTTTGCTCTGAAGCTCGTAGTCATCGATTCTTCATTATTGCATGTTTGGTTAATTCAAGTGGAGGTCTTTATCTGATCCACGTGATAATCCACGTGATAATGAGTTTTGAGCCAGCTTTGAGATCATCAGCAATCATAAATCTCTGACTCATCCATTGTGGTGTTGTTATTATGTGATGTTGTGACTTTTGGACCGACATGCTCACATTTTGGATCATGATTTCTTCTCATCAGAGTAGCGGAAGCTTTCGTTGATTCATGATATTGGCAGCAGCGTAGCAGAAGCTTGGAGTGAAAATATCAGAGTCATTGATGCACTTATCATGATTTCTTTAGACATGAATGTATTGTGTGAGCATGAGGTTATGGATTGACCACATCATTCTGATCAAAATTTCGGGCACTGCATACAACAGTTAGCAAAAAAGCGCACGAAAGTGTCTTTGATCACTTTCGTTGAATTGAGGTACACGGTCCACGGTTCCCGTTGATCGTACAAGTACTGCTTGTGAACAGGTAAAATTGAAGAATTTCCTTGACAGGTTTCGCGAAATGCTTTAGTGTTCTCAAACCGAACGTCTCAAAGAAGACAACACGAGGAGTGAACCAATTGAGATTCACTGATGGATAAAAAAAGATTTGAAAAACAATCGAGTATTGCTCAATAGAAATTGTTTTTGCTATACAACGAAGGTTTTAATGAAAATTAATTATCAATCATAAACACCTTTTAATTTGAAATATCTGTTCACGGTCGATGTGCTAAAGAAAAGAGTTTTAAAGCACAACGACCGGTTTTTCAAAAGTATCCGTCAATCCATAACTCGAACAGGATTGATTCAAAATTATGAATCGCCCCATTGTTTCTGTTCAGTTGTCACATGGTTGATCTATTGAATAGATCTCACATGCCACCTACCAGGAGCTTGTTTGATGTTGGCTCCAAAAGGCTTTCCATCTTCATTGTGAATATGTTTGCATATCACTCAGATGTTCGGCAATACCACAAGGATAATGCGTAGGACTCATAAGATATAATCTCTCTTTCCACATTGTGTGAAAGAGAGAGTCTTCATTGACAGTGTCCTAAGGAGATTTATTTGATGATCTCGTGGCTCTAGACTCAATAGTGCACATTTGGTTCTTATGCCGGAGACTAGGGAGAGGGTCTCCTTCTTCAATATCAACAAACTCTAAGAGAAAGTCGATAGATAATGTCGGTTCCCTGTGAGAATGAAACAAGTCCTTTTAAGAGGAACTTGAGTAGCTTGGGAAGTTGTAGTGCAGTGCGTCACTTGGTCCATGACGTCTTGTCTTCAATACCGATGTTACCTTGGTAACCACCAGTAGCATATGAAATTAACCCGGTTTCTGCCCTAAGGTTGAATAAATGGAGGGCTATTTCTTTTCACCCTTTTCTTATTTCATTCTTCAACCCCTTCAGTGCTTACCAAGACTTCATAACCAGAACCTTATTGGGTTTATTCCAGTTCTAGCTCGGTCTCAGTCCGACTCTTCCCATTTCTCACTTTTCTCCTTTTTCATCAAACCTAAGGACTTCTTCACTATCTAGTGGATTGTCCCTGGTAGATCCCTCCGGTTCTGGCGGATCATGGGAACTAATACCTAACCTTATCTTCCTTATATCACCATACATAACGTAAAGTTGGTCGGTCTATTTGGTATTGTTCATCTGCCATTGGAACCAATTGAAAACCATTTGAAAATCAATCCAAATACTTGTGATATATTATCAAAACATTTTGTACCTGAATTGTTTTTGATAATTTTAGAAACAGAGCTCCCCCTCAACATGTGCATCATGCATCATTTTGTAATAGAATTAATTTTCATCTTTGAGGGATTAGCTTGCATCTAAGAGTAGTTATATGAAGAATGTGGTTTTCAAAATAGTTGCTCCCCCTCAATATGTGCATGGAAATTTAAAAATGTTTTGCACATATTAGGAAAAGACTGCACATTGAAATAAATTGATTGTAACACCCCAACCCGACAAGGGTAGAAGTGTCACATTCTGGTGTCATATCAGAACATACAAATAAAATATTTACAAACGGAAACCTTAAAAATGAAGTTTCAAATCATATAAACAATTGTCTGACGAGGAAAATACAATATCCAAAATGAATGAAATCTCAAAACAAAACTCTTCAAAGTAAGTCCATAAGTACTATGGTACTAGTGTTGGTCCACTAAGATACTCTAACTCTCATCCCATCGAAGCCCATCTTCAAACCTAAAACCTGCCGTAGGAAAAGAAATGCGGCTGAGCTTAAAAAGCCCAAAGTGAATGATATAACAAAACGAAAAGTAAATAAAGTCTGAAATGCAAAATGAAACAAAGGAAACGGATAACAAAGTCGCGGCAGAATGAGATTAATGAATCATTGAGGATTTTGCGGAAACACAATCATACGAAACCGAAGAACAAATAGCAATCAAGAACAAACACATATCATATTGATGGCACCAACGCAAACGCATCAAGACAACCAAACATTAACTAAAGCAGGAAATTCGAGTACATATGAGCCAAACGAAATGTCAAAATGCTAACGGAAACAATTTCTAGAAAGTAAACATGGCATTCATACAAGTCAATTAATCTACATTTAACACACTTAATCCAATATTGTAGCAGCGGGAATAGCAGTCAAATCATGGTAGTCACACATGCAAATAGAAAACATAGTAGGAAAACTATAACTAAATAAGCAAAAGACATAGCATAGCAATTAGCAATTTATCAAAACAGATATCATAATTAAACCATTTTCCAAACCAAAACTTAATATAAACAGAGTCTAAACATGGCAGATCAAACATAAGCATAGATACACTAACGGATAGGCAAAGTTCACCAGATTAACTGAACAATCATACTTAATAAACTTTCAAGATACTCACTTTCACACTAGCACATTCATCTCACAGATCAACTAATTCACATAACGATAAACTAACATAATATCGATGACTGCGAATCATATTGAACACATATTAATCATATCCTAGCATAGTAGACGGTAGTCACTTAAACATACAAAAGCATAACCACATATAATAACATATAATAAGCCTAGCACATAATTATAAACACTTGAACATACCGAATCAACATCGAATACTTAATACGAAATAATAGATAAAGATTTAGTTAACTACCACGAGCCCAACATATCATATCGAAATATCTTTCTTATTCAAGGTAACCTCATAAACTAATTGGAGTAGCTAGCTCCTGAATTTTATGAAGACGCGATGCACACGACATCATTCACGAAACATATCGATAACATATCGATCTAGGATGCATCCATACGCCCCAAATGCATGGATAGTGGCCATACTATCAATAAACGATAACGGAAAGGGACGTGGCGAACATCACTCTACTGCCCTAGAGTCATGTCGAGGTGCATCACGACACGGACATGGAACCCCCATGACTAGTGAAATATTGGCTCGGTGTCAAACTAACTTAGGTCAAACAGATTTTCATAATTGACACAGATCATAATCAAACACAAAGTTCAACAGATAACATATCAGATAATTCATATCATAAGGTTCATGTTCAAAGGTTCAAAAGTCAAAAGTTAATGTCGTAGTCATATATCATACTTTCATAACCAAATGTTCACAATTCAGAAATTCATAGTCAAATATAGCAAGGTTCAACAAATGTGCGTATCAAAGTCTTTCTAACATAACGTTCAAGTCAGATATTTCATGATTCAATAAAACAGGTGTTTCAAACAAGCAACAGATCAAACAATCGGAAAGGGTTCATAGCAATGGCATAGGAAACCCTAATAATTGAAATAGAAAAGCTAACAAAAGAAAACGTCATAAGAAACCTTTACTGAAAAGGTCGAATATTTGTACCTTAGTAACGTAATGAAAACAACGGAAAAGTAACACCGGAAAGCAACGTCGTATCTTCGTCAACGAATCTACACGAATTGATATCATATATTACTTATATACTCCTTTTATAAGCTTCTTATGCATGTATAAGTGTTTTACTTATTGATATAATCTTTTTATCTTTTATTTTCTTAACTTCATATCTGGACCAGAATTTAGCGATTTTTATAAAATACTTACTTAGCTCAAATAAAATCAAGGAAATTCCCAGGGGTTCCCACATGAGTTAAAAGACTCTCCAAAAATTGGTGGGTTCTATCTCCATGCCAAATGGCCTATGGAAAATCACAAGTCCATACCTGTCCAGAAAGTGATAAGAAAATACACCTTAAAAGTTTACGCTTATCGGACCTGTTTAGACACCTTGGAAAAATCCCCAAAACTCCCAGAAATTCATTTATATCCTAAATATCACTCCTGTAAAAGGAGAGCTCCTAATTACTTATGGTTTGAAAATGAAAAATCAAACAATCCAACTAAATTTCAGACCCGTTTTCTCAGCTTTGACACTTGATCTTGTAAAATTCAAAAATACGACTTAAAGAACTCCAAATTCGACCAAACCACTTGGAAAACTTAACTAAGACATAAAATAAACTTTTCCAACAAAAACCCAGATTATTGCACTTATAAAATTGGATCTATAACACACACAAATTCGACATATGATGCTGTCCAGTTTTAGGGTTTATTAAAACCAATATAAGCACATGTTTAACCTACCCAAACGCACCCATGACCCATGTAGCTACAAAACCTGATTTAAATGACCAGATATGATGTACTCTTATAGACATAACTATGGTGTGATTTCATGAATTTATGTAACACTTAGATTAGGTTTTTAAAACTCTTAACTCGTTATATATAAATGACCAAGGTTTAGGTTTTGATATTTATCGTGACATGAATTATGTATATAAAAGCATGCGTATGGTGCTTAACTAACGACCAGGTTCATGAATCAAATGAGACGAGAAGATGATAAGGAGGGTACCTTAGTAGCGTGGGATAAGGAGGAGATAACAAGAGCAAAACAAGTAATACAAGACCCCTTTTGATGCCCTAGGAGGTCACGACCAGAAGTAACCCAAGGCAGCCCCCTCCATTAGACTAGAACCCACGGTCAGCCACCCTCTTGAACTAGAACCCTCGACCACAGCAACCTCCTCATCACAGCCCCTTGTTTGCTTGAAGATCGAATGGAAGAGATAAAAAAAAAGAAGGATGCCGCCACTTTTGATATTAGGGTTTATGTGTTAAAACTTTTGTGGAGCGCATAAAAGAAAATAAGGGGAGGGACTTTTGTGGGTTTGTTTTGCGGTTCCAAGGGGAGGGACATGGGCCAAACCCAAGCTTAGTTGGGCCTTTATTCAAGTGTAGTCTTTGATTTGCAATTTGTGAGATTTTTCGGCCCAATGCAAAATATATACATGCGTTTTTCATATTTTAGCTGTGAGTGTATGTCGTTTTATTTACTTACTCAAATTACATATTTGCGGGTTAGATTAGAAACATATTTAGTGAGATTAACGTATTTTAGGCATTTTAGAAGTTTTAAAATTTCAGGGGCAAAATAGTCTTTTCAAGTGTTTCAGATTTTAGGGTTTTACAACTCTTCCCCTCTAAAAGAAAATTTTTGTCCTCGAAAATTGAAGTCGCAGAGGTACACAAAGACGTACAAGTTCAGGGCAGATGTAGCAATCCATAATCTCATACAGATCATAACGATTTCGGGTCCAAAGCGTACAAAACTTATAAGTAATAGATGACGGTGAGAATCTCGTACAGAGGTACAGAATTTCAAACGAATATGAGTATCAAAGGATAACGAATATAAGCCTAGTCCATTCACGTACCTACCCCAGGAATTTCCCAAGACGTCGTACGATTTCAATAAGTTCAGATTATATGATCTCGGTATTATCACGTTGATCAGGCGTCATAATACTTGCATCACATAACAAGTTCTTGTTGTCATCATATTTTGCCTCGGTTCATGACAAACCACATAACCAATATCACAATAAAACATATCACATACAGATATCAAGTAACATACCAAAGCAGACCAGATTCATATACACGGAGCATAAACCACATCAAGCAACTTACCATATCACAATGAAAGAATGCCACCAACTTGCACAAAACGGTTCCTCATGACTCATTATTGACGATCCAAAAGAAAGGCTGAGATATAACCAAATTGCTAAACGATAGAACTTCACAATTCAAACCGAGTTCTGAACAAATCAAAGAAAAGCAATACCGATCAAAATCTCTGACCAAAATAACAAACCTCCTCAAAACGCATGACAAACGAATCGGAGCAAAATAAGTCGCGTCAAAATCATATGAAGTAGATGAACCTTCTCAGCCACCGGTTGAATCTTGTCTCCGTCTTTTGCGTCTTTGGTTGGTCCGTCCAACTTCCTTCAGCAGATCCCGATGCCTCCAAAGCAGACGGCAGTCGGGCTTCGCTTCACGAACCTCTCCGCCCAGTGGACTGTAAAGAACGCAGGGTCGCACCATCATCCTCGACTCCACGGGTAGTCTCCATCTGACGGTCGACAAACGGATGTGCGAAGACAAAATAACAAAATTCGATGCGAAAAGAGGAAGGCCTAATCAATGAAGACAAACGAATATCAAAATCAAATCCGAACGACAATCAAACGAATCGAGAAGAAAAAGAACAGACGGAAGCTTAATGTCTACCCAGTCCTCACAGGTCAATCCTAAGGTCAACAAGACGAAACCTTTGCTCGGATACCATAATTGTAACACCCCAACCCGGCAAGGGTAGAAGTGTCACATTCGGTGTCATATCGAACATACAAATAAAATATTTACAAACGGAAACCTTAAAAATGAAGTTTCAAATCATATAAACAATTGTCTGACGAGGAAAATACAATATCCAAAATGAATGAAATCTCAAAACAAAACTCTTCAAAGTAAGTCCATAAGTACTATGGTACTAGTGTTGTTCCACTAAGATACTCTAACTCTCATCCCATCGAAGCCCATCTTCAAACCTAAAACCTGCCGCAGGAAAAGAAATGCGGCTGAGCTTAAAAAGCCCAGTGAACAGATATAACAAAACGAAAACTAAATAAAGTCGAAAATGCAAAATGAAACAGAGGAAACGGATAACAAAGTCGCAGCGGAATGAGATTAATGAATCATTGAGGATTTTGCGGAAACACAATCATACAGAAATCCGGAAGAACAAAGAGCAATTAAGAACAAACACATATCATATTGATGGCACCAACGCAAACGCTTCAAGACAACCAAACATTAACTAAAGCAGGAAATTCGAGTACATATGAGCCAAACAAAATGTCAAAAGGCTAACGGAAACAATTTCTAGAAAGTAAACATGGCATTCATACAAGTCAATTAATCTACATTTAACACACTTAATCCAATATTGTAGCAGCGGGAATAGCAGTCAAATCATGGTAGTCACACATGCAAATAGAAAACATAGTAGGAAAACTATAACTAAATAAGCAAAAGACATAGCATAGCAATTAGCAATTTATCAAAACAGATATCATAATTAAACCATTTTCCAAACCAAAACTTAATATAAACAGAGTCTAAACATGGCAGATCAAACATAAGCAGATAGATACACTAACGGATAGGCAAAGTTCACCAGATTAACTGAACAATCATACTTAATAAAATTTCAGGATACTCACTTTCACACTAGCACATTCATCTCACAGATCAACTAATTCACATAACGATAAACTAACATAATATCATATGACACCGCGAATCATATTGAAAACATATTAATCATATCCTAGAATAGTATACGGTAGTCACTTAAACATACAAAAGCATAACCACATATAATAACATATAATAAGCCTAGCACATAATTATAAACACTTGAACATACCGAATCGACATCAAAATACTTAATACAGAAATAACAAATAAAGATTTAGTTAACTACCACGAGCCCAGAACATATCATATCAGAAATATCTTTCTTATTCGGAAGGTAACCTCATAAACTAATTGGAGTAGCTAGCTCCCAGAATTTTGTGAAGACGCGTATTACACACGACATCATTCACCAGAAACATATCAGATAACAGATCAGATCTAGGATGCATCCATACGCCCCAACAGACAGATAGTGGCCATACTATCAATAAACAGATAACGTAAAGGGACGTGGCGAACATCACTCTACCGCCTAGAGTCATGTAAGAGGTGCATCACGACACGGACATGGAACCCTCATGACTAGTGAGAATATTGGCTCGGGTGTCAAACTAACTTAGGTCAAACAGATTTTCATAATTGACACAGATCATAATCAAACACAAAGTTCAACAGATAACATATCAGATAATTCATATCATAAGGTTCATGTTCAAAGGTTCAGAAGTCAAAAGTTAATGTCGTAGTCATATATCATACTTTCATAACCAAATGTTCACAATTCAGAAATTCATAGTCAAATATAGCAAGGTTCAACAAATGTGCGTATCAAAGTCTTTCTAACATAACGTTCAAGTCAGATATTGCATGATTCAATAAAATAGGTGTTTCAAACAAGCAACAGATCAAACAATCAGAAAGGGTTCATAGCAATGGCATAGGAAACCCTAATAATTGAAATAGAAAAGCTAACGAAAGAAAACGTCATAAGAAACCTTTACTGAAAAGGTCAATATCGTACCTTAGCAACGTAATGAAAACAACGGAAAAGTAACACCGGAAAGCAACGTCGTATCTTCATCAACGAATCTACACGAATTGATATCATATATTACTTATATACTCCTTTTATAAGCTTCTTATGCATGTATAAGTGTTTTACTTATTGATATAATCTTTTTATCTTTTATTTTCTTAACTTCATATCTGGACCAGAATTTAGCGATTTTTATAAAATACTTACTTAGCTCAAATAAAATCAAGGAAATTCCCAGGGGTTCCCACATTAGTTAAAAGACTCTCCAAAAATTGGTGGGTTCTATCTCCATGCCAAATGGCCTATGGAAAATCACAAGTCCATACCTGTCCAGAAAGTGATCAGAAAATACACCTTAAAAGTTTACGCTTATCGGACCTGTTTAGACACCTTGGAAAAATCCCCAAAACTCCCAGAAATTCATTTATATCCTAAATATCACTCCTGTAAAAGGAGAGATCCTAATTACTTATGGTTTGAAAATGAAAAATCAAACAATCCAACTAAATTTCAGACCCGTTTTCTCAGCTTTGACACTTGATCTTGTAAAATTCAAAAATACGACTTAAAGAACTCCAAATTCGACCAAACCACTTGAAAAACTTAACTAAGACATAAAATAAACTTTTCCAACAAAAACCCAGATTATTGCACTTATAAAATTGGATCTATAACACACACAAATTCGACATATGATGCTGTCCAGTTTTAGGGTTTATTAAAACCAATATAAGCACATGTTTAACCTACCCAAACGCACCCATGACCCATGTAGCTACACAACCTGATTTAAATGACCAGATATGATGTACTCTTATAGACATAACTATGGTGTGATTTTTCATGAATTTATGTAACACTTAGATTAGGTTTTTAAAACTCTTAACTCGTTACATATAAATGACCAAGGTTTAGGTTTTGATATTTATCGTGACATGAATTATGTATATAAAAGCATGCGTATGGTGCTTAACTAACGACCAGGTTCATGAATCAAATGAGAAGAGAAGATGATAAGGAGGGTACCTTAGTAGCGTGGGATAAGGAGGAGATAACAAGAGCAAAACAAGTAATACAAGACCCCTTTTGATGCCCTAGGAGGTCACGACCAGAAGTAACCCAAGGCAGCCCCCTCCATTAGACTAGAACCCACGGTCAGCCACCCTCTTGAACTAGAACCCTCGACCACAGCAACCTCCTCATCACAGCCCCTTGTTTGCTTGAAGATCGAATGGAAGAGATAAAAAAAAAGAAGGATGCCGCCACTTTTGATATTAGGGTTTATGTGTTAAAACTTTTGTGGAGCGTACAAAAGAAAATAAGGGGAGGGACTTTTGTGGGTTTGTTTTGCCGGTTCCAAGGGGGAGGGACATGGGCCAAACCCAAGCTTAGTTGGGCCTTTATTCAAGTGTAGTCTTTGATTTGCAATTTGTGAGATTTTCAGCCCAATGCAAAAATATATACATGCGTTTTTCATATTTTAGCTGTGAGTGTATGTCGTTTTATTTACTTACTCAAATTACATATTTGCGGGTTAGATTAGAAACATATTTAGTGATATTAACGTATTTTAGGCATTTTAGAAGTTTTAAATTTTCAGGGGCAAAATAGTCTTTTCAAGTGTTTCAGATTTTAGGGTTTTACATTGATCACGTTTCAAATCTTAGTGGTTTAAGATAGATGCTCCCCCTCAACATGTGCATGGAAAATTTGAAATCGTTTGGCACATGTGGGAAGGAGAGCTTGTACATTCTTATAAAACCATTTACCGAATTATCAGATTAAATCCAATTTAAATCACAAATTCTCCCCCGATCACAATTATCAAATCATTTGAGATTTGTGATCTCTGTAGATTTAAATTGATTTTGAAAGCTTTTAAGGAGAATTGTGACTTTATTATGAAAACGTTTTAACTGATAAGAATGGTATTTTGAGACCAAACTCTATAGATTAAACATGCATGATTATCTTTTGAAAATAATTGTATGACAAATAACCTTTTGATTTAATTGAAATCATTCTCCCCCTCAATCAATGACATAAGTTGTTGATTGAGAGATAGATATTTTGACAAACGATAAGTCCAGATGATTTTCAAAAATAGAGTTCGAGTTATTTTTCAAAGCAATTAGTTTTCATAAGATAGTAAGTAATTGTTTATAGAATCAGAGCATAAGATTTGAAAACCAAGATAAAACATGGCTCTGTTCTTTCTTAGAAAAACGGGTTATTGCCTGAAATGACAATAAACCATTGTTTTACTTTCTCCCAATTTTTTTTTTTATTTTTTTTTAAAGAAACGATCATATGTACATTCGAAGAACATCTAAAGACCCGTGACATTCTTTGAAAGTCAACACAAAGTCCGTAGATGATATCAAACAAGGAAAAACATGACAAAATAACAATATTTTTGGAATTTTTCAAGATTTTCTAATTTTTATGGGTTTTTGAAAGTTTTATATTTTTCTCTTTGCTTTTTGAAGATTTTGCAATTTTGTATTTTGCTTTTTGAATAGATATTTACAAGAGATAGATGAAGGAAAACCTTTTACTCCTCTTCTTCCTCTTGAAGACGTTTGAGTGTTTCCGGTTGTAGGCTCTTAAGACCAAGTCGTGGAAGGATAAACTCAAAACGTTCTCTAGGAAGAGCTTTGGTGAAGATGTCTGCTAGTTGGTATTCAGTCCTTACAAAATAAAGTTCCACCACACCGTTTTCTATTTGTTCCCTGATGAAATGATGTCGTATGTCGATGTGCTTTGCTCTTGAGTGTTGTACATTGTTGCATGAGAGAGCAATAACACTTTTATTATCACAGTACAGAAGGATTTTGTTGAATTCAAAGCCATAGTCAGATAATTGGGATCTCATCCATAGGATTTGAGCACAACAAGATGACATGGCTATGTATTCAGCCTCTGTAGAGGAAATAGAAGTACTCATATGCTTCTTTGAAGACCAGCTCACAAGCTTATCACCCAAAACGAGCACCTCGGACTTACTTGACGAGTATCTTGACATCATGCATGATCAGCATCTGCATAGGCTGTTAGTGACATACCGGTGACCTTCGGGTACCAAAGTCCCATATTGATGGTTCCTTGGAGATACCGAAAGACCCGTTTAACGCTTCAAGGTGCTTTTTAGTAGGCTTAGCCTGGTATCTAGCACACATGCAAACAGCGAACAAGATGTCGGGTCTACTAGCTGTGAGGTACATCAGGGATACAATCATACTACGATATTTCGTTTGGTCTACCATGATCCCTGAGTGGTCCTCATCTAGTTTAGTACGCTCTATCATGGGAGTGTCAACAGGATCACTATAATCAAATCCAAATTTCTTTAAAATCGCATTAGCATATTTAGATTGATTTATAAAAATGCCTCCGAGACATTGTGAAATTTGTAATCCTAAGAAAAATGACATTTGTCCCATCATTGACATTTGAAATTTAGAACCCATTTCAATAGAAAAACGGTCACACTCATTGGGGTCAGTCGAGGCAAAGATAATATCATCAACATATATTTGAACGTGAATTAAATGTTTTCCTGACTTCCTGGTGAACAATGTCGGATCAACTGCTCATTTGCTGAATCCAGTGGATAGAAGGAACTTTGATAGCGTATCATACCATGCCCTTGGAGCTTGCTTTAAACCGTAAAGAGCCTTCTTCAAACGATAGACGTGAGTAGGATGCTCTGGATTCACAAAGCCTTCAGGTTGGCTGACGTATACGACTTCTTTAAGATCTCCGTTAAGAAACGCCGTATTTACATCCATTTGATAGACTACCATGTTCTTACTTGCAGCATTAGCCAAGAAGATTCTGATTGCCTCGATACGAGCAACAGGAGCAAATGGTTATTCAAAGTCAATACCCTCCTCTTGACGATATCCTTTTGCAACCAATCGAGCCTTGTTCTTTATAACATCATCATGCTCATCAAGTTTCACTTTGAAGATCCACTTTAGAGCAATGATCATAGCACAATCTGGAGCAGGTACTAATTCCCATACATCAAGTCGATCAAACTCATGAATTTCTTCTTGCATGGCATTGAACCAGCTGTCTTCATTCATGGCGCTTTGACATCTTTTGGTTTGATCTTAGAGAGTACGGAGTTGAAGAAGCACCATAAGGCATCGGTTGCAAGTTGTTTCCGTGTGGATACTGGACAAGAGAGGTTTCCAATGATGTTGTCCAATGGATGATCATGTGTCCATTTTCTGAGATGTTCATGTGGCTGTTGTTGAGGAACTGATGTAGCAGAGTCGATATCTCCTGATGAAGATGGTTCTGATGATGATTCAAGAGCAAATATGTTTTCAAATGGAGCATCTTCGGGAGTAGCAAAGGGGTTAACTTCATCATTGAAGCCAGAACCAATTCCATGATGTACATTCGATGATTGATGATTTGTTGATGAGACAGAGTGATCAGCAGCAGGCTCTTCTTGACTTAATGATATTGAGACTGAAGGATTGACTTCATTCACAGGGATAGGAGCAGCCTCTGTTGATGGGATTGACATTTCATCAGCATTTGGTTCATAGTGTTCATCAAACATTGGATCAAACAATTTCTTTAAATCATCTTCTGAAGGAGGTACATAAGGAGTTCTGGAGAGGATTAGAAACAAGAGTAGAACTGATAGGACTACTTGATGAAAATTGAGTTGCGAGTCCAGAACTGGTTTGTCCTGGAGCCATCTGACCGGTCAGCTCATCGAACGTAACGTGAATTGTTTCCATGATATTTCGGGTTCTCTTGTTGTAGATTCGGTAACCCTTCTTGTTTGGTGCATAACCAACAAAAACTCCAATATCGGCCTTTTCTCTTAATTTACCTAAGTCTTGACCGTCATTCGTTGGATAGCACAAAGCACCAAACACACGAAGGTAGGAGAGATCAGGTTTTCGTTTATGAACAAGTTGATATGGAGTTTTTCCATGAGAGGTATGAATAAGGGAACGATTTTGGGTGTAGCAAGCAGTGGCAATGGCTTCAGCCCATAGAAACATTGGAACCTTTGAATAAATTAGCATTGTTCTTGCGGCTGCCAAGAAAAACTTCAAAAACACACATTTCAATCCAAAACAAGCTCAACCACAGTGATTCAAGCTTACCAAATCAAAACTCAAGCACATACAATGATTCTAAACACAAAAGTACACCCAAAATTCAAACTTTAACACTAGAAATGATCCAAATGATGCAAAAACCACTAAACTTTTTCAAACTCAAAAACCACTAGAAATCCAAGGATATGTAAGAGATGATCTAACCATGGCTCTTGATACCATTTGTGACATATTGGATTTCACAAACACACTAGATCATAATCAAAAGTAGGCGTATAATATGGTTTTAGAGAGAGAAAGTTAGAGGTTGGGAACTTTAGTGAGAGAAAGAAAAATCTTATTATGAGCTCCAACTCTCTACCTTGGAAGGTAGAGAGTATTTATAGTACTTACATAAATCGCCACCTACGGGCTGTGGATCAGGCATACAGTGGGTAAAGACCCGTCCGTCCTCCACGGTGTTACTTAACTAAATACTACTTAACTTGTAATAATCTACGACTACGAGCTTTCTAACGATTACATATACTTGAGGTGACCGACTCTTTAATAACTGGATTTACTAAATCCTAAAAAAAGTTATAGGGTTTAATTTGAAACATCTCAGACTTCAGGGGTAAGTTTTGAAACCCACCCCCACCAAAAAAAAAAAAAAAAAACAAAACAAAATGGGTAAAAAAAAATTCCCGCAAAAAATTTATAACTGTGATGCACATTTTTTTTTGTGCATCTCAGTTATAAAAATTGGTGCATCATAGTTATAACTACTTTTTTTAACTGTGATTCACCAAAATAAAAATGTGCATCAGATCGCATATGTTATTAACTTATTCCAGAAAAAGTTTTGAATTAGAACCTTCAACCTTTGTGTATAAAAGAGAGATTTTTCAAATGATTCAACATATTTATTTTATTAATCACATGGTTAATATACAATGAAATCAATTATCCTAATATGTTTCAGAGTTATTTTTTTTTACTTTTCATCAATTCACGATGGTTAATATGCACTGGCGTTATCCCAATGACTAAGCATGTTATAACAATGAGATGCGGCACTACCATGGCTACCATCCGTCCCTGGTTGTACAACTAATGCCCCTTATAGAGTATAGTACACTAAGTTATTGCAATGTTATAGGAGCATATTAGGTAACGATCGTTCGGTGCATCTCGATTACAAAAAATGATGCATCATAGTTATAATTACTTTTTTTAACTGTGATTCAAAGATATAAAAAGGTGCATCAAATCGCATATGATTAACTTATTACAGAAAACTTTGAATTAGAACCCTCAATCTTTGTGTATAAAAAAGAGAGATTTTTAACTGATTCAACACGCTTACTTTATTAATCACATGGTTAATATAAAATGAAATCAATTATCCTAACGTGTTTCAGAGTCATTTTATTAATCACATGGTTAACTTACTTTTCATCAATTCACGATTGTTAATATGCACTTGCGTTATCCCAATAACAAAGCATGCGGCGCTACCATGGCTACGATAGCTCCGTCTCTGGTTGTACAACTAATGCCCCTTAAAGAGCATAGTATACTAAGTTATTGCAATGTTACTGGAGCATATTAGGTAACAATAGTTGGGTGCATCTCGGTTATAAAATTTGGTGCATCATAGTTAAAACTAATTTTTATAACTGTGATGCACCAAAATAAAAAGGTGCATCACAGTTATAAAAATTTGGCGGGAAATTTTTGGCCAAAAAAAAAATTGGCCCCCAGAAAAAAAAATTGGCGAGAAATAATTTTTTTCGGGGGGGAAGCGGGGTGGGGTGGGGTGGGGGAGGGGGGGGGGTAGGGTGCGAATTTACAAAACCTCCTTAAAGAATGAAGGAAAATACAAAATTAGGTCCCTGTAGTTTGGTGTGAAAAAAAGAAGGGGAAGAAGGGGTGATACAATGGTTGAGATTACTTTTCTCATTTTTCTCTTGAAATCAACTTTTAAAATGATCCAAGCTCTCTCTCTCTCTATATATATATATATATATATATATATATATATATATATATAGAGTTAACGTGAGATCAAACTTAAAGTTGTAAAAGTAAGATCAAGTCCAAAAAACTACTAAAACATTTATAAACAACAATTTTAACAATAATACATATGAAAATAATATTTTATTACAAATTAACAATTTAGCAACTAATAACCAAATGATATATGAGTTTGGATTAGTGATACATTTGATACACATTACACTAATAAATATTTCAAAACCTGATACATATACAAAAACCTGATACACATTACACTTCTAATCAAAGTGTATCACCTATGTTTCGTAAATTTTAAAAAGAAATCTATCGAAAGTTTGACAATTTTAGTTGTAGTTAATAAAAAATTTATTTTTGTTGTAAGGAGAGTGTCGCTTGTCAAATTTTAGTTGGATATCATTTTAACAACTTTAAGTTTGATCTTATTTGATCTAGATTATATATATATATATATATATATATATATATATATATATATATATATATATATATATATATATATATATATATATATATATAGAATCTAGATCAAATAAGATCAAACTTAAAGTTGTTAAAATGAGATCCAACTAAAATTTGACAAGTGACACTCTCCTTACAACAAAAATAAATTTTTTATTCACTACAACTAAAATTGTTAAATTTTTGATAGATTTCTTTTTAAAATTTACGAAACCTAGGTGACACACTTTGATTAAAAGTGTAATGTGTATCGGGTTTTTGTATGTGTATCAGATTTTGGAATATTTATTAGTGTAATATGTATCAGGTGTATCACTAATCCAAACTTATGTATCATTTGGTTATTAGTTGCTAAAATGTTAATTTGTATTAAAATATTATTTTATGTGTATTATTGCTAAAAGTGTTATTTATAAATGTTTTAGTGGTTTTTTAGACTTGATCTTATTTTTAAAACTTTAAGTTTGATCTCACATTAACTCTCTCCTATATATATATATATATATATATATATATATATATATATATATATATATATATATATATATATATATATATATATATATATATAATTAGTATAATTAGCACTTGGCATTTGGCACTTGGCACTTGGCACTTGGCATTTGGTACCTTCGCTTTGAAAAAATCGTCCGATTTTTATAAAACAAAGTTTTTAGTTTTTACAGTAAGTTTTATTAAAAAAAATCCAAAAGGCGCATATGTTGATTCTCGAGGCACTCTTGCAATTTAATAATATTTTTTGAACATTGTATTTTAGTATGCATTTTTAAACACTATTGATTTAACTATATCGTTTTCGGATGACTTTTATGGGCTAGGCGAACCGGTGGTGACTTCGGTTCCCGGTCGAACCCGTTGGCTCGGTCCGTTTTTTAAAACCATATATACCATCAACTTGTTTACATATAAATTGCATGAATATTTGTGTGTTTTATTAGTTTGTACAATATGTATGATAACAAATATTTTTCATATTAGGGGTGTTTTAAAAATAACATTTATTATGTATTTATTGTTATGGACGTTTTTTTTTCTTCATATATTAAATTACTTTGTATTTTTTTATTATTTTTTTTAAAACATGTTTAAAAAAAATGCTTTAAAGTGTTTGAACAAATGCTGTTATAAATGTCCCAAATGTTAGCAAGTGTTGAATCTTAATTTTTTAAGCCTTCATTTTTAGAAATGTCCCAAATGCTTTATAATGTAGTATAGATACTAATTCGTATGTTTAATATGAAAAATTATATTCATGATGTCCGTGACGACTAATACAAATATACATATATAATTTTTACATACCTAAAACATTTATTATTGGGTAAAATCATGTAGGAGGTATACTAATTTTTAAAGATTTAAACTTTTAATTTATACCCTTACTTACTTTAAATTAGGGGTGAGCATGGGGCGGGGTGGGGCGGTTTTATGATAAAACCAAAACCGAACCGTATATTTCTGTTTTTGGAAACTACAAACCGTTTGGTTTCGGTTTTTCGGTTTTTGACATTGAATCGGTTCGGTTTCGGTTTTTATTCGGTTTTTTCTTACTTGAAAACAAGCAAGTTTTAATCTTATATGAAGTTTACAATTCCAAGTTTTCAAGCAAAAATATTTAAACAAATATCGATAATAGCATATTATCTAGCAATCCAAAGCTTCGAAAAAATGTACAAAACAACCAAACATCAATCTAAAATATAAAATGCACGTCTTTGCGGCTTTGCACTTTTCGTTCGCTTACGATAATTGTAGGGGAAATTTTCAAAGAACACCATTGTTCGAAAACAAAGATATAATATCTATAAATAAAACGAATTTTAATGTATAGATAATAAACAACACAATTTTTTTAATAGATAAAGTTGTATACTTAAATCTTTAAAATTAAATAGCAAATCTTTTATATAGATAAAATTATATAAAAACATATATAAAGGTGAGGCGGGGTGGTTTTTCTCTGTTCGGTTTTTCTTATGAAACCAAAAACCGCCCCAAACATTCGATTTTTATAAAATTCAAAACCACCACCATTGGTTTGTCAAATGGGGTGGTTTTTTCGGTTCGGCTTTTTCAGTTTCGATTCGATTTTTCGGTTTTTGTGCTCACCCCTACTTTAAATACTCATGATATGAATAATTATATAATGAATTAATCAATATCAAATTCATATACATATATTATAATCACTAAATTAACATTCGAATCATATTTACATATTATATAATGCTTTAGGTTTTAAGAAAACTATATATTATTTTTATATAACCTTTTACTTATATTATACGCATAATGTATGTATATAATTATGGTGCATTGGTGCCTAGGCAAAAGTTCAATATAGAACCAAAATTTACCATAGATCCAATCAACCAATAATAGTCATTCATTTTTTTATTATGATAAACTTTCACCATTTTTTAAAAAATTAAATATCTCGCAAACCGTTAATCGTTACGCGATACAAATTATACCATCGAAAATTATCTTTCTATATATATGCACTACTATATATTTTAACAACTTTTTTTTTTCAAAATTTCGGTCAACAAAAATCATATATGATTTGTGAAAATCATATATGATTCGATTTTACGAATCACATATGATTTTTGAGAATCATATATGATTGTAAAATCATATATGATTCTCGAATCATACATGATTTTTTAAAATCATATATGATTCGTAAAAATCATATATGATTTTTCGGACGGAATTTTGAAAAAATGTTTGTCATATGTAAAATGCATATCTATAAAAAGATAATTTAATTCTCGTCACGATGGTGTATTTTTATATTTTGAAGATTTACCGTTTGTAAGATATGTTGTTTTAAAAAAAAGGTGAAAAATGATTTTGTATTAATTTAGATAAAAAATGAAGGGTTATGAGTGGTTCATTTGTTCTATGACAAATATGAGTTCTATATTGATCTCAACTCGTGCCTAATTGTCTATTTTAATTTGTTAAAAAAATATTTTTGTATGAAAGTTTATCTTTTGTATATTTTTATACATTACTACAACAATATATTATGAGGGGTGATTTTCACACTCCAAATAGTGATTGGGACACTCTTTTTGTGCTTCAGTTACTTGTACATAACTCATATTGTGCTTTATCTGCTTTTGTACTGTGAGTGTCCCAATAAATAAATTGAGTTTGCAAATTATAAACCATATATTATATATGTTACATATTATAAACTTTATATTTGTATAAAAATAGTTTAAACTTAATCTTAGGTATACCTCTTCATTGCAAACCATAAGAAAGGTACATTTAAGCTCTTCATCTGCAAGAAGAAGACCGTTGGTTTTTGTGCTATTGAAGTACCTCTTTCATTTTTCCTCTTATGTCTGCATTGGTGTAGAGGAAAGAAGTGGAAAAAAGACCTAAATTATGTCTGCATAGGTGAAGAGGAAAGAAGTGATTCGTCTGAAAAAACAAACGGTGATTCTTTGAAAAAAACAAACGAAGCCTTAGTATAATTTATTTAACTATATCTTGCTCTCGCATCTTTAAAACGCATGATTAAAACTTTTTCAGTGACTTGGCAATGTTGCATATATCCAAATTTTATAAGTAAAGATTTTGTATAATATATAAATTTAATATAACAATACCATTTATATAAAATTATGAAACTAGCCCCGTGCATCGAGCGAGTCTGGGATCTAATGTTATACATGTCCTAACAACTTATAAATAATTTTTAAGACTAATTTTAGCAATTTATAAGTTTAAATTTCATTCTACTTGTACTTGTATTGATGAAATAAAATAAATAAAAAGATTTTCTAAAATGAGTCATGAGGGCCCATAGTTGAGTTTATATAAACATAAAGTTAGAAGATTAAATTTAAAATTACATTTATCTATAGTAATATGTGAGTATATTTAATGAGAGTTAAATATACTTTTTGATATAAAAGAAAAATGTGTGTTTAATAAACTTTGCTAAACATGTGCTTGAGGGCATATGTTAGAAAAACCAAATAATTAAACACTTGAGTTAAGTAAATAAGGCATTTGGCAAATAGACATCTGATTTAAAGTTTCATTTTGTTCACTTTAGTTATGGAAGTCTTAAGAAAAATATTGAAGAGGAACTTGATTTCAAGTTTCATTTTGGATGTAAGAAGTTAAGAATTACACATCTGTGTTTTGCTGATGACCTGATGGTTTTTGTCATGGGGAAAGCAAATCAGTTAAAGTGATCAAGAAAACAGTATAAGATTTTAGCAGTTTCTTAAGCCCAATTTGTAGGGGTGTTCACGGGGCGGTTCGGTTCGGTTAGTTAGAAGATTTTAACTATCTTTCGAGAGGCAGGTAATTCATTTCACTATCCGAAACCGAACCTTACTAGGTGGGTAACCGGACTTGCGGGTAACCGAAGTTAGCGGCATTTTAAATGCTTGATTGAGTTTGGCCGTATGAACAATTACATGATTTAAAACCTTAAATATACTTTTAGTAAAACTAAATAGCATCAAATAGATTAACATGATATTAAAGTTGATTCATCACAATACTTGCTTCCAAATAAACGTATGTATCATATTAACATAAGTATTTATCTGACGTATATGTATGTTAAGATCGTATTAATCAATTTTCACACAAAAATATCTAGCAAATGTTTACATTGTGAGTAAAAAAGTTGTTATACAAGAAAAGTAGCGCAATGATAAAATCAATATTTGTATAATTATCTGAATATTTTGTTAAAACCTTCATGTATATTATACACGGTTCGGTTCGGTTAACCGCCGATATCTAAAACTAAAACCCGAAACCAAACCGTGATAAGCGGGTTTTTCCGGTTTCGGTTTTTTTTTGTTTCGGTTTTTTCGGTTTCGGGTTTTTCGGTTTTGGGTTGAGCAGTTCGGCTCGGTTTGTCGGTTTCTCGGGTTTTTTGAACACCCCTACCCATTTGCATAAGAGCACAATATTTTTTGGTAGAGTATTTGTACCTGAGCATAATGACATTACTAAAACTTTCCCTTTCTTAATTGGAAAACTTCCAGTGAGATACTTAGGAGTACCTTTAATCACCAAACAATTGAGCATAAAAGATTGTCAACCTTTGATTGAAAAGGTAAAAAATAAGATCAGTGATTTGAGAAACAAAACACTATTGTAGCAACTGGCAATTTTAAGACAATGCTTGTTCATAAAACTTGAAACTATTTGTGAAAACTAGTAATTTTCAGAACTTATTTTATTAATAAATTATATTTAATTATTTATTATTACATATTTCTCATTTACGAACGTTTCCAAGCTTATTAGACTTGAAAACGAGGAACTATCTTGGAAAACGTGAAAAACCACACACAACGCGTATCTGTACAACCGTAAACCTAATAAACATTAGTCGTGTAAATACTCGTTTTTCGTGAAAAAAATATTTTAAACACAATGGTGCAAATTTCGAGTTCTAAATCAATTGTAATCGAGCATAAACGAGTTCCGAGCCTTGAATTTACAAAAATTACAACAATGGTCCTTGTGATTAATTTACACCACTCACCCCCATCTTTTATACATTTTTCACTTTGTTTTTCAAACTTTGGGGTATAAATAAGTTAGTTATTAGGGTTTTCTCATTTCTTACCCTAGCCACCACACTTCTTCCACCTCCTCTCTTTGGCAGCCGCCGGCCACCACATACCACCACTGATCCATCATCATTTCTTCCATTTTGGTACAAGAATCAAGAAGATCGAAGGTGTTATAGACGTATTTTGGGTTTTTGTTCTTGAATTTGGGTAGTTTTAGTGTCAAATCGTTCTCAAATCCTTTCCTTCGTGTAGGTAAGCTTCTAAAACTCCTTTTGTACACAACTCAAAGGGGTTATGTGAATCGAATAACTTATGATGTCTTAATAAAAAAAGGGTCATCGTTCATTTGTGGTTCCCTTGGTCGAATGAAAATTTTTAATTCTTAAAGAGTGCTTTATAATAAGCATACGGGGTGGTTATTTTCGTGTTTTTTCGTTTTGTTGTTTTTGTCTCGTATTCAAAAAGGAAACCCAAATGGGTTGGGCCGTAGCCCATGAGGTTTTGGGATTTGTGATTTGCTTAATCTTAAATTTTTTTTTGGCTTAAATGATTATACTAGTAGTATGGCTTATTATGGTTTTATTTGGTTATATTTAATTCGGTGTGCAAGAAACCCGCAAGGGTGTTGGTTGTGCTGGTTTTGCTTATTTTCTACTAATATTGAACCTTATAGCTTATTTGATTATTAATAAACTCGTATAGCTTATGTTGGTTTTGTTTTGGTCTCCGTAAAAATGGGACAGTAAGGGTGCCTTTGGTTCTAGCCTATATCTTCGGCTTATAAGCTTATGGCTTATTATTTCGACTTAAAATCACTAGCTTATCCAATGTGCTTAAATTACTTTACTTATTTTCTATTTTAGTTGTGCTAATTTTGGTTTAAGCATACTCTGATTCGGGCTTATATTTTGAGCTTATACGTGTTGACATATATTTGGGATGGAGATTTATGGTTTAAGTTACCTAACTTATTTGACCTCGTAATCGTGGGGAAATTTCGGTTTATATCTTGACTTATCGAATTGGATCGCGATACATATATATTTCGGACTAAACATGAAAGTGTTAATGGGTTAAAACTATCGGGTTGGTATGTTGGACTACTTATTGGGATACTTAGCAGAATGAAAGTGGACTTAACATATTTGGACTTAATGGACTTTAATGGACATGACATATCAGACGGGATTTGACCTATTGGACTCGGTTCTTAATGGACTATTAACAGAATATAAAGCCCGATAACTATTAAATGTAATCTTAAACATCTAAAGTTAGCCTATTGGATAAACTTTGTTAATCGGGTTATTATTGGGTTAGAATTATTAACGAAATGCATTTGATTAAACAAGGAATTGTCGAGAAGTGTTGTGTTTAGAAAATTTGGATTTATATTAAAGTCATTTGACTTGGAAACGTTGTATAAACGAACGAGTCATGCTGAAATTTTATAAAAAAAAATTAAAAACTCTTTTATTATAAAACCTGACAAAAGATGAATAGTATAGTTTTGTTGAATGTAAAAATCTTTACAAATTATTTATAAATTAAAACTTATGTTTTCTTATAAAATATAAATGTCTTAAATAAATTATTTGGGATACCGGTTTAAACGCCGAAATTGTACTATTGACTCATTTTTTATTTATTTTATTTCCTATTCACTTTTTTACTTATTTTCTCATTTATAATCTTATTTGCTACTTTCATTCTTTTCTTTTACTTGCTCCTTATACGGTACGTATTGTATATATTATACGTTGGTGTGTGTTTACGAGTCTTGTCTTTCAAACCACCACACGAACAATAATGCTAAATTTTTTACAAACGACGCTACTAAACTTTTTACGATCAACGATACGAGTCTTTCATGAAAACTAAAACGTATTCTTTTGAAAACTCAAATGCATCATACTATTTTTACGTGACATTGTTATTAGGTTGTGCCTTATTACTTGACACCGTTTGTGTCGCTTACATAACCGTACCCTGAGGTGAGTTCTCATAGCCCCACTTTTGAATATGCTTTCCTTGGGGTGGAAATGGTACTCAATGCGTTTCAAATGCTTTTATGTTGTGATCTACTGTTTTACATGATTTTGGACATATATGTGTGATGATGCGATTATATGCTGTGAAATGTTTTGTTTTGTGAGTTCATAACTGCGAAATTGTTAACTCTCTGTAGAGGGCCCACAAGATGATAGATCTATCGGGGTAGCTCCCCACGCGGTATTGGTTATATGTATGATAAACACGATAGGTTCAGTTGGCGCAACACTATTAATGTTATTGCTAAAGTGCTTGTAATTTGTTATCATACTCACTATTGTCCTACATTATATTATTCACAGCTTCGTGGTTTAACTCTTAAACCTACGAGCTCACCAACAATATGTTGATATTTTCTAGTACCATTTTCAGGTAGATCATTATTAAGGTATTCGAAGACACGTTTATTGGAGTCAGACTATTTGACACTTTACTACTATGTTTTCAAGACAATAAGATTTCAAAAGAGACATGTTTTCTTTCATATTTGAGACAAGGATCGTTTTGTAAAAGTTAAAAACTATTGTTGTAATAATTATAATGGATGAATCTATGATGTTACGCAATGTGCCTTCCTCGGTTACATCTCGTGTTTTCGCCATTGACGGGGTGTGACAACTATCCTATGCAGGAAGGTTGTAGTTGATAGCCTCAATACTATATGTTATGCAGATATATTGGGCTTCAATTTTCATGCTACCGAAAACCATTATTAAAGAGATCAATAAGCTATTAAAAGGGTTTTTATGGTGTCATGGAGAGTTGACTAAAGACAGACCTAAAGTTTCTTGGGATGACATTTTTAAGCCAAAAGACCAAGGAGGTATAGGGCAGAAAAACTTGCAAATATGGAATGAAGGTACTGATCATGAAGCATCTAGCAAATGTAGCTGCTAAAAAGGATACCTTGTGGGCTAAGTGGATAAATGTAGAAAAGTTAAAATGGAGAAACATCTGAGAAATTCCATGTGAAGGAAACTGCAGTATTGGATATAACAATATTCTGAGTTTAAGAGAAAAGGCTAAAACACATATGTTCTACAAGATTGGAGATGGAAAATCTGCATCTGCCTGGTATGATACATGGTGTGCAGGAGGAACCCTAGTTACTTTCATTACAACTAGAGATTTATATGATGCAACGATGAGTAATACATGTAAAGTAGCCGACTTGATCATTAATGGAAATTGGGAATGGCCAGCATAGTGGACTACCAAGTTTCCAAGGCTAAATCAAAATTTTGTGCCAATTGTACAAGATCACCTGATGGATGAAGCTATTTGGGTTACCAGAGGTGGAATGAAAGTCAGTTTTGCTACTAGAAATATTTGGAAGGATATGTGTAGCAATGAGCCTAAAGTTCCATGGAAGTCAATGGTTTGGTTCTCACAGTGCATTCATAGGCACTCATTTGTGTTATAAATGGTAGTCCAAGGTAAATTGTTAACTAAAGATAAAATTGCAAAATGGAAACCTAATGAAGTAATGAATTGTTCCTTGAGTAATCAGTGCTCTGACTCACATGGCCACTTATTCTTCACATGTCCTTTTTCTAAGTCAATTTGGGAAGTAATGCAAAAATTGATGAATAAAAAGCTTTCCTGGAATACACTAATAGATGAAGTTTCAAAACTGACTGTAAATAATAACATTTGGATTATTATGAGAAGGCTAGTGATTGGAGCTATTGTATACTTTGTTTAGCAAGAAAGAAATGGAAGGATATTCAAACAGAGTAAAATGGATGAAAAAATCTTGTTACAATAGTGATAACATCAAATAATCCTGATTTTTAAGTGTCAATTTTCCCCGATTATGCTCATATTTTATGTTGTTTATATGGATTTATACTCTTATTCATTTATTTTTCGTTTCCAGATAATATATGAGCATAGGAGCAAAGAGACGCGGGTTTGGAGATATACTTAATGATTTATACCTTAGTATGCTTTTATGGAAGAAGCTACAGCGTAACTCTCACTCTCAATTACGCCGTAGCTAGAATTACTTTTATGAAGACCAAGTCAACAACAGTTACGGCGTAACTATCAACTCAAGTTACGTCGTAACTATCTAGGTCATGTGGAATTTCTCGCCTCCATTAGTTACGCCGTAACCTCCATCATGAGTTACGACGTAACTAGCACTACGAGACTTCTAATGGGATCTTTGAAGATTACGGCGTAGTCATCTATTGAGTTTATGATGGAGCTTACGGAATTACGGCGTAACTATTCTTAAGGTTACGCCGTAATCATCACACCGTGACTTGATATTTGAAGATATTTAAGTTACAGCGTAACCACATTATTAGGTTATGCCGTAACCCTGATCGGGCCTATAAATACAAGCCCGCCCTAAAATCTGCATTATGCATCATTCACTCACAACACAAAGGCGGAGAACGTGAAGAGGGTTCCAAAGCACTACAAGAATTCAGGCGAATAGCCACGGACATATTTTGTGGGTAAAAGGGCCTAATTCGTGGGTAACTGATGAATACCCACGGATTATCTATGAATCTGTTTTAATGGGGAAAACCTTCGAGGGTAATTGATTAGCCACAAATGTTTTGACATGTGGGTAATGTTAATCACGACATTGTTTGTGGGCATTTTCATTCAATCCGTGGGTAAATGTTTCACGGGATTTTCTAAGCTACCACGAAAATACCCACAATTCTCATGTGGGTAATCTATGGGTATATTTAGCCAGCACATAATCCGTGGGTGTGTTCATTAAATCGGTGGTAAAATGTTTCATTGGATTTTTTACATTACCACAAAAATACTCACAAAAGTTTTGAGGGTAATTCAAGGGTACACATAACCCACGATATAGTCGTGTGTAAATATCTAATGGTAAAAATTTCCGTTTTACCCATGATAATTTATGGGTACACTTAACCACGGATATTTAAGTGTGAAAAAGCCAAGGGTAATATGAGAAGTTTACCTACAATAATTGGTAGGAAAGCAAAGGGTATTATTAAAAGTTTACCCACAATAATTGGTAGGTAATATTAACCACGAAAAGTACCGGTAAAACTTGTGGGAATTTTTGGATAAATGATTTGATTGAAATTAATATGAAATATCTATCACAAATTTTGAAAGAGCTGTAAAATATAAATTAGGCAGACAATATAACAAACAGAAATCAAATTTATTAAACTTAACATAAACATAAAAATATCCGAAAGGAACCAACAACCTAAATCATCCAAAATAAAGCAAACATCAACCTAAGATATGCAAACCAAAATACGCCTGAACCTGAAGTACCGGACAAACAGAAAATAAATTAACTCGAGTTTCTCGATATCTTACTAGACTTCATGCTCCTCGGAGTTGCTAGTGTTTGGGTTTTGATTTCCCCCCACAGTATCTGCTTCATTGTTGTCTTCAGTGTCACTCTCAGTACTCGTGACAGGAATATCAAGATGACTACACAAGAACTCAAGAATTTGTTGTTGCTTACCGATCTTGCGCGTAAATTTTCTCTCCATTTCCAGATACTTATTCTCCAAAGGTTCATGTGGTACATAAGTTCTTTGAAGTTCTAGTGGCAGGATTCGGATAATAAGCAAATGCTTGTGAGCCAAGACCATTAACATTTCTTTTCTTCACGCCTCCGACCGCCTCATAATAAAGTGCTGATTCATTCACCAATTGGGATGACTCGCCTTCTACATGGTTTTCCTCACGTGCTTCCCTCAACCGCAACACATTATCCTGTTAGTATGTAGATGTCAAAATGAGTGACTATATACTAAATCAAAATGTTATTCACTTTTTAGATCAGAACTTACATTGATTGTTTTTGCCTTCTTATCGATAAAGGTTGTCTCGTCATGATTTTTTGTGTGGGTATACACAAAAAGTTCAAAAGGATTAAGTGGACGCTTTAGTGTCGTTTCCTGCACACAAAAAATGAAAAAAAAAAATCATAAACTAACAAAAACTTTCGAAAAAGATTTACTTAAACAAACAATAACATAATTTAGTATCATAGAACTACAACTAAGTTTCTTAAGCTTACAAGTTTCTTCGCATATTCACGATATGATACGGACCCTCCCGTGTGAGTCGATGGACCATCACCCTTCAGACGATTCTGTGAATTTGTTTCTCATTTCCCCTTGTATTCGGGTGTATCCCAATAGCCTACAAAACCCGCCCATGTGTCTTCACTTATAAATATTGGTTTTATCATTTTACGCCTAATGTCTCTCAAGAAATCTGTATAACGTTCAGAAGCTTTTGATTCCCAAGTTTTCCTCACTTGTGTTTCAGTTGTAGGCTCCCATACATAATGTTTCTAAATTAATCCATATAATTAATAACCACATATGTGATATATGTACATATCAAATAATTCAAATATCAGATGCTATACCTTAAACTCCTCAAAATAAAAGTTTTTGGTGTCTTGTTGCACCTTTCTCCATGTGAAGGCTCCATCATCAATTATTTCTTTGAAAATCCTTGTTATTACTCGTGAGCATTGACTTGAATTTTCAAGGCTGTTATAATACAACAAAGATGATAAAATCAGTGTAATCATATGAAAACGTGTAATCAACTATTGAAATAATAGACCTTATACTTACAATCCATTCACAACAGTGAGTTGTTTTCTCCCTGCTGTCAGTGTCTGATTCTGAGAGACTTCAACATTTGATCGAGGGCCTGAATTTGTGACAATAACATTTTCACGAGATGTTTCATTGCCATTACCATGGAAAGTTGAATCACTAACAATCTCATCCGTGGTTCCTTGAGGAGCATATGAGAGACCTCATTTCCTTGTGTTCCTTCCATTTCCTCTCGTCATATCACCACTAGAAGTTGAATCATCAAGAATCTCATTGATGAGTGTGTAAATACTCATCATTTTTGGTTAAATCTGAACTGCAAAACATTTAAAAATGCTCAGAAATGCATCAAAATACTGAAAATATCTCAAAAGTGCATTTTATATGTTTCAGATGCAAAATGTTTAAAATCAGATGAAAAATGAGCTAAGTTTGCATAATTGGCAGTTTCAGTCCCCCAACTTTCAAAAAATGGCAAAATCAGTCCCTAGGCACTTATTTTAAAAGAAAAGTCACCAAAGGTCCTTTTTGAATCATAAAATTGTCATATTTAGTCCTTTGGTGAAAAGTCCAAAAGTTTTGAGAAATTACAAGTTTGGTCCTTCAAGTTTCAAATTTGGCAAAAAAAAAAAATAGTCCTTGGAATTTTGAAAATATCTTTTATGATCCTTGTACTATTGAAACCTGGCAGAAGTGACCCTTGAAATAACTTTGGAAGATTGGCAATTTCAGCCCTCAAGTTTGCATAATTTACATGAATGGTCCTTGTGATAATAAACAACCAAACGGACCCTTGTTATTATACAAACCCAGCCCAAGCCCAATCCAACACCCCAACCCAGTCCACCCTTTTACCCGACCTGGTTTAAAATAAAACATCCGCCGACAAACGCCCCTTCGTCCTCTTTTTCCCTCCTTTTTCTGCAAAACCAGCCACCAACACAACACCACCTCTAACTCCACACTTTGTCCCCCTACTCCATGTTTTGTTCCCCCCTCCTCACCTAACAGCCAAATGCATTAAATGCACCCTTTTCCCTGTCTAAGTTATCAAAACCAGTTTTGGCGCCAAAATGCATCCAATGGCCCAGATCATTCCAACTCATCCAAAGGTCCTGATTATTGATGGGATTTGTTCAGAAAGGTGAGAGAAGATGTTTTGTGTATAAAGGGAAGAAGAAGAAGCAAGAAAAAGGGAGCACTTAGTTTTAGTTTTAAAATGTATTTCGTTTTTAAATGTCTTAAGTCTTAAATGAATTCCTAGTTGTAATTTCAGTTTGGTTGTATCAAATTAGAGTATTTAAATGTATTGCAACTTATTTCAAGTATCAATTCAAGTTAATGTTACAATTTCATATTTTTGAGCACTGTTGAGATTTTCAGTTTCCAAATCTTATATACAAACTCTAAGCAGCTTAATTTCTCACTCAAACAAGCTTCTACAAGCTTATTAAAGCTTTCTGTAAGCTCACATTTTAGTTTTAAGCTATTTTGGAATCTGATCAACAAAAGTCAAAATGGGGCAAAAATGATGCAGAAATGGTAATGGGTGATGCAGACATGGAAATGGGTTAATTCTGAGTTCAATGAGTTGGTTTTGATAGGCTAGTAGTTCTGGTTTCAATCAGTTTCAAGCCATAGTGGCTAGGGACCATTGTAAGTGCATATTTCAAGTTTCATAAGCATAATCTGTTTTAGTAGTCATAAGTAGTTAAAATCTGTGTATTAAGTTGTAATTAGGTTAGTTAAACTTGGTTTGATCAATAGTCTTAATTGATTCAGTCTTTAGTTCAGTATTGATTGCAAATTAGTGTTTAAAGGTGTGTTTGGTTTATAGCTTAATCTGTTTTAAAGGTGTATTCAGTGGTAGTTGCTTGTTGGTTTATGCTTGTGTAGTCCCTTTGCACTCATAGCTGTCAATAACTTGAGCCTGCACACTCTAAAAGTCAACTTTACATGAAATCTGTCTAAACTGCTGATCTGTTGTAATTTGGGAAAAGCAAAAGGTTGTTTTGTGTTTAGAATTCCTAGACATTGCTTGCATTGAGTTTGTTTCATCATACAACATCTATATCAGTCCAAAAATTAAGCTCAAATCTCACCAAGGTCAACATTTCATTTTTTACTCTAAAAGTCAAATTGGTAAAAACCTGTTTTGAGCCCAACTGAATGGAATTTTCATGAGCTCATTTTTGAGCCAAATCAATTGAAATTGTGGGTGTATAAAGTTCAACTGGTCTCCTTACTTATTACTATTTTTTCAGATTTTTACAAATTTTTTATAAGCTCCAAACAAGCTTGTCTTTTGAGTCCTAATTACCCTGTTCATAAAACTCAGCATAAACTGAGTTTTTCTCAGTTTTGTGCAGGCTTGCACAAGGCTCATAAGAGCTTCCCAAAGTCTGGTCTTTGGTTTGTAAGTAGCCACCCAGGTCTAGTTGAGGTCTCCTTACTTGGTTTTTGGTTTCTAGCTTATTTGAGTGCTTATTCTTGGGCTTAAAGTAGACCCCTAAACCTGATTTTTAGCACATTATCCAAAACATCAAATCTGTGTAAATGGTGATCTAGAGGTTAAAAGCAGTTGAGATTAGTTGCAATTGGGTAGTTTTAGCATATTAGAACTTCTGTTTCAGTTTGGTGCTTGTTTGTGTTCATTAGCTTATTTAAAGTGCTTATTCTAAAGCACTTGGTATAGCAGTTTCATATTCTTGCACACAAGTACCTGTTTTTCCATTTTTCCTAGATTCAGTACATTATTTTAAGCTTATCTTGAATTTTTCAGATTTTTATAGGTCAGTTTGGTATTTTTCTTCATTTTAATTAGTTTTTAAGCATTTTTAATTAGCATTTAATACAATTAATTAAGAAAAGCTTCAAAAAAATAATTTTTCATTTTTCTCAGGTTAAGATAAATATAAAAAGTCAAAAAAATATTTTTCTAGATTTTTATTAGTTAAATTTGTATTTTTAAGTAATTTAATTAGTTTTTAATAGTTTTTAATTCATAGAAAATACAAAAATATTCAGAAAAATATAAAAATAGTTTTGAAAATTCTCTTTTGATATTTTAGATTTTTCTAAGTCATAATTTTATTTTTCTAGCTTAATTTCCTATTTTCTTGTAATTTAGGTAATTATTTAATAGTTAAAAATAGTTTTTAATTAATAATAATTAATTAAATAGTTGTAAAAATAATTTTCTTTTTCTAAAATTTTTTCTTTTATCATTAGGTTTGTAAAAATATCATTTTCATATTTTTAGGGTTAATACTTATTTAGTTTCACATTTTCATTTGTACGTAACGTAGTTTTTAATTCAGTTTTATAAAAACATAAAATCAAAAACATCATTTTACAAATAGTGATAGCATTTATTTAATATTTTTTATCTTTTTAATTTTCTTTAATTTGCATTTTAGCCTTTGTAATTATAGGCTATTTCTGTAGTTAATAATCACAAATCCTTTTTCTGTTCAAATTCCTCGATCACTATACGTTTGGTGATCCATTGCATAGCTCATTTGGGACATAACGACCGGAAACCCTATACTCCTCTAGATCTTCATTGCATCTGTGCTTAAGCTGTTTTAAGTTTCTTACAGTTGGCCATTCACAAGTGGTCAGCTTGCGTGAGAAAACTTGACGGTTTTGCACCGATCAAATTTTGGCGCCTGCCGGGGCTGTCTTGATTATCTTCCGTCTAGCAGATTAGTAGTTTGAATACTCACTCTTTGTTTATATCATCCATATCTATCTATATATATATCCATATTTTCTTATAAAAAATCCAAAAACCCAAAAACAGCTAAAAACGTATAAAACACAAAAATATTTTTCTTTTGTTTCTATATATGTATCAAAAATAAAAATACAAAAAGATTTGTCGTTTTCTTAATAATAATAACTTAAAAGATTACCACCGCAAACCAAGGCAGTGTACTACCTAACTGGGGGTACGACCATAATAAGTTCCCGAACTAAAGATTTAAAACTTGCCTTTGTGTCCTTGTGATTGGTGTACCTTTTTCAAAGAAGCCATTCATCTTGTGATTATTGGTTAAGTTCACTGTTGTTTTGCCTCGAGTTTGTTTTAATTGATTTTGTTGGTATATCTACTTGTCAGAACCAGAAAACCCATAAAGATTCTTCTCACCCCAAAATTTTATAATTCCCTTCATAATTCCCATTTCTCTCCTTAACTCTGAGGTCTCTTAGAGTTAACTCTAGTGTATGCGCACTCGCTCTTCTAGATCTGTGAGCCCATTTCGTGAGCTTGTCAAGATTCCAAGAAGGCGTGTCCGTAGACTTTCTGCTCCATCAGTCGGATCTGAGATCCGGACTGCTCACACTACTTCCGTTACCATGGCGGGAGAACGCCCTATGTGTGAGCTTCTCCAGGCACCCATCGACGGGTATGGAGATGCTATTGTTGTACCAGCCATTGTGGCTGAAAATTTTGAACTCAAAACCGGGTTACTGAATCTTGTAACCTCAAATCAATTCTACGGTTTTGAGCGGGATGATCCTCATGCTCATATTCGATGGTTTAACAAGATTGCATCTACCATCAAATATAAGAATGTCCCTACTGATGCTGTTAAGCTTCTTCTGTTCCCATTTTCTCTTGAGGGCAAGCCCGGATTTGGCTTGAAAAACAACCCCCCAGTCAATTGAGACATGGGAAGATCTGGTGAAGAAATTTGTGAATGAATTCTATCCACCTTCCAAAACCACGAGTCTTAAAAATGAAATCATCAAGTTCACTCAAAAGTTTGATGAATCCTTCATGAATCGTGGGATCGTTTTAAGGAATTGCTTCGCAAATGTCCTCACCACGGTTTCTTCGAGTTGATGCAACTCGATACTTTCTATAATGGAGTGAGTCAATCTGATCAAGATTCTCTCAATTCCTCCGCTGGAGGAAATTTCTTGAGCAAAACTGTCAAAGAAGCTTTAGCGATCATTGAAAACAAGTCTAAAGTCCGCACTGCACGAAGCAAGCCGGTTGTTTCCCAAGTCAGTGTTGGTCCTTCTTCTTCATCGCCCGTGAGTCAATCTAGCACCGATGCTAAGATTGACAAACTCACGGAAGCTATCCAAGCTTTGGTTCTCTCCACCCAAAAGAAAGTCTCTTTTCCACAAACTT
The DNA here is from genome assembly GCA_910596185.1 of Chrysanthemum makinoi. Taxonomy (NCBI): domain Eukaryota; kingdom Viridiplantae; phylum Streptophyta; class Magnoliopsida; order Asterales; family Asteraceae; genus Chrysanthemum; species Chrysanthemum makinoi. The sequence continues at coordinate 193,513,984 of OU343220.1, read as the reverse complement.
CACCTCCTGCTGAAGTTAAGAAAGTGGAAGTCTGTGTTACTTGTGGTGGCCCCATGCTTACTACAATTGTATGGCCACCGACGGTAACCCTTTTGAAGCCAATGCTGTGGGCGGGTTTTCTAATCAAGGAGGCAACCAATATCGTGCTCCTATAGACCCGAACCACCGTCCTAACCACTACCCTGGACCTCCCGGTTTCAATCAAAACCGTAATCAAAATCAGAATAGACCAAACCAAGGTTTTCAAAACCAAGGTAATTTCAGTCCAAACAACGGTTTTCAAAATCAGAATCAAAATTTCCAACACCAAGGAAATTTCAATAGAAACCCAGGTCAGAGAAATTTCAACCAAGGGTACTTTCATGGCAATAATCAAGGGAATTTTCAAAATCAAGGCCCTAATCCAAACAATAGAGGCCAGAATTTTCCTGTGCAAAATCAAGCCATTGTTCCAACTGGACCATCATCTGATGAGTTGTTGAAACAATTCATGAAATCCCAAGAGGAAATGAATAGGTTATTGGTTAGCCAGATTGCTGACATTAAGAAGTCTTTAAATGATCAACCCTCGGGCTCAGGTACTTTACCTAGCAACACGATCGCTAATCCGAGGGGCGATGCAAAGGCGATCACAACCAGAAGTGGTGCTTCATATCATGGACCCGCTATTTCTACTACCTCCTCTTCTTCTCTCCCGAAGGTAGTAGAAAGTGAACCTGAGGCGACAAAGGACCAAGTGCAACCTACTAGCTCACAAAGTACAGCACATGTCCATCCTCAGGTTGTCCCGAAACCCAAAACCAAACCTGGATTTGTTTTTGAACCTCCAGTTGATGACCCCAAATCCAAAACTTCTATTCCTTACCCCTCACGTTTACATGAGCAAAAGCTCCGCGAAAAGGCCAGTCATCAAATGGAAAAATTCTTTCAAATTTTCCAAGAACTTCATTTTGACATAAGCTTTGCGGATGCCATCATGTTGATGCCCAAGTTTGCATCGACTCTCAAACACATGTTGAGCAATAAGGAAAAGCTGTTTGAAATGGCCAAAACTCCTTTGAACGAGAACTGCTCAGCAGTCTTGTTAAAGAAGCTTCCCGAGAAGCTTGGAGATCCCGGAAAATTTCTTCTTCCTTGTGTTTTTCCTGGGATGATTGAATGCTTTGCCCTTGCCGATCTTGGTGCAAGCATCAATCTGATGCCTTATTCAGTGTGGAAGAAACTTTCTCTTCCGGAACTTATTCCTACCTGCATGACTCTTGAGCTTGCAGATCGTTCTATATCGCGTCCTCTTGGCATCGCCGAGGATGTATTCATGAAAGTAGGAAAATTCCATTTTCCAGCTGACTTTGTGGTTGTTGATTTCGATGCTGATCCTCGGGTTCCCCTCATTGTTGGACGAGGATTCCTGAGAACGGGCCGTGCTCTTATTGATGTATTTGAGCAAGAAATCACGCTACGTGTGGGTAATGAAGCTGTCACTTTTAACCTTGATCAAACTTCGAGGTACTCCTCAAATTATGATACTGAATCAATTAATCGAGTCGATTTAATTGATATTGCTTCAGAGGAGTACTCTCAAGAGTTTCTTGGTTATCTTCATAATTCTGTGAGTGGAGGTTCCACCACATCTTCTCAACCTATCATTGCCGACTCTTCCCCCTCTCTCACTCCGTTCGAGGGAGGTGACTTCCTTCTGGAAGAGATCGATGAATTTCTTGCTACTGATGAATCAATTCCTTTGGAATTGATGGTGTTTATGATTCGGAGGGGATATTCTTTATCTTGAGCAATTGCTAAATGAAGATCCATTACCTTCGCTCCCTCCGAAAGAAATCACAATTGAGGAAATCAAATCAGTACAAACTTCTACTGAAGAATTTCCTGAGGTTGAACTTAAGGACCTACCTCCTCATCTCGAGTATGCATTCTTGGAGGGTAATGATAAATTACCCGTCATAATTGCTAAAGACTTGACTGAGGAGGAGAAAACTGCTCTCATAAAGGTCTTGAAGTCACACAAGCAAGCAATTGCTTGGAAACACTCCGACATTAAGGGTATCAACCCTGAGTTTTGTACCCACAAAATCTTAATGGAGGATGACTTCAAACCAGCAGTCCAACATCAGAGAAGGGTGAATCCTAAGATTCACGAGGTTATCAAACAAGAGGTTCTCAAACTTCTTGATGCTGGTTTGATTTACCCGATCTCTGATAGTCCTTGGGTTAGCCCAATTCATTGCGTTCCAAAAAAGGGTGGCATAACTGTTGTCACGAATGAAGAAAACGAGTTAATTCCTACTCGATTGGTTACGGGATGGCGTGTGTGCATTGACTATCGAAAGTTAAACGAAGCCACCCGTAAAGACCATTTTCCTCTACCCTTCATGGACCAGATGCTTGAGAGATTAGCAGGGAACGAATACTATTGTTTCCTTGATGGTTTCTCGGGTTACTTTCAGATCCCCATTGATCCGCTGGATCAAGAAAAAACCACATTCACCTGCCCATACGGGACGTTTACCTACAGACGTATGCCTTTTGGCTTATGTAACGCTCCTGGCACGTTCCAAAGATGTATGATGGCAATTTTCCACGACATGATCGGGGAAACTATGGAGGTGTTTATGGATGACTTCTCGGTCATTGGGGACTCGTTTCATACATGTCTCTCCCATTTAGACAAAATGTTAAAAAGGTGCGAAGACACCAATCTATGTCTGAATTGGGAGAAGAGCCACTTTATGGTCAAAGAAGGCATAGTCCTTGGCCATAAGATTTCAAAAAATGGGATTGAGGTAGATAGAGCAAAAGTTGATGTTATTGCTAAACTGCCTCATCCTACTACCGTCAAAGGTATTAGGAGTTTTCTAGGTCATGCCGGGTTTTATCGTAGATTCATTCAAGATTTCTCTAAAATCGCTCGGCCTATGACCCATCTTCTCGAAAAAGATGCTCCTTTTATCTTCTCTCCTGAGTGCATCGAAGCTTTTGAAACACTAAAGAAAAAGCTTACGGAAGCACCCATTCTAGTTGCCCCCGACTGGGATTTACCCTTCGAGCTCATGTGCGATGCAAGTGATTTTGCTATCGGTGCAGTCTTGGGGCAACGAAAAACCAAGCATTTTCAGCCTATCCACTACGCAAGTAAAACTATGACTGAAGCTCAAACCCATTACACCACTACAGAAAAAGAATTATTAGCGGTGGTGTATGCGTTTGAGAAGTTTCGGCCATACCTTATCTTGACCAAATGCGTGGTGTATACGGATCACTCGGCTCTCAAATATCTCTTTGCAAAACAAGATGCAAAGCCGAGATTGCTCCGTTGGGTTCTCCTCCTACAAGAATTTGATATCATTATACGTGATAAAAAAGGAGCTGAGAACCTGGCTGCTGATCATCTGTCCCGATTAGAGAACCCTCACCAAAATGTGTTCGAGAAAAAGGAAATAAATGAAACATTTCCTCTCGAAACACTCAATGTGGTTTCTTTTCGTGGAGACTCTTCTACCCCATGGTTTGCTGACTTTGCAAATTACCATGCGGGTAACTTTGTGGTGAAAGGGATGTCGTCCCAACAGAAAAACAAATTCTTTAAAGATGTGAAACATTATTTCTGGGACGACCCCTACTTGTTCAAAATTTGTGCGGATCAAGTCATCCGGCGATGTGTGTATGGTCAGGAAGCCATTGACATTCTCAAGGCTTGCCATTCTGGACCTACTGGGGGACATCATAGCCCCAGCTACACCGCCAAGAAGGTGTTTGATTTCGGATTCTATTGGCCCACGATTTACAAGTATGCCCATGAATTTGTCAAAACCTGTGACGCTTGTCAATGTCATGGGAATATCTCACAAAGAAATGAAATGCCGCAAAACGCCATTCAAGTGTGTGAGATTTTTGACATCTGGGGCATTGACTTTATGGGGCCATTTCCTTCTTCTCGCGGAAATAAGTACATACTCGTGGCCGTTGACTACTTGTCAAAATGGGTGGAAGCTAAAGCTTTACCTACCAACGATGCCCGAGTTGTTGTGAAATTCTTGAAATCTCTTTTTGCTAGGTTTGGAACTCCACGAGCCATAATCAGTGATCGTGGTACGCATTTTGCAATGACCGTTTGATAGAGTCATGCAAAAGTATGGTGTAACTCATCGTCTCTCTACTGCGTACCACCCCCAAACAAGTGGGCAAGTGGAAGTTTCCAACAGGGGGATAAAAAGAATTCTTGAGAGGACGGTTGGTGAAAACCGTGCCTCTTGGTCGGATAAGCTTGATGACGCACTCTGGGCCTTCCGTACAGCTTACAAAACACCCATCGGGTGCACTCCATACAAGCTGGTGTACGGGAAGGCATGTCATCTGCCGGTTGAGCTTGAGCACAAGGCATACTGGGCCTTGAAGCATGCTAATTTCGATATTCAGACAGCTGGTGATCATCGGAAAGTTCAAATGAATGAATTAAATGAACTCCGTGATCAAGCTTACGAGAACTCTTTGATCTATAAGCAAAAGACAAAGAAGATTCATGACTCAAAAATCAAAAACCGCGTTTTCAACGTCGGTGATAGAGTCCTTCTTTTCAACTCAAGATTAAAGATTTTCTCGGGAAAATTAAAATCAGTCGGACCATTTACCATCACTAAAGTCTTTCCGTATGGAACCATTGAGTTATCTCAACCCGATGGTCCAAACTTTAAAGTGAATGGTCATCGGTTGAAGCATTACTTTGGAGAGGACATTTCCCCTGTGGTTGTCCCAGACTTACAAACTTTCCCCATGAACCAATGAATGCGGGGATCGAGTCAAGCTAGCGACTCGGTGATCAAAAACAGTAGCATGCCATATGGGTTTTCACCCATATTTCTGACTTCTTTCTATCTTTCTACCACCCTAGTATGGGGGGGGGGGGTTGCCCCACATGTTTTGTATATAAGATTCAAAAAAAAAAAAAAAACTTTCAGAATAATGGCCGTAGTATTTCCCTTTTACGTTCTTTTTTTCGGCATAACCGCCGGTACTTTGAATATTGAGGGCAATATTCATTTCTAAGTGTGGGGGGGAATTCTCACGAATTTTATCATATACTATCCGCCTAATTCCCCCGTTTTTGGCCAAATTTTTTTTTTTGGAGTAAGTGTTTTGCACTTACTCATTTGGTTATCAGTCCGCCATGTCTAATAAACTAAAGGATTGGCTAATCCAGGAGCAAACGGCTCTTGGTAAAGATATCTCAAATCCGTTGACGGCTTGCAATTTGCCCAAAATTGTATGGTATTCACCTCACCATATCTTTAATTAGTGAAGAGTTGGCTAGCCCGCAAGTTTATGGCTTTGGTAAAGGCGATGGAAAAACCATAATTAGTAATCAGCTCACCAAAGATAATATTGATAATTTATCTAAGAGTTGGCTAGTCCAGAGCAAACGGCTTCTGGTAAAGACAAATCAAATCCGTTGGAAGCTGGTGGTTTGCTCAAAATCACATGGTTATCGGTGTACCATGGTTCTTACTTGAACTGAAACATTTGGCTACTCCAGAAGTAATGGCTTTTGGTAAAGAGATTCAAATCCATTAAGTTTTTCTCAAAAGATTGCTAGGGACTAGCAATAGTTTAGTGTGGGGGATTGATGAGTGTGTAAATACTCATCATTTTTGGTTAAATCTGAACTGCAAAACATTTAAAAATGCTCAGAAATGCATCAAAATACTGAAAATATCTCAAAAGTGCATTTTATATGTTTCAGATGCAAAATGTTTAAAATCAGATGAAAAATGAGCTAAGTTTGCATAATTGGCAGTTTCAGTCCCCCAATTTTCAAAAAATGGCAAAATTAGTCCCTAGGCACTTATTTTAAAAGAAAAGTCACCAAAGGTCCTTTTTGAATCATAAAATTGTCATATTTAGTCCTTTGGTGAAAAGTCCAAAAGTTTTGAGAAATTACAAGTTTGGTCCTTCAAGTTTCAAATTTGGCAAAAAAAAAAAAAAAAAATAGTCCTTGGAATTTTGAAAATATCTTTTATGATCCTTGTACTATTGAAACCTGGCAGAAGTGACCCTTGAAATAACTTTGGAAGATTGGCAATTTCAGCCCTCAAATTTGCATAATTTACATGAATGGTCCTTGTGATAATAAACAACCAAACGGACCCTTGTTATTATACAAACCCAGCCCAAGCCCAATCCAACACCCCAACCCAGTCCACCCTTTTACCCGACCCGGTTTAAAATAAAACATCCGCCTGACAAACGCCCCCTTCGTCCTCTTTTTCCCTCCTTTTTCTGCAAAACCAGCCACCAACACAACACCACCTCTAACTCCACACTTTGTCCCCTTACTCCATGTTTTGTTCCCCCTCCTCACCTAACAGCCAAATGCATTAAATGCACCCTTTTCCCTGTCTAAGTTATCAAAACCAGTTTTGGCGCCAAAATGCATCCAATGGCCCAGATCATTCCAACTCATCCAAAGGTCCTGATTATTGATGGGATTTGTTCAGAAAGGTGAGAGAAGATGTTTTGTGTATAAAGGGAAGAAGAAGAAGCAAGAAAAAGGGAGCACTTAGTTTTAGTTTTAAAATGTATTTCGTTTTTAAATGTCTTAAGTCTTAAATGAATTCCTAGTTGTAATTTCAGTTTGGTTGTATCAAATTAGAGTATTTAAATGTATTGCAACTCCTTTTAAGTCTCAATTCAAGTTAATGTTACAATTTCATATTTTTGAGCACTGTTGAGATTTTCAGTTTCCAAATCTTATATACAAACTCTAAGCAGCTTAATTTCTCACTCAAACAAGCTTCTACAAGCTTATTAAAGCTTTCTGTAAGCTCACATTTTAGTTTTAAGCTATTTTGGAATCTGATCAACAAAAGTCAAAATGGGGCAAAAATGATGCAGAAATGGTAATGGGTGATGCAGACATGGAAATGGGTTAATTCTGAGTTCAATGAGTTGGTTTTGATAGGCTAGTAGTTCTGGTTTCAATCAGTTTCAAGCCATAGTGGCTAGGGACCATTGTAAGTGCATATTTCAAGTTTCATAAGCATAATCTGTTTTAGTAGTCATAAGTAGTTAAAATCTGTGTATTAAGTTGTAATTAGGTTAGTTAAACTTGGTTTGATCAATAGTCTTAATTGATTCAGTCTTTAGTTCAGTATTGATTGCAAATTAGTGTTTAAAGGTGTGTTTGGTTTATAGCTTAATCTGTTTTAAAGGTGTATTCAGTGGTAGTTGCTTGTTGGTTTATGCTTGTGTAGTCCCTTTGCACTCATAGCTATCAATAACTTGAGCCTGCACACTCTAAAAGTCAACTTTACATGAAATCTGTCTAAACTGCTGATCTGTTGTAATTTGGGAAAAGCAAAAGGTTGTTTTGTGTTTAGAATTCCTAGACATTGCTTGCATTGAGTTTGTTTCATCATACAACATCTATATCAGTCCAAAAATTAAGCTCAAATCTCACCAAGGTCAACATTTCATTTTTTACTCTAAAAGTCAAATTGGTAAAAACCTGTTTTGAGCCCAACTGAATGGAATTTTCATGAGCTCATTTTTGAGCCAAATCAATTGAAATTGTGGGTGTATAAAGTTCAACTGGTCTCCTTGCTTATTACTATTTTTTCAGATTTTTACAAATTTTTTATAAGCTCCAAACAAGCTTGTCTTTTGAGTCCTAATTACCCTGTTCATAAAACTCAGCATAAACTGAGTTTTTCTCAGTTTTGTGCAGGCTTGCACAAGGCTCATAAGAGCTTCCCAAAGTCTGGTCTTTGGTTTGTAAGTAGCCACCCAGGTCTAGTTGAGGTCTCCTTACTTGGTTTTTGGTTTCTAGCTTATTTGAGTGCTTATTCTTGGGCTTAAAGTAGACCCCTAAACCTGATTTTTAGCACATTATCCAAAACATCAAATCTGTGTAAATGGTGATCTAGAGGTTAAAATCAGTTGAGATTAGTTGCAATTGGGTAGTTTTAGCATATTAGAACTTCTGTTTCAGTTTGGTGCTTGTTTGTGTTCATTAGCTTATTTAAAGTGCTTATTCTAAAGCACTTGGTATAGCAGTTTCATATTCTTGCACACAAGTACCTGTTTTTCCATTTTTCCTAGATTCAGTACATTATTTTAAGCTTATCTTGAATTTTTCAGATTTTTATAGGTCAGTTTGGTATTTTTCTTCATTTTAATTAGTTTTTAAGCATTTTTAATTAGCATTTAATACAATTAATTAAGAAAAGCTTCAAAAAAATAATTTTTCATTTTTCTCAGGTTAAGATAAATATAAAAAGTCAAAAAAATATTTTTCTTGATTTTTATTAGTTAAATTTGTATTTTTAAGTAATTTAATTAGTTTTTAATAGTTTTTAATTCATAGAAAATACAAAAATATTCAGAAAAATATAAAAATAGTTTTGAAAATTCTCTTTTGATATTTTAGATTTTTCTAAGTCATAATTTTATTTTTCTAGCTTAATTTCCTATTTTCTTGTAATTTAGGTAATTATTTAATAGTTAAAAATAGTTTTTAATTAATAATAATTAATTAAATAGTTGTAAAAATAATTTTCTTTTTCTAAAAATTTTCTTTTATCATTAGGTTTGTAAAAATATCATTTTCATATTTTTAGGGTTAATACTTATTTAGTTTCACATTTTCATTTGTATGTAACGTAGTTTTTAATTCAGTTTTATAAAAACATAAAATCAAAAACATCATTTTACAAAAAGTGATAGCGTTTATTTAATATTTTTTATCTTTTTAATTTTCTTTAATTTGCATTTTAGCCTTTGTAATTATAGGCTATTTCTGTAGTTAATAATCACAAATCCTTCTTTTCTGTTCAAATTCCTCGATCACTATACGTTTGGTGATCCATTGCATAGCTCGCTGGGACATAACGACCCGGGGAAACCCTATACTCCCCAGATCTTCATTGCATCTGTGCTTAAGCTGTTTTAAGTTTCTTACAGTTGGCCATTCACAAGTGGTCAGCTTGCGTGAGAAAACTTGACGGTTTTGCACCGATCACTAATCCATTGTTCCCTGAGGAGCATGCGAGACACCTACTCTTTTTGTGATCCCTCCCCTTCCTCTAGGCATTGCTCCATTCAAAGTTGGATCAGTTGGAGAAGCGGCCGCTGTTCTAGGACGAGCATATGAGAGAAGTGATCTTTTTATGATTCCTCTCCTTCCTCTCGTCATATCTGCAGCTATTTAAAATATGAGATATCGATGAGATAGTAAACAAAAGTGTAGATTAAACATTTACCAAACAATAAGGCCATGAAACAAGTCTGATTCAGTAACAATAATAATATATTTGTCACAGTATAAACCTTTCACTTATGTTAACAAACTATATACTTTTTTTGGTAAAAGGGACGAAACCCGACAAATATATAAAGCAACAAAATGAAACCCATTACCAAAATGAAACCCATAAAATTATATCCCAAACAACCCTTATGCAGCAGTCCACAACCATTGACAGCAAAATACCAATAAAAAACACCCCTTATGCACCAGACCACGACCATTGACAGCAAACTACCAATAAAAAATACCCCTTTCTACAGCACTATAATATATAAAACTTACTCCATAGCATCTACACATCACACAATAATTACTAACACAATAACCAACCCAAAAATAGCTCCAAAAATCCATTCTTTAGTACTCTATAACCTTTAAAATACTGAACTTTTGAGAATGCAGCAATGCCAAACACTACCTTCATCATCCTTAGTACTCCAAGAAGAAATTATAAAGACCAACCATCCCTTACCAGCATGCAATTCAAACCGGCCCATAAAAACAACACTATAATTATTACTAAAAAAACAACCAAATACAAACCGTATCAGAATTCCAATACAAAATAACAAGTAAACTTTTGTCGCTAGCAACTACCATCAAATCCCAAACACCAAACTTAAACTCTAACCAACAAATGACTAACACAAGTCTAGAGCACTAAATACTTAAACAACCCATATACTCAGGGGCGGAGGGAGCTTATGAGTAGTGGGGGGACATGCCCCCAACAAAGCTATTCTAGACACACAATATCATAAAGAAAAAAGGTCAAGTTTGTAGAGGAGAGATTGAGTGCCCTCCCCACAAATTTCTGAGTGCCCTCAATATTTGCTGAAAACTTTTCTTCTGGTTTGTAAATCGGAGTAATTGGGAAGTGAGAAATAGGGAAAGGGAAAGTCAAAGGTTGCATGGGATTATGTGAATATGATGAGATAGTGGGTATTGATTAGTTATTTAAACAATATACATAATGATACTAGCTAAAATTTTATACTGAGTTTGGAGAAATACTTTTAAATTAATATCAGATAGTAAACCAAATTCATGTAATGTCTAAATAGCATTATATTAAGTATTAACTCATTGCAGAGCAATACTTTTAAAACTTATGTTGTGTTTAGTATGTCGATGCATAACATAAATGAAGAAAATGAGTACAAGATTTCATGTATGAGTTTTATCAACTTTTTAATCTAAGGTTTCAATATAATAATCACACTACTTTTGATATATATATTTACAGAATTGCTAGCGCATTGATACAATGTGTGCCACATTGATGTATGTTTTAAATTTCATTTAGCGTTCGACATATAAATACTACCTAAATTGATTTCTTAGATGTAATGATTGATAGTATGAATGGGCTTCGTTTATACAAATGACGTGTAGTCTTAACTCATAAGTGCATCGGGATAAATTTTGGCATGCTTTTAATCAAACCCGACCCGACCCGACCGATTTTAAGTTATGCTAAAAGAAATTTTTTCTACATGTATTGCTCAATGCCCCCCGTGATTAGATTTTCTAGCTCCGCCACTGCATATACTGACACAATCTCATGACTACCCATATGCGAATATACTTGCAGACTATATGCTATTATGAAACTACAAAGAATGAAACCTTTGATATATTCAAACGATATGCTATTATGAAATTAGATTAGGTACATACCTTGTTAGAAGTTGCTAATCCTTGTGATATTGCTTCTACAATTCTTTGGTACCCACTATATTGAATTGAGTTGATGAAAATTATAATCGATCATTGCCGCTATTTATTAACAATTGAGATCCGATTTTTATGCGATTGATATCATCTTATTATGTGAAAAGGCGCCTTAATTTCCCGCTAAACCCTTATCATTTGCCGCTTAATTTTCAATCACCGCTTTTCAATTTGTGTGAATGGATCATGAGTGAAAGGGATATATTGTGTGAATATAAAAGGAGCAGATTGTGTGAATATATATTTTTTTTGAATACGCTTCCCTTTTTTTTGAACAGGTCTACGCTTCCCTTAGTTACACATTTCTTAGTTATAAGATTCTAAATTATTATTTTATTATTAAGCATGATAGAGTTAACATTTTTATTGCTATATGATATTGAGAAAAGTTCAATAAAGAACAAAACTTTTCTAAAGAACAAATCCCTTCATCTCAACTATCAATCTTCTTTAAATCTAAGGGTGTAGATTAATTGTCATTTTAATTAATTAATTACTAAAGGGCATTTTTGTAACATCAATCAAGATTACTTCAGAGTCAGTTACACGCATATCTTTTACTCATTTCATATCATTTATTCATTTCACACACTTTCTCATTTTACTCTCACTAGTTTCATGAAAACATAACTGACCATCACCACAATATTAACCGCCACCACCACAAATTATGTCAAGCCACCACAGTAAACAGCCCAACCACCCACCAATAACAACCTTCCACATCATCATCACCATCACATCACTCTTCTTTTTACCCTCACATTATCTAACTGACCACCTCCACGTCACCACCACCACTCGCCACAGCACCACCAACAACTGGAAAACAACAACGAATCACTATCTGTCACGTGTGAGTATTCACAAGGCAAGTTGTTTTATGATCTAATGATCAGATCTAAACGTTATGATAAAAGTAAAGTTTGTTATGAATAGATACCTTATAGATGGTATTAGCAAACTGATTTATGGGTTTATTGATGATTGGCACTCTGGTCAGTCTTCGTCTACAATTATTCAGGTGTATGAGTGTTTGGCAAAGTGAGATAAACTTCAGTTTACTTTATGCGATTATGATGGTATACGTGTGTTTGGCAAAAGAAGGACTACACCTGGTGTGCTATTTATTTGTTGTGTTCCACTTTCATTTTGAGTTTGGTTTAACTGGGTACTCGAACTTTTTATGGCGGGTCCAAATTGTCTTGTGTTAGTGGCAGCTGCCAAGGTCTTACTTTTTTGGTCCATTTGTTTGGTTTCTTTTGTTTTTTTACATTGTATCGTTGGAATAAATTGCCTTTCAAAAACAAAAAGATGAATAAACATAATAAATAATTTATTATTATTATTATTATTATTATTATTATAGTTAAAGCATGAAACACTTTACCTTTTTTACATCAAGTGGTCTACCCTATAGTCTAAAAAAGAGCAAGACAACGATGTGCCATAAAGATGGCAAATAATGCAATTTGACTACACACTTCTTATCTACCCTATTATTGATAGGGATTGTGCATATTCTGATACAAATGGCCACTTTAACTTTTTTGGTACTTGGTATTATTTAGAGTTCTAAATATGATGTAGCTTATCTTAGGTGGTTTTTGACAATTTATCTACCATACTTGGAATGGAACTTATTTTTTTGTTTAATTAGTTTACTTTTTGGTTGTCTTTTGTTGTTTCTTGGATTATACAAAATCCCATGGGATTATAAAGAATCCCATGAGATTTATACAGAATCCCATGGGATTTATACAAATCACAAGTGAATTTTTTACGAATACCGTGGGATTTTTTACGAATCCCGTGGGATTTTTCTGGACGGAAATATTGAAAAAAAAAAGTTCGTCTTTTTACGAATCCCGTGGGATTTTTCTGGACGGAAATTTTGAAAAAAAAGTTCGTCATTTTACGAATCCCGTGGGATTTTTTTACGAATCCCATTGGATTTTTTTACGAATCCCATGGGATTTTTTACGAATCCCGTGGGATTTTTTTACGAATCTCGTGGGATTATGGACGGAAAGTTTGAAAAAAAAAGTTCGTCTTTTTACGAATCTCGTGGGATTTTTTTATGAATCCCGTGGGATTTTGCTGGACGAAAATTTTGAAAAAAAAATTTCGTCTTTTTACGAATCCCGTGAGATTTTTCTAGACGAAAATTTTGAAAAACAAAATTCGTCGAAAGTATATAAAAGTGCATATCAATAGAAAGATGATTTTTTTCTCGTCGCGATGGTGTAGTTTTTGTAGCTTGAAGATTTACCGTTTGCAAGATATGTTGTTTTAAAAAAAGGGTGAAAAGTGGATTTTTTATAGAATTACATTTTTACCCCTTTTTTTGTTAATTTTTGTTTTCATCTCATTCATTGGATGAAAAGAAGATGAATGGTTGAGATCTTATGATTTGTTCTTTAGATTAGATGTGTTTTGTATTGATCTCACCTCATATGATATTAAGGTGTGTTAATATGGTTCGGGTCAAATGGTCAAGGCTAATAATAACATACGCAAACTTATTTGAATTTGATTTAATTGGGTTCGTGTTAAATCGGGTCAGATTCACTCGAGTCGGGTTCATATGTAATCGGGTTAACCCGAATATGAGTAAAATGTAATAGAATTGTGATCTATTTGTAATCGTTTAAGTGATAATTTATAAAAAATATATTTTTAAATACTTTAGAAAGACCTTATTTAGGTCAACCTATTGACCTAAACCCGAGTTAGCCAAATATTTTCGACCCGATATCCGACTTTGTTTAGTATTTGAGTTACTCGTGTTCAAACCCGAATAAAATTATTGACCGAGTAAGACAACCATAATAGACTTAATCGGGTTCAGTTCAGGTTCAAGTCTGGGTCCATATATACATAAGTTTGATAGATTATGTTGATTAATGATATTGTTTTTAAGTTTTGAACTTGTATTGTTAAATTGAGTGTGTATCTATAATATTGTTTTATCAAAAGAAAATTTTCTAAATGTACCTTTATCTTACTTGTTTATGAAAATAGACGTCGCATTTGAATTTTATGAAAATGAACTTTTAATATCATCCGTTGGATTAGATTATCCAAATGTAAAAAATTAGACACAATTTAAACATACACGCCCAACAACAAACACACGACACATAAGAAAATAACAAACAAAATTCACTTACGATACACGACGCATAATCAAAACCCACGTCGCATGAAGAACTGGGTTGACCCGACGGTTGAAACGGTAACCCGGTGATTTGATCCGATTGATTTGAGACCCAGTTTTCAAAACTTTAGTTACAACTATATATGTAATTTGTAAACAATCGAGTTGAGCTCAAACTTTGTGAATAAGTATCGAAAACAAAGGCGGCGATCGAGTCGTGTTCACACAAACATATTCGGGTTGAATGGCATGTATAACCTCAACTTGAACATGACATGTTTTATTAAATGTGCCTTAAAACTCAACCATAACATGGATATTCATAATACATGTAACTCGTTTATGGTTTGTTATCGTGTTTAAGTAATGAATCAAACGGGTTCTAAGGTTGGTGAATTTTTGACTCAACTGGTTTAAATAACGAAATTATATAATACTTAAGAAAATACTGAAAATAACATATAAAAGTTGATTCAACTAGACAAGTAAACGGACTTGCGGGTGACTCAATGTATTTTGTCAATGGGTATAAATTCCACACTAGTGAGCATGGTTCAGGGAGGTCAACCTTTAACAGTGGAGTGTGCATTAAGGGTACTAATTATGGTGACATGTCAACTGATTTTTATGGCATTTTATTGGAGATTGTAGAATTAGAGTATCCCGCTCTCCCAATTAAAAGAGTTGTATTGTTTAGGTGTGATTGGTTTGATACAACCCCGAATGTTGGGATGAAGATTCATAAAGATTACAAGCTAGTCGATATCAACCATAAAAGAAGGCTTAGGAAGTATGAACCTTTTGTTTTGGCTAGTCAATCATCACAAGTTTATTATTCACCTTATCCGAGCTTGCGCCGTGACAAAGTTGATTGGTGGTCTGTGTGCAAAATCAAAGCTACTTCAACATTTGATCTTCCTGAAGAAAATACAGCCTTGCAAGACGATGAAGTAGAAGCACATTCAATCGATGCGGTTGATCTTTCAACAATACCTCTGAATGATTCACGTGGTATCCAAGTTGATATGGACGATGGCGATGATGATCTGCAGCATTCAGGAGATGACAATGATTAAGTTTCTTTCAAAGAGATTGAATTTATTTCGTCATGTATTAAATATTTTTGCATGACTCATGTTTATTTGACCTTTAGGTGGATGGAGACCTTGGTTACATTTTTTGAATAACAATTTGATTATGAAGCATTTCTTATATATTTTAGTAAATAGAATATTGCTTAGAAGCAAGAAATATTTCGATTATAGGTTTGCTGTTTATCGGGAGCACATAATCATGATTGGAGAAAAAAACAGACGAATATTAATTCATAATATTGCTTAGTAGAGTAAAAGGTTTAACTGTTCAGTATGGGTCAATGGGCTTTTGCCTTGACTTCTTATTGTGCATTTTCTTGATCTTTTGTTGTTCATCATAGGCTGTTCAAAATGTTAGTATAGGTTAGGCTCGAGTTGTGAATTCAATGTGATCCGTAAGTGAATTTGATATTATTATGGGCGTGCAGTAAAGGCCGGTAAGGACACAATAAGGTGTTAGTGGGTGTGTCCGTGTCCGACATTATATTGTGTTTCTTGCTGCCTTTTGCTGTTCACTTTTAGGCAGTTAATGTCATGGAGGTCCATGTATATTAGTGTGTATCTGCCTATTATGTGTTCGGGTCATCTGTAAGTTTTTTGTGATAAAGGTAGTGTTTGGAATTAAGTATGCATATGGGTACTGCTCAATAGTACTTCTTGTGTGCATTATGTTTGAAAAAGTTGTAAAGGTAGTGTTTGGAATTAAGTATGCATATGGGTACAGCTCCGTAGTACTTCTTGTGTGCATTATGTCCGACATTATATTGTGTTTCTTGCTGCCTTCTGCTGTCCACTTTTAGGCTGTTAATATCATGGAGGTACAGGTTTATAAGTGTGTATCTACCTATTATGTGTTCGGGTCATCTGCAAGTTTTCTGTGATAAAGGTAGTGTTTGGAATTGAGTATTGATATCGGTACTGCTCAGTAGTAGTTCATGTGTGCATTAGGTTTGCAAAAGTTATAAAGGTCGAGATTGGTCCTCTTTTGGTATAGTGTGAGCAGGGGTGTCATAAATCCCGACCCGATCCGAGTTAGTTT
This sequence comes from Chrysanthemum makinoi, assembly GCA_910596185.1. Classification (NCBI taxonomy): domain Eukaryota; kingdom Viridiplantae; phylum Streptophyta; class Magnoliopsida; order Asterales; family Asteraceae; genus Chrysanthemum; species Chrysanthemum makinoi. The sequence goes on along the minus strand of OU343220.1, from coordinate 193,497,641 downwards.
TCTTTTTGTTTTCTGTGTTTTTATAACTTTTCATATAGGAACAACCACATCCACCGGAGCAACCAGTCCCACACGAGCAGGAGCTCCAACCTGACAAAAAGAATGAAGAATGTCACAAACATAAAATTGCAGAATAACTAGTTGGCCATCGGCACAAAAAAGCGTCAACAGCTAAAAACCAAAGTGAAGAAAAGGCAATAAAAGTTTATGTGTAACATAACTAGACAGAGAGTATATTAATCAAAAGTCTTAAACGAGCAACAAGGATATGAAAAGCTTGCAGTTCTCACATTCATCCTAATTTACTCTATACTCTATCTTAAAAAGTTGTGGCACCACATCCGCAATGCTTCACATTTCCTCACAGCATTGAATGGCAGTTAAGGCACTAGATCAGATCATTTAAACAACTAAAAACATATTAACAGCTAGTTTAACAAGGCTTTACAGCCAAATCACCTGAGCATCAAAGTTATAGGCATAAGCATAGTGCACCTAGGCGGTGGGACTACAGAACTATGGGCTTGTCGTTTAGCTATACTAAACACAGCATCAAATGATAACAAAAACACTGGTATTTTTTTTAAAGGCCAACTACATACATAAACTACAGCATCAAAATTTACTCTAAAAACTAAATAGCATAGATTATCCAACAAAAAATTGCAACATAATTATCCATTAAGTAACTAGTTTCAAATACACTTGCAACAAGCCTACTGTATTATCCATTATTTGCTTACAAGTATGTACTCCGTATTATATTTGTGGTTCTAAAATTTGCATACATTATCCTATTGCAAATTTGCAACAAGCCTACTGTTAAAAAACAAATACAACAAACAAAGTATGTGTTACACATGTGCTTTTTAGTGGTTTAAGATTTTAACTACTATGTCTAAGAAATCAATTCTACGATTTTTATAAATGGTACAAACCAGAACCCGACTTCACCCGACCCGGTTTATCCCGACCCGATTTGACCCGAACCCGACTAACCCGAGTTCAATTAGGGTCGGGTTCAGGTATATTATTTTTAGCCTTGACCCGACTTTAACCGGACCCGAATTAACCCGAACCCGACCCGATTAACACACTAAGTGTGAGCATTGATGGCAATTTGTCACATGGAATTTATATTCTCATGTGGGTACTTCTTGTAAGTGGATGGTTATTTTCCTTTTGGTGTAATATTTAGTTTGTTATTTTTCATGTTTTAGATTAGTTTGAAATCTTTTTGTTCTTGTGTTATTGTATTTGTATTTATATTTTTAGGTCCTTTTCTTTTATAAGTAGCTTGTTAATTTCAGGTGGGGTAGCGGATCTATTAGAAAGGGAGTAAAGTTTAAAAAGTATAAAAAGTAATATTAACCGTTGGATCTGTAGATCTGGACTTCACTCAAAAAATACAGCCACTCACCATTAGGGGTATTCTCGTCACTTAATACCCTCTTTCTATTTATCATATTTCTCTCACAATCAACAAAAAAACACACACTCACCATCAGATCTGCTAACACCGAACAACTAACACCGCCATAAGATCTAATACCACCATTAACGACGCCACCACCTTCATTGTCGTTACAAACAACCATTGTCGCTGTCATCTTCAAACACCGTACCCTACCATCACCGTCACCAAAAAACACACACTCACCGTCTCCGGCGAAACAACAATCTTACCCTCTTTATTTCTCATCTGATCAAATTTAGTGTAATCGAAACGTTTTTCCGGCGACGTTGAAACTACGGCGACCGTTAAAGATGATGATGATGAATAGAGAGAATTTAGTGATAACGTGCGTCGTTAAGGAAAGAAAGAAGAACCAGTGATTGGTTTTGGATAAATAAGTGGCGTGGCTGAAAAGGAGTATATGCTAGCTGAATGTGCTATTTTTCTATCTTGTTTTTTGAGTCACAGAAATTTGGCCACACAAGTGTTGGAAAACTATATTGCTACTATTTTGATTTTGATTTAAATAAACGTGTCGGGAGTTAGTTTTTAACTGTTTAGTTTTAAATAAATGAGTTGTTCATCAGGTTTATTGTTCATCAATAAAAAACTTGTTCATCAGTTGTCTAAAAGAAATCGCAATGTTCATCTGTTAGAGTCACAGTGTTCATCAGTTAGTTTTCTTTGATGTTACATTATAATGTTCATCAGTTTTCTTTGATGTTACATTATAATGTTCATCAGTTTTCTTTGATGTTACATTATAATGTTCAGCATTTTTCGAAAAAATAACGTTCATCAGTTATTTTTGATATTGTTCATCAACTATTTTTGATAACGTTCATAAGCTATTTCATCAGTTTTATTTCACTTTGTTCATCAGTTTTATTTAACTTTGTTCATCAGTTTTATTTCATCAATAAAATGAGTTGTTCATCAGTTTTATTTCATCAATAAAACGAGTTGTTCATCAGTTTTATTGTTCATCAGTTCTATTTAACTTTGTTCATCAGTTTTATTTCATCAATAAAATGAGTTGTTCATCAGTTTTATTGTTCATCAGTTTTATTTCATCAATAAAACGAGTTGTTCATCAGTTTTATTGTTCATCAGTTCTATTTAACTTTGTTCATCAGTTTTATTTCATCAATAAAATGAGTTGTTCATCAATTTTATTGTTCATCAGTTTTATTTCATCAATAAAACGAGTTGTCCATCAATAAAAAATTTGTTCATCAGTTGTTTAAAAGAAATCGTAATGTTCATCTATTTGAGTCACAATGTTCATCAATTAGTTTTCTTTAATGTTACATTATAATGTTCATCAGTTTTCTTTGATATTATATTATAATGTTCATCAATTACATCATTTGTTCATCGGTTTTTTTAAACAAATTGTTCATCAGTTTTCCGAATAAAAAAATTACATTGTTCATCAGTTAGGTACAATCAGTCTTGTTCATCCGTTAGTCTTTTTTTTATCAGTATTAAAAAAAAAAAAATTATTAATGTTCATTAGTTCATCAGTTATTTTTTATATTGTTCATCAGCTATTTTTTATAACTTTTATCAGTTGTTTTTTATATTGTTCAACAGTTTTCGAAAAAATAACGTTCATCAGTTCTTTTTGATATTGTTCATCAGTTGTCTAAAAGAAATCGCAATGTTCATCTGTTAGTTGTTCATCAGTTCATCGATTAGTCTTGTTCATCAGTTACTATTGTTCACCAATAAAAAAAGATATTCATCAATTCTTTTAAATTTTGTTCATCGGTTTATCGGTATTCAAAAAAAGTCATAATGTTCATCAATTGTCGAAATAATCATAATGTTCATTAGTTATGGTCACAATGTTCATCAGTTTATCATTTGGTTGTTCATAAGTTAAAAATAAACCAAAAATAACAAAAATAACAAAATATGTATTTTGGTATACCAATTAGTGCATTTGAATGTACTTTTATAAGAAAATCTCTTTTAGGCATTTTATCAAACACTTTGTATGCACTAAATATGACTAAGACGCCATCATTAACGTGCAATATCTCACTCATATCATATCGGATTTGAGTGATTCAAATTTCTGAGTAAAGAATGGTCAAAAGCCTACAATTTTCATGTTTTAAGTTTTGTAAAATTCGGCTTTTAAACTAGTCAAAATTAGAGCCGAAAATACCAAAAATTTCAAGAAAATCAACACCCACTTAAAAGTTGAAAAAAGTTACGATTTATATATCAAAATGCATACCAAATTAAAGAGAATCAAATTTAAAAATTTATGGTGAAATCGGTTTTTTATAAAAGTTTGTCGTTTGAAAGTTATTTACGTTTGAAGTTTTGGGGTGAAATAAAAAAACATGTTAAAAAGACCAAAATGCCCCATAACCAAATTTAATAAGAAAAAAAGGAGAGATTGAATAAAGGACACATGGCAATCAATGATAGGCTTTCTAGCATTTTTATTTTTTTTCACTTTCCAAGGGATCTCAACTCTGCCTTCTATTGTATCTTGTTTCTTTTTGTGGGTTTTATATAAGTTGTCTTTCAAAAAAAAAAATAGTGCGCAAATAGCGGGTAACAAAAATTCACCGAAGTAAAAATGAGCAAAATAATTTAGGCACAAAAGTTAACCATCGCCATAATCATGGGCATATTTTTACCCACAAATTACACACACCAAATTACCCACGAGCACAAAGGATGAGTCTAATAAATGGGTAATGTAAATTTAGCCACATAAATTACATTTGAGATATTAAATGGGAAACCAGGTCTGTGAAAAGCTACAAGTATGAATGTTACCCATAAATCACCGACAAATATTACCAACGAATACAAATGATGTGTGTAGTATGTGGGCAAAAAAAAATTTACCCACACAATTAGCCATGACTTTACCCGTGATAATTAAGTTGTGTGTTGTATGTGGGAAATATTTTGGCGGGAATCATTTAGCCACAAACTACACAAAATATATTATTTGGGTAATTTTATGGGTAAAACTATGGGAAAATCGAGGGAAATTTATTCTAGACTTTGGATTCGCAAATTGTGGGTAACTAATGGGTAATACGAGGGAAAATACCCACGCATCAATGTCCGCGGGTAATTTCCGTAGGTAAAGCCCTGTTTTCTTGTAGTGAAGGCAGATCATACTCATCATACATAGCTATTTAGAAGGGAGAAATCACACCATATCATCGATAAGCTTTAGCGATTGCTATTTCATTACACTTTAATTCATGTCTTCATTCATTATGTTAAACATTGAATTGATTGTGTGTTTTAATATGATCGGCTAAGCACCTTTGGTGCTAGCCTGGTTATGATTCCTTGATTGTATTGTTTATGTTTTCGCGCTTCTATTATTGTTTCTAGTGTATGCATGCATAGTTCGTTGTTAGTTACCCTAGCTTCGGTAGTTTTAAGTTGCGGTCGTATTTACTTGCTTATGAGAATTGACCAAAGGACCCTAGGGAAGTAGGTAGAGAGGGTTGATAAGAATTGACCAAAGGATTATCAATCCCTCTTGCGCGAATTGACCAAAGGATCACCGTTCGGAAGGAGGAACTTAAGAAGTTAGGGATGTATGTCTAAGATGCTAGCGCCCGGGCACCCATTGTTTCAAATCTTGTATGTAGGGAACTTAATTACTTAGCTTAGGTTGCTAAAGATCCCCGTCACCCCAAAGGGTAAGCCTTTGATTTCGGGTAGGAACCTTTGTCTAATAGGCTATGACGAATTGACCAAATGAGTCTAGCGAATTGAACCCCCACTTGAAGCGATAGGAAGTAATTAGAAAATATAGACATAACATGATAGGATGAATAATTAGGTTAGCACACTTTCTCTCCATTGTTCACAACCTCATTTAAAATTCATCATTTTATTTCTTGTTTATTAGTTTAAATTAATATTTCAAACATTAATCTTTTAAAAACCGTGACACTGAACTTAATTAGGATCAAAAAATACATAGCTCTTGGGAACGATCTCGGTTTTACCACCTTCTATACTACACATGACCGGGTTCACTGCTCGTTAGTGCAATAGGTAGACCTTAGGTTGACAAGACCTTATAAATTTAAATCCTAGTTAAAATCCCACATCAAATAGATTACTAAAATTGTGAAGCTGAAGATGTTAAGCTTTAAAGTTAAAGATTCCACAACAGTCAGAGGTGTAGAGAGCTTATGGAATATCAAGTTATAATGTATAGTTTAGTAGTATTTGTTTCTAATTGTTCTAGTATGAATGGAAGGCTGGAATAAGGGATAGTATATTGATATAGAATACTTTGTCAGCAAACATCTTTTATTTCAAAACTCATGACCGTCTTTGAGAGTGTGCAAGGTGAGTGACCACTCAGGGCCATAAAATGTTTAAGGGCCTTAAAATTTGTCCCGTTAATAACTATATGTATTTGTACACATAATTTTCAAGAAGAAAAAAGTATTTATATGAGAAAATATCTTAAACGAGTAATATATTAGAACACTTAGATAACTAATTGCATTATATTTTACAAACGGTGACACTTTATATTTAACATTCCTTTTCGAAAAGCATTATTATATAATTTCGTTCAGAGCCCTAAAAAATTCATAAATTTATGCGGACAACCCTGTCAAAACTGTCTAATGATAAGCATGAAAATGTCCATGGCTATAATTTGGAACTTGTAAGTGTATGATTATATATAATACTGTTGGAAAAATTCATTTTGCAAAATGAGTTTTTACAAATTTTGGACACTATTTAATATATGTATATGTTATATATATTTATATTTTTTGGTAGCTTTGCGTTCTCCTCGACGAGAGCTTCGCAACGAGCCAAAGTATGTCCAAAATGGAGTTAATATGAATGAGATATCGTGTCTCAAAGTGGGGCACGTGAAACACAAAATTTGGAAAAGTAGGAGTATCCCACATCGCCCAAAACAAGAAGTGAAACCTTGTTTATATAGGAATCTTGATATGAACCTTCAAATTGATTTGTTGGTTTTACTCCAACACCTAAGTGCGCGTGCGCAGGGGGAGAGGGGTGCAGATTTCAGGATTTCTGGGCCAAAATGGGTTCGAAGCTTCTGAACTCATGCGAGCCCGCGCGACCTGCGGACACGAATGCAGCTCCGAAGCCTCGCATGCGTGCGTATTTTTTTGCTGCAGATTCGTGTTTCCTTTTTCCAGAATTTTCTGTAAATCTATTTAAGGAATAGATTTGAAACTTGTTAAGAGAGTTTACAGGAAATATTTTGTGTAAATAAAAGATATGCATATTACATTTATAATTTAACAGATTTTTGCATATCACTTTAATATTGGCAGATATCTTGTCTTGGTGAACAAGATAGGTTTAGCCTATATAATAAACGCCTCCTCATTCAGTTTTAGACACAGTAAAACGTAACTCCTCTGCAGCCGATTTCCAGGAAGTCATTCGATCAAAAACGCAAGTTACTTCGGTGATCTTTCAGGCAAGTTTGTCATGTCCGACTGTACATCAGCTTTGGCAGTTGTACCCTGGGAAACAGACGGCGAATCTGTTTTAAGGGAATCATGTTAAACACGAGCCTCTTGCCACGACCTTTACTGCTTTTCTTTAATTATCCTTCTATAGTGTCTGTCTTCTGCTTCTACGCCATTCTGTCTATTATTTAATTTACTGTTTTTATTTCTGTTAATTTATTTACTGTCATTATAATCTGATTTTATTAATAAAAGTGTACACAGTTTCCCACAGTCTTAAAATAGATTTGGTTTAACCGAATTTATAACACTTTGTTAAAAATCGGATTAATTATTAACAGAATTTTATAACTGTTTCTGTCGAAACCTTGTTGAGTTTCTTTGGAAATCAATTTCTATTAACAGTTTTTAACATACATATTTGGATTACAGATCTATAACGTTTTCTTAAGCAGTTGTTTTATTAGTTTATAACGAAACCAAGATTGAGTTTCTCGTAAACTGATTTACTTGATCCATCGAAACCAAGATAGAGTTTTATTGAATCAGATCTGGTACAAGTAGATACCGATTTACAACAGTTTGTTTAACTGTTTGTGTTTGAATTTTCAAGATGACAAACACCACTAACCCTCCTGTGACTACTTCTGTGAACGTGACTGGTGCGCCAGTTACTAACACTGTTGCTAATCATGCTGAGAAATCAGAGAAATTCAATGGGCAGAGTTTTAAGAGGTGGCAACAGAAGATGTTCTTCTATCTCACTACTTTGAACCTTGCGCGGTTCTTAAAAGAGAACCCACCTAACGTAGAACCTCCTGCAGAAGGTCAATCCTCTAATCAACAGGCTGTTCAAGCCTTGGAAGCATGGAAACATTCAGATTTTTTGTGTCACAACTATGTTCTGAATGGTTTGGTTGATTCTTTGTACAACGTGTACTGCAAGACCAAGACTGCCAAAGAATTATGGGAGTCATTGGAACGCAAGTACAAAACTGAGAATGCTGGTACAAAGAAGTTCGTGGTAGCTCGTTTTTGGATTACAAGATGGTTGATTCAAAGAATGTGATAAGTCAGGTTCAAGATCTGCAGGTTTTGCTACACGACATTCATGCTGAGGGAATGACCTTGAGTGAAACTTTTCAAGTTGCTGCTATTATTGAAAAGTTACCTCCAAGGTGGGTAGAATTCAAGAACTACCTGAAGCATAAGCGAAAGGAGATGAGTGTTGAAGACTTGGTTGTTCGTCTTCGTATTGAAGAGGACAACAAGCTAGCTTAGAAAAACACGTATACGCCTGATTCTGCAAAGGCAAATATGGTTGAGCATGTTTCGTCATCTTCATAGTCCAATGTCAAAGCTAAAGGCAAAGGAAAAGGAAAGAATGACAAGAAGGGCAAAGGGAAGTCTGATTACCTTGCTCCTAAAGCTGCAATTGTGAAACAGAAGTTCCAAGGGGTATGTTTCAATTGTGACCAGCCAGGTCACCGTGCTGCTAACTGTAAGATGCCGAAGCGAGTGACTTCACACCAGGCTAATATGGTGAATGAAGATGTGGACATGATTGCTATGGTGTCTGATGTCATTGCCATGATCTCTGAAGTTAACCTGGTAGGTTCCAACAACAGGGAATGGTGGGTGGATACTGAGGCTACCCGTCATGTGTGTGCTGATAAGAGTATATTTCACTCTTTCAGAGCGGTTGATAGTGGAGAGAAGCTGTACATGGGCAACTCTGCAACTGCTGAGATCAAGGGCGAAGGAGATGTAATCTTGAAGATGACATCCGAGAAAGAGCTCAAGTTGACTAATGTCTTGTATGTTCCAGAGATTCGCAAGAATCTTGTGTCTGGTTGGCTGTTGAACAAGTTTGGTTTTCGTCTTGTTTTTGAGTCTGATAAGTTTGTTCTTTCTAAGAATCAAGTGTATGTTGGTAGGGGATATGCCATGAATGGTATGTTTAAACTCAATGTAATGGTTGTTAAGAATGATATCAATAAAATGAATTCTTCTGCTTACTTGATTGAGTCTTCTAATATGTGGCATGGCCGTCTTGGACATGTAAATTTTAATTCAATGCGTCGTTTGATTAAATTTAATTGCATACCTAATTTCCATATTGACTCAAAATATAAATGTGAAACTTGTGTTGAAGCCAAACTTACAAGATCATATTTCAAATCGGTTGAACGAAAAACCGAACCACTTGATATGATACACACTGGACATATGTGATTTGAAATCACTACCCACAAAAGGTGGCAATAAGTACTTTATCACTTTTATTGATGATTGTACAAAGTATTGCTATGTTTACTTACTGAAAAGTAAAGATGAAGCTATAGACATGTTTGTTCTATACAAAAACGAAGTTGAGAATCAACTTAGTAAGAAAATCAAGGTGGTCCGAAGTGATAAAGGAGGTGAATATGTGTCTCCATTCGCTGACCTGTGTGCAAAACATGGAATTAGACACGAGTTCACTGCTCCATATTCACCTCAGCAGAACGGTATTGCCGAAAGGAAGAACCGTACCTTGAAAGAAATGGTTAATGCCATGTTGATAAGTTCTGGTCTAAGCCAGACATGTGGGGGAAGCCATTCTAACGGCTACTTATCTTTTAAATAAGATACCTCGTAAGGAAAAAGAAGAGACCCCTTATGAATTATGGATGGGAAGAAAACCATCATATCAGTACTTACGAGTGTGGGGGTGTCTAGCAAAGGTAGCTATACCAACTCCCAAGGCCCAAAAGATTGGACCTAAATCTGTGGATTGTATATTCATCGGATATGCTAAGAATAGCAGTGCTTATCATTTCATTGTACATGATTCAAAAAATCCGGATATACAAAAGGGTACATTAATGGAATCAAGGAATGCTTCATTCTTTGAAACTATATTTCCTTGTTTAACTAAGGAAACTGGAAATTCATCTAGAATAGATGAAGAAGTTGTCCAAGATAAGAGACAACGAGATGATAATGATCTCCAAGATGAGAGACAAGATCAAACTGAGGAAGAGGAGGTTGAACCTAGAAGAAGAAAAAGGGCAAGAACTGAGAAATTGTTTGGACCCGATTTTGTTTCTTTTATGGTTGAAAACGAACCTACTTCATACCGAGAAGCGGTTACTTCCTCAGAAGGGCCTCAATGGAAAGAAGCCATTAAAAGTGAAATAGATTCTATTTTACAAAATCATACTTGGGAGCTCGTGGATTTACCTCCTGGTTGTAAACCACTAGGCTATAAATGGATCTTCAAAAAGAAGATAAAAGCCGATGGCACCATTGACAAGTACAAAACAAGATTAGTAATCAAAGGATTTAGACAACGAGAAGGTCTTGATTACTTTGATACATATTCTCCTGTTACGCGAATAACTGATAACGCTACACGCGTCGTTCGGGGTCAAAGGAACTTCCTTTTCGTCGAGCAAGTTTTTCAACACCCTAGGTAGTGAACCTAATCGTTGTAGTGTAGTATTAGGGTAAGCCACGGGAATTGATATCGTTCTCTAGGGGAATAGGAATGCTAGTGAGGAGTTACTACGCTAAGGTTGGGGTTGAGGAAGATTATTTTTGTGCTTTTTATATTTTTTTTAGGAAATGGAAAGGTACGAATCTCGGGGTTTGGATTTGGGGGGTTGGTATTTCTACCGATTACTCTACTTATCTAATCTAACTAGTGGGTAGTCTATTTCTAATTAATGTGTGCTCGTATGATAGTTTAAGAATGTGTTTACTTAGGTTGTATTACTCCTTAATTATCTCTTATTGATGGTTGAATTGTCACGTCCTTATTCCTAATCGCGTTGTGTGTCTAAGGTTGTAGGGTATGCGTTTATCCTTAACTCTTTGAAACTACCAAAGGGTCTCGTCTACAAAATCTCTAGGATTTATAAACTCTAACTCTAAGGTAATCTTTGGATGGTTTAGCCTACAACTACTCTAGGTGTTATAGTCTAAGGTTCGCAAAGATTAATCAAGCATTAACTACACAACGAATGACCTATCGCATTACTAGATCATTAACAATTAAGATAAGAGACAACCAATCAATATTCAGTAGTTAAGTTTCATATTCCCTAAGCAAACACACAAGTAAATTAGCCGGACATGGAGAACATGCAAGCATACACACAAATAACTGAAGACATAATTGAACATGCAAGCATACACAAGTAAATAATTGAAGCATACACAAATAATTTGATAGTAAGTTTCATGTTTTATTATAAAGTGTAGGTCATTTCATTTGTAATAGGTCGTTAACAATTATGGTTTATAAATGTTTGTATTTAGATTCTCAGCTCATGTAGTAAGCCCATGAGCTGTGATAGAAGGTTCTTCTAGACCAAGGGGAAACACCCCTACTTATGTAAACACTATAAATACCCCCTCTCTTGAAGGGAGAGGGTGTTGGTTCTAATTGCAATTATCATTTTCATTAATGCTTCATTAGTTCCTTCCACTTTCTCTCTCTAAAACTTTCTCTCTCTAGAAATACATATTGATGTGATAGAATGGTGTCCTAACAAGTGGTATCAAGAGCCAAGGGATAGTTTAGGTTAATATTGATTAGATCTAATAGAAATCCGTACTTAAAAACGTGTTTTAGATTGAAATTTATGGATTTATTGGACTGAAATACGTGTTTCTGCGAGTTTGGCGAGTTAGCCTTGAATTCTTGCGAGTTTTACTTGTATTTCTGTGAGTTTGGCGAGTTAGCCTTGAATTCCTGCGAGTTTCTCTAGAATTCCTGCTAGTTTCTCTTGAATTCTTGCGAGTTTCTTGCATTCCTGCGAGTTTCTCTTGAATTTTTGCGAGTTTCTCTTGAATTCTTGCGAGTTTGTTTAAATTTCTGAGAGTTTGGAATTTTTTTTGAAGTTCTGCGAGTTTGTTTTGAAGTTCTGCGAGTTTGGAAATTTTTTGAAGTTTTGCGAGTTTGGTTTGAAGTTCTGCGAGTTTGGAAATTTTTTGAAGTTCTGCGAGTTTCTTCTCTGCTAGTTTCTTCTTTGTGAGTTTCTTGCTGCGAGTTTCTTCTGTGCGAGTTTGGATTCTGCAAGTTTGGATTTCCACTACTAACTACCTAAACCTAAACAACACCAACCTTAATTATCGTTAAAGATCCACAACACATCTACACAAGTTTTATTAAAAAAAGAAAAGAAAAGAGTTTTTTGGCGGGAAAATTTGAGTAAAATTTAATTTCTAGGGGAGACTAAACGTCTAATTTTTACGCGAAATTCAAATTTTGGTTTAACTGTGAAAATTTTGGTCAAAAATTCAAAATTTTGGGCCCAAATTCGAATTTTTCAGGTCAAATTTGGCGTCAAAATTGTCATAACTCAAATTTTTTTACAACCTTAGAATTGCATTTTATAGTGAATTTCAAATTTTGGGGGAGAAAAATTTTTCATAATTATTTTTGGAGGGAAAATTAAAATTCACTATATCAATCAACAACAATTATGTCTCAACCACCGTATCCTTATCCCCATTACTCCTAATATCCTTATCAACCCCCACATCACGCCCCTCAACAAGCTCCTCCACAACCTCCTCAACAAGTTCAACAATGAATGTCAATGGTTCCACAAATCCCTCAACAACAAACTTGGTTTTCTCAAATGTGTGAAGCTGTTACAAGTCAGCAATCGATTCATGAAGCTGGTTCGGATACTCGTCCTCCAATGCTTACACCAGGAAATTATGTGCAATGGTCAAGTCGATTTCTAAGGTATATGGAACTCAAGAAACCCCATGGTAAGTATCTGAAGAAGGTGATACTAGAAGGACCGTTTCAAATGCCAACTGAAACTGTTCCCGGAGATCCTACAGCTGTTCCACCAAGACCCAATACTATCTCAATTGTTCCACTAAGCCGTTTAACACCAGAACAACTACTTCATCTTGAAGCCGATGAGCTTGCTATGCAACAAATACTTCTTGGAATTCCTAATCCGATTTACAAAAGTATTGATGCACAGACAACTGCAAAAGCTATGTGGGAAAAAATTCATCTTTTGATGGAAGGCACTGAACTTAATAAGATCGACATGGAGTCTAAGCTGTATCACAACTTTGATGTGTTTACCATTGAGCCTGGGGAATCACTTGAATCATATTATCATCGTTTCACAAATGTGGTCAATGATTCGCATCGACATAATATTGATCTTCCAACCATTGCCATTAACACAAAGTTTCTAAATTCATTAGGATCAGATTGGCATAAGTATGTTACTTTTGTTCGACAAGTCAAGGATCTTCATGATGTCAAGTATGGGTTATTGTATGATTATCTGAAACATCATCAATATGAAGTTCTCAAAGATAAAGAAGCTCGTGGCACACACGGTTTCCCTCCACCACCAATTGCTGATCAAATTGCTCTCATGGCACATGGTTATCCAACTCCTTACCCAAAGTCAAATCATGCTTTTGATCAACAACAACGTCACTTTGCTTATGCTCCACCCACATCTTCTCATCAACTCAAACCCGAAGGTGATTCTAACAATGCATACTATGCTCAAACCAATGATGATCAAGATGATGCTTTTGAAGCATTGAATCATGGAATGGCCTTTATTGCTAAAGCCTTCTCCAAGTTCTATACTCAGTCAAACAATCGTCTTCGTTCATCATCAAATCCCACAAGTCACGCAGTTATACAAGGTGGCAAAGTTGAAGTTCAGAACAGAACTATTGGTCGTCGAATGATTACAAGTGGGTATTCTGGTAATTCTGGGAATGGTCAAACATCAGCAGGGGGATCGGGTAGTAATAACTTCAAGAGAAATGTTCAAGTTGTGGAAACAGGGAATTCACCGGCTTCAGGATCTACTATTCGCTGCTATAATTGAAAAAAGCAAGGACATCTTGCTAATGCTTGTCCTGAACCACGAACCAGAGGAGGTGATTACTACAAACAAGTCATGCTGATGGCATACAAGGATGAAGCAGGAGGAGAACTCAGTGAAACTCAACAAGGTTTTATGGCAGATACTCTCTCAGATGATGAATATGAAGATTTGGAAGCAAATGTTGCAGTTGTTTTGATGGCAAATATGCAAGAACATCACATCAGTCAAACAGAGAATGGACCGGTCTATGACATAGACGGTCTATCTCAGGTACCTGACAATGATATATGCCTCATAAATGCAATTGTGTCTGCATCTGCACCTGATGAGCAGCAATCTGTTCAACATGAATCATTATTTAATCATACTAAAGTTGATCAAATTAACCCCGTGGTTACATTTGATGAACTAAGTGATGACGAAAATAATGAGCATATTGAACAGAGTGAAGCAATTCATGGTCCAGATTCAGAATATCTGACTTCATTACTTCTGCCATTGCAAGCCCAAACTGCAAAATGTAATGAGATAAACCAAAACCTTAGGGCTGAGATTACCTCCTTGACTGCTGAACTTGAGAGTTGTCGAAAACGGATAAATCATTTTGAAACAAAAACCACCCGAGAAACAAGTTTTGAAGTGGCCTTTCAAAAATCTTACGTTAACGAACAAAATCTTCAACATCAAATGAATGAAATTGTTGCGTCAAATAATGAAAAGATTTCTAAAATTGAACAAGAAAAGTCTGAACTTCAGAAAAACATTGAAAATCTTCAAACGGAACTTTCAAATACTAAACAAGATTTTTCAAAAAGTCGGTCAAATTTTTCTGAATTCAAGAAGAAATCTAAGAAACGCATTGATGATCAAATTGAGGAAATTCTTCGATTGGAAAGACGGTTAAAAGATTTTGGTACTGTTGTATATAATATTGGCCACTCAGTAAAACATATTGAAATGTCAACCTTACTTCTGAGTCCTGATGACTCAAAACGTTTTGCTCTTGGGTATAATCACCCACGTTTTCTTCACACAGCTCTCAAGGAAATGCCCAAATTGTATAGTGCTCAATGTATTTTAGATCCATGCATGCAACTTGTTGTATTTTATTGTGAGGAACAATGGGCACAAGATGATCGAAGTCGCTTAAACATGCGACAAAATGGAATTTTACCATATGATTACACAAGAGAAAATGCTTCTTACAAACTGAATGTCATTTCAATACCATCGTATAATCTTTCTGAATTAACTGAGGCATCTTGCGTAGAAGGTCCCGTTCACAGTGTTGCACAAATAAATGGTCATTTACCGTCCTCTTGCAAAAGCAACTCGTTGCCAAAAACTCCTAAATCTTGTTTAGTATTACGGTACTTTCAAACATTTATGGAAGATATTTCATTTTTAGAAACGGCAATTGAGAAAAATTCTGAGTTAAAAGCATCTAATTTTCAATCTGCTTATGCAAGAGAGCAAAGACAAATGTTTCAAACCCAAATTTCACCTCATGTCGCACATTTACGTCTGTGTGCAACACACTGGGAAAGGGAACTTCAACAAGAGGTGACTTCAATGATTGAAGCTTTTAACACACTTGAAAACTCAGTTTCCCACGAACAATACCAAAACCAAGATCTTCAAAAAGCCTTTGATCAATTGTTAGAAGATGCTCTCTCTGCTAATATTGCTTCTGTGGTTATATATTGTGAATTTGCTTCTGTGAAAGATACTGTGTTAACTGCTGAGAATCTCAATATGGTTCAAATGTTGGAAATGGACAATCAGATGTTAAGGCATGAAATTGAGAAATTAATAGAGGAAAATAAAAAAATGTTTTCACAAAATGATGATGTCCAATCTAAGCTCTCAATGGAGATTTCTGAACTTAAACGACGACTTCAATGGTGTCAGTCTCAAACAATTGAACCTGAAATTGCTTTTCAAAATCAAATGGAAAAGTTTTCTTTGGAACAGTCGCAACTATCAAAAGTCGAATTTCTTGATGATGAAAATGCGTCGTTAAAATGTCAAATTTTCAAATATGAACAAGAGATTGCACAAGTCAAAAAGGAATATCAAACGATTTTTGATTCTCTTAAAACTATTCGTTCTGAAGCGTCAAAAGAACTTGATCACCATGTTGAATACACTCGACAAATGTTGGGTGAACAAGGAAGATTAAATTCCATAATTCAGGATCAAAAACACATCATCATTGAGCTTAAAGAAAAGCTAGCTAAACAAGAATCTAGCAAAACTAGTAACACGAACGTGATTGCTCCTGGCATGTATATAATTGATAAAACTCAGGAAACTAATTTGCTTTCTTCCACTTCTACAGGAATAGTTGCGTCTACTAATGTTAGAAGATCCGAGAATAAGAGACAAAAAGAAAATACTAGGATCTCGCAACATAGGAAGAGCACTCGTCCGACATCAGAAGTAGAAGTTCATCTTAGGAAGTCGAATAAAAATCATGTTGCATCTGCTTTAGATTCAAATTTGGCAACTTGTAATTCTAATGTCAGTGTAGCGAATGATAAGTCTATAAACGTTTCAAACGTTAATGCTTCGTGTGTTTTCTGTCGTAAAAGTATGATGTCTGGTAATCATGAAAAATGTGTTGCAAATTCTCTGTTAGCTCGTTCTAAGAAATCTATAACTGGCCCTCCCTCTAGGTCCACAATAGTTGCAAAATCGAATTTAGGGAAGGTGCACAGTGTAGTTTCTGAGAAATCTGTAGACACACCCATTGCTGCAAAAACATCTCCTAAGAAAGTTTACTCACCTAGTGACTTCACTAAGACCAAAGCAAAAGCTAATTGGTTATGGCAACAATGGTTGTAGCGTATCTCAAGCTTTAAATGGATTCCTAAATGTGCAAATGTGTGTAACACTAACATAATGGAACCCACTAACTCTTTGGGTTCCACTGCTTCTATCATACCACCCTCGTTGTCTTCGTGTGTTGCAGGTGATTCAACTTGTTCTATGGATTGTTGATAGCGGATGTACCCGGCATATGACAGGCAATCTAAAGCTGTTAGTAAATTTTGTTTCAAAGTTCATCGGTACTGTCAGATTCGGGAATGATCATTTTGCTGCAATAATGGGATATGGAGATTATGTTAATGGAAACATCGAGATCAGTCGGGTTTATTATGTTGAAGGTCTTGGACACAATCTTTTCTCAGTTGGACAATTTTGTGATGATGATTTGGAAGTTGCGTTTCGCTCCAAAACGTGTTACGTACGTGATTTGGAAGGACACGACTTACTCACCGGCAATCGGAGCACAAATCTTTATACGATTCCTATGTCCGATATGATTGCATCTTCACCGATTTGTCTTCTCTCCAAAGCAACTTCGACAAAATCATGGTTATGGCACAAAAGGCTTTCTCATTTAAACTTCAAAACCATGACTGAACTCGCTCGTCATAAGTTAGTTGATGGTCTTCCAAGGTTCCGATACACCAAAGATCATTTATGTTCGGCTTGTGAACAAGGCAAGAGCAAGAGATCTAACTTTCCTTCAAAACCTGAACCAAGTTCTCAACATGTTCTTCACTTGCTTCATATGGATTTATGTGGCCCCATGCGTGTACAAAGTGTGAATGGAAAACGATACATTCTGGTTATTGTTGATGATTATTCACGATGGATTTGGGTCTATTTTCTTCGAACTAAAGATCAAGCTCCAACAATGATTATCACCTTTCTCACAAAGAAACAGGTTCAACTTAAAAACACCGTTCGAATTGTACGAACAGACAATGGAACTGAATTCAAGAATCAAACACTTTGTGCTTACTTTGAGAAAGTTGGAATCACACATCAGACCTCGATTGCTCGTACTCCCGAACAAAATGGTGTTGTTGAAAGACGAAACTGAACGTTAGTGGAGCCTGCTCGAACAATGTTGATTTTCTCACAATTACCGGATTTCTTGTGGGCTGAAGCTGTCTCAACTGCATGTTTTACTCAAAACCGTTCCATCATTCATACGCGCCATAATAAAACTCCATATGAGATTGTTCACAACCGCAAACCAGATATCAGATATTTCCATGTATTCGGTGCACTGTGTTATCTGAAAAATGATCGTGATGATATTGGTAAACTTCAGCCAAAAGCTGACATTGGTGTGTTCATTGGTTACTGTGAAAATTCGAAAGGATTTAGAATTTGGAATCGTCGAACTCGACAAATGATGGAAACCGTTCATGTCAACTTTGATGAGCTTACAGATATGGATTCTGAGCAAAACCGCTTAGGACCCGCATCCAACCGTCTAAACTTTCCTTCTTCATCAGCTGTTCCACCTATGGAATTCACTCGTCAACAATTGGAAACTTTGTTTGCCCCTCTGTTTGATGAGATTCCCGAAAGTAGTGCTCCAGATGTATCAACTGTTTCCGCTGTACACCCTGATCATAATCCAATACCCGATACACCTGTTCCAACAACTACAACCGTTGCACCAGATGCACCGCTGAATGATTCTCTATCAACAGAAGAACACATTGCATCCAACACTGACACAGCTGATGAAACACAAAATCAAGAAGTACCTGGACCCGCAGATTATGACGAAAATGTTTTATTCAATCCATTTGCTCCGGCTCCAACCATTCCTGACATTGGCGAGTCATCTTCACGCAATTTGGATCCGTCTAATATGCATGCAACATTCAATCATCACCCTTCGACACATAAATGGACAAAAGATCATCCCTTAGTAAATGTGATTGGCGATCCTTCTAACCCAGTCATGACGAGAAAACGACTCATACTGATGTTGAAGCTTATGTTTATGCACTCACCGTTTGTCAAGATGAACCACGAAACATCAAAGAAGCTTTGACATATGACAATTGGATTGAATCAATGCAAGAAGAGTTGAATCAGTTCAAACGTCTCGAAGTTTGGGAACTTGTTCCAAGACCAGATGGTATTTATGTCATTGGACTCAAATGGATCTGGAAAAACAAACTGGATGCTGAAGGCAATGTTATTCGCAACAAATCTCGTCTTGTGGCTAACGGGTATTCTCAAGAAGAAGGAATCGATTATGAAGAATCGTTTGCACCAGTAGCTTGGCTTGAAGCTGTACGGATATTCCTGGCATATGCTGCACACAAGAATATCATGGCTTATCAAATGGATGTGAAAACGGCGTTTCTAAATGGTCAAATCCGTGAAGAAGTTTATGTGGGTCAACCAGAAGGATTCGTTGATTCAGAACATCCTAACTATGTGTACAAGCTCAAAAAGGCTCTTTATGGTCTTAAACAAGCCCCAAGGGCCTGGTACGACAAACTGTCCAAATTTCTTCTCGCTAATCAGTTTACCAAAGGAACTGTTGATCCAACATTTTTCATTCAACGTCACGGGGGAGATATTTTAATTGTTCAAATTTATGTTGATGATATCATTTTTGGTTCAACACATAAAATGTACTCAAACGCTTTTGCAAAATTAATGAAACAAAATTTTGAAATTTCCATGATGGGTGAACTAAAGTTCTTCTTAGGACTTCAGGTTCATCAATCTCCCCGTGGCATATTTCTAAATCAGTCCAAATATGCTCTTAAAATCTTAAAGAAACATGGAACGACCAGTTGTGATACTTATAACACACCTATGTCTGCAACCTCACCAAAGCTAGACGCTGATTTACATGGGAAAGTAATTGACCCTACAAAATACCGCAGTATTATTGGGTCTCTCATGTATCTAACAGCCGCAGACGACATTGTATTTCTGTATATCTTTGCTCCCGTTATCAGTTAAGACCAACTGAAAGACACCTCAATGAGGCTAAAAGAATCCTTCGCTACGTAAAGGGAACCATTCACTTGGGAATCTGGTATCTGAAGGATTCTGGTTTTGCACTAATCGCTTTTTCAGATGCTGATCACGCAGGGTGTTTAGATACACGCAAAAGTACATCTGGTGATGTTCAGTTTCTCAGAGATAAACTTGTGTCTTGCCAGTCAAAGAAACAAGACTGTACATCCATGTCATCCACCAAAGCAGAATATGTTGCCATGTCAGCATGCTGTTCTCAGATAATTTGGATGAGATCACAACTGATTGACTACGGCTTTGTATTCAACAAGATACCAATGTACTGTGACTCCAAGAGTCCCATTGCCATCTCCTGCAACACGGTTCAACATTCCAAGTCAAAGCATATCGCTCTCCGATATCATTTCATCAAAGACCAAGTTGAAAAGGGTACAATTGAATTATACTTTGTGGGTAGTCAATACCAATTGGCGGATCTGTTCACTAAAGCCTTGCCACCTGCAAACACCAAAGCATCTTTCTTTGTAAATAAATATTTCAAAATCAAAATACAAAAATATAAAATCTTAAAAAAAAATGGCCCTCAAATATATTACAACAAATTTTTCTGTGAGTTGAAATTTTCTGTGAGTTGAAATTACAACAAAATTTTCTTCAAACCTTGAGCTCGAATTATCACATGCATTTTCACATAACAGTTAATAATATGGCTGCAATTCGGCTCAAGAAGGCTATCTCTCAAATATGTTTCCGTATTTGAGGGGGAGTACTTTTGTTTAACGAAAACAAAATCTAATTCCACGAAAGGACCCTGTGGTACGCTTCAGTGCCTCAATCCTAATTAAAGGAGCGAAAGCTTCTTAACTGTTTGAAACAAAAAATCTTTGTTCGAAATCAAATGTTCTTGAAATCCATTTCTTCCCAAATGAATTTCCAATGCCTCAAAAAGCATATTTTAATCAACATGTTTTTTCAAAAACAACATTCATATGCTATTTTTGAGGGGGAGAAATGTGATTAAAATTGTTGATCAGGAAGTTATGGAATCTCATAACGTGCTCGACTCAGATATCACCAATGAATTGATGAACTTTGAAATGTCAGTAATCGAAAAGACATGTTTCCAACGAAACTTGTCTTAGTAGAATGTACCAATTCGAGACACTCTTGATTGACATGAACTTTGACGGGTCTAACCTCCTTTTTCAAGGAGTGTTTACATCTTCAAGGTAGTTATTAGAGCTAGTTGTCACCTAAAAGCTGATAATGGAACTCTTTAACTATACAACGTCGTAACGTGTCTCGCGGGGAAATGTCTATCAAGAGTCGATCAATTCAAAAGTGCGAGCTCTTCCCTCTCTGTGCAGATTCCAGTCAAAACTCATAAGCACATGTGGAGGGGAGTATTTCTGAAAAACCAAAAACTCTCAAGGTGTTACCAAAACATGTTTTTTCATCATAAACATCTTGAGAGATTTTCAAGAAAAGGTTTTGTGGCAACATAGGATAGTCATGGAGTTATAAGGTAACTAAGTTTAGGAATAAACGTCCTATGATCCGCCAGAGCCGGAGGGATCTACCCAAGGACACCACAAATAGTTATTATTTAGAAGTCCTTAGGTATGATTGTAAAAAGGAGAAAATGAGAATCGGAGAAAGAAGGAGTTGAAGAATTAAAAAGAAAAGTTAAAGAAAAGGGTGAAAAGAAATAGCCCTCCAAATTATTCAACTTAGGGCAGACACCGGGTTCAATTCATATGCTACTGGCTATCACAAGATGACACCGGTATTGAAGACAAAGTCGTCATGGACCCAGTGACGCATTGCACTAAACCTTCTAAGCCACTCAAGTTTTCTCAAAAGAGCTTGTTTCATTCTCACAGGGAACCCTACGTAATCTATCGACTCTCTCTTAGAGATTGTTAGTATTGAAGAAGGAGACCCTCTCCCTAGTCTCCGCTTAGGAAAATCAAAGCGCACTAATCGATTCTAGAGCCATGAGATTCATCAAAAGATCTCTTAGGAACACCTAATATCTCATCACTTGATTGTTCAAACAATAAGGACACAAGTGACATATTCCAGAGTCCTACGCAGATCTTAGCAATCTGCCAGAACATTTATGAGGGGATTCACAATTGTGATCCTCAGTGATTGAATGGAAATTCCTGCCAGGGTCAACATTAAACGACCACGACAGCCAGTCACCGGTAATCCCTTGTAGGTTACGCTTAGTGTTCGCGGTGGTTTCAAACGGTCTATAGTCGTGGAGTGATACCTCGGTGTACTCCAGCGGCTCACAACGACAGAGTGAAGATATTGAGTGCAGGGGAAGTTCTAGCAAGTATTCGATCTGAGATTCGTCAAAGATCGTGCCAGTGGCTGGGATGTACTTGTACAAAATATCCAAACTCTTACGTCGAAAACTTTATTGCTAATTGTTTTATTGCAGTGCGTGTCACGGACCATAACCACCATCATTAGTATCAACAGCTCATTTCCACATGCTCATACATACATCAGAAAGACATTATCATCAAAAGCAAAGAAAAGTTCAGCAAAATTTCACTTCAAAGTCAGAAAATCAAAAAAGTCACAAGTCAAAGATTAGAGATAAAGAATGTAAACTTCACATGTATGGATCACAAACTTCACAGGAAGTATAAGCATGTTGGAAAAAGACGTAAAAGCACCAGAAACAAAGATGTTGATAAAGGCAGATTTCACAACTGATCACAACAACAAGAACAAAGAACAAAGATGCAAAGAATCAAAGACGTCACAAGCTATGAACGCCAAAGATGTTCAAGACGTCGAACAACCTAAGCAAGATAACAAATGATGACCAACCCATAGGGGGAGATTGTTAGGAACATGTTTTATTATAAAGTGTAGGTCATTTCATTTGTAATAGGTCGTTAACAATTATGGTTTATAAATGTATGTATTTAGATTCACAGCTCATGTAGTAAGCCCATGAGCTGTGATAGAAGGTTCTTCTAGACCAAGGGGAAACACCCCTACTTATGTAAACACTATAAATACCCCCTCCCTTGAAGGGAGAGAGTGTTGGTTCTAATTGCAATTATCATTTTCATTAATACTTCATTAGTTCCTTCCACTTTTTCTCTCTAAAACTTTCTATCTCTAGAAATACATATTGATGTGATAGAACGGTGACCTAAGAATAATTGAATTAATGAAGTAAAACACTTATCTTGATGTAAGATAGGGTTTGGAACCCTAAAATACTGTACAAGACAGCCTTGGTTTGGTTTAGGTTTTTACTCTAAAAAGACTACACACTAAATAATAAAAAATTCGGATTCTATATATAAGATTACATTCGCGACGGCGTCACCTTATGATTTGTGACGCCGTAGGGTCGCCGTCATTAGGGTTTCGTCTTGGCCACGTTAGTGTTGCGACGGCGTCACCTTGTGCTTGTGACGTTGTCCTCTTCAGACCTCTGACGCCGTGCGGATCAAATTTAGGCCGTCGAGTTGCGGCGGCCTACTCTTTAAAGCGACACCGATCACGCACTTGAAAATAAGCAATTTGGCTAATGTATCGTCACAACATGTGCTCCGACGGCGTCGCAGGTAACACTTGACGCCGTCCCCTTGTATTTCAGCAGCTTGAGTGTCTCGATTCTTGACTTTGGCCATTTTCTTCATATATCCGCGCCTTTTCGTTCAAATAAGTGCCATTCCAGCAATTTGCCTTCAAGAGACCTAAAAAGTGAAAATGAACGATATTAAGTAATAACGGATACAAAAGTGATCAAATAAGGGCTTAAACGACCCCTCAAAATGGTACGTTTTAAAACCTTATCAAATATCCCTACACTTGGTATTTGCTTGTCCTCAAGCAAATTTGCTTTTAGCCAATTAATTTATAAGTTAGGGGTCATGAAATATTGGTTTCGAACAATCCACAACACATATAAGCCCCGCAAAAGTCATAACAAGCACGGAAATTACATACTAGCACCTCACATGGGGTGTTTGGGTACTCACATCTCTCGGGTGTATATGAAATATAACAAGTTGGAAATGGAAGATAAACACTCATTAACCGGTCCTAGTACATAGATTACCATAAGCTTGAGACTAGATCAAACCTCCATCGCTTTGGCGTAAACACCTAGGAAAGACTATCAAAGAGGTCTTTTAAAGGGTTGTAATGTTAGGCTTACATTAGGGAAACAGAGGGTTTGGTGGGATAGGCTATTTAGTGGTGGCAAGTCAAAAATATTTATGTTACAAGCATACGAAGAATGGCGTTGCTAAGCCGAGACTCGACACTCTAAACTCTAGATAACTGAAACAAACAAACATAAAATTAAAGGATAGATGTAGGATGGTAGCCCCCCCTTTTTTTTCAACACTTTTTTTTTCTTTTTCTCTTTTTCTATTTTTTTTAATTATTTTTTATTTTTATACATACACTTTTACTCTACCATCCTCTATGGTAACATCAAAATGATAGGGATTTATAGGCACATCCCTACACTTGAGTTTTTATTACTCTAACACTAATTTGACCCGAATTGAAAAGATCAAAACACTTGGAGTACATTATTACCTAAATAAAGGGAATTTGAATTTAACGTTCCCTTCCCGTCATTTCATAAACTTTAACTTTTCCCATGAGTCCCAATCGTCCCAAAACTGTATACAAAGGATATGACTCGACTTAGCAACTTATGCAAGCAACTAGATAATTGAACTAATGGTTAAGGGTGATAACAATAATGCACTAAAAGTGAGTGCATACAAGGTAGGCTAAGGCGATTTGGGTGTACATTTGGGGGTGGGGTGTAAACAATGCTCTTCATTGATATTCCGGAAAAACCGAAAAATCAAGAGAACCGCGAAAAGGATAGGCTCAGAGGGGTTAACTAGGGGTATCGTGTACTAAAACTGAGTACAACGCAAGGGTGTGGGGGAATTACTCAACCGAGGTGGAAGAAGTAATTATATTACAGGTATCAAACAAGAGTTATCCTAATGCCTCTTATCATTTAGTTATTCCTAACTACACAAGTGTAGTCTTACTAGCGATCTCGGGATGCATCACAAAACAAGTTCTATAATCTATTATACTACCGGTTCGCACACTAAGCATTAAAGATGAATGCTTTAATTCCTACTAATCTAAGGGTGATCCTCACATTTTGGGTGGAATTTAAGTGGTAAAGGATTTTTGTGCTAGTCATGCAACTTCCTATCCATGAGACGCTTTTGTTAAGACTAATGGCCCACTCCTATATGTCATGAAAATTTTTAAATTTGGTGCCAAAATTACCCTAACCGACATTTTCTCATGGTTTATTACGCAAATACAATTGGACAAAGCAAATAATCAAGGATAAGCATAGTTTCAAAGTTCCCGTTTTATTTTCCCTCCCTACACTTAAACTGAACATTGTCCCCAATGTTCCCCGAAAGTATCAAAGTTATGATAATAGAAGGTAATTAAAAACGAAAGAAACTAGTATTCCCCTGATTAGCTCGGTAGGATCCGTGTGTGAAGTAGTGGTTAAATCCTTTCCAAGAAGAATGTATGCGTGAAAAGCTCCTTCCAACCTTATGTATCTTCTTCTTGATAAATAAAACCTGCACACTTGAAGAAAAAAAACGAAACCTTCGAGTAAAATCGGCGGTAATAATATCTATAAGACTCTACTAAACTAGGATATAATGCTTGTGGAATGGATGTTTACAGAATTTTTGGAAAATTAAGACCTGGAAAATTCCAAAATTTATAAGTAGCTCAGAAAACGAGAAAAAAATAATCTGTTGTTTTTACTCCTTCCTGACGCCGTCAGGTTATCCTGACAAAAACTGTTCTGCGATTTTCTAAAAAAAATTCTGGAAAATTTATATCTTTAGAATATGGAAAAATTTCCTGCAAAACATCCATTATGACTCGATACAAGCATTTGACTCGAACAAACACACACATATATATCTTTTAATTAATTGAAATTCTCATGTTTATGTTTCTTTTGAAAACGTGTGTAATCCTCCCTACACTTATCCCTTATGTAAAATACCTTTATATGTGATTAAGACGAGGTTAAAAACAAAATAAAGCATTTTTACAAATTTAAACATGAGAATAAACAATCAGTAAAAGATATATGACAAAAACAAGCAAATAATTAAGCATGGGTTGCCTCCCACGAAGCGCTTTTCTTTATTTATGAGTCTTGTAGCTAGACTCGTAGTCGTGCTCCTACGTTGTCCTAATCTTAGAGGCCCATTCGATCTCCTTAATCCTTCTCTCATCACGAATATATTCAGGGCCTAACTCAAGACAAGCAGTGTAGTAAACCTTGTTCTTCCAGTCTACTTCAAATGCCGGAATGTTATCCACATCTAAATTATCAATACCCTCAAACTTCTTATTTTTTGGGGCATTATATATTTAACACTCTCGGCTCCATTTGAGAACTTGACTATTCCTTCCTCTTGATCATAAACCATCATAGACTCCTCTATAAATGGTCTCCCAAGTATTACATCCCCTAAAAATCCATCAATGATGCCCTTGACATTTTCCAAGATCATGAAATCACACCTATACGTGAAGTTACCTACGAAGACATGCAATCCTTTAACCCTCCCAACATAGTTACTTGCTTTCTTAGGGCGAAAGGGGTCCCTTATAGGTTCTTGCTTTTTGCTCATGATCCAATTGTAATAGAGCCTAGACATTATATTCATGGGTGCCTTATAGTCAATGTAGGTGTGATCCCTATATAAGTATCCAATCATACACGGTATCTTGATGTTTTTAGGGTTACCCCTTCTTATGCGAGGCTCAAAGGGTGGTCTCGGGAAGTTAACTACGTTATAGTGATAGGCGGTTTCCTTCCCCTTAGGGTATGAGTCGAAATACTCCTTAAGTTCTTCCTCCTCCTTACTATCCTCCATAATTTCTAACACCTTATAATCTCCATCTTCTAGGTCATCATCTGAATCACTTGAGGTTGAATCACTATCTACAGGGTTAGCAGATTCCTTAAGGGCTTCCTCAAGCGTATTTTCAATTATCCTATTTAGTTTCCTAAGCTCTCCAATTTCACTAACAATACGAGCTCGAAGTTGGTTGGCAAAGGCTGGGTCAAGCGGCGGGTATTTGTTTGGTGGTAGAGTGTTATTTGGTGGTTTATCACCTTCAATGATGAAAAGTGATGGGTTACGAACAAAGGTCACGAAGAAGGGGGATAGACTACAAGGAAGCTAAAAATGAAAAAACGTTTACTTGATAGGAATCAAGTAAAGAAACCTAAACGAGGTGGACTACTAACTAGCTATTCTATTCCCCGGCAGCGGCGCCAAAAACTTGATAACGCTACACGCGTCGTTCGGGGTCAAAGGAACTTCCTTTTCGTCGAGCAAGTTTTTCAACACCCTAGGTAGTGAACCTAATCGTTGTAGTGTAGTATTAGGGTAAGACACGAGAATTGATATCGTTCTCTAGGGGAATAGGAATGCTAGTGAGGAGTTACTACGCTAAGGTTGGGGTTGAGGAAGATTATTTTTGTGCTTTTTATATTTTTTAGGAAATGGAAAGGTACGAATCTCGGGGTTTGGATTTGGGGGGTTGGTATTTCTACCGATTACTCTACTTATCTAATCTAACTAGTGGGTAGTCTATGTCTAATTAATGTGTGCTCGTATGATAGTTTAAGAATGTGTTTACTTAGGTTGTATTACTCCTTAATTATCTCCTATTGATGGTTGAATTGTCACGTCCTTATTCCTAACCGCGTTGTGTGTCTAAGGTTGTAGGGTATGCGTTTATCCCTAACTCTTTGAAACTACCAAAGGGTCTCGTCTACAAAATCTCTAGGATTTATAAACTCTAACTCTAAGGTACTCTTTGGATGGTTTAGCCTACAACTACTCTAGGTGTTATAGTCTAAGGTTCGCAAAGATTAATCAAGCATTAACTACACAACGAATGACCTATCGCATTACTAGATCATTAACAATTAAGATAAGAGACAACCAATCAATATTCAAGTTTCATATTCCCTAAGCAAACACACAAGTAAATTAGCCGGACATGGAGAACATGCAAGTATACACACAAATAATTGAAGACATAATTGAATTAATGAAGTAAAACACTTATCTTGATGTAAGATAGGGTTTGGAACCCTAAAATACTGTACAAGACAGCCTTGGTTCGGTTTAGGTTTTTACTCCAAAAAGACTACACACTGAATAATGAAAAATTCGGATTCTATATATAAGATTACATTCGCGACGGCGTCACCTTATGATTTGTGACGCTGTTGGGTCGCCGTCATTAGGGTTTCGTCTTGGCCACGTTAGTCTTGCGACGACGTCACCTTGTGCTTGTGACGCCGTCCTCTTCAGCCTCTAACGCCGTCTGGATCAAATCTAGGCCGTCTGAGTTGCGACGGCCTACTCTTTTAAATCCTGACACCGTCACTTGAAAATAAGCAATTTGGCTACTGTATCGTCACAACATGTGCTCCGACGGCGTCGCAGGTAACACCTGACGCCGTCCCTTTTTATTTCAGCAGCTTGAGTGTCTCGATTCTTGACTTTGGCCATTTTCTTCATATATCCGCGCCTTTTCGTCCAAATAAGTGCCATTCCAGCAATTTGCCTTCAAGAGACCTAAAAAGTGAAAAGGAACGATATTAAGTAATAACGGATACAAAAGTGATCAAATAAGGGCTTAAACAACCCCTCAAAATGGTACGTTTTAAAACCTTATCAATAACCTCGATTAGGATGATACTTGCTATTGCCGCTTTAAGAAATTTGGAAGTTCACCAAATGGATATGAAAACGGCTTTTCTGAATGGAGATTTAGAAGAAGAAATCTACATGAACCAACCTGAGGGTTTCATGGCTCCTGGACAAGAGAACAAAGTTTGTAGGCTTTTTAAGTCATTTTATGGCTTAAAGCAAGCTCCCAAACAATGGCATCAAAAATTTGACCACGCTATGCTAGAGAGTGGATTCAAAATTAATGAATGAGACAAGTGTGTTCATGTCAAAAACACAAATAGTGGATATGTAATCTTGTGTTTATATGTTGATGATATTCTTATCGTTGGCAGTAACGACAAGATGATCAAATCTACTAAAGACATGTTGAAATCAAAGTTTGACATGAAGGATATGGGTTTGGCTAATGTGATCCTTGGAATAAAGATCATACGAACTCAAAATGGACTTGTGTTAAGTCAAGCACATTATGTGGACAAAATTCTTAATACTCACAATGCGGGGGATTCCGGCCTAGCTAGAACTCCAATTGACACCAGTAAGCATCTATCTAAAAATAGAGGCTTAGGTGTTGCCCAATTAGAGTATTCAAGAATTATTGGCATGTTAATGTACTTAATGACAGGTACCCGACCTGACTTAGCATATGCTGTTAGCAGGCTAAGTAGGTATACTAGTAACCCAAGCTATGCACATTGGGCAACTATGACTAGGGTACTTCACTATTTGAGATACAGTCGCGATTATGATCGATATCCAGCTGTTATCGAAGGATATAGTGATGCAAATTGGATATCTGACATAAAGGATTCTAGATCGACTAGTGGATATGTTTTTACACTAGGAGGAGCGGCTATTTCTTGGAAGTCTTCCAAGCAAACTGTTATAGCTAAGTCCACGATGGAATCATAATTTATCGCATTAGATAAATGCGGACAAGAGGCGGAATGGCTACGTCAATTCGTAGAGGACATACCAAGGTGGCCTAAACCGGTAACGGTCATTAGTATACATTGTGATAGTCAATCGGCAATTGGCAGAGCTCATAGCATAATGTATAATGGAAAGTCTAGACATATCCTTCGTCGACATAATTCAATACGACAACTACTCTCAACAGGAGTTATCTCAATTGACTATGTGAAGTCCAAGGATAACATCGCGGATCCGCTTACGAAAGGCTTAAGCAGAGAGTTAGTTAGTAAGTCGTCTAAAGGAATGGGACTAAAGCCATTGAAGGAATGAGTTTCTATGAAGGAAAACCTAACCCAGTTGACTGGAGATCCCTAGATCTGGGTTCAATAGGACAACCTAATCATAGAAATGTGGGGGAAGTCACGTCAATGTGGGGGAGTTACTAAATATTGTAACTTCCTAGTCCATTCCTATAATAAATGTGACTTGTTGAGAGGTTAAACATATGGCTTTAATGATTCAGGATGAAATTATAAAGCATAATGATTCAAGATGAAATCACAAAACATATGTTTTTAATGATTCAAGATGAAATCACCTATGTGAGAGAGAAGTGGGGTCGCTTCGAAGGGAATTGTGGGGGGGCGCAATTCCTAAGAGCTCTTGCAGAACCATGCTAGTGTTCATGACCATAACGAACACGACTATGAGGACTTGACAGTGTCAGGGAGAGTCTTGTGTGAAGTGTAATGTCGTCTACGTAAATGGATGATGAGTTCAAGGACATCGCGTCTACTTAGATCTAGGAGACTAAGTGCATCTCACAAGGGAAGGTTCAAAGGGTTACACCTACCTATCCTATGCAAGACTTAACCGCAGAAATTTCACCGAAACTTTCATGTATTTTCGACCGATCTCCATTCATGTGGGGGATTGTTGGAAAAATTCATTTTGCAAAATGAGTTTTTGCAAATTTTGGACACTATTTAATATATGTATATTTTATATATATTTATATTTTTTGGTAGCTTTGCGTTCTCCTCGACGAGAGCTTCGCAACGAGCTAAAGTATGTCCAAAATGGAGTTAATATGAATGAGACATCGTGTCTCAAAGTGGGGCACGTGAAACACAAAATTTGGAAAAGTGGGAGTATCCCACATCGCCCAAAACAAGAAGTGAAACCTTGTTTATATAGGAATCTTGATATGAACCTTCAAATTGATTTGTTGGTTTTACTCCAACACCTACGTGTGCGCGCGCAGGGGGAGAGGGGTGCAGATTTCAGGATTTCTGCGCCAAAATGGGTTCGAAGCTTCTGAACTCATGCGAGCCCGCGCGACCTGCGGACACGAATGCAGCTCCGAAGCCTCGCATGCGTGCGTATCTTTTTGCTGCAGATTCGTGTTTCCTTTTTCCAGAATTTTCTGTAAATCTATTTAAGGAATAGATTTGAAACTTGTTAACAGAGTTTACAGGAAATATTTTGTGTAAATAAAAGATATGCATATTACGTTTATAATTTAACAGATTTTTGCATATCAGTTTAATATTGGCAGATATCTTGTCTTGGTGAACAAGATACGTTTAGCCTATATAATAAACGCCTCCTCATTCAGTTTTAGACACAGTAAAACGTAACTCCTCTGCAGCCGATTTCCAGCAAGTCATTCGATCAGAAACGCAAGTTACTTCGGTGATCTTTCAGGCAAGTTTGTCACGTCCGGCTGTACTTCAGCTTTGGCAGTTGTACCCTGGGAAACAGACGGCGAATCTGTTTTAAGGGAATCGTGTTAAACACGAGCCTCTTGCCACGACCTTTATTGCTTTTCTTTAATTATCGTTCTATAGTGTCTGTCTTCTGCTTCTACCCCGTTCTGTATGTTATTTAATTTGCTGTTTTTATTTCTGTTAATTTATTTACTGTCATTATAATATGATTTTATTAATAAAAGTGTACATAGTTTCCCACAAATACATCCTCCTTTCACAAAAAATAAAGTATTTGGTTTGGTAGTATGTAAGTTGTCCACTAATCTACATATTGTTGGTTCAAGTTTTGCTTGAGTCATTTATATAAGAGGCTTTTGCATATATATCCTCCCGAAAATGCAAAATTGCATATATATCCAAAGCATGCATAAAAACCATTGTACTATGTGGATAAAAAACTTGTACAAAAGATATATATGCAATTATTCACTTTGGGAGGGATATATATGCATTTTTGCCTTTATAAAATACTGTATATTCTGCGATATGTGATATAACAAGTGTTTGATACCCGCCGCTCCGCTGCGGGAGTTTTCGATACCGTGTTTTGTGGTTGTTAGTGTAGATAAACAACATAGGTATGTACATATTAGAGTATGTACGTCCTAACTCCTACTATACATATAAGAGGGGTATGCCTCTATACGTAGCTAACTCCTACAGTACGTACGGGGACATGTTGAACTGGTGAGTTTTGCTATACATTGCAAGTGTAAGCCCTTTTACGCAGCACGACCCGACAAATTTGAACTTTTAAACGAAAAGAAATAAAACGATGAAAAAATTAACCAATCCATATGGTAGTATAACTAAACGACACATTATTTCAGGATTGTAATTCTATCTATAGATAACTATGTATACTTTCCCGCTTGAAATAGTAAGTTCAACATTGTAGGAAAACTTTTATAAAACCTGTAAAAGGCTCAGATATGCACTGTAAAATCCCACATAAAATACCGGCCATGGCTGCAATCGTAAGTCAAGTCACATTGCCGTGCCAAGATACTGGTATAAGGGGCTTATGCAACTGCGGGTATTGGAGCGGTAGCAAAGACCTATTTGGCTGCAACCACGTGGATGTGACTGCCTCGCCAAGATATGGTAATTGATAAACCACGCTTACCGGCAGCAAAATCACCGACCGTGGCTGCAAGCACGATGTCGTGCAGTTCCGGAAACAAACGTGACGATGCCTCCCTTGATCCACTGGTTATCTGAAACAGAACATAAACATGTACAATAAAATAATCATATAGCACAACCCATCACAAACAAAGATTGATATATACTTGTTTATAGTGTTACCTAATCAGAGTACGTTTCTTTTTTTAAAAAGAAAGAATTACGTAAAAAGAAGGTTACCAAAATTGTGAAGTTTTATAGAAAATAAATAAATTTTGAAAAATAGAACAGAAAAAGAACATTAAAAAAAAACTGACCGTTAAGTCCGTGTTTTCCGTCTGCGTTTCCAGTACGCAGCAACAGAAGCATAACAATTAGTCAAGTAACATTCGTAACCTGCAAATCCATACTACTATTAATAAACTAAAAAAATAAACTTTTTTTAATCCGGCAGTTTTACACACTACAGTTAAATGATACAACAAGCGACCTTATTAAGCATGCGTTACCAGAATGCAAAGGATGGACAGGACTATGATGAAGACAATGGAAGCTAGTAGAAGTGTGATGGGGTCGGTACAGAGACCGCACATATATCTTACTCATGATGAGCCAGGTGTTGCGAAACGAACATGCCACCAAGGAAGAGCAACGAAAATATTTGCTAGGCGATGACACTGAATAAAATACTATAGAATTTGATACCGCTGTCCCATTACATCCTATATCAAAACCAATCTGAACATTGGTGGCAACCGGTTCAGTTGTAAGACCGGGCTGTACATCCATGCTATGGCTTTCAGCAAAACCAAAAAGAAAGAGAAGGTAGAACATCAGATGAAAAGATGGCCTATAGTATAAGTATTATAGCCGTTGAGTTTCGCTACAGATTGCAAGTGTAAACCCTTTGGTTTTCAGGGTTTTGACCCGTACTGAAAGTTACCCACCACGACCCGGCAAATTTCACCTTTTAAACGAAAAGAAATAAAACGAATAAAAAATTAACTAACCAAGCCAGATAATAGTATAACCAAACGACAATTGATTTCATGAATGTAATTCTGTGTGCAAATAACTATGTATAGCTTCCTGCTTGAAATCCTAAACTCAACATTGTGGGAAATGTTTTTTAAAATTTGTAAAAGGCTCAGATACGCACCGTAAAATCCAGCATAGAATACTGGCCATGGCTGCAATCCTAATTCAAGTCACATTGTCGTGCCAAGATACCGGTATAAGGGGATTATGTAAGTGCGGGTATTGAAGCGGTTCTAAAGACTCCGTTTGGCTGCAACCACATGAATGTGACCGCCTCGCCAAGATACGGGAATTGATAGACCACGCTTACCACTAACATACATGCATGAAAGTATCGTCATCGCCTTGACTCTATACGTTATTCGAGCACATAAAAAATAATAATTAACCCAGCAGAGCTATAAACCTAAAAACCTCACCGCTGCAACCACGATGTGGTGCAGCTCTGCCAACATACAGGATGGTTTCACCCTTCATCCACTGGTTACCTGAAACAGAACGTCACCATATGCAATCAAATAATCATATAACACAATGCATCACAAACAAATATTGATATATACATGTTTACAACGTTTCCAAATTAGGGTACAATTATTTTTCTAAAAAAAGAGAATGTTTTTAAAAAAAATAAGGAAAAGTGTGAAGTCTAATAGCAAAAAAATTAATTCCAAAAGATAGAGTAGGAAAAAAACATTTAAAAACAAAATTACCGTTCACTGCATGTTTTCCAACCGTGTTTCCAGCACACAGCAACAACAGAAGCATCACAATTAGTCAAGCAACATTGGTAAAGCACAGAAACATCAACCTTATTAAGCCTGCGTTGTCACAACGCAAAGAAGCCAAACGCTAGCAGAATCCACACAAATACGCGTGAAACACTGAAGACGACCTTATTAACCTTCCGTTTGTCTATGAGGTTCAGATAGCCAAATACGTTTACCATGGCTGCAAAACTGATGATTTGCCACGCCATGAAGCAAACGATCACAACTTTAGTCAACCAATTTTTGATTCATCATAGCCTCCTATAATCAATATCATCATGATGGTAAGAATCAAAGAAAGTGGATATATCCGGCACGGCTGCAAACCTAACGGTTTTCCTTGCCAGGGCGCGAACAATCACACCTTCAATCGATGGGTTGCAGATTTGTGACAGCCCCATATAACCAATCACCAATAGCCTGTGTTCACAAAACCAAATTAAGGGAATGAGCTACCAAGCTTCACTGCCATCACTTTCATACCCAAAAAAACACATCAGATGTACCAAGAAAACACAACTTCCATTTCAAGAATGCCGCGAAAAATGGCTACTAAAATCACCATTTCATCAACTTATTCATAAACCTTCATCCACCCCTAACACTTAAAACATTAAAATCCAATCTTTAACTATACGAAAAAAATCATTACTCTTAAAACGCCACAAACACTAAAAAACCTCATAAAATTGCCAAACAAAAGAAACTAAAAACGTACCCAAAAACGAATTCGATTTATGCGGACTGTGTACGCCAATCATGGATCTTCAGTCGCAAACTGAAACGCCAACCCGAAAGCATATTAAGAAAACCCCAAACAGAAAACCTAAAGAATTAGGTTTTCGATAGGCTTTTAGTGTATCCGGTAATATTGGTATTGATGATGAAGACGGTGGAAAGCAACAGAAGTGTGTAGACAGCCGGTTTGACCAAATGTTACTCCTCTATAGTATTTTTTGAACATACACAAACAAAAAATATAAAGAACTCTAAATGTAACTCTTGTAAACAAATTAAAGCACAATTAAAAAAAAAGCAAAATTAAAAAACGTTTATAAAAGATTATAATGAAGAATCAATGAACCTGAAGAAGCAGCGGTGGCCATATCTTTTTCAACTTTGGCTCGCATCTCACGCAAAGCAGTAGCTTCTTCTTCCATCTCTTTCAATACCTAAATCCAGATTCTAATTCATTAAAAATCAAAAACAAATTACGATATAAAAAACTTAATTAGATGATTATTAAGAAAGATTGTAATTACATCAACGGTGTCTGGTCACCCTCCATCTTTCTTTCACCGGGGTATTGAATATATGGATTTGCAAAAACCCTAATCCACAGAAACTCATCTCCTGAAAATTGCGTATGAAACTATGGATATCTCTGTTTTCGGATAAGAAGAGAGTGAGGCGGTGAGATATCACCATTAGCCAACACGTGTATACACATGAACAAAAAGGCCAAGAGAAGCGGGCCAAAAAACATGGGCCAGGAAACCAAAAAAAAATTAAATAATACTGAATAAACTAATATAGTTTGATGGTGCCTTGTGCCATATATCTTATATAAATGTGTGAAAAAAATTGTCCTTTAAGAGAAAGAAAAACTCTTAAGAAGTATTAGCCCGTATAGACAGTTTGAAGTTGGCAAATAGAAATTAAAACAGCATAATTGATTAATACTAGCTAGTAGTTGCTTAATATGTTGGCAGGCACGTGAAGATGAATAAATGTCACGTGAGTTGGGGAATGGAATTTACATATGGTAGTTGCAGAGGTTTAAATTCTTTGTAACTCCAAAGTGAAGCTTTCCTTTTGATCTGTTCTTGGGATTCACTTTCTAATTTTGACTTACCTGACTCGAGCTCTTTGACATTCTTTTCACCTCTCGACTTGATATCTTCATTTATGATTGCTCTATGAAAAGATATATTAAACATCTTCAAAACAAAGTATAAAGAAGTGGTTGATCCGAAACGATCAAAACTATATTCATCGTATCAAACACATTTCTTAACCAAGAGTTGAAAAGTTGACGATCACTAAAAATTAACCTAACTAGACAGAACTACAGAAGTATAAGGCATTACAATTAAATTAGAACATGCATTTGTCTTAAGACTTACTGCAAGTTTAACTTATGTTGCAAATTTTGAATTAAACAAACTTTTTAGTAA
This sequence comes from Chrysanthemum makinoi, assembly GCA_910596185.1. Taxonomy (NCBI): domain Eukaryota; kingdom Viridiplantae; phylum Streptophyta; class Magnoliopsida; order Asterales; family Asteraceae; genus Chrysanthemum; species Chrysanthemum makinoi. The sequence continues at coordinate 193,461,448 of OU343220.1, read as the reverse complement.
TCAGTTGCGATGTTTGTGGTTGTACGACCTTCTTCGTTCACATATTAATTTGATATTGCAAGCTAAGGCAACTGATTTTTTTGCCTTCTTGATATTTGAGTACTTCAAGATACAAATCAGTTAAGCAATAGTATAAGTCAGATTAATGAGTGGTTGTTTTAAGAAACATGAAAAATGGACACTTGGTTAACCCAAAGTTGCCACCACAAATGTATGAATATAAAATTGGTTTGCAATAGAATTTGCACTTAGTTCGACCCCTATCCCTAGGTCAGATTACCAACTTATAAGGCAATGCATCTATTGGTTAGTAGCGTATTATACTTCCAAACTAGAAATATACTATATAAATATTAACAAAGACTTGTGCTATAAATTTTGCACCATTTAACATAAAAGGTTCTTGTTGGAGCTTAACACAATCAACTTACTTTGAACATTCAGTTACACTGCGCTATGTTCTCAAGTATTTTATGATGACAATAGAAATGATACTTAAAAGAAAATTAAAGAAAAAAGGTGAGAAGGAAAGAAAGTTGCTTTCTATGCTCTCAAGTTAAAAGTAAATAAAGAAAAATTTAAAAAGTTGTATTCTCGAGTTTAAAAGAAAAAAAACATAATTATAGTTATGTCCCTTAAAACATACATGGACAATATATAACACGTGATATATAAAATAATGAAAGTTATATTTGTCATTTAATAATAAATAGCTTTGGTATATATTAGTTTCCTTCCAAATCTACTGAGAGAGCTTTTAGGGGAAAAAGGAAGATGATCAAATAGAAAGTTCTTTAAAAAGTCTAAAATGTTACAAGGTGTTGACATGTGTCCATTTTTTTTTTGTTTTGGGTGAAGTATTGATAAACAATTGAAGTATTGATGAGCATTTGAGTACTAATGAACATTTTGTATTGATAAACATTTTCTACCGATGAATATTTTTATAGAATATCAATGAACACTTTGATTTATAGATACGTATTGATGAACATAAAAATAATTGATAAACATTTTATATTGATAAGCATAACAAACATTTTTGTAATATCTTATGAGCATAACAAACTTTTTTTGTTTTTTTAATGAATAGTTTTGTTTCCTCAACATCCTTTGATGAACAATTTACATATTGAATTTTTGATAAACATTTATTTGATGAATAGTTTTCTTTTCTCAACATTCTTTGATGAACAATTTTTCTACTGAATTTTCTTTGATAAACACTTAGTTGATGAATAATTGTGTATTTAAAGTTTTGTTCATCATATTTTTGTTTTTTTTTTATCAAATATTGAAGCTTTTATGAACTACCAAAATATTTATCTTCAAATGAATACCTTCAAACTTTAAAATAAAAATAAAAATTGCTTCATTGAGACATTTAGTCGAACATCTTATGGGTATTTTTTTCATGAACACATGATTTCTTTGAAATTTTATGAGAAAAACATTCGAAAAAAAGATGAAGATTGATGTTACTTCAGAATTTGTTGATCAAGATTTGTCATAGTAATTTAGTTTTACCTCAAATTGAACGAAACCTTAATTTTGATGAATTTCAAATTCTTAAAAAATGTTGTAATCTGTAGCGATTGAACATATAGATGATGAAATTGAAACCTAATTTACCTGAGAAACCCTTTACTTAAAAAATTGAAACCTAATTTTGTTATTTCAAGTGACTTTTATAACTAACATTTTTTTTTCTTCAAAAGGTGAATATATATTATTGCCACAATAATAACAACAATACAACATGCTATAAAACTGGATGGACAGGCCAATAACAACTGAACAAGGAACATTCAAGCAAAATCAAAACTAAGCATACATTCACCTATTCTTCTAGGCTAGTAAGAAGTAAACTAGCACTAGGAAACCATGGAAAAACCACTTACTTAGGCTGCATTTCCTTTTCATACAAACACCCTACCTATGTCCACCCATGAACAACAAAGGATCTTGTATCAAGGCTTCACCAAGCAAGAGTAAAACTCCTGTTCTATTAAGGCTTACAATCATAGAACTATATTTCCAACATAAGTTGGCATCACTCAAATGCAGGAAGACACTTAAGGATACATCCCACCCTGATTACATTTCCTTTTCAACTGCCCAACAACTATTCTACATCTACATCTTCATCCTCACAAAGAAGAATAGAAATCAAGCAACTAATAAGGCACCATCAGGTTGGCACTCTACCTCCAATTCAACCACTGAATTCAGCAACATATGAGCAACTTATGGTTAGGACCAAGTAGGCTCATCTTTCATCCACTCACAATTCCTCACCACCTAAGTTGATCATTTCTTATTTCCAAATCAATTCAACCAATGTATGGAACCAACAATCTGTTCTCTGAATATCAAAATCATGTAGCAGTCATTAACTTGAACCTCATCAGTCTGCTATATGTAACTAGTACAATTGTGGCACTGGATCATCATTAGTTATCAGAGACCATACATTCCCCTTCAAACATGAGCCTTATGAAAGTTACTCATTAACTAGTGCAGAAGTCACACCAAACCCATAGAAGTGTTGTCCCTTGACCCACACACTATGGAATCTGAAAGACCACTGACTATTAACTTTCCCTCCCAAGGTACAAAGCCATCTATTTAATCCAATTCAATTGCAATCTTCTCAACTGATCATTTTCAATTAGCCATGAAACAATCCAAGCTAATCAGCATTAAATGCATGTAGCTTAAGGTCACCAGTCTAAACAACACTTAAAATTTTATTTTCTTCAATTTCTTAAGTTTTTGCAGACTTTTTTTTTGAATCTCTACTATCTGCTTCTATGTCAACAAGTTGTGGATTATAGTCTTAACCTAGAATAATACCTGATGTGTTCAGTTGTGCATAGAAAAATTATTATTATCAAGTTTTACATTTATATTTAGCCGACTTATCCTATAAGAAACACTAACGAGCAGTATACTCGATAAGTGTAGTTTAATTGGTAAGTAGAGTGTCGATCACTAAGAGTGGAATGTTAACACTTAAATATCTATCAGTATTTTAATCCTAAGGTTAGTCTATCTAAACATAATCTAATGCAAAGGGGGTTTTCAGCTTGAGAGACTAGCACGATTGTGTGGATTAAGTAAAAAGTAAATAAAACTAACAAGACAACAGACACACACATACACAAATAGAAAAAAGATGGAAAATAAGAGGCCTAGCCTATAGATAAGTAGATTATCACTTTGTTTAATTGCTAGTTATATAAGATGAGTACTAAAATCTATTCTCTCTCGTTGGTTGCTTAACACAGGCATGTAAACACTTAATGATTACTAAGTTTATGTATTATTTATCCTGTTAGGGCTTGCATCAACTATTCTAACGTGTCAATGAAGTAATTGTAGGAGGCGTATGGCAGCGCAAACAAGCCACGATAAATTCAATATGTAATCAAAGCACATGCACTAATAAACCAAATAAACATCAAATATACTTTAATCGATGGGAAAGCAGATCAAATGCGAGTTATATGGCGGTGACAAGGCAAGCAGTCCTGATGGATTAAAGAGTACTAATACAATTAAATGAATTTACTTATGAATTAAAGTACTAGGAGAACCTACTTATGCCTCTAAATTCTTCTTCTGGTTGTGTCTAGTATGGTCTGGTCGTCGCCCTCTTTCTTTGTATTCTCTGGTCTCCGGTGTGTATTCTCTCTGTTCTGGGTCTCTTTCGAATGAGGCTGTCGATCCATTATTTATACTTTCTGAAAACGGAATCGATATGGCGTATCAGTTTGCTTGATACGTCGTATCTAGGTAACTTCGCGTGGGGTCCAAGATTATTTTATTCTAGAATATTCGTACACCGCCTTAAGATACGGCGGATCTTCAGTCTTCATACAGCGTATGTATCTTCTAATCTTGGAATTACGTGGTAAAATCTTCAGGTTTATAGGGCGCATGTCAAAGAGTTTATGCTGCGTATATTGAGCAGATAAGTTAGATATTTGTGTTGACCAAGGTTTCATATACGACATATGAAAGAATTCCATACGTCGTATTCTTCAAAGTCAGGAAATGGTCTTCACATTCGTCTAAGTGTTGATGTACGGCATATCCATCTAGAATGATACATCGTATCTTCCTTCAGTTTAGTAGACTTTACCAATATGATTAATTTTGCTCCATTTTACATAAAAAATAACTAACTTTCACAAAATGCTTGTTTTCAATTGAGAAATACAAAATTAAGCGATTAAGTATCAATTCTCATATAAAATAATGTAAAACAAGCAATATATATAGGATAAATGAGGCCAATAAACTGTTGTTATTTGATATCATCAAATATCATCCCTCTTGAACTTTACTTGTCCCCAAATAAACTCTAGATTTAAACTTATGAAAATGTATCCTAAACAATTGTTAAGGATGTTTTTATAATTAAGCGTGCATTCATTTAATCTAAATCGCACAAACAAACACCTCACGAAATAGGAAAATTGTACGACCTTGAATATATCAACTTTAACACACTATATTACGGTATAAATGAAGCACAAATTGGTGGTACAAAAGATGTATGTGTTTTAAATAGAAACTAGAGAGATGAAAAGAAAGAACTTGTATTTCATTAACAAAACGCACATTTATACACTTAAGCACACTCCTCAAATGTGTCATTTGAGGTGTATTTATACTACAAGAGAGATGCCTTAATGGGCTTGGCCATGGGCTATGATTTGGAAATGGATTGGAATTGGATTACATGTATAATAAAAGACTAGCTTATCATAACTTCTAACCTATTAAACATAGGTAGTGTGTGAGCAAAGACCAGATTATTTGCATTTTACTTCACGTTACTATTAAAACTTTATCCATTCTATTACCACTATTTCCTTCATACTTCATCTTTGAACATATGTCTTCAAATAAAAGTTTTTGTAGCAGTATAATTTAACCCTTTTTTCCATGACAACGTTTGGACTCTTCGTTTTTACAAATTACTTTTTATTCCTTCGTCAGATAAGCAAAAAGTTAGTTAGAATAAATATCAGACTTAAATTGGCTACGCTTCAATGTGCGATAATCTAATTTCTCGGTTATGTAGTATATATGATAATTTGAGTGTAACTATTGTGATGAGACAATTATTATCTGATTTTATATTTCTAATGCCATCTAATTTTACTACTATCCCATTTTATGTTCTACTTTATGTTATTGTTTACCCGTTTTAATTTGATTGAATATCTAAAATGGTTAACCGTGATTGTAATTAAAGATAACACCCGTCCCGTGATGGATAGTTTAAAGTATCAACAGAACCAAAGCGAACCGAACCGAACCGTGAACATCCATGCTTACGGTTACGGCAGAGATATCCTTAGACAAGGTTCCAAACACTCGGTAATCTCGGAATTTAGTTAAAATTGAAAATAAGAAGACAGCGAAGTGTAGAAGATCCGACGTTAGTTACGGGGAAGCACAAATACGACCCGATCCATGGTTTTCGCGCCTTTGCTTCAATATGCAAATAGCTTAAACCCTAAAATATCACCTTCCTTCTTCCCTCCCTCCCTCCCTCCATAATGAAAATATATAAATTTTGAAAAATGCGAATAATAAAATTAAATGATTGATCCGTCCTCCATTGCGTTTTTTTAGGATTTTAAGCCTTTCACCGACGAATCTTGCATCTCCCTCTGGCTTCACAGTGAGGGATTAAACAGATCTCAAGCAAACTCATAACCATTATTTTTTTATATATTCAATCATCAATATATCATCCATCAGCTTATGCTGCTAGCTACTTAATCATTCAATGGTTATTACGATTGTCATTTAATAGGCTGCCATGAAGTGCGCCGTACTTGACCCTCGTTTCTTTTCCATCGGGAATCGTTTCTTTCTTCTCCTTGGTGTTTTCCACACTATAAATTCACCAATGAACTTGCTTCTATTCATCAACTTTCACTTCCTACTTGTAACTCATTCTCTCACTGTTCGCTTTCGCGGACCTCGTCTCTGCACTCTTTTTTCTGTAAGTACTTTACTTAAAAAAGTTTATAGGATTACATTCATTGTCAACCTCATTTTGGTGTAGTGTAGCGTGAACCTCGAACTCGTATATGTTTTCGTGTTTCAACATATATAGGCAGAGTTTTCCTCCTAGTATATAATGCTCGTGGGAGCTTATTTTGTATTTAACTCTGTTTAGGTGTTCATTTGGAGTTTAACTGATTTGTTTTTAAATGATACAGGTATCAAATATTGGGAAGGGCACCCTTGCAACATGAAGCGGGTCGATTTCCTACCATTTTATCTGGGACTATTGACTTTCGTGTGTGTTTCCTCTGTCAATGCTGAAGACCCTTATAGAAATTTCAAATGGGTCGTTACATACGGAACTGTTTCTCCTCTTGGTGTTCCACAAAGGGTAAATTATTCACCTTAATCTTAGTTCTATCCATTATAGGATGATACCGACACTCTTATGGAATAAAAATCTTATATGTAACAATTGCAGGGTATTCTTATCAATGGGATGTTTCCAGGCCCAACTATTTACTGCGAAACTAATGACAATGTGGTTGTTGAAGTCGTCAATAGGCTGGATGAGCCTTTCCTCATCACATGGTACGTCATTTAAGCTTCATGTTCATCCATTTATGATTTTGAGATACATACTTATGTGATTACTTAAAAATGTGCCAACAGGAATGGGGTCAAGCAAAGAAAGACTTCATGGCAAGACGGAGTGTTGGGGACTAACTGTCCAATCCCACCAAACTCAGCATGGACATATCATATGCAAGTCAAAGATCAGATTGGTACCTTCTCATACTTCCCTTCACTCGGAATGCATAAAGCTGTTGGGGGTTATGGTGGGTTCAATATTGGAGCAAGGCCCGTCATTTTTGTCCCGTATCTTAAACCGGTTGCTGAGTTCACCGTACTTGTGAGTGACTGGTGGAAATCCGATCACAAGGTTTGTATTCTCTTATGAACTTCAATCGACAAATATATGTCATTTTCAAACAGTCATTGACTCCTTTTTTTTTTTTTTTTTTTTTTTTTCAGGCGTTAAGACAAATACTGGACTCAGGGAAATCTCTTCCTAAGCCTAATGCCCTTCTTATCAATGGAAGTCCACGTGCTACATCTTTCACTGGTCAAGCAGGTATTGATCCCTTTACGTATCAAATTTTAGTATTAATGTACAATCTTCATATACTTTATAATCTAATTTGATATGTGTTCTTTTCATAATGGTTAACTATGTTTTATCGGATTTCAGGTCAAAGGTACTTGTTTAGGGTGTCAAATGTTGCTTTACAAACTTCAATTAACTTTAGGATCCAAGGCCATACAATGACATTGGTTGAAATAGAAGGTGCTCATACCTTACATGAATCATATGAGTCATTTGACCTTCACGTCGGTCAATCTGCTTCTTTCTTGGTCACGCTTCATTCTCCTGCGAAGGGTTATTACATTGTCGCTTCATCTAGATTCACAAAACCGGTTCTTACGGCCACCGGCATTCTTCATTATCAAGGATCCACAGCCAAACCTTCTTTGCCGTTGCCAATCGCACCTACCTATCAGATTCACTGGTCAATGAAGCAAGCCAGGACAGTCAGGTAAACTTATGTATAATTTTCTTTAAGTCCCATATTTTTCCTCTATAGCAACAATATTTACCTTTCTGTTGCTTTTTTTAGATGGAACTTGACAGCAAATGCAGCAAGGCCCAACCCTCAAGGTTCATTTCACTATGGAACAATCCCAATAACCAGAACAGTTGTCCTCGCTAATTCAAAAGCTAAAATTGGTGGCAAACTTCGGTATGCTGTGAATAAGGTCTCACACATCGACCCAGGAACCCCATTGAAGCTTGCTGACTATTTCAACATTCCTGGAGTATTCAAACTAAACTCGATCAAACCTGCACCATTTTCTGGCCCTCCAGTTCTTGCTCCATCTGTAATGGGCTTTACTCTTCATGATTTTGTTGAAATCGTCTTCCAGAATAATGAAAACTCTATTCAATCATGGCATCTTGATGGTTATGACTTTTGGAGCGTTGGGTAAGCTTCTTTTTTTTGCTAGTAAATACCAAAGAAACAAGGAGAGTCGTGTTTTTACATGGTTCGTCAGAAATTGAAATACTTATTATAATCATAATTGGCAAATTGTAGTTTTGGTGGTGGGCAGTGGAACTCAACGCTGAGGAGGAGATACTACAATCTGAACGACGCTACCTCACGATACACCGTCCAGGTAACTGAACTTTACTGGATGGTTAAAATTTTAGTCATCCTTTGGCAACATAAGCTGTTAATAAAAGTCAGAAGAAGGCTTGGTAAACAGTCTTCTGATCATCTTGTTTTTTGATTACTTGCAGGTTTACCCTAAATCTTGGAGTTCGATATTGGTTTCTTTGGACAACAAGGGGATGTGGAATTTGAGATCCGCAATCTGGCCAAGGCAGTACCTGGGACAGCAGTTGTATGCTAGAGTGTGGAATGATGAGAGGAGTGTGTACACTGAATACGAGATCCCTCCAAATGCATTGCGATGTGGCAAGGCTCACTAATAGAAAGATGTTAGAATTGTGTTCGAAATGCAGCTTTCGTTCTCCCTTTCTTCAGTTACGAGGGTGTAACCATGGCGTTTAGGAGAATAAGAATAATTATAAGTTCATTTGTGCTCTAATTGCTTCCTAGTACAAAAAGATTAATAGAAACTTGTCCACTTTGAGTTTTATGTTTCATTCCTTTCAATCATAGTGTATTACTTGTTTTATTTGTTATACATGTTTAATAAACTTTTCTTTATTATCAACATTGACATGTTTATAGTATTTCGTTTCAGATGTAATTATAATCATTTGCTTATTAATTTCTTATAGTTAACTCCTCAAAACATGTCAAAAGTTCTAACTGTTTTTGGAATGTAGCTCTTTCACCAATTCATCTGAAATTTGGTCAAGCTATTTACAGTATATATTTATCTTTGGGTTTCTAATTTTAGATACAAACCCATACACGCTTTTAATTATACACCCACATGATATACCACAAAAAAAGAAAATAAAATAAATCCTAGACACACACAATTAAAAATCACTGACTCACACCTAGCTTCTTTATTCCTTTTATTCAAAAAAAATTGCTCTAAACACAACCTTTTTTAGTTGTTACAAACTTACAATCGACACTGTCTTAAGACTACAAAGATTTGGGCTAAGACCAACCAGTGTATGAGCCCAAAAGTACAAACTTACAATCGAATCTGTAATAGAATATTATATACTTTTGAACCCGCTTTCTGAGCCCAAACTTGAAGATTTTTGGCCCATGCTTTGCTGACCCGTCTCGGTGGCCCGTTATCGATAATATACTTTTACCGAGACTTTGGGTTTTTAGACACTTCCAGATAAGCTCCACCGCCTTTAGCACGCCGACTGTTCTCAAACAAGCACGAATGGGGGTCGTCTTCAACGGTGCAAATTGGGTTCTCAACAACATCAACATATTAAGATTAAAAGAAGAAGGTTACACGGAGTTTTGTTTTTATTTTATTATTTATTTATTTATTTATTTATTTTGTGGAGATAGTGAAAAATTTTGATTTAAATTAGTATTTTTAGTTTGAGTTTATGTTTTGGTTTGGTTATGGTATCAATTTTTCGAGGTTGTTAGAGGTACTTTATGTGACTAGATTTATTTGATTTTTATAAGTCTTAAATACAAAAATTGGATTTTTATGTGTTTAATAGTTAGGTAAAGATTGTTAGTTTGATGAAATTATGGTTATGTGGATGTTTCCTTGATTCAAGGTTAATCTTTTTATAAAATATTTATATTTTTATTTATTAGTGTTTGTTTAATTGCAGTTTCTAACTCCAACTGTAAGCAAGCTCTTTCTAATTGGAATGAAGATACTCATTTTTGGTAAGCAAAAGCCTTTATATGTTGGAGGTGAATTATTTTAGTGGGTGTTTGTGGCTGCTTATTCTCTTGATAATGTGTTTATAGGGCGTGAAAGATTGGTAAATCGAGTTTCAAAAAAATTGGGAATGAATGTTAGAAGAATGTTGGAACTAGATTTTCCAGGAATTGCTTACAACTGATGTAAACAATAACACGTGAACCCACTCTTGATATTACTAAAATTTCTATGTTTCAGGCTTTTGTTATTAGTTGTCATACTAATATTGACTTTTTTTAGTACAGAAAACCAGCGAGAGTTCATCCAGATGGCGCATGTGACGTAGGAAGAACAATATCGCTTTAAAAAATAGTGAAGCGAGGCAAGACAACTCAGGGGAAGAGTGAATGAGGGTCATTTCAACACCAGGTCTACCAGGTCAGAGGTCGGGTGGAAACAAGGCATTTTGGATTTTTGTCTTCTCAACTTGCATCTTTACTTCTAACTTACATGTTCACTTTTATGTATATACTAACCTATTAGAGATGAATACGGATCCAACTAAAGTTATCAAAAGTTAAGTAGACCGTGTTAAGGCGAAAATTTTAACCTAATCATGTATAACGGGTCCAAATATTTCCTGACAATACCAAAATGAGAATAAAAAATGTCGTTTTTAAATAAACGGGTTATTTTACCACGCATTTTAGTTATAATATTTCATCATTGTATGTTTTTTAGAAATGGCGTCCAGATCGTTCTTTGGCATCTAGGAGCTGGAAGTATGTACATGAGGCAACGAATACGTTTCAGGCTATACAAATAGCCTATTATGGTTAGTTTTTGTAATGCATATGCATGGTTGGGTGGCTTTTGGGAATGCTTTTCTAAGTATATTCTATCTTTTGGTAGTTATGAATGAATTATTCATAAGAAACAGGTTACTCATAAAAAAAATGTAAACACAATTTTTTAAAGGGAATTGATATGTACACATAGGATTTTACTTTGCACACATAAAATTACATGGGGTATTGTTTGTTTTATTCATTAATTGTATGTGTGCAAAGTAAAATTCAATGTGTACATATCATTACCCTTTTTTAAATAGCTTATTCATAAATGAAAGATGACTATTCATGGTGGACGGATATTTAGTTATGTTTAAATGTAAAACGATCAATCTATGGTAAGTTATAAGAATATGTGTCAATTGTATTATAAATAAGCAATCCCAAACACCCCGTTAGTCTACAAAAAATCTGACATGTACGCTTTACCAAACGATTTCTTAAAGGAAGGTTTTAACTTTTTGGTTTTGGTAAAGGTTTTTCATGATGGATTCGCACGTCGTCTTCTGCAGGTGATTAATTCAAAGTTTGGGGTTTCTACTGGCAGGTAAGAAACCTCCTTCAAGAATAAATGGATACAGATGTAGCTGCGGTGGGCCCAAAGTTGCATGCACTTTCTCTTCTCCATCTTGCTGCCAACGATGGTCACATAAAGGTAATTGATGAACTGCTTGAGCGTGGTAATGATATTGATGCTCAACCAACGGAACATGTGGTGGTTGTAACTAATCGTACATGACGCCTTTTTTTCGTTGTTTGTGGTCCGGTTTCTTCTTTGTGCTGACATTGGTGGCTTGTTATCTTGGTGGGGGTCGAAAACGGTGTTCTAGCAGGTTTTCGAACACGTCCTACTAATATGTAGCTATAGTATAACAACAAGCTACGGTGAATCTTGGTAATAAAACTAGACTTGATATTATCCATATCTTGGTGGCGTGGCATACTATGCTGTGGAAAACTAGAAGGGGGGGGGGGGGTTGAATAGTTTTACCGATTAAAACTTGGTTTTAAACTATTTAGATTGACTTATGTCAATCTATTTAAACATGTGTGTTGGATGTTGATAGACAAGCATATAGATATATAAATATGTAATGAAAAGACAAAGAGTAAGGAGCACAAAACCACAACGTGAGTATTTATAGTGGTTCGGCTACAAGGACACATTCCTTTCCCTACTCCACTCCCCGAGTCACCTACTCGAGAGTTTGTAATCACTACGCAACACCAACTCCTTGGCGGAGTGAGAAGCCTTCACAACGTTGCCTACTCTTTATCCAGGTGACAAGGCTATAGATACCGGGTTCTTCCACGTAGTAGAACAAAACCTATCACAACGTCGCCTACCCTTTATCCGGTACTAGGCTAGATACCGAGTTCCATTACAATGGAGGAACTACTACCCAACACTACACAAGTCCTATCCCTTAGGAGATTCACTCCTTATGACAACATCAACAAGGATATCAATATCCGTTGACCTAATACAAATCTATCTTGTACATCGAACACAACATATCGAATGTACACCTTAGGCACCTTTCACTAATGCCTTTGACTCGACCTCTAGGCACCCTTCATTAATTCCTTGTGACTTGACTTCTAGGCACCCTTCACTAATGCCTTTAGACTTGACTTCTAAGCACCCTTCACTAGTGCTTACAATACGGACATTTGACACCTTTCACTAATGTCTTCATCTTGACCCTTTAGACATCTTTCACTTATGTCTTCGACACTACACTTCTAATGAGAAAAAAGAGAACTATCAACAAGAGAACCTCAGTAGTCTTGATGATGACGAATCATAACCTCATGGAACTTGAACTGTGCTCGACTTCAAAAGGTGGTGATCTCGCCTTTAAGAGGAACCTAAAGAATCACACAAAAACAAAACTACATACATAGATCACTTTGATATGAGGTTAGAGAGTTTATAACTCAAAGAGAAAATATATGTGAAAGGGGTAAGTTACAATGAAGAAATGGCTCGCTATTTGTAGAGGAAAAAATGCTACTGTTCCACGGATCCCTCACTTGGGATCCGTCCAAATCTAAACCACTGGGGATCCGTGGGACGCTCCTCTTTGCCTATGTGTTTTGGGTCATGGGTCATGGGTTATGGATCATGGGTCCTAGACATTGGATCATGGGTATCCAAGTAGATACAATGTATCTACAAGATGCAATGCATCTAGTCCATGGGTCATGTGTTAAAACCATGGGTCATGGATAATATCCATATATGACTTATGCATGATGTCATGCAATGGGTTATGGGTTATGCTCCATGGGTATGGGTCATGGACTTTGGGTTTTACCCAACTACATTCAATGTATTTGGTCAATGGGTCAAATACTTAAACTTCTACCCATTTATATTACCCATTATAATACATACTAGTTATGTATATATTTGCCCAATATGTAAACACTAGTTGTTGTACATACGTTTTACTAAATCATAAAATCACTTATACTTTTTTAGTATTTTATGTGAAAAAGTAAGTGTGTTAGTAAACTATTGGCTCAAACCATTTATGTATTTTATTTGTTTAGTTAAAATGATTTTACGTTTTGTGAAAACGTAGAGGGGGGGGGGGGGGGGGGAATACGTTACCGTTTAAAAATGTTAGATCTTTTGTATCAAATTGTTTATGAAGCTTGTTATAATATGAAAGTACCAATTATTGTTTGTGACTAATATAAAGCATAGTAAACCAAGTTGTCACAAAGTATAAACATCAAACCACATCACAAGCAATTATAAAGGTAAAGAGATAAAGAAAGGAAAGTGCAAACCAAACACGAGGATTTATAGTGGTTCGGTCACGGATCTCCTCTCCGCCCTACTCCACTCCCCGAGCACCCAACTCGAGAGTTACTTCACTAAATCAACAGCTCCGCTTCCGGCGGAGAAAACCCTTACAATCGTCGCTACACTTTTCCGGTACAAAGCTAAATACCGGGTTCTAGTTCGAGGTAGAACCAACCTAACGTCGCCTATACAATATTTCCGACACAAGCTGGTAGATGTCGAGTTCTTTCCGGGTACAACCACTGCCGTTATGTTTTATGGCCCAACATAACAAACCTTGTGTTTTATGGTTCAAACACATAACCCATCTAATCTAGTTTGGTGAAAGTGTTGTGATGATGCAGTAATGTTTACAATGATGATCCATGACATAAATGTCTAATGGATATGAATGACTAATCTAAATGATCTTCTTAAATAAGAAGTCTTCAATCAATGAGGATATCAAGAGATCTTGAATCTTCATATGTTGATATGCTTTGGGGAATGAGGATGGCTAGATCTCTAAACTTTCCTTGGTTGATCAAAATGTAAAATATGCTTACAACAAAGATGAATGTTAGAAGCATTATGATCATGTGATGGTGAGGGTGATTGATGTATGCTACTACATGTTTATCTATAGATCTAAGTGATGAAAGAATGTTAGAGAGAAGAGTATGTTGGAAGGATAATTGAAATGAGAAGACAATGGGCTCTATTTATAGCCAAAAATGTAATCTAAAAAATAATACTTTATTAGATTTGATATCTTAGAATATCTTTCAAGATCTTGAAAATCTAACCAAATATTGACCAAATCTTCTAAAGATATGATGATGCATGAAGTGATGTAAAATTGTATTTTCATTTAGATTAAAATGTTTATGAAAATAAACTTGTAAAATGTATTATGTAACTAGTTTATAAAAAGTCTAGTTGCCTTTTATAAAATAAAATATCTAGTTAGGTGCTTGTCAAAATAATATATATTTTGTCAAGTGTAAGTAAACTTTAGTACTTGTATGAATATTATAGTTAGTTTACTTGTACAAATAAAAGTATATATTTGTTAGACATTTTACAAAAGATGTATTTGTATAAAATACTTGTGAATGCAAAATGTAAAATGAGGTTCGAAATAGAATGGTTAACCTATTAAAATACTTAGTGACTCTAAACGTATTTTAAACATTCTAAATGATTTGTTAATGGGTTTGATCATAATGCCACATAAAAAACATGTACGAACCTGTGTTGTAACATATGAGGACTTGAGACATTGAGAGGTGTTGAATGTATGTTGAGACAAAGTGTGATTACAAGTAACTTGTACATTTTACGTTATGTATTACAAGTTACATGTTTGTCATCAATCAAAATAAACGAGACTGTATAGATTAAATATCGTAATATTTGCACTAACACGTTTGTTATCGACAAAACCTTTAGAAGATCGTAAAAAATAAATAAACATTTTCGCGGCTTATTTGTATTAACAATCTCCCCCTTTTTGCTGATGACAAAACATAAAATTATTTTAAGGAAAAACTAAAATTCGTAAAAGTTTGAATTGCAGTTTTTACTTTCTTCTCCCATTTTTTGTCGAAACAAAAAGAGCGTCGAAAAGAAAACAACACAATGTTTTACGAAAAACATGTAAAGGAAAAATACAATGTTTAAAAAGTAGAGAGCAAGTGATGAGAATTGTTCTCGTCTTAACTCCCCCTTGACGAGTTCATCCCTTTGTAGGGGCGTCAAGCAAGAAGAAATACTAAACTAGTTCATTTGCAACTACGTTTGCAAAAGATTTCGTCTATGTGACGAATATGCTCCCCCTTGATGATTGCAACTTTGCAAAGGGACATCATGAAATGTAATCCTAATGAGAGTTATATTGCAAATGATTTTGCAATGTATTGCTTTGACACAAAGCTCCCCTAGCTTAGGGTGTCAAAGTCTTCATGTGTATATTGAAAATCTACAAAACAAAGGTTAGAAAAGAAGTATATAATGCATAATTTCCTGAAAATAAGACTCAAGTTAGTAGAAAACTAGTCTTCTATTGTACGGATCCCACGGTTCCCTCATTGGAGGGATCCGTCTAGGCAAAACGTAGGGATCCGTCTGTCTGTAAACAAAATACAACAAAGGAGATGTAACGAATGATGTTAACATCAAAGTGAGATATGTATTAGAGCAACAAGCATATCCTCAGAAAAATATGGCAAATATCATGTAATTCATTTAATAAAACTAGAGATATGATGTGCATGACTCTAAAAACTAAGAAAATGAACAATACATGACTTTGGATTACTAGACTATCTAAGTCGCACTTGATACTAGGACACCACTTGAATCCTCTAGTTCAAGTTAGTTTAGGTTTGATCTCATCGAAACATTCGAGGAGGTAATAAAACATGAAACGTTGATCTTCACGTACTTCATGTATCAAACTTTTAATATGTTGACAATGATAACAATCTTTGTCATGGCTCGGTAGTGGTGATGGAAGAAAGGAAATGGCTTGATGTGAAGGATCAAGTGAAGAGGGTTGATGAGCCTCAAAATAAGGAGGGATTGGCGGAGGCTCATTCGAATATGGCTCAACTAAGAATGATGGTGGCGGTAGAGAGGTGTCAACTTCCATGTGATCAGGTGGTTGAATTTGATGATTTCTCATAATCCAAAATGGATTATTTGAGGGTGACGGAGAAAAAGATGCCGGAGCTAGTGTTGACTCAACACCTTGATTTTGTTCCGCTATTCCTCCTAAAGAGGAGAATGTTGGTGGTGGTGGAGGATGGGACGACCTAGGAGGCAAGTCCTCTTGATTGTAAAGGTGTGGTGATGAGAGTGGGGTGGTGAATGATATGGCTCTAGGCACTAAGGGTGATGGTTTGGTAGAAATGGGGTTGTTTGGTTTAGGAGGTATGGTGGTGTTTGCCATTGGTAGTTTTGTGGGAACAATCCTTTTGGGGATTGGTTTTGTTAATACAAATAAGCCGTAAAAACGTTTATTTATATTTTACGATCTTCTAATGTTTTGTCGATAACAAACGTAAAATCATTTTAACGAAACAAATAAAATACGTAAACTGTTTGAGCCAATAGTTTTCTAACACACTTACGTTTTCACATAAAACACTAAAACAAGTATAAGTGATTTTATGATTTAGTAAGACACATGTACAACAACTAGTGTTTACATATTTGGGTAAATATATACTTAAACTAAGTATATACTAAAATGGGTAAAAACTAACAAATGGTATTGACTCATAACCCATGGTTTTATCCAAACCATTTGACTAGGTACATTAAACTCATGAGATACATTGTATCTAATAAAGAAACCCATGGATCAACCCATAACCCATGACCCATGACCCATGACCCATAACCAAAATACCCATGGGTAAAGAGGAGCGTCCCATGGATCCCTAGCTTTACGCTAGCCGGATCCCTTGTGGGAGGGATCCGTGGGATCCGGGAACAGTAAGTTTTCTCCTCTATAAATAGTGAGCCATTTCTTCCTTTTGGCTCACCCCTTTCTAACATACTTTCTCCCTGAGTTTAAAACTCTCTAACCCCAGATCCAAGTGATCTATGTTTGTAGTTTTGTTTTTGTGATGATTCTAGGTTCCTCTTAAAGGCGAGATCAATACTTCTTGAAGTCGAGCAAGCTCAAGTCCATGAGTTGCCATGCTTCGTCATCATCAAGACAACCGAGGTTCTCTTGTTGATAGTTCTTTCTTCCTCCGTAGAGATGTTGTGTTGAAGGCATTAGTGAAGGATGCCGAAAGAGTCAAGACGAAAGCATTAGTGAAAGGTGCTTCACGTCCGTGTCAAAAGCATTAGTGAAGAATGCTAAAGGTGTCAAGACGAAGGTATTAGTGAAAGGTGTCAAGCGTTGTGTCAAAGGCATTAGGGAAGGATGCCTAAGAATCAAATCAAGTGGCATTAGGGAAGAATTCCTAGGTATTATAATCGATGAGGTGCATCGTTATACATATAGTATTAGTTTATTTCCAAGGATGGTGATATCTGTGGTGGTGTTGTAATAAGGAGTGGATCTCCTTGAGATTAGGTGTTGTGTTGTGTTGCGTTGGGTAGTAGTTCCTCCATAGTAATGGAACTAGGTACTTAGCCTAGTACCTAATAAAGGGTAGGCGACGTTGTGATAGGTGTGGTTCACCTTGGAGTGAAAGAACCCGGTGGTTAGCCTAGCACAGGAAAAAGAGTAGGCGACGTTGTGAAGGCTTCTCCGCCATAAGGAGATTGGTGTCGTGTAGTGTTTACGAACTCTCGAGTAGGTGACTCGGGGAGTGGAGTAGGGCAAGAAAGGTGTCCTTGTAGCCGAACCACTATAAATACTCGTGTCGTGGTTATGTGCTTCTTACTCTTTATCTTTCATTACATGTTTATATATCTATCTATCAACGTCCAACATAAACAACCAAATAGATTGACATAAGTTAATCTAAATGTTTTAAAACGTAGTTTTAATTGGTAAAACTATTCAACCCCCCCTTCTAGATTTCCACAGGTTTGATAGGTGGAGGGGAGATCCTACCATTTGTGGATTTAACGGGAGATGATTCGGTTGAAGAAATTTCGTGAACAACACGAGCAAGTTTCTTGAGTGGTCCATTGGTGGATGAGTTACAACTAGGAGCTTTCCTCATGATGAGATGATTAAAATAGGTTTGTGAAAGTTTCTAAGTTCTGAGAATGAGGTTGTAGATGATGACTCTAGAAGTCTTTACAAGGAGTTTATAAAGAAAGAGATTTGGCAAGTGCTTTCAAGACTTAAGCCACTAAGATCCTTTGGAATGTGATAATTGACATGCACAAGAGTCAACTTCAGAGTTGCACTGATCTAGGAACTTAATTAAAATGAGATGGAGTGTTCAAGTTAGCAAGATGAGCTTGAAATGATTGTTTTAGCTAGAGTTAAGATGAATCTGTCACCCGGATCCCACGGTTCCCTCCAATAAGGGATCCGTCTAGGCTAATCCTAGGGATCCGAATCTCAACAGCCAAGAAAGAAGAAAAATGATGTTTGTAAGGTCTAATACCTATACCTTTTTGAGTGTTTCAGACTTCCTAAGTGTCTTAAATGAAAGGGTACTTAAATGATCAAGGGCAATGAGTGATGTAGCTAATGATTGCCTTTTATGGAAGAGAATGGAACTTTTATGAGTATCAATGAATGACCAAAGATGACACTAAAGATTTGAGAGTGTCAAGTGGAGCTAAATGATCCTAGAGACCAGATAGTAACTTAAGATAATTTTTGGAGAATATCTTAAAAGTTATAGTAAATGGAAAAACTAGAATTTGACCCATTTTGAGGTAAGGATGACTAAAATCAATTTGCTAAAATTGATAGATTTACAAGGTTAGAAGTGTTGACATGTGAGAGATGATGTGTGAGTATAAGAGCGGAAGAATGATACGTTTTGTTGAAATGACCAAATGAAAAGTACCTTGAGGGTGATCCTTAATGAGCTAGGAGTGAGTGTGAAACTTACTAAGCGGGAAAAAGATTTTAGTGATCCTAAGACACTATGTTTAGCTAGTGTGAAGTAATTTAAGAATGTGGTTTAAAGTATAAAGATTGCAATTTCATTTCTGCTACTCAGTCGGTTCCCTAAGTGGAGGATCCGCAGTAGTACAAAAAACGAGGATCTGTTAATGCAAAAACAGTACCTTTACAAAAGGTATGCTGAGGTTGCACAAGGCATCGTATTTCACGGCCAGTGTTTCCTAAAAAGTGTGAACATCAAATGTTAAATGTTTTATTTCATGAGAAATTACATTACAATGATAAAAGATGAAATCTAAGGATGAATCCTATTTGGAAAGAAAACTAAGTCTCTTGAGCGTTTTCGCTAGATGGATCGTCAAATGGATGATGAGTATTTTCCGATTCAGGGATGAAGAAGGACTTCATGAGCGATGTGTTAAGAGGTTCCATCATCTTATTCACTAGTACGTACAACGGACTTTGAAATTGAGGGTGGAAGTACATGATGTGATGATAAAGGCGTGTCAAGAACATTCCATAGGGGATTAGTTTGTTCTTGTTGCCTTGAAGATTTACAATTCGCCTTGCGAAGAAATAGGCGAGATTGTATGGTTGTTGTGTTAGCAAACAATAAATTATGTGAGCACAACAAGCGGGAAGGATTTCTCGATTTCCCTAAGACTCCAAACATTTTCACGTAGGATGAGTGCGAGAGGCTTGTACTCTTCTCGGATATCCCATGTATAGATAATGTTTGGATCAGAGTAATAGGGTCGAGGTTTGCATAACATGCGAGTCAAGTCTTGAGGGGAAGGTATGTGTGAACAATATGGACTATTTTCTTCACGATAGTTGAAGAGAGAATCAAGAGACCAATCTTCATTGAAGGCACATTGTCCATGATTTGGAATTCGGAGAATGTGAGCACGATCCTCAAGGGTTAAAACAAACTTTTGGTTTTTGATCCAAAACCAAAGAGATAGAGATCGATCCTCGTTACGAACGAGTTCAACTTGACGGAAGAATTCCAATACAAACCTTGGACAGATTTTCTCGTTGATTCCGAGAAGGCATTCTAGTCCTATGGTTCGGAAAGAGGTATTGATACCTTCTTCATATTGTAAAGGAGTGTAGACAATACGTCCTTCATGGAAGTGACGAGTTTCGAGATTATTGAACCCACAGACATGATTTCCAGGTGTGGTGGGCTCAAGAGAGATGTTAGGAATGTAAACATAAGTGAGTGAAAATTCGAACTCATACTCATGAGGTATGACGAGATCTATGGAAGTGAAAAGAAAATGATGAGACTCGTTAAAGCACAAAAGATGATCACCTAACGTTTCTACTAGATATTTATTAACAATGACAATTAACTCAATTATTATTTAACAATCTAGTGGAGTATTTCTTTTTAGGATGAAAACATTTTTTATATTGCATGAGAAACTGTCTTCCAGAATGACGGTTCTTATGGTTCCCTTCCATGAGGGATCCGGCTAGTTGAACTACAGGGATCCGTAGATCTGTAGTGATCGAAAAAGGTTTTTGACGAGAAATAGATTTTTTCATCTTATAGGTTAATACAAAGATATGTATTTTAGCCAATGTTTACTTTAGCATGCATTGTCGGTTTCTAGAGTATCTTAGGACCAAAAGTACGAAAGACAAAGAGTAAAAGAAATGACAAACACATTATGAAAAATAAACTAGATAAACTAAAACATTAGTAATATGTCATTTCAATGCTAAGAACGATACAAAGGATTGGGTATATAACACCAATGTAGATTAACAACACAAAGTACATGTCTCCATAAGAAAACTTAATCATGGGGAACACGAGAGCGATGAGTGTCAAGACGATGAGTATGAGGGCGATGTAAACCATGATGATGAAGTTCTTCCTTGGTTTGGATTTGAGATGGGATGAGATGAGAAGGAAGATGAAGTTTGAATGTGAGGTAATTTTTGAAAGTGTAAGATTTGAAAAATGAGGGTTTGGTGGAGTTAGACGATCGGAAGGGATATTTATGGGGAAGAAGGAATTTTTGAGATTTGTGTTTTGTTTTATTATTAGAAAGATATGATTTTTGGATTAAGTAAAATTAGACACAAGTTTATAAACCTAGACTATAGACGGAAGAGTAACACGTATGCAAGAGAAGATTCCTAACGAAGCTACGTGTAATATATAAGTATGTGAAAAAAAAATAATCATATAATTTTCCTATATAAGCAACCTTACTTTTCTAAGCTAATATTATTTAGAAATAGGTAGGAAAACATACCTCTAATGCACTTATGAGTGTCTTTCTAATGACAAGAAAAATGTCAATAGACAACTCTGGTTCCTTGGATTAAGATACCTTCTTAGGGAAGGTAATCTTGTTACCAAGCAATTCCTATGGGTTGATAAGTATGAGCTTTAACTAAGCAAAAATGACAAGGAAGGTTAGTGCAATTTAGTAAGAGAAAAAAAATGTTGTCATCGAATCAACATCCTACAAAAGTGTTTTAAAACATGGTGTTTGTTTTTGTAAAAGACCTTCTTTGTAGTTTTCAATTACACATGGATCGTATCAAGTTTTTAAAGTACAACATACTCTAAGAAACTTGGTAATGAAGCTCTGATGCCAATTGTGGAAAACTAGAAGGGGGGGGGGCTTGAATAGTTTTACTGATTAAAACTTGGTTTTAAACTATTTAGATTGACTTATGGCAATCTATTTAAACATGTGTGTTGGATGTTGATAGACAAGCATATATATATATAAATATGTAATGAAAAGATAAAGATTAAGGAGCACAAAACCACAACGCGAGTATTTATAGTGGTTCGGCTACAAGGACACCTTCCTTGCCCTACTCCAAGTCACCTACTCGAGATTTTGTAATCACTACACAACACCAAATCCTTGTGGCGGAGAAGCCTTCACAACGTTGCCTACTCTTTATCCCAGACAAGGCTAGAACGGTTCTTCCACAATGTAGAACCAAACCTATCACAACATCGCCTACCCTTTATCCGGTACTAGGCTAGATACCGAGTTCCATTATAATAGAGGAACTACTACCCAACACTACACAAGTCCTATCCCTAGGAGATCCACTCTTATGACAACATCAACATGGATATCAATATCCTTTGACCCAATACAAATCTATCTTGTACATCGAACACACCTCCATATCAATGTACATCTTAGGCACCTTTCACTAATGACTTTGACTCGACCTCTAGGAACCCTTCACTAATGCCTTGTGACTTGACTTCTAGGCACCCTTCACTAATGCCTTTAGACTTGAATTCTAAGCACCCTTCACTAGTGCTTACAATACGGACATTTGACACCTTTCACTAATGTCTTAGTCTTGACTCTTTAGACATCTTTCACTTATGTCTTCGACACTACACTTCTAATGAGAAAGAAGAGAACTATAAACAAGAGAACCTCAGTAGTCTTGATGATGACGAAGCATGGCAACTCATGGACTTGAGCTTGTTCGACTTCAAAATGTGGTGATCTCGCCTTTAAGAGGAACCTAGAGAATCACACAAAAACAAAACTACATACATAGATTTCTTGGATCTGAGGTTAGAGAGTTTATAACTCAAAGAGAAAATATATGTGAAAGGGGTAAGTTACAATGAAGAAATGCCTCACTATTTATAGAGGAAAAAATGCTACTATTCCACGGATCCCTCACTTGAGGGATCCGTCCAGTGTAAACATGGGGATCCGTGGGATGCTCCTATTTGCCCATGGGTTTTGGGTCATGGGTCATGGGTTATGGATTATGGGTCCTAGACATTGGACCATGGGTATCCAAGTATATACAATGTATCTACAAGATGCAATGCATCTAGTCCATGGGTCATGGGTTAAAACCATGGGTCATGGATAATATCCATATATGACTTATGCATGATGTTATGCAATGGGTTATGGGTTATGCTCCATGGGTATGGGTCATGGACTTTGGGTTTTACCCAACTACATTCAATGTATTTGGTCAATGGGTCAAATACTTAAAATTCTACCCATTTATATACCCATTATAATACATACTAGTTATGTATATATTTGCCCAATATGTAAACACTAGTTGTTGTACATATGTTTTACTAAATCATAAAATCACTTTTACTTGTTTAGTGTTTTATGTGAAAACGTAAGTGTGTTAGTAAACTATTAGCTCAAACCATTTACGTATTTTATTTGTTTCGTTAAAATGATTTTACGTTTGTTATCGACAAAACATTTAGAAGATCGTAAAATAAAAATAAACGTTTTTGCGACTTATTTGTATTAACATATGCTTTGTGTGATGAAACTTCTGTTGCAACAACGATTAGATTAAGTACGTAACTTAGTACGACGACTTCATGTATGGATGCCGCTTATTAGTATTAGTAAAACCTGATCATATTTGTTGTTGTAGGTACTTATGTTGGATCACCAAATGTCCCGACTTCCCGGGAGTGCAAGACCAGCTGTCAGCTGCACGATGTAAGTGCATTCTTAGACTTTAGCGATGAGGGATGCTTAAAGATGTTCACTATAATAGTTGGTAAGCAATGATCTAGCAATATTGTGATTGTGATTATAGATAAAGTTGCAAACTCAGGAAATGTTCGTATTCCTTGGGAAATAAGTATGGTGTCTTGACCTATTGGTAGAGCAAAAACAAGTGGGAAAAGATAAACTTCAGATTCATGGATAAACAAGTAGTACTAATTTTTCCTGTATTGTATTTAGAGTTGTAGGATCATACATGTTAGTGCAAATGTTACGATATTTAATCAATACATTCTCATTTTTTTTGTTGATGACAAACATGTAACTTGTAATACATAACGTAAAATGTATAAGTTACTTGTAATTATGTCTCAACATACTCTCAACACCTCTCGACGACTCAAGTCCTTGTATGCTACAACACAGGTTCGTACATGTTTGTTATGTTGCGTTATGATCAAACCCCTAACAAACCATTAAACATGTTTAGTTAAATAGTTTATAAAAAACTTAAGTAAACATAAGTAAATGTGTTGGGTAAAACCCATGACCCAAGAGCCATACCCATTTGACTAGATGCATTGCATCTATTAGATACATTGTATCCAATGAAATACCCATGGACCAACCCATAACCCATGACCCAAAACCCATGGGCAAAAGGGAGCGTCCTACGGATCCCGCGAAGTGCCCACGGATCCCTAGAATTACAAGGGCCGGATCCCTCCAGAAGGGATCCTTGGGGCATAACATGGTTTTGGTCTTTTTGCCTATAAATAGCAAGCCACTTCTTACTATTTCTTCACACCTTCACACATAGTTTCTCTCCACCATTTCTAGGATATTTAGATCATTAGGAAACATGTAAACCACCCTCATCTCATATGATCATAATGCTTCTAACTCTCATTTGTTGTGGCATACTCGGTGATCCTCCAAAGCTAGCTTAGAGATCTTGCTTCCTTACCTACTGAAGTGATCACCCATCACAAGATACAAGCACATGAAGATCTTCTACAACAAGCTTGGGAAACTTGTCATCTTCATTCATAGAAGACTAACTACATCATGCTTTGTGTTCTTGATGTTTAGTTTAGGATTTCATATCCATTAAACACATTGTCTTGGATATTGTCTAGTATGATATTCTTGTATCTATGACTAGACTAGATGGTTTATGTGTTTGTGCCATAAAACACAAGGTTTGTTATGTTGGGCCACAAAACATAACTATCATAGATGTCATATATATCTATGACTAGACTAGATGGTTTATGTGTTTGTGCTATAAAACACAAGGTTTGTTATGTTGGGCCACAAAACATAATGGGTGTCATAGATGTGTCAAAGGCATTAGTTAAGAATGCTAAAAAAGTCAAGATGAAGGCATTAGTGAAGGGTGCCAAGTAATCTAACCAAGGGCATTAGTGAAAGGTGCCTAAGGTGTACATTCGATATGGTGTGTTTCGATGTACAATATAGAGTAGTATTGGATCCAAGGATATTGATATCCTTGATGGTGTTGTAATAAGGAGTTGGTCTCCTTAGGGGTATAGGTGTTGTGTAGCATTGGCTAGTAGTTCCTCCATTGTAATGGAACTCGGTACTTAGCCTAGTACCGGATAAAGGATAGGCGACGTTGTGGTAGGTGTGGTTCACCTTGGTGTGAAAGAACCCAATGGTTAGCCTAGTACCGGAAAAAGAGTAGGCAACGTTGTGAAGGCTTCTCCCATACGTAAGAGTTGGTGTGCCGAGTGTGTTTACGAACTCTTGAGTAGGTGACTCGGTGAGTGGAGTAAGGGAAGGAAGGTGTCCTTGTAGCCGAACCACTATAAATCATCGTGTTGGTTTGTCTATCATCGCTTTACTCTTATTCTTGCATTACATTGTTTATTTTCTATGTGGTTGATGTCTATGTTTGTGATACATACTTGGTCTTTCATATAGTCATAAACTATATTTAACACTTTACATATTATGACACGCTTGATCAAGAAAAAACAACCGGACTAATAATGGTGAAACTTGATTTATAATGAACCATTAATCTTGCGGAATCTTATGTAATATTAAG
Source organism: Chrysanthemum makinoi (assembly GCA_910596185.1). NCBI lineage: Eukaryota > Viridiplantae > Streptophyta > Magnoliopsida > Asterales > Asteraceae > Chrysanthemum > Chrysanthemum makinoi. Next base: position 193,435,743 of record OU343220.1, on the reverse strand, counting down.
GGGTTGGACTTACATGCCGTAATGCGTTAAATGCATCTTTGTGTCGAGATTAGCAAATGCAATGGTTTATACTATATTTGATTCAAAAGTTTTAAGTTTTAAACGGAAACGTATTCACCCCCCCCCCTCTACGTTTTCACAATTGGTATCAGAGCGGGTTGGCTCTAGTTTTTAAAACAAATGGTTTTCAAAAGGAGTAAGGTCCTTGTATCAAATTTTTGGTGAAGTCAAGCATAATATGAAAAGTGTTTTGTTGATTTTTTTCTTTTTGAAGTTTTGTTGTTAGATATCTTGTTAATCAAGCTTGAATAAAGGAAAAAAATGGGTAATATAACTTCACTAAAAAGTCTACAAAGGTTAAACCTTTTCGTTGGGTCAAAACATGCGTTTTTGTAACTGTGTCAGATCCGCGGATCCCTTAGGTTACACTGGACGGATCCCTCAAGCAAGGGATCAGTGGGATTTGTGGTACAGAAGACAATTTTTGTCTGAATTTAAAAAATTCACAACTAATTAACCGTAAGTCGTTAGAAATCGTGCCACCTATCGTTTTAAAGGTATTTGAGTCCATTTTCATTTAAAAATAATTTCATAAACTGATTCAAAACAAAAATTTCTGAGAATCATTGATTTATAATAGAAAGTCATTTTTTTTGTCATAACCTTGCACAAACTTTTGATCTAATTGGAGATGGATGTTTTCATCTTTGAATAACAATGTGTCCTCTTTTGAAATTAAGGTCTTGATCATATTTATAAAATAAAATAATCAAGCTTGGTATACATGTTTATATTTAACACAAAGCGATGAAAAGAACTTTCGTATGCTATGCTAAATGATAAATTGTCTTCCTTTCATTACTTGATTATTTGCTTATCTCAAATAGTTTTTGTGCTTGTTTAATTGAATAACATATGTGGTTTCCTTACCTTGCTATTCATTCTCTTGCTTGTCTATTTAGTATTTTTCTACTAATCAATGTGCTACTTGAAGGAGTGTTTGGGATAACATCTAGTTGTGTTAAAAATGTTAGTTTTATAAGTTGAAAAATGTTTAATACATATAACACTTAAATGGCTGTTTGATTGAGTTTGTCATGTGTTACAACATAAATGTTTTATGTGCTTATATGATTTCGATTTCATATTTTCTTGTATAGTTTTCTAAACAACAAGAATGTGCATCGGATCATAACCTACACTTGTGTTGATGATGTACTATCTAGTTTTCCTTTTCATGATAAATCCAAGCTTAGTATTAGGATTGACAACAATTATTTCATCCGATATACTCAAGCAAATTATTTTTGCTTGCAAATATAATTGTTCATATCGAAAGTCAAACTCGAGCTTTCAACAACATATGTTGAACTAGCTCATCGAACCATTTTTTTGCTCACCATATGGACAACTTTTGATTTTTGACACCCGTCACCTTAGTTGTTTCAAGTATAATATCAAAAAAAATGAAGCAAAGTATCATCATTGTTACTCTTCGATAAGCCATTGTAGGAATATAAATTTTCCTAACTTGAGAATGAATATTGGAGAACTTATTGCACTAGAAACTCAATTTGACCTAACGGTTGAATTGCTTCTTGATTGAAGTTGGGTATGTGGAATCACAGTAAAATGTGGTGTTTAGCGTAATTGAGCACCACTAGTAATAGTCTCATATTCATTCTTTTTGACAGAAATTTATACTCCTATGTTTTCCTAAAGTAAGTTTACAATGGAAATACTTTGCATCGTCTTAGGATTACTAATCAAACAAGTTGTAAAATTAAATTTTCTTTTAATCACACCACTTTGCCTCATCAATTATCTTGCTTTTGATCGAAAGAGCTACATGACTTCATGGACGAAGCTCATTGTATGCTAATCACCATCCTTAATGACTAGATTGTCCTAAACTAGCACCCACAACTCTTTGTCTTGAACACCATCATGTGCTCCTTTCTTTCTAGACATATACCTTGCATGTCATTGTTAGTGAAAATGATTTACTAATCTAGGCAAGTAAAATCTATTTTGGGGCTTCTTGAATAGTGCTTGTTAAGTTTGCTAAACATTTGTGTTATTTGTGATCTCGATCTCATTTGATTGCCTATATGTGATCTCTACATGCTCTCCTCCTTTGCTGCGTGTATACATGTATGCTTCTTTGTAAACAATTTGATTCATAATTCAAACATAGAGCAAATTCATAACTATTACGGTAAGAAAATATGTCTCAGTGTGGGATCTTAGGTATAACTAGAAGGATCCCTCAAGTGAAGGATCCCAGGTAGGATCGAGGTGGGCCAGTTCCTTTTAGCCTCCTTGCATTAATCCAACATTCTAGACCTTATTGGACTAGTTAAACATGGTACATTAGGATCGTAAACTTTCCTTAGGCTCAGTTGATCTCACATTCACTCATGGATGATTTAGGATCACATTCAAAGTAATTTTGATTTATCCTTACTTCAAAACTCACAATCTTTCCGCTCCAATGTTTACACATTGTTCCTTTCATCTCAAAACACCTAGTTTGATATTTCGCTCAATTTTAGCAAATTTATTTTAGTCATCCTTACCTCAAAATAGGCCAAAAACTAGTTCTTAATTTCTTATGATTTTTAAGGAATTTTCTAAATCTATCTTAAGTCATCACATGATCTCTAGGATAATTTAACACCACTTGACACTCTCAAATTTCTTAGTGTAATCTTTGATCATCCACTGATGCTCATAAAGCCCCATTCCTTTCCATAAAAGGCAATCATTAGATACCATCAATCATTTTCTCTTGATCATTTAAGTCCATCTTCATGTAGAAACTTAATAAAAGCTGAGTAACTTAGGATATGTAGGTGCTAGACCTTTCTAGAACCCAACTACCTCTTTTTAACCCCATCGTTGGCAGATCCCTCTGGTAAGGGATCAGGAGAGCAAATGAACGATGAGTACATTATCTCTTTAGATAATCATTTCAAATTTCCTTTTTCCACACAAACACTTGTTCAACACTTAGGATTAAGGTTTCTTATATGTTTTTATAAATGAGTTGCATTTATATGATTCTTTATGTGTTTTTTCTTTTTGTTTCATGATTTTATGTGAACAATTTATCCATTTGTATAAATGTTTTCCTTTTGTACTAACCTTTTTGGATTCTTGTAGGTTGACAATGGTCGACTTCATCATCAAGTCAAGTTGTGCTCATTAAGCATTTCTTTTATCTTGCATCATCACAACAATCTTACTCCACTTTTATCACTACTACATAAAGTCATCATATCTACCACCTCTATGAGTCATCAACCAATCAAAGTTAACCTGTACCTTTCATCACTTCTACCACAACTTCCATACCTCTAAGTCATAATGATGATTTCTATCATTATCACCGTGTCCAAGGTCTAGTTCATGAACTACGTGATGAAGTATGTCTCATGTTCTACCACATTCTATTTGTGTCAACCACATCCTACAAGTGTCTCACTACCACTACAATTCATGGTCGCTCAACCATCCTTCACAAACATCTATGTTGTCAATAGCAGTGAATTTAGTAATGAAATGTGTCTCATCCCTAAGCACATTTTTCTCTTACCTTGAACAAACCTTACAACCTCTAAACCAACCATGATGATGTAAGTAGTAGGATTATTCTCTTTTTGACACTAATCCTTTCTTTGTAGGTTCATATATATACACTTTGATGTGTATGGGATTCTAGTCTATTTATGGACGAATTCTACACTATTTTTTTGTAGGTTCTTCTTGACGCCCTCGAGATAGGGAGCTTCGTCGAGCATTTACAAAGTGCATCATATGACTTACTCATCCAAGGACGAATATAATTTTGCACTAACTTTTTTTTGTAGATTTTCAAAACACACTAGGAGAACTTGACGCTCTCAATAAAGGGAAGTCTTTCGTCAAAGCAAAAACATTGCAAATTTTGCAATACTTTCGTCTTAGCCTTCCTAAAATACTTGGCCTTCTTTAATAAGGAGAGCAGGTCAGGGGAGCATGCACACATTCATTCTTCAAAATTCCTTTATGTTTCAACGAAAAGGAGATTTCTTTCTCATCATATATTTTTCCTTTTTCTTTTCTTCTTAACACTAACCTTGATGTAGGTTAAGCCTCAAAAATTTGATCCATTAAGCCGTTGGCAATAATGGTTATAATTCAAAGGATCTTTCTATTTTTTTGTGTGATTCTCGAGGTTCCTCTTAAAGGCGAGATCACCACCTTTTGAAGACGTGCAAGCTCAAGGTCATGAGTTGCTAAGCTTCTTCATTAGTGTTTCGTGTTGAAGGTATTGGCGTGGTGTGCCAATTGGAGCAATAAGGTGTTTTCATTTTAACTTCACTATGGATGATGCAAACTCGCCATTCTTGGGAGAAATTAAGTTTAAAGGACATACCCTTTTTGTTTCGACAAAAGGGGGAGAAGAGTGTAAACGAAGAAGGTAACGTATAGGAAGTACGGACATAAGTAACTTTGAAATTTTACCTATCTATTACGTTTACATATATTTTGTCATCATAAAAAAGGGGGAGATTGTTAGTGCAAATATTACGATATTTAATCTATACATTCTCATTTGTTTTGTTGATGACAAACATGTAACTTGTAATACATAACGTAAAATGTATAAGTTACTTGAAATTATATTTTGTCTCAACATACTCTCAACACCTCTCGACGACTCAAGTCCTTGTATGCTACAACACAGGTTCGTACATGTTTGTTATGTTGCGTTATGATCAAACGCCTAACAAACCATTAAACATGTTTAGTTAAATAATTTATAAAACACTTAAGTAAACATAAGTAAATGTGTTGGGAAAAACCCATGATCCAAGACCCATACCAATTTGACTAGATGCATTGCATCTATTAGATACATTGTATCTAATGAAATACCCATGGACCAACCCATAACCCATGACCCATGACCCAAAACCCATGGGCAAAAGGGAGCGTCCTACGGATCCCTAGAAGTGCCCACGGATCCCTGGAATTACAAGGGCCGGATCCCTCCAGAAGGGATCCTTGGGGCTGAACATGGTTTTGGTCTTTTTGCCTATAAATAGCAAGCCACTTCTTACCATTTCTTCACACCTTCACACATAGTTTCTCTCCACCATTTCTAGGATATTTAGATCATTAGGAAACATGTAAACCACCCTCATCTCATATGATCATAATGCTTCTAACTCTCATTTGTTGTAAGCATACTCCCGTAGTGATCCTCCAAAGCAAGCTTAGAGATCTTGCTTCCTTACCTATTGAAGTGATCACCCATCACAAGATACAAGCACATGAAGATCTTCTACAACAAGCTTGGGAAACTTGTCATCTTCATTCATAGAAGACTAACTTCATCATGCTTTGTGTTCTTGATGTTTAGTTTAGGATTTCATATCCATTAGACACATTATCTTGGATATTGTCTAGTATGATATTCTTGTATCTATGAGTAGACTAGATGGTTTATTTGTTTGTGCCATAAACACAAGGTTTTTTGTTGGGCCAAAACATAACGGTATCATAGGTGTTATATATCTATGACTAGACTAGATGGTTTATGTGTTTGTACCATAAAACACAAGGTTTGTTATGTTGGGCCACAAAACATAACGGGTGTCATAGATGTGTCAAAGGCATTAGTGAAGAATGCTAAAAGAGTCAAGATGAAGGCATTAGTGAAGGTGTCAGTAATCTAACCAAGGGCATTAGTGAGGTGCCTTGGTGTTATTTTCATTTGATATGGTGTGTTTCGATGTACAAGATATATTAGTATTAGATCCAAGGATATTGATATCCTTGATGGTGTTGTAATAAGGAGTTGGTCTCCTTAGGGTATAGGTCTTGTGTTGTGTATGGGTAGTAGTTCCTCCATTGTAATGGAACTCGGTACTTAGCCTAGTACAGGATAAATTGTAAGCTGACGTTGTGGTAGGTGTGGTTCACCTTGGTGTGAAAGACCTAGATTGGTTAGCCTAATGCTTAGGAAAAAGGGTGGCGGCGTTGTGAAGGCTTCCCATACCATAAGGAGTTGGTGTCGTGTAGTGTTTACAGAACTCGAGTAGGTGACTCGGGGAGTGGAGTAGGGCAAGGAAGGTGTCCTTGTAGCGAACCACTATAAATCATCGTGTTGGTTTGTCTATCCTTTTACTTATCGATTTTCTCTTATTCTTGCATTACATTGTTTATTTTCTATGTGGTTGATGTCTATGTTTGTGATACATACTTGGTCTTTCATATAGTTATAAACTATATTTAACACTTTACATATTATGACACGCTTGATCAAGAAAAGCAACCGGACTAATAATGGTGAAACTTGATTTATAATGAACCATTAATCTTGCGAAATCTTATGTGATATTTAGGGGTTGGCCTTACATGCCGTAATGCGTTAAATGCATCCTCGCGTCGAGATTAGCAAATGCAACGGTTTATACTATATTTGATACAAAAGTTTTAAGTTTTAAATGGAAACGTATTCACCCCCCCCCTCTACGTTTTCACAATACATATTATGTTGTTTGATGATTCGGGTGGTCTAGGATTATGATGAAACAAGAGTGCCATGTTTAGAGAGATGAAGAGAGTATAGAGGGAGTTCTAGAGAGAGAGATAAAACAAAAAGAAGAAAGGTTAGATTAGAAGCTCCACCCCTTCCAAGGATGGAAGGGGTATTTATAATTACAACCTACTCGTCCTCCTGCCGGACTGTGAATCAGGTATACAGTGGGTAAAGACCCGTCCTTCCTCCACGGTGTTACATTAAGCTAACTAACTAAGCTAATAAACTACTAAATAACGTAAATAATGATATGTCTACGAGCTAACTTATGCTAGATTATATTTGGGGTGACCGACACTTCACAATGGAATTTCTAATTCCTAACAATCTCCCCCTAAGGGAGGTCACCCCATGTTTTACATTTCGAATCCTATCATTCTAATTTATCTTCAGTCTTGAGCTCGTAGACTTCAATTCTTTAATTCCGCAATCTTTGTGCTTGAGTAGTGACTCTTCATAGTCCGATGATTTTGAACTTTCAGTGGAGGCCTTTAACTGATCCACATCTTTGATGATCTTCGGGATTTCTTTGAGATCATCAGCCACAGTAAATCTCCGGATCACCCTTTTTGTGTTGCCTTCATGTGATGTTGGGACTTTTGGACCGACATGCTCACACTTTATGGATCATGACATCTTTTCATCAGAGTAGCGGAAGCATCTTTGTTGTATGTCTTTGATGTTCATGATTTTCTTCAATTAAGTGTGAATGTTGTGAGCATGTGGTTGTGAATTGACTTCTCAACTCTTATCATACCAGCGAATCAGCAGTTCTCAAACAACATTTAGCAATAAAACACACGAAAGTGTCTTTGTTCACTTTCGATGAATATAGTTGCAAGAACCACGGTTCCCTTGATCAATATAAATCCGCGTGATCAGGTAGAGTTCCGAAGAATCTCCTTGATAGGGTTTCACAGCTGTTCTAGCCGTTCTCAAATCGGTGCGTACCAAAGAAGACAACACGGAGTGAGTGAACCAGCGAATTGAGATTCATTGATTGATGAAAAATTGATTTGAAAAACAATCGCGAATTGCTTAGAATAAAGAATTTTGCAATACGATGAAGGTTTAGAAGAAAAAATCAATTTTCAATCAGAAATACTTTTTATATTTGAAAATGAATACACATTCGATGTGCTAGAGAAAAGAAGAGATTTGCACATCGAACGGTTTTTCCAAAAGTATTTTTTCAATCAGTGATACTTTTTGTGTTTGAAAACATGAATACACATTCGATGTGCTAGAGAAGAAGATTTGCACATCGAACGGTTTTTCCAAAAGTATTCGTCAATTCATTTCCTGGACCAAGGTTGATTCAAGAATGAATCGCCCCATTGTTTCTATCCAGTTGTCACAAGCTTGATCTTTAGAAAAGATCTCACATGTCACCCACCAAGAGCTTGTTTGATGTTAGCTCTAGAAGGATTTCCATCTTCATCGTGAATATTTTGCATATCACTCGGATGTTCTGGAAATACCACAAGGATAATGCGTAGGACTCTTAATATATATTCTCACTTTCCACATTGTGTGAAACAGTGAGTCTTCATTAACTGTGTCCTAATGAGATTTATTGATGATCTCTTGGCTCTAGACTTAATTGTGCACATTTGGTTTCCTATGCCGGAGACTAGGGAGAGGTTCTCCTTCTTGAATATCAACGATCTCTAAGAGAAAGTCGATAGATTATGTAGGTTCCCCGTGAGGATGAAACAAGTCCTTTTAAGAGGAACTTGAGTGGCTTGGGAAGTTTAGTGCAGTGCGTCACTGGGTCCATGACGTCTTGTCTTCAATACCAGTGTTACCTTGGTAACCACCAGTAGCATATGAATTGAACCCGGTTACTGCCCTAAGGTTGAATTATTGGAGGGCTATTTTTTTCACCCCTTTCTCATTCAATTCTTTTTCATTCTTCAAGCCCTTCAATTCTTACCGAGACTTCATAACTAGAACCTTGTTGGGTTTATTCCAGTTCTAGCTCAATCTCAGTCGGCACTCTTCCCATTTCTTACTTTTCTCCTTTTTTCATCATACCTAAGGACTTCTACACTATCTAGTGGATTGTCCCTGGGTAGATCCCTCCAGGTCTGGCAGGATCGTGGGAACTAATGCCTAACCATACCATCCTTATAACTCCATGCATAAAGTAAAATGGTCAGTCTTATGGTATAGTTCATTCATTCTCAAAACCAATTGAAAAGTCATTTGGAAAATCAATCAAGGTACTTGTGATATAATATCAAAGCATTTTGTACCTTAATTGTTTTTAATCTTTTAGAAATGCTCCCCCTCAACATGTGCATATGATTTTGAAATTGTTAGCACAAGGAGGCAAGAGTTAATTGAAATATATTCTTGATCACAATTTCCGTGGAAAAAGCCATTTGATTTTCTTGGTAAATTCTCCCCCTCAAAATGTGCGTTGGTTATTTGAAATCATTTAACACATAGAGGAAGGAGGTTTTTGAAGAACTTCCACGATTGCCAATAGAAACTATTCGCTCCCCCTCAATATGTGCATCGATAAACGAAAGAGTTTAGCACATATTAGAGAGAACTAGCACTTTGAATCAAAACGATAATCTTTTATCAGATTTCATATTTAAATCACATTTTCTCCCCTGATAAAAAATATCAAACCCTTTGAGATTTTGGATCCCAAGTGATTTAAATAGTTTTAGAAAACTTGGAAGAAAATATGTCTGGTTTAAATTCTCTTCTTGTTTTTGGATAAATGCTCCTCCTCAATCATGTCCAACATATATTGAAATCGTTTGGCACATGGAGGCATGAGTGCCTTTAAAGGACTAAAACAGCTTTGAGATTTAAATCACGATCTCTCCCCCGATCAAAAATATCAAACAATTTGAGATTTGTGATCCCAATTGATTTAAATCATTTGAAAGATTTTGGGGAAAGACGTGGCTTGATTTAATTTTGAAAAATGAATGATATAGTCCAATTTTAGACATTAAAGATTGTTAGTGTCAGGTATGATAGTTTTTAAGAGACCTTTAAGTAAAATAAAAAAATTTCACAATCAAACAAGAATAGAAAAAGTTTCATTTTGAAAGATCTTTGAGTTTTAAAGAAAATCATACCATGACATAACAATAAATCTTTAAATCACCACTTATTTTGTACAAACGGACTTGATAGATGAAATATCGTTTGAAAATATTTAATTTGAAATCACTCTCCCCCTCAATCGATGACCATAGTCTTTGATTGAGTGACTTATGTTTTATCAAAATGAAGTCCGGTTGATGTCCAAAATTTAAGTCCAATTTATTTTCAAAACAATATTTTTCCATTTTTTAAAACAATATTTTCAAAATTGTTAAATAAAATGGTATCATCACTACTTATCCTGCACAAAGATACGTTAGGTGGTTGAGCTGCTTTTGTTGTTGTTGCTGTAGGGCAGGAAGAAAACCATCTGCAAATGCAGTGAGACCTCTTACGTTGCATATACCATGCCAACTCTTCATAGAGATCCAATTAAGCTCCGTTTCTTCTTTTGTCGACCCAAGAAATAGTTTCCCTTTCCTTTCGGCATCCAATCATCTTCATTTATGGGATCCGGATCAGGAAAAATCTTTTATACCATGATATCTACATACGTTAGTGAACATACATACAGATATATGGCGGTCGACAACACCCAATCAGCAATCGACTAATAAAAGTCAATTCAACATATCAATCAGATCATAAAAGGCATGAGAATAATGTGTTTATCAAACTATAGTTATCTAATCCTAATAATCATATCCTAAACTCCTAGTCCTTCAACATAGGCAAACATATTTTTCAGTTAAGTATGTAGGATAATTAGATAAGCCCGATAGATGAATAAAATTTGAAAAACATTCTTCCCCTCAATCAATGACTTTTTCTATTGAAAAGTTTTAAATAAGTTGAAGTCATTGATTGGGTTTTGTAAATTTATGAAAACTTGATTCTGATTGATTTTCAAGCAACTCATTTACAACCATTTTGTTAAAACAAATATTTTTCTGAAGAATTTTTAGAAGGAAAAATATTTGAGTAGGAACAACAGTCCTTCAACATACTTTCCTCATTTTGTTTTAGGATAAGTGCACGAAACATTTGAAAATTGGTTTAGCGCAGCACTTTCCTTCTTTTGAAGAGCGGGTTGCTATATGAAATAATAGCAAACCATGGTTTAAGCACGCGGATTACTGATGCGAAATAACGCAAGCCATAGTATTAGACATGTTTTGGAAAAATATTTACACCTCCTTCTGCTCGAACTTTTGTGGCCCATGGTCTATGGACCCGTGCCATTGTTGAATGACATTTCTAAGACCGTAGATGTTATCGATACCAGAAGACATGTCTTGAGAAAACATATTTTTGGTATTTTTCAAATTTTTGATTTTTATGGGTTTTTGTTGGTTTAATATTTTTCTATTTTGTTTTAATTGGTTTTATATTTCTGTATTTGGTTTTTAATAATTATTTACAGATAGAGTAGATGATATAGTCTAAGAAGATGATGATACGAGTACCGAGATAAGGATATCGAACAGCCCCGTTGTAGAAGATAGAAATCGTCATCTCTTAAACATTCACCACCAAAGCTTTCGAGGCTCCTGAATTGAGAGAAATTGAACCATCTGAAAGTGAGACTTTGGCAGCTTCCCCCCAAACCGAAGATCCTTTTGTTGAGCAGATTCGAAGCTTTATTTCAAGCTTGCCTTAGCCAGGTGCACAAAGAAGCACACCATTATCATCGATCTTGCTGCTCCTCTTAAGAATGATCATCGTGATTCTTCGTTCGGGGTTATATCATCAAATAGAACAGCAACGTATCAGCCCACACATAAAACAATCTTCTCATATTTCTTTTCTACTGACGTCTGAAGTGATCCATACCAAAAGGTGTCAAGAGACCAATTCCCCAAAGTAGTTGAATTGATGCATTCAGTCTCTTAGAATAGAGCTCACGAACCCAAATACACATATACCCAATGACAGAGAAACTTATAACATCGAAGTAGCAGATTAAGTCTGATAGCCAAAGAATAACCCCGATGTATTCTTTTCTCTCCCTGATGATAGCGTAGGAAGCTCAAGAACCCGAAGTACCCGAATGGTTAAAGAAAAAATAGCCGATAACATTGAAGAAGCAGGCTGAATCACTAATTATCTCTGCGGATGTCAACTCTGGAATAAGTGATTATATCTCTGAATCACTGATTAAGCTCTCAAGTGAAAGCTTGGCGTCCCCAATGTACACAATCTCCCCCGATGATTGCGATAACATCAAAATCATCACACATTTGTGTACCTAAACTAACTCTTCCATCTCTTCCCCCACATAGTTGGAATAAGAACACAAAACGCCATGAGTCAAACCTTGAGTTTCTCTGCGGTAATGACATTTGTCTTCCCGGTATTTCTTCAATCACTTAGAAGTATTAAGTTCATCAAGTTTACTCACGTTTATATACTTGTCTCCTTCCCCCTTGCTGGTTTTGATACTTCAGAATCAGCAACACATTATAAGCCCATGTACTAGAAATCTTGTGAGAAGAATACCATTAGTTCAAATGAATTTGTGAGAATCAACTCGCTGAAGAATAGTGTGAGCAAGTCTAATTGGGGATTAAATCTAACATTTCACTCTCCCCCAATTAGTGCTCTCCCCTAAACTGACAATCCTTTTGATAAATGCCCGAAATAAGAAGAAGTCTTTAGATCGTTAAATGCAACTCGTCTTTAGTCTTCTATCATGTAGCAGAAAATGTAGAACAGACTGTAGACTCGACCTTCGTCATGATTGTCTATTTGGGGAATAGAAAGTTAACATCTTGTTTTCACCAAATGCATTCCCGTTAACTTATATATAGTAAATCCCCTTAACTCAAATCCCTCCCAATCAAACAAGAATAGAAAGATGTTCATCAAGGAAATCAACCTCGCAACGGGAAGCACTTTGTCGTTAATCATATCAGCCCGTGAAAAGATGTCAACCAGCGGCTCTTAGAAGAAACTCCATGTAAAGATCACCCGATAAGAAGAAGCTCGGTTCTTACATGAGTTAGGAGCCGTATGACCATATATTCTCAGATATAACTCAACATGTAGAATTATCATACTTCTTCTCCCCCTCAAGAATTGCATACGGAGTTGCCATTCTTGATTAAACAAGTGAATTTCTTCAATAATGTAGTCTATTCACACTTCTCCCCCTCAAAGGTTGCAAATGATGTCACCATCATCATTTTAATTGAGCAAGTGGAATAAGAGAATTAGCAATGGTAGTTCGATTCACTTGATAACTGAAAGAGCATGGAAAAAGCATGAAGCATGTTGATGAGAATGGTCATAAATGAGAAGATTTCTCTTCTTCAGAAGATAAAGCGCACTGACGCGTACACTTTTCTTTTCTTAAGAGTACAAGGCTTGAACTGTTGTGTTCAAACATCATAATCTCTCTCTTTTCAACTACTCTTGGCAAACTTGTAATCAACCCCATTATCATACAGTAGGCTCTTTGTCGTGACAGCTGATGGAGAAAACCCAATATGATGAATTTGACCCTGAAGTAAACTAACCCGAACTCGTGACTTAAACTTGCACATATGTAACAAAGAGCGGTGCCAAAATTCATGCCATTTTGAATCTCTAAGTACTCTAATCTATTCAACCAACTAACCATCAAGTATAAGACGTACATCACCTCTTGAAAATCCACAATTTAATGTAACACTGAGCACTACAACGTAACTCCTTAAAGTGATAGTTATTTTGTGGTGGTAAGAGACCAATTCCCCCAAGTGGTAAAAAGAAAAAGAAAATTCACCCAAAAATAACTAGATTTCCAAGTCTTTGTTTCTGAAAATATTAAAAGCTCGAACAAGGATCTCGAAGAATCTTCATCCAACCATCCTCGATACCTTCAGATACTACGTACACTCGCCCGTGGAATTTCACTTGAGCCTCAAATAAATAATAATGAATTAACGCCGTTGTCACATCTTATAGTTAAAAACTCAAATCTAGCCTCCTTTGACGTTTTAATTGAACTTTGATAATGGTATCATCCCGACCATGGTTAAAAGCACATAACCCCGTAAAACCTTATAATAACCAAACTGCCATGAATTAAATCCAAACAGCCATCCAAGATATGAAGTACACCTTTGATCCCTTCTTTGAAGTAGAAACTGTAGCACCAGCATCAGATAAGATCCAGAAATACACTTTCCTTTCTCAAGGATGGTTCCATCATTACGGGATTTTAAAATTCTATGGTTTAAACCGAGAAATAGTTTTTTTCGCGGGATTTTACAAAACCAAGAATAAACCGTAAGATAGATCCGGAAATGCACATTTCTTTCACCGGGATGTTTTCATTGTTACGAGATTTTACAAATCTATGATTTAAAACGAGAAATAGTTTATTTCGCGGGATTTTACAAAATCAAGATTAAACCGTAAACAATGTCAGCTTGAATGAGTTATGACAACTTTGGTTTCGGTGAATATCTGTTTTAGGGGAACATCCAGCGGTTCATCAACGATTCTTCTCCATCATCAACAATTCTTTACCCATATGTAGACAACTTCACAAACCATACTAAGTCAAGTAGTATAAACTACTTCCCCCTGGAGGTTGTCCGTAAACCAAAGTACACGTTTCTCCCCCATGATGCTTTCGAACTTGCGGAAGGCATCATAACGTGTACGACCATTTGCACGAGAAGTTCTTGTCATAATCAAACATCTTGAAAGACCATGAATGTCGTTGAGGATTTTTAAAGATTTTGCTTAGACTGTAAAGTATCATAGACATGCTGTAGCATCAAGTAACCCATGAGAATTGCTGATTACATCTCAACCATTAAACACTTTGGTAAACACACCATTCACGTATTCTGACGGCTATAGCAATGACCACTTGGAGTAATAGACCCGATATGCCAAACTTGAACATGACGTAAAATTCCTCAGACATGTTACTTGAACTTGTACTAATCCTTGTGAAAAAGAAATGGTGTACCCAATGTACAAAACCTCTTGACATATCCTCAACTGCGTGAGACACCGAAGTGATAGCTACGTTGAGGGTTAAGCGTGAAAGAATCACAAGAGTAACTAAATAGCCAAGTCTTTATCACATTCAAAAAACGCCCAAACAAGTCATCTTCGCGAAAGGGTAGAAAGAAAGAAGACAAAATAAGTAAACGTGCCCGGAAAACCTCACATCAAATCCAAATAAGAAATACCGTCCAAACAACTCCGTAGTCAACTTTGTTTAATAAACAATTCAAGCCGTGACATAATAATCTCCCGTGAAAATGTATAAACTAAAGTATCAATCCACATAACACAAAAAATCTCATTATATCCAACTCTCATAACATCCAAATCTCATAAGATCTCATAATCTCAAGTCTCATGTATACAATCTAATTTTGAGAAACCCAACCGCCACTTTGAACCCGATCCAATAATCCATCTGATCCAATATCCATCACACATATTACTCAAGCCCGGTCCAATGACGTGAATCATTTAACACAACATATGATCCAAATAAAATCCCACCCGGTCCAACTCATGGACACAACAAACCGGATTCAATCAAACCACATGCTAACATCACGGTATCACATGGCCTAATATAAATTTCACTGATCCAAAATCCGTATATACCTCACGGTCCAAGTTAACTATGCAGCCAAAAAAAAAACCTTACTAATCATCACTTGATCACACGGCCCACATAAAATATGTCAGGCCCACTCCAAAACCGATTACATCATAGCATAGCCCTATTATACGGGAGAGTATAAAATGCACCATACTCACTAACAACCCTAAAATAACTCCTATCAAACCCTAACATCTATCCTGATTTTACATCCGCCTCTCTCACCATACGGAGCAAAAATCTTATCACGTGCCTCCCACCTAATTGTATTGGAATTAGAAACGAAGACACCTTCAAATCCACTTGAGTTTAATCCGAATAAGAGTATACCACAGGGATGGCTTGAGCTCTTTTGAGATGTCTTCAAGGTAGGTTTTTCTTGAATTATTTATCCCTTTAGATTTGTTTACTTTAACCGATCGAATGAAAGACGAATTAACGATACTTGTTAAATTCTTTTCATGGGTCGAATAATATCAAACGAAAGAAATAACATATTCATGTTGATTCCTCATTTTTTTTCTTCTGAAATCGAATCAAAGAAAAAGAAAAATCGCATTTTCTTATTTCTTGACTTTCTAGTTTCGAATACAAAGAGAGGCTAATCTTCAAATAATAAATCGATGATGATTCCCTTTTCGTTAATTGAACTCCATTAGTCATGATTTATCATTTGAATGACACGAAAAGGATTCTGAGATCTTGATTAATATTTTTACATTCGACTTATGATTCTGAGCCTTAAGAAACAGGAAATAACCATAATGTTATATTCCTTATCTTTGCGTTTGAATAATAGTAAGACTGGGATCTATGATGATGAGTTCGAGAGAAATGACCCTCGAGGTCTTGATGAATCACTTATTCGAACGATATCTGAGATTAGAATTATTTCGTGAACTATAGATCTAGTATGTAGATGTAGATGGTAAATGATTGTGTATGATATGTCTTTGTGATATAGATGGATGTCTTGGTTGTATTTGAATAAGAGATTTGTTATGAGGTTAATGTATGATTGATGTTGTATGATTTGATTCATTGAGTGATGTTGTAGTCTGGGTCTGATGATAGGAATTTGTAGCACAAACTGCAATATTTTTGCTTTCAAATCGCATTGTCAGATTAATGACAAACCACACTTGACCATATTTGACAAACCGCATAGCAGAAAAGTGTCAAAACGCACTTCCTTTTAACAAACCGCATAACAGAAAAGTGTCAAAACGCACTTCTTTTTAACAAACCGCAGTTGACTAAAAAGTCAAACCACATACCATTGAAAGCATAAACCGCATCTTTTTTCAAACCTGATAAACCTTATCTAGTACAATGAATCTGGACATAATTAACAAACTGCGCAAAGCTGATACAAACCGCACATATTCGTTTAATCTGGACAAGATGTGACAAACCGGATTCAAGAACTTTTTCAAAACGCACATCAGACTCAGACCTCAAACCGCATTAAAGAACTCAGAACTTTAACTTGAACCTCAGCAAAGAACAGGATAAAAACATATTTAAATCAACTAACAAAAACTAGATTAATCAATAACGCACCTGTTTCTATCGTCCATTAAAAAATCAACAGTTTTGATAAACAAATTAGGACCAGCAGCAGCAGCAAACCGCATCAACAGCCCATTTATCAGTAATAAAACCATATCAAACATCACGAATACCAAATCACACCGCATCAAAAACATTACAAAATTTGCAACAAACAGTCCATACAAATCGCATCTAAGAATCGCATGAAAAATCGCTTAAAACCATGAAATAAACCACGAGAATCAAGACAAACAACAAAACCTGTGCTCTGATACCAATTTTAGGATCATACATATTATGTTGTTTGATGATTCGGGTGGTCTAGGATTATGATGAAACAAGAGTGCCATGTTTAGAGAGATGAAGAGAGTAGAGAGGGAGTTCTAGAGAGAGAGAGATAAAACAAAAAAAAGAAAGGTTAGATTAGAAGCTCCACCCCTTCCAAGGATGGAAGGGGTATTTATAGTTACAACCTACTCGTCCTCCTGTCAGACTGTGGATCAGGTATACAGTGGGTAAAGACCCGTCCTTCCTCCACGGTATTACACTAAGCTAACTAACTAAATTAATAAACTACTAAATAACGTAAATAATGATATGTCTACGAGCTAACTTATGCTAGATTATATTTGGGGTGACCGACACTTCACATTGGAATTTATAATTCCTAACAAGAGTTGTGACCATTTGTGTTATCTCATATTTGCGTACACAATATAGTTAGTACTTTAACATGCACTATTTTTTTCTTAACTGTTGTTATAGGTAACGATAAGAGGTCAGCCAGTTATGGCGCCACTTCCCATCAACACGAGGGACGGTCGCATTCTACAGGCCATGGTGAAGTATACCATTAAGTTTATTAAAGAAATGTCTGTGCAACCCTGTTTTTAGGACACAACATAGGTTATTCCTTATTATCTGAATAGTTGAGTGTACAAAGGGCCTAAACAATGGTTCAAGTTATGTTAATCCTTTCCAATGTATTGTTATTGCATATATTAATAAAATTTTAGAGTTGAAATGAAAATTCCCAATAAATCTGAGTAATATACTATATATTCGTTGTATGCTATAGTGCTAGATGACCATTTAACATGCTATAGTAATATGCTATAGAGTCATATACAGCTACATCGATGAACAATGCAAAATTATACCGCTGACCCATTTCAGAATCTTTGCAGGTTTTTTCTACCGTCTACGTTGCTCAATCCCTAACGAAAATGGCCATCTAATCATCGATACTGAAACCGTTAAGGTAAACCACAATCAGACATATATAATAACGAGATTTTTTCCTACTTTTGATATGATTGCAAGGTTGAGCAAACTTCAACAAGCATAACTAAATGTAGTCATAACAAACGAGATACTATTTTTCAACCTACAAATTTACAATCTTTAAGGATTCATTTCATATTCGTTGAATTTTTTTGGGGCCTCTGTAGCATGCAATCAAAGTTTATGCACAGGTGCATGAAAAGTTTATCGGACAACATAAAATGAGGTAATTGTTAATACAAATAAGCCCTAAAAACGTTTATTTATATTTTACGATCTTCTAATGTTTTGTCGAAAACAAACGTAAAATAATTTTAACGAAACAAATAAAAAACGTAAATAGTTTGAGCCAATAATTTACTAACACACTTACATTTTCATATAAATCACTAAACAAATAATAGTGTTTTCATGTTATAGTAATATACATATTGGGTAGATATATACATACTTAGTATGTATTATAATGGGTAGAAGTATAAGTATTTGACCCATTGACTAAATACATTGAATGTAGTTGGGTAAAACCCAAAGTCCATGACCCATACTCATGGAGCATGATCCATTACCCATGACCCATTGCATGACATCATGCATAAGTCATATATTATCCATGACCCATGGAGCTAACCCATGACCCATTGACTAGATACATTGCATCTTCTAGATACACTTTATCTATTTGGATACCCATGGATCAAAACCAACAACCCATGATCCATGATCCATGACGCACAACCCACTTTAGGGGGAGCGTCCTACAGATCCCTAGTATTACACTAGACGGATCCCTCAAGCAAGGGATCCATGGAACAGTAGCATGTTTTTGTCTATAAATAGTGAGCCATTTTTTCATTGTAAGTTGCCACTCCTATACATACTTTCTCCTAGTATTGTAAAATCTCTAACCTCAGATCCAAAGGATCTTTCTATGTAGTTTGTGTTTGTTTTTGAGTGATTCTCTAGGTTCCTCTTAAAGGCGAGATCACCACCTCTTGAAGTCGAGCAAGCTCAAGTCCATGAGTTGCCATGCTTCGTCATCATCAAGACTACTAAAGTTCTCTTGTTGATAGTTCTTTCTTCCTCTCTAGAAGTGTTGTATCTAAGGCATTAGTGAAGGATGCCAAAAGGGTCAAGACAAAGGCATTAGTGAAAGGTGCCGAACGTCCGTGTTAAAGGCATTAGTGAAGGATACCAAAAGGGTCAAGACGAAGGCATTAGTGAAAGGTGCCGAACGTTCGTGTCAAAGGCATTAGTGAAGGATGCCAAAAGGGTCAAGACGAAGGCATTAGTGAAAGGTGTCGAACGTCCGTGTCAAAGGCATTAGTGAAGGATGCCAAAAAGGTCAAGTCGAAGGCATTAGTGAAAGGTGTCAAAATATCATGTCAAAGGCATTAGTGAAAGATGCCAATGGTGTACAATCGATATGGTGCATCGATGTACAAATAGAGATAGGTTGTGTCGAAGGATATTGATATCCTTGATGACGTTGTAATAAGGAGTAGGTCTCCTTTGGAATAGGTGTTGTGTAGTGTTGGGTAGTAGTTCCTCCTTTGTACTGGAACTCGGTATCTAGCCTTGTACCGGATAAAGTGTAGGCGACGTTGTGATAGGTTTGGTTCTACCTCGTGGAAGAACCCGGTGTCTAGCCTTGTACCGGAAAAAGAGTAGGCGACGTTGTGAAGGCTTCTCCACCACAAGGAGTTTGTGTTGTGTTGTGATTACGAACTCTCGAGTAGGTGACTCGGGGAGTGGAGTAGAGCAAGGAAGGTCTCCTTGTAGCCGAACCACTATAAATACTCGCGTTGTGGTTTTATGCTTCTTACTCTTTACTGTTACTTTACTTACTTGCTTACTCATCTATCAACATCCAACTTACACATTTAATAGATTGACATAAGTCGATCTAAATAGTTTAAAACCAAGTTTTAATTAGTAAAACTATTCAACCCCCCCCTTCTAGTTTTCCACAATTGATACCAGAGCTTCGTCACCAAGTTTTTAGAGTATATTGTACCTTAAAAACTTGACACGATCCGTGTATAATTGAAAACTACAAAGAAGGTCTTTTACAAAAATAAACACCATGTCTTAAAAATATTTTTGTAGGATGTTGATTGAATGACAACATTATATTTTTATTTCTTATTTTATCTTACTAAATTGCACTAACCTTTCTTGTCATTTTGCTTAGTTAAAGCTCATTTTTATCAAGCCATAGGAATTCCTTGGTAACAAGATTACCTTTCCTAAGAAGGTATCTTAATTACCATCTAGATCACGAAGGAACCGGAGTTGTCTATTGACATTTTTTGTCAAAAGAAAAAGACACTCATAATTGCATTAGAGGTATGACTTTCTAACTTATCTTTAAATAACATTAGCTTAGAATAAGTATGCTTGCATAGGAACTTATATGATTATATTTTCACATACTCATGTATTATACTTGGATTCGTTAGGAAACTTTTCTTGCATACGTGTTACTCTTCCGTCTATAGTCTAGGTTTATAAACATGTGTTTTTAGTAATCCAAAAATCAAATCTCTCAAATAATAAAACAAAACACAAATCTCAAAAATTCCTCCTTCCCCATAAAAACTCCTTCCGCTCGTCAACTCCACCAAAACATCACTTTTCAAATCTTCCACTTTCAAAAATTAACTTTCATTCAAACTTCATCTTCCCTCTCATCTCATCTCATCTCAAATCAAAACCAAGGAAGAAGTTCATCATCATGGTTTATATCGCCTTCGTGATCATCGTCTTAACACTCATCGCTTTCGTGTATCCCATGATCAAGTTTTATCATGGAGACATGTACTTTTTGTTGTTAATCTACATTTGTATCAGATATCCAATCGTTTGTATCACTCTTAACGTTGAAATGAAATATTACTAATGTCTTAGTTTATCTCGTTTATTTTTCATTATGTGTTTATCATTTTCTTTTCATTCGTATTTTTCACATTAACATACTTTTAAAACCTACAATGCATGCTTAACTAGTAAATATTGGCTAGAACACACCTCCTTTTTATAAACCTAAAAGTTGCAAAAATCTATTTCACGTCAAGACCATTTTCTGTCACTCTGAGATCCACGGATCCCTAAAGTTTAACTAGCCGGATCCATCTTGGAAGGGAACCGGTGAAACCGTGGAACTGAGAAACAGAATCTCATGCAACATAAAAACCATTTCATAAAAATCTACCATAAAAGGAAAAATCCCACTAGAATGTTAAGTACTAAGTAAGTTAATTGTCATTGTTAATAGAAATCAAGTAAAAACATTAGGAGATCATTTTTCATCTATCAAATGTCCTCTCCTTTGATGCATCTCCTCATATTATCTTTTCACTTCCGTATGTCTCATCATGACTCATGAGTATGAATTCGACTTTCAACTCACTTATGTCTACATTCCTAATATCTCCCTTGAGCCCAGCACACCTGGCAATCATGTCCGTGGGTTCAATAATCTCGAAACTCGCCACTTCCATGAAGGACGCATTGTTGACACACCTCTACTATACGAAGAAGGTATCAATACCTCTTTCCGAACCATAGGACTATAAGGCCTTCTCGGAATTAACGAGAAAATCTGTCCATGGTTTGTATTGGAATTATTCCGTCAAGTTGAACTCGTTCGTAATGAGGATCGATCTCTATCACTTTGGTTTTGGATCAAAAACCAAAAGTTTGTCTTAACCCTTGGGCAATTTGCTCGCATTCTCCGAATTCTAAATCATGGACAATGTGCCTTCACTGAAGATTGGTCTCTTGATTCTCTCTTCAACCATCGTGAAAAAAATAGTCTATATTGTTCACACATACCTTCCCCTCAAGAATTAACTCGCATGTTATGCAAACCTCGACCCTATTACTCTGATCAAAACATAATCTATACACGTGATATCCGAGATGATCTTAAACCTCTCGCAGTCATTCTACGTGAAAATTTTTGGAGTCTTAGGGGAAATCAAGAAATTCTTCCCGCTTGTTGTGCTCACATAATGTATTGTTTGCTAACTCAACAACCATACAATCTCGCCTATTTCTTCGCAAGATGAATTGTAAACCTTCAAGGCAACAAGAACAAGCTAATCCCTTATGGAATGTTCCTGACACGCCTTTATCATCATATCATGTACTTCCATCCTCAATTTCAAAGTCCGTTGTACGTACTTGTGAATAAGATGATGGAACCTCTAAACACATCTTACATCAAGTCTTTCTTCATCCCTGAATCGGAAAATACTCATCATCCATTTGACGATCCATCTAGCGAAAACGCTCAAGAAACTTAGTTTCCTTTCCTAATAGGTTCAATCCTTAGATTTCATCTTTTATCATTGTAATGTGATCATTCTCATGAAATAAAACATTTAACGTTTGATGTCTCACTTATATAGTTGTTCAAATTCCTTAGAAAACACTGGCTTTGAAATACGATACCTTGTGAAAATTTTGCATACCTTATGTGAAGGTACTGTTTAGCAGGAGACGAATCCCTCACTTTGTACTAGACGGATCCCTCTACTTAGGGAACCGTGGGATCTGGGCAAATAGAAATGCAGTTGCAGACCTCCATACATCAAACCATTACCTTAGACCACTTCATGCTAGCTAAACATAATGTCTTAGGACCACTTAAGCCTTCCTCAAGCTCAGTAGGTATCACACTCACTTATAGCCAACCTAGAATCACATTCAAAAGTGCTTTTTGATTTATCATTTCACCAAAGCTCATCATCCTTCCGATCCAATACTCATACATCATTTCTCACATGTTAAACACATCTAGTCTTATAATTCTCTCAATTTTAGCAAATTGATATTAGTCATCCTTACCCCAAAATGGGTCAAAAACTAGTTTTTCATTTCTTATAATTTTAAGGAATTTTCCAAAATTATATTAAGTTACCATATGATCTCTAGGATCATTTAGTACCACTTGACACTCTCAAATCTCCTAGTGTCATCTTTCATCATTCATTGGTACTCATAAAGTCCCATTTTCTTCCATAAAAGGCAATCATTAGCTACCATCACTCATTATCCTTGATCATTTAAGTCCCCTTTCATTTAAGATACTTAGGAAGACTGAAACACTCAAGATGTATAGGTACTAGACCTTACAAAACATCATTTTCCTCTTTTCTTGGCTACTGAGAGCCGGATCCCTAGGATTAGCCTAGACGGATCCCTCATTGGAGGGAGCCGTGGGAGCCGGTTTGGCATTCAGCTCACTCTAGCTAAAACAATCATTTCAAGCTCTCTTTGCTAACTTGAACACTCCATCTTGTCTTAATTAACCTCCTTGATCACTGCAACTCTAAAGTTGACTCTTGTGCATGCAAATCATCACATTTCAAAGGATCTTAGTGGCTTAAGTCTTGAATGCACTTGCCAAAATCTTCTCTTTATAAACCATCTTGTTAGGACTTCTTAGTCACCATCCAACACTTAAATCTCAGCAACTAGAAGCCTCTGTTTCACTAACCTTTTGTCAACCCATCATGAGGAAAGCTCCTAGTGGTAACTCATCCACCAAAGGACCACCCAAGAAACTTGCTCGTGTTATTCACGAAATTTCTTCAACCGAATCATCACCCGTTAAATCCACAAAGGCTAGGATTTCTCCTCCACCAATCAAACCAATCCCCAAAAGGATTGTTCCCAAAAAACTTCCAATGCCAAACACCACCATACCTCCTAAACCAAACACCTCTATTTCTACTAAACCATCACCCTTAGTGCCTAGAGCCATATCATTCACCACTCCACTCTCATCACCACACCTCTACAATGTAGAGGACTTGCCTCCTAGGCCATCTCATCCTCCACCATTGCCAACATTCTCCTCAATAGAAAGAATAACGCAACAAAATCAAGGTGTTGAATCGACACTAGCACCGGCATCCTTCTCACTATCACCCTCAAATAGTCCCTTTTGGATTATGAGGAATCATCAAAGTCAACTACCCGATCATATGGAAGTAGATACCTCTCTACCACTATCTTCGACACATATTTCACCACCACCACCTTTAGTTGAATCACCTCCAAATATACCTCCACAAATCCCTCCTTCTTTTGTAGAACCTCAACCAAACCTTCCATCTTAAGCCATTCCATTTCTACCACCACCATTTCTGAGCCATGACAAAGATTGTTATCATTGTCAACATGTTGAAAGTTTGATACATGAATTACGTGAAGATCAATGTTTCATGTTTTATCACCTCCTCAAACGTTTTGACGAGATCAACAAACCTAAACAACCTTGAGCTTAAGGATTCAAGTGTTTTCCTAGTCTTAAGCTTAACTTAGATAGTTTAGGAATCATATTTCATGTTTAAGTCATTCTCTTAGTTTTAGAAATATGTAGATCATTTCTCGTATTTTTATTGAATGAAATTACATGTTATATGCCATATTATCCTGAGAATATGTTTGATACCTTAATACATATCTCATTTTGATGTTAATATCACATTTTACATCACCATTGATGTCTTAAGCTTACAGACAGACGGATCCCTCAGTTTAGCTTAGACGGATCCCTTCAAAGGAGGAACTGTGGGATCCCTGCTACAGACGACAATTTTATTACTAACTTGTGTCTTATTTGCAGGAAATTATGCATTTTATACTTGTTTTCTAACATTTTTTTTGTAGATTTTCAATATACACATGGAGACTTTGACACCCTTAGCTAGGGGGAGTTTCTTGTCAAAGTAAAACATTGTAAAATCATTTGAAATACCTTCGTATAGGATTACATTACTTGACATCCTCCTTGCAAAGGAGCACTCGTCAAGGGGGAGCATGTTCGTCAAAAAGGACGAAACCATTTGCAAACATAAATTGCAATACACTCGCTTTGTACTCATATTTACTTGACGCCCTCACAAAGGGATGAACTCGTCAAGGGGGAGCTAAGACAAGAATACTTTTCTTCCCTTACTCTCTATTTTTCATATTTTTTCCTTTTCACATGTTTTTCTTACAACAACGTGTTAGTTTCTTTTCGACGCTCTTTTTGTTTCGACAAAAAGGGGAGAGAAGAGAGTAAACACTCCAATTCAAACTTTTACGAATTTTAGTTTTTCCTGAAAATAATCTTATGTTTTGTCATCAACAAAAAGGGGGAGATTGTTAATACAAATAAGCCGTAAAAACGTTTATTTATATTTTACGATCTTCTAATGTTTTGTCGATAACAAACGTAAAATCATTTTAACGAAACAAATAAAATACGTAAATGGTTTGAGCCAATAATTTACTAACACACTTACATTTTCATATAAATCACTAAACAAATAATAGTGTTTTCATGTTATAGTAATATACATATTGGGTAGATATATACATACTTAGTATCTATTATAATGGGTAATAGAATGGGTAGAAGTATAAGTATTTGACCCATCGACTAAATACATTGAATGTAGTTGGGTAAAACCCAAAGTCCATGACCCATACCCATGGATCATGATCCATTACCCATGACCCATTGCATGAAATCATGCATAAGTCATATATTATCCATGACCCATGGAGCTAACCCATGACTAGATACATTGCATCTTCTAGATGAACTGTATCTATTTGGATACCCATGGATCAAAACCCACAACCCATGATCCATGATCCATGACACACAACCCACTTTAGGGGGAGCGTCCTACGGATCCCTAGTATTACACTAGACGGATCCCTCAAGCAAGGGATCTATGGAACAGTAGCATGTTTTTGTCTATAAATAGTGAGCCATTTCTTCATTGTAAGTTGCCACTCCTACACATACTTTCTTCTAGTATTGTAAACTCTCTAACCTCAGATCCAAAGGATCTTTCTATGTAGTTTGTGTTTGTTTTTGAGTGATTCTCTAGGTTCCTCTTAAAGGCGAGATCACCACCTCTTGAAGTCGAGCAAGCTCAAGTCCATGAGTTGCCATGCTTCGTCATCATCAAGACTACTGAAGTTCTCTTGTTGATAGTTCTTTCTTCCTCTCTAGAAGTGTTGTATCTAAGGCATTAGTGAAGGATGCCAAAAGGGTCAAGACGAAGGCATTAGTGAAAGGTGCCGAACGTCCGTGTTAAAGGCATTAGTGAAGGATGCCAAAAGGGTCAAGACAAAGACATTAGTGAAAGGTGTCGAACATTCGTGTCAAAGGCATTAGTGAAGGATGCCAAAAGGGTCAAGGCGAAGGGATTAGTGAAAGGTGCCGAACGTCCGTGTCAAAGGCATTAGTGAAGGATGCCAAAAGGGTCAAGTCGAAGGCATTAGTGAAAGGTGCCAAAAGATCATGTCAAAGGCATTAGTGAAAGATACCAATGGTGTACAATCGATATGGTGCATCGATGTACAAATAGAGATAGGTTGTGTCGAAGGATATTGATATATTGTGATGTTGTAATAAGGAGTGGGTCTCCTTTGGAATAGGCGTTGTGTAGTGTTGGGTAGTAGTTCCTACTTTGTAATGGAACTCGGTATCTAGACTTGTACCGGATAAAGTGTACGCGACGTTGTGATAGGTTTGGTTCTAGCTCGTGGAAGAACCCGGTGTCTAGCCTTGTATCGGAAAAAGAGTAGGCGACGTTGTGAAGGCTTCTCCGCCACAAGGAGTTTGTGTTGTGTAGTGATTATGAACTCTCGAGTAGGTGACTCAGGGAGTGGAGTAGGTCAAGGAAGGTGTCCTTGTAGCCGAACCACTATAAATACTCGTGTTGTGGTTTTGTGCTTCTTACTCTTTACTTTTACTTTACTTACTTGCTTACTCATCTATCAACATCCAACGTACACATTTGATATATTGACATAAGTCGATCTAAATAGTTTAAAACCAAGTTTTAATCGGTAAAACTATTCAAACCCCCTTCTAGTTTTCCACAGTAATATTTATGTTATTAATGTTGATCAAACTTGCTTTACGAACACTTGATTTGTGTTTATAGTTATACTAATTCTTATTTTATTAGATGGACATGGCCCTTAATATGAGATGGACTTCAGCACAGATGAAGAGGAAATTAGCTATCTTAAACGAACAAAAAGGCAAAGCATCTGCTGCCGTAGCGGCTGCATATGGAAAAACTAAGAAATACAGTTGGAAAAACTAATACTTGAATCTAAGAGACTAAAACAAGAAGCAGCACCGACTTCAAAGGTAGTAATTTTGTAATATTACGAAAGGGTGTTTGGAACTGCGTTTTGGAAAGTGTATCTGATTATTACATTTTAAGTTGACGATTATTAGGTTAGATCGTTTGGGTATAGTCAAACTGATTCTTATTATTTACGAATCATATCATCAAATTTGGAATGCCATTTTAGTTTTCAAATCTTATAAGTATTTGATAAACACTTCTTACTCTATTATCACATATTTAAACAAATAGCACATCCAGACACTATCTTCTATAACCGATTGTCACAGTTATCACTTTCTAAAGTTACGACAATAATTGTTGAGTTAGTGATGGAGTATGTGTCGGGGGTATACTAAGACACCATATAAGATTTGCATGAATTCATTGGCCTCCATACACACCCAGGTAAGCCTTCTAATAATTGATATTGTTGGTTGTTCGAACAATGACATGATATCGAGGTTAAAAAGAGTTTATGTAATCTGGTGCAAAAACCCGCCACAACATGGCGGGTGCCTTCTACTTGTTACAATAAGGGTTGCAACCCGTTCCTTTGGTTGATAACTGATGCGCGGACAAGGCGCGTTCGGGGTCAAAGGAAACTTCCTTTTCGTCGAGCAAGTTTTTCAACACCCTAGGCAGTGAACCTAATCGTTGTAGTGTAGTATTGGGTAAGCCTCGGGTATTGATATCGTTCTCTAGAGAAATAGGAATGCCACTGAGAAATTACTACACTAAGGTTTGAGGTTGAGGAAGATTATTTTTTATCTTTTTATATTTGTTAAGAAACTAAAGGTAAAATCTTGGGGTTTGGATTTGGGGGTTGGTACTTCTACCGATTACTCTACTTATCTAATTATCTAAGCTAAGGGTAGTCTATGTCTTTTTGAAGTGTGCTCGTATGATGATTAAAGATGTGTCTACCTAGATACTATTACTCCCTAACTATCTTATATTGGTGGTTGAATTGTCACGTCCTTATTCTTAACGCGTTATGTTTTCTAAGGTCGTAGGGTGTGCTTTTATCCCTAACTCTTTGAGACTACCTTAAGGTTAAAATCTCTAGGATTCATAAACTTAACACTAAGGTTTTCTTTGGATGTTTAGCCTACAATTCCACTAGTAATTATAAACTAATGTTCAAAAAAAATTACTCAAGCATTAAAAACACAACGATGGCCTAATACACTCCTAAGACAATTACAATTAAGATAAGAGACAACCAATCAATAACTAATAACTAGGTTTCATAGATCTAAGCAAACACACAAGTAATTTAGCCAGACATGTTAAACATGCAAGCATACACACATTCAATCGAAGACATAATGAAATCAAGGGAATAAATAACTTATCTCGATGTAAAATAGGGTATGAGAACCCTTAAATACTGTCCAAACTGGACTACAATCGTTTTAGGTTTTTACTCCATAAGTCTACCTCTTAAAATTCTGAAAATTTGATTTCTATATATAATTTTACAACTGCGACGGCGTCGCCTTATAGGTGGGACGACGTCTGATCACCACCATTAGGGGTTTCGTCTTGGCCAAGTCATCATTGGGACGGCGTCACGTTGTGGTTGTGACGCCATCAATCTTCAGCAGATGGCGTCGTCTGAATCGGATCTAGGCCATCTGAGGAGAAAAGTCTTCGTGACGCCCTTACTCTTCAAAGCCTGACGCCGTCAGGTGTAAAATAGAAAATTCACACCTAAGTCTTCACAAAATAGGGACGGCGTCCCATGTAATTTCAGCAGCTTGAGTGTCTTGATCTTGACTTAGCTATTTTCTTCATATATTCACTCTTTTTCGTCCAAAAATGCTTCATTCCAGCATTTTGCTTCCAAGAGACCTAAAGAGTGAAAAGGAACGAAATTAAGCAGTAATGGATATAAAATTGGGCGATTAAGGGCTTAAATAACCCTTTAAAAGTATATGTTTTAAATCCTTATCAAATATCCCTACACTTGGTATTTGCTTGTCCTCAAGCAAATGTGCTTTTGGCCTATCAATTTATAAGTTAGGGAGCATAAAGCAATGGTTTAACATAATTTATAACAAGTATAAGCCCCGCAATAGTCATAACAAGCACGGAAATTATATACTAGCACCTCACAAGTGGTGTTTGGATTCTCTCATCTCTCGGGTGTATATGAAATATAGCAAATGAAAATGGAAGATAAACACTCATTAACCGGTCATAGTACATAGATTACCATAGGCTTAAGACTAGATCAAACCTCCACCGCTTTGGTGTAAGAACCTAGGAACAACTATCTAAGAGGTCTTTAAAGGGTTGTAACATTAGGCTTACGGTAGGGAAACAAAGGGTTTGGTTGGATAGGCGATTTAGTGGTGGCAAGTCAAAAATATTTATGTTACAAGCATGAGAAGAATGGCGTTGCTAAGCCAAGACCCGACTCTCTAAACTCTAGATAATTTGAAACAAACAAACATAATTACAAAGATAGATGTAGGATGGTAGCCCGTATGTTTTTTTCATTTTTTTTCATACACTTTTACTCTACCATCCTCTACGATAACATCAAAATATAAGGGACTTATAGGAACATCCCTACACTTGAGTTTTTATTATTCTAACACAAATTTGACCCGAATTGAAAAGATCAAAACACTTGGAGTACATTATTACGTAAATAAAGGGAATTTGAATTTAACGTTCTTTCCCGTCACTCCATAAAAATTAACTTTACCCATGAGTCCCAATCGTCCCAAAACTGTGTACAAAAGACATGACTCGACTTAGCATCCATGCAAGTAACTAGATAATTGAACTAAGGGTTTTGTATGATAACAATAATGCAATAAAAGTGAGTGCATACAAGGTAGGCTAAGGCGATTTGGGTGTACATTTGGGGGTAGATTGTAAACTATGCTCTTCATTGATATTCCGGAAAACCGAAACATCACGAGAACCGCGAAAAGGATAGGCTCTGAGGGGTTAACTAGGGGTATCGTGTACTAAAGATGAGTACAACGCAAGGGTGTGGGGGAATTACTCAACCGATGTGGAAGAAGTAATTATAATACGGGTATCAAACAAGGGTTATCATAATGCCTCTTATCATTTAGTTATTCCTAACTACACAAGTGTAGTCTCACTTGTGATCTCGGGATGAATCACAAAACAAGTTCTAGAATCTATTATACTACCGGTACACTCTCGAAGCATTAAAGGTGAATGCTTTAATTCCTATTGATCTAGGGGCGAACCTCACATTTTTTGGGTGGAATTTGAGTGGTAAAGGGTTTTTGTGCTAGTTATATAACTCCTATCCATGAGATGCTTTATTAAGACTAAAGACCCACTCGTACAAGTCATGAAAATTTTTAAATTTGGTGCTAAAATTACCCTAACCAATATTTCTCATGGTTTATTACACAAATGATATAGGACAAGACAAATGATCAAGGATAAGCATAGTTTCAAAGTTCCCATTTTATTCTCCCTCCCTATACTTAAACTGAACATTGTCCCCAATGTTCCCCGAAAGTATCAAAATTATGATAATGGAAGGTACTTAAAAGAGAAAGAAACTAGTACTCCCCTGATTAGCTTGGTAGGATCTGTGTGAAGTAGTGGTTAAATTCTTTCCAAGAAGAATGTATGCGTGAAAAGCTCCATCCAATCTTATGTTTCTTCTTCTTGATAAATAAAACCTGCACACTTTAAGAAAATAGATGAAACCTTCGTAAAATGTGGTAAAATTATATATGAGTCTACTAAACTAGGATATAATGCTTGTGGAATGGATGTTTGCAGATTTTAGGAAAATTAAGACTGAGAAATTCCAAAAATTTATAAGTAGCTTGAAAATGAGAAAGTTAGATAAGCTTTTTAGCTCCTCTGACGTCGTTAGGTTGCAATCGATGCCGTCAGGTTATCTGACAGTGCAACTGCTGTTTTTTCTGGAAAAATTACACCTTTAAAATCTGAAAAAAATCCTGCAAAACATCCATTATGACTCGATACAAGCATTCGACACACATATATATCGATTTCAATAATCGTAGTTCTCATGTTTACGTTCTTTTAAAAACGTGTGTAATCCTCCCTACACTTATCCTTTTTGTAAAATACCTTTATACGTAATTAAGACAAGGTTAAAGATAAAATAATGCATTTTCACAAATTCAAACATGAGAGCATACAATAATGAAAAGATATATGACACACAAATAAAAAAAAGAAAAATAAAAACACATGGGTTGCCTCCCAAGAAGCGCTTGTTTTTGTTCGAGTAACGAGCTTGACTCTACCCTTATTTAACGGATAAAGGGGAAGTTTTTTCTACACTTAAGCTTAAGTGCAGGTGATAGTAGCAATACACACCTTTAGGGTGGAAATTTGCTACGTGAGGAGAGGGTGATGGGTGATTTATATGCTCAAAGAGGTGTGCTCCATTCATTATAACCTTACCTAATTCTATGGGTGTAGCAGGTGAATCAAGTCTATCTCCTAGAAATGGATCATCTTCTATCAACTTCAAGAGATTCTTAGTTAAGGATCCATCTTGACCTAATAAACCTGGTTTAAACCCATAATGTTTGTTGTTATCAACCATGAATGGGTGATGTAAGTGTGTAAGGTCATGTGTTACTCCTATATTAGCTTCTACGCTACATAGCCTAGAGTCCACTACTTTTATCAAGCAACTACCCAGACTATTTATTTTGATGGGTGGATTGGGGCCTAATTCAATTCCTAGATTCACATTTAAAGACAGAAAATTGGGAAAGGTTTTTGATTGAGGCTCCGGTTCATCAAAATTAGGAACTTCCCTAGGACTAAGAGAGAGGTCATGACAACAAGCATCTAAACCTACATTCTCTAGTGGCGTTTGGTCCAAAGGTTCTATATCAATCGGGGTTCCTATAGTCTTTTTTACTTCTTCCGGGTAAGTTATAGGCGATGTGTGTTCCTCAAGTGATGGTAGGGCTTGTGGGCTTGGAGTTTCCACCTCATTCTCTATTATATCTAGATCTCTTAAATGTTCATCATGTGTTTTAGTATGATCTAACCCAAATACACTCCTAAGCATCTCAAATCCTTCTTTAGCCATTTCAAATTCTTGGTCCGATTCATAAGAATCATTCTCAAAAATTTGATCACTATGTTCTATTTGCCTAAACGATTCCTCATGCGTGTCATATGTTTTGAAATCTATCCCACACATGCAACTAGGTAGTTCAACTCTAACCATCTCACAATCTTGTTCGGGTTTAGGTTCCATGTTCTTAAAAACTAGGTCTTTTTGATCATGGTGCCTAAGATCATTCAACTGATGGTTTATGCTTAGGAGGCTTTTCTCAAAAATTTTCCAGAGGGTCTCACTAAAAGGAGTTGATTCTAACAATGATCGTTGAATAGAAGCCACACAAGCACAAAATTTATCAAATCCATCCAACCTTACACCCGTCTCCTTTTGGATATCTCTAAGATCACTCACAAATTCATTAGAACAATAAAAAGCAATCCAATTTGTGAAATTCAATTGTTCCTCATTTGTTAATGATTCAAATGCAACTTCACTTGCCATAGCTACAAATGAAAAGGGTTTTACGAACACAAACACAAAGAAGGCGCCAAAAACGAGAAAAAATCTAACTTGATAAAAATGAGAAAAAATCTTACTTGATAGGAATCAAGCAAGGGAACCTAAACGAGATAAAAATCTAACTTGCTATTCTATTCCCCGACAACGGCGCCAAAAACTTGATCTTGGCGTACAAGGCGCGTCCGGGGTCAAAGGAAACTTCCTTTTCGTCGAGCAAGTTTTTCAACACCCTAGGCAGTGAACCTAATAGTTGTAGTGTAGTATTGGGTAAGCCTCGGGTCTTGATATCGTTCTCTAGGGGAATAGGAATGCTAGTGAGAAATTACTACGCTAAGGTTTGAGGTTGAGGAAGATTATTTTTTATCTTTTTATATTTTTTAAGAAACTAAAGGTAAAATCTCGGGGTTTGGATTTGGGGGTTGGTACTTCTATCGATTACTCTACTTATCTAATTATCTAAGCTAAGGGTAGTCTATGTCTTTTTGAAGTGTGCTCGTATGATGATTAAAGATGTGTCTACCTAGATACTATTACTCACTAATTATCTTTTATTGGTGGTTGAATTGTCACGTCCTTATTCTTAACGCGTTGTGTTTTCTAAGGTCGTAGTGTGTGCTTTTATCCCTAACTCTTTGAGACTACCTTAAGGTTAATGACTACGAAATCTCTAGGATTCATAAACTTAATACTAAGGTTTTCTTTGGATGTTTAGCCTACAATTCCACTAGTAATTATAAACTAATGTTCAACAAAGATTACTCAAGCATTAAAAACACAACGATGGCCTAATACACTCCTAAGCCAATTACAATTAAGATAAGAGACAACAAATTAATAACTAATAACTAGGTTTCATAGATCTAAGCAAACACGCAAGTAATTTAGCCAGACATTTTAAACATGCAAGCATACACACATTCCATCGAAGACATAATGAAATAAAGGGAATAAATAACTTATCTCGATGTAAAATAGGGTATGAGAACCCTAAAATACTGTCCAAACCGGACTACAATCGTTTTAGGTTTTTACTCCACAAGTCTACCTCTTAAAAGTCTGAAAATTCGATTTCTATATATATTTTTACAACTGCGACGGAGTCGCCTTATAGGTGGGACGCCGTCTGATCGCCGCCATTAGGGTTTCGTCTTTTGAATCTGGATCTAGGCCGTCTGAGAAGAAAAGTCTTCGTGACGCCCTTACTCTTCAAAGCTTGACGCCGTCAGGTGTAAAATAACAAATTAAGCTCTGAGTCGTCAAAAATAGGGACGGTAAGCCCTCTGATTGGGGCCGTGGTCAGTGTAATTCTGGCAGACTTTAGTGTCTTGATCTTGACTTAGCCATTTTCTTCATATATTCACTCATTTTCGTCCAAAAATGCTTCATTCCAGCATTTTGCTTCCAAGAGACCTAAAAAGTGAAAAGGAACGAAATTATGCAGTAACGGATATAAAGTGGGCGATTAAGGGCTTAAATGACCCCTTAAAAGTATACATTTTAAATCCTTATCAATAACTATCCACAAAAACGCGTTAATTCATTTTGTTAGTTGTAGTATTTTTCGAAATATATGGGTATGCATCAAATTTCTACTTTCTATAATTTCATTTTGATTGTGACCTGAATGAAAACTACACCGATTTGTTTAGAGAATATGATAAAATAAGTTTTAGAAAATGACTCACCTTTTTATTACCAAATTTTCGTACGTTATGCAAACAACTCTGAAGTAGCCACGTACTCCAACCACCTGAAAAGAAAATACTTTACCTGGTTTAAGTATGTGTAGCGGTGTGTTCAAATCTGTGAATAATCGTTCAAATGGTCGGAAACAATGGTTAACCCCCCCCCCACACACCACAAACAAAAAAAAGAATGAAAAAAAGAAACCGATATTCCCTACATATAAAAACAAACGCTCGTTTATATGGCTCTACGAGTTGTCACGCCAACCTCTCTATAAATAATATGTTTTACCCAGTTTGAGTTTGTGTGACGGTAGATTCAAGCCTAGTGGAGTCATGGATTAGTCGTCCAAAATGTAACAACTAAAAGGAGCATCATTGAGTTTAAATAATATAATACAGATCCTAACCATAATAGCTAGGGTTTTTGAAACAAAATATCCTAGTTAAGTGTAAAACACCAAATTATTATTATGCCAGATTAACTTATTATTGACTGAAAAAAATATGGTCTATACTAATAGAGTTTGTAAGAAGTTGATAAAATGGGTGTTTGTAAAAAGTACATGTTTACATGCCACAGTACTATGAGATAATGCACGCAAGAGAACTCTAGTTTTCCAACCATTCTAATCATTTACGAATAACGTGTCCATGAATATTTTCAATTATTGAGAAATAAAGAGTGAAACAGAGATATTAAATTTGGGAAAATTTCACTAAAATAAATTAAGGGCTTTATATTAGTATTTATACAACTTGCAGACTAACTATACTAACAGATTATCTAACTGATCAAGACTAAAAGCTAAAATAAATATCTTCTAACTATATACTATTACATTGAACCAAACACTTACTAAATAACAACTTCATCTTGGGAGGAATTGCCATTCTGTACAAGTTTTGGACTTGAGTTGTGTTTGAACTGCTTGCTTGTGTAGAACTTGTAGGAGTGTTTGGCATAGTAGCAGCAGTTGTATTCTATTTATCCCCACTGCAAGTTGGTAATGTGTAGGATCCCATATGCCCAAATTAGACAAACAATTGTAGTGTAGCACCTTACTTAGCCCTTTAGTTAGAATGTCTGCCAATTGGAGTCTTGAAGGAACAAACAATGGTGTGATATGAACTTGCTTGATTTTATCTCTTACAAAGTGGTAGTGAATCTCAATGTGCTTAGTTCTTGCATGATGAATTAGGTTGTTTTCAAGAGCTATGGTAGAAACATTATCACACATTACTAGAGATGGTGTTGGGACAGTAACATGTAAGTCTAAAATTAAGCATTTGAGCCAAGAGATCTCACAAGTAATATCAACTAAAGCCCTATATTCAGCTTATGTTGAGCTTCTAAAAACCACAGTCTATTTCTTTGACTGCCATGAGATTAAATTGTGACAAAGAAAGATGGAATACCCTAACATTGATCTCCTAGTAGTAGCACAACTTGCCCAATCACTATCACAATAGGTGGTTAGTTGTAGGGAGTTCTTTGCAAGAAAGAATAGACCTTGGCCTAACAAAGCTTGATGTATCTTATGACCCTTATGAGTGCATCAAAGTGAGGGAATCTTGGGCTGTGTGAATATCGACTTAGAGCTTGAGTAGCAAAGGAAAGATCATGTCTTATGATGGTCAAATAGAGTAAGTTTCCAACTAGAGTTCTATATGTAGATGGATCAGGAAGGAGATATCCATCTATTGAATTGAGCTTTAAGATTGGATCCGTTGGTGTGGCTATAGGTTTGCTTTCCAGAACATAGGCACATTCCAACAGTTCTAAGGCATACTTTATTTGGTTCATCTAAAGGTCAGAGGAATTTCTTAGGAAATCAATGCCAAGATAGTAATGTAGACGACCCAAATCCTTGATACTGAATTTGTTGTGTAAGTGTCGTTTGATGGAGGTGAGAAAGGCAAAATATTTTCTAACTAATAAGATATCATCTACATTGTTGGGTTTGGCACGATCACACAAACCATGAAAGAGATGAACAACAGTTTAAGCAAGTGACAAAAACTGATGAACATCAACATTGAGGTTGGGTTTGCATGAGAGCAATTCTTACACGCTAATAACACCATTTGTACTTTTCAACTTTATAAATCTTATTATAAATGAATCAAGATTTACAAGGGATATCCTACGGAAAACTATCCCGGTTTATGACATATTAACTCTCCAAAATCAAACAACAAGAGGCAGCTAGCTTTGCTTTGTTGTTCCTAGGAGAGGAGGATCCTAAATAGAATACTTTGTATTAATGTCTATGTTTGAGTCTCTACTTAATTTGGTTACAACCTTTGGTTTATATAATAGGAGAAACAGTGGATGCACATGGATGCATAGTAATTTTCTAACTCGCAATAGGTAGGCTAGTCTTGAGCGTACTTTCAACTTGCCTGATTTGACGATAGTTAGTTCTTTATCTTCTTAAAAGAATCTTTGTTTTAAAAATTGGGTACACATCAAGGATCCGTAATAAATAAATGAGTATCGGTGATAAGTGTTAAAGTAATAAGTAAAGTTGTGAGCTGCGGTTATTAGATCGGACCCTTGGATCTTTAGTAGGGATTGAATGAGGTCTTAGCCTAACCAGCTGGGATTCTCATCTCATGAAGCCTATAGTCTTGGAATTACCCCGTGAAGCTCCGTGGTTCACAGCTCATATAAGTAAAGGTATAAGTGCAATATAAAAAAAAAAATATATATATATATATATATATATATATATATATATATATATATATATATATATATATATATATATATATATATATATATATATATATATATATGATGAAAAAAAAAGTGAAAAATGAAAAAAAAAAGTCAAAAGTTAGTAATAAAATTCCTTGATGTGGACCTCATTTTTACGACAATGGTTCTTGAGAGAAGGCGGATAACTAATTATCGACTTAGCTTTGTATCTTTATCGAATAATTCTTATCAAAAAGAGAATTTGAAGAAATTCATTTCTCACAAAAATAAAAAAATCTAGAGGAAAATAGGAAAATGGGAACAAAAGGTATTTACACAAGTAACTTCCATGGGTAGTGTTAGCATCTAGAATCATATTTAACAATGATTTCGGTTTTACGCTTAGTTTGGGACTTGTGAAAATGGGGGGCGATGTATTCTATCAGTATGGTCACTTCGCTGTGTTGTGTTTCTTACTCCGTGACCCTAGCATTATCGTTTGAAAAATGTAGGAGTTATTGATCGACATGAAAGTTCAACAAACCGTCATTCATAATCGGAATGTGCTTAACCGTAATATCTATATATGTGAATTAAAAGGTAAACGGGGCGTTTTTAGAATTAAGGCTTTCTTAATCTCTTTTGAGGTATCTTTGCTACTTCTTCTCTATTTGGTTTGTCTGAACTATTTGAAGTTTCTTACAGTTAGTCATTCACAAGTGGCTAGCTTGTGTGAGATAACTTGATGGTTTGGACATATCAATGGTTTAGTAGAAAGAGATTGAAATCCTTAGTTTTAGAAGCGTGAGTTGATTGCATTGCGTGAGGACACGGCAATAGTTTCGTCTGGGGTATTTTGGTATGTGCTAAAACACATACCTTTTCATTATCAAAACAGACCCAAAATAACCAAGAAAGAGCCGTTTATTGCTAATATTTGTGGTTTTCTTGAGTTTGTGCTTGTGCAGGTATGGATATGTAAAAACACATAAAAAGGATCCAAATCAGAGGCGTAAATCCGAGCGAGATTAAAGAGAGCTTAAAATTTGTGCGGAAGGTCAGAATTATGCATTTATGAAGATTTCTAATCCCTGAGGATGATTTGTGAAGATTTGAGCAAAGTTTGAAGAAATGTCAAGTTCAGTCCCTGCACTTTCAATATTTGGCAGATTTGATCCCTCAAGATTCAGAATTTACAAAAGTCACCCTTGGATTATTTGAGCTTAACAAGATTGGTCCTTGAGAGATTGTCAGAATTACACTTTTGGTCCCTTGGATATTCGAATTGTACAAGTTTGGTCCCTAAACTATTACTTGGATCACTTTTAAATCCTAAGTCCAAAACTAGTCCTAAACCCCTTCGGCCCAAAAGAAAAACCCGGATTCTAGCCCAATCCTAAACACACCCGGCCACGTGATTAAAATCCCAACCCGAATAATCCCATTTACCCGAGTATTTTACCCGGTCAAAACCCATTAGACCCGGTCTTCCCTTTTGAAATACTATTAAATATAACCAAACGCGCCCCAATCTCCTCCCACCTTCTTCCCCAACCAAACACCACCAATTCACCACCACCCAAACACTCCACTTAGTACTAAGAATCTTTCAACCCTTTCCCACCTCTGACTTGTCAGATGAGCAGCATACGTGGACATATGGAGCCTCTGGATTGGCTGCTACACCTCATCAAAGGAATTAGAGCCCTATGATTGGTTGAAGTGACAGTGGAATGATTTTGTGGCTAAAAATGGCCTTCTAGCATCTTCTGAAAGGAATCCAAGCAAGGCTCAAGCTCTGCTATATAAAGACCTCTAAGCTCACATTGTAGTCGTCCAATTCCTTAGGCATTAGAGGAATTTTGACCTTCTATTTCCTGTCATTTACTGTTTTGATAGCTTAGTCAAGTCTCTTTTCAATGTAATTTCAATTCTCTTGTAATATCACTTTATAAATTTTAGTCAAGTTGTCTTTAATCATTTGGTCATTTAAGTTTTCATACAATCTGGTTTTAAATCAATCAATAACTTGTCTTTACTGTTTGTGTAAGCTCATATAAGCTTTACTAAGCTTATATGAGTCTCTTGGTTTCTTAACTGTTCTCAAATCTCATTTTCCTCTAAAAGTCAACAATAGTCAAACTTTGAAGTCTAATCTAGTCTTGGTAAATTTATGGTGTAAATCTGTGTTAAGGGTTAAGTTTAATGTTAGATTGCTTGTTTTGATTCAGTCAAAATCTCATTTCTTCAGTTTGCAAAGTTTAGATTCTATTTAAGCATGTTAAAGGACTGTTTGGATTACTGTTTTAAACTGTTTTAGAGGTCTAAATATGGGTTAGATCAGTTTCTTTGAGCTTGCTATAGTCATTTGATGCATTTCCTGTCATTAATTTCTTTGCCATTGCACTCTAAGTCAAAATTACAACATCAACTTGTCTTGGTCTCAAATCATTAAAATCAGTCACATTATCATCACATATAGGTGTAGAAGTGGATAAGCTAGCTTGTTGTAGTTATATTTCATCTTATTTCATCCATATCAGTCCTGTATTTGATCTTAAATCTCAATTTAGTCAACTTTATATCTGTTTTTAAAAGTCAAAACCAAGTCTAATACGTTTTGTGCGAGAACTTGCGGCAAGTGCACCATATTCATTTCAAGTAGTTAAGGCCTGATCTTTGGTCTATAAGCAGTTGGCTAGGTGGTCTTTAAGACCACTTATCGGTTTTTCTCATTTGCTTTTCGATAAGCTCTTAGATAAGCTCAAACGGCACTTCCTGCTACTTTGTTTTACGCATCATTACTTGTCAAAATTGTCCACTTTTGTTTTGCTCTCTAATTTCTTCCTTACTTGTCCTTATTAGCTGCTTATTTGCATAAATGATCTCTGGTTGGTTGTGTTGAGCTTACCACTTTTGATCTTCCCTTAAGCTTATTGGATAAGCGGTTTTATCTGTTTAAGTAGGTGGTCGAGCCATTTGTTTTGCTTATTATAACAGTTAGCTTAATCTTAGGTAGACTACTCATTAGGTGTTAGAATTAGCTATAAACAGTTGCCTTAGAGTAGTAATAGTGTATTCTAGCTTCTTTTATCAGTTTGGTTGCTTATCTTGCTTATTTGCTTTATTTAAAGTGCTTATTTCCTATTAGTTTACATAGCGACTCTTATTTCTCTCACATAGGCCCTTGTTTTTATATTTTTTATAGCTTTAGAATAATATTTTAGAATTTCCCTGCAAGTTTCATAATTTTTAGACACTGTTTGGTATTTTTCTTAAATAAAAATAGTTTTTAATCATTTTAAATTAGCTTTTATTGCAATTAATTGAGAAAAAGTTCCAAAAAATACTTTTTCAATTTTAATAGATTAAGATAAATATAAAAAGCATAAAAAATATTTTTCCCTATTTTTCTCCTTTTATTTGGTATTTTTAACAATTTAAATTAGATTAAAATAGTATTAAATTCATAGAAAATAGGAAAATAATCTGAAAAATACAAAAATAGTTTTGAAAAGTCTCTTATGTTATTTTAGATTTTTATAAAGTAATTTCATAATTTTCCCCTTTGTTTTGATAATTTTTAGATAATTAGTTTTATTTTTAAAGTTAATAATTAGTTTTTAATTAAAATAAAATCAAGAAAATTCCTAAAAAATAGTTTTAATTCATAAATAGTTTTCTAATATCATTTCTAGAGTAAAAGTAGTTTTGGATTATTTTTAGGAGTTAGATTAGACGTATTTGCTTTTTAATCGCGTTTCGTTTAGTTTCCGTTTTTGCGTTTTAGTGTAGAATTGCGTAGTTTGCCTTAGTTCTTAGGATTTCCCGTAGATTAGATGTTCCATTTACTTTCCTTATCCCGTAGTTTAGATAGTATCATTTTATCCCCTTTTCTCATTCGAATCCCGATAATCGAGACGTGAGTTGGAAATTCCATTCAACCCTCGTTCGGAACGATCTCGGTGCTCAAACCTAACACGTTTGAGTTACCCGTATACTACACTTCTTATTATTGGTCGATTAATGCGAGCCGTTTTAAGCTTCTTACGGCTAGTCATTCACAAGTGGCTAGTTTGTGTGAGCAAAGCTTTGACGTGTGTTCTTTCACTGAAATCAATTTTTGGCGTCGCTGCCGGGGAGGGCTTGTAGCGAGTTTTAGTATTAAAATCTCGAATCGTGTGCATTTGAAGATCCTTCCCGAGTGAAGTTATGAGTCATTTTTGTAAATATATCTTTTTCAAAAAACCCAAAAAGATTTTCCTTTTCAAAATTTGTTTTAAAAACCCAAAAATATTCTTCTTTACCCTCTGAAAGGCAATTCTTTATCTCTTAACCCATTGGTATAATTCTTCTCGATGTCTTCGTCTTACCATTATGGTTGTCAATGGTGTGGGGACCTCAAAATGGTGGGAATTGTCCGGTTGTAGCATTGTGAATATGGGAGGCGAGTTTGTCTACGACCAATATCCCTACAATGATCACGATGATTTCCTAACCAATCCCATACCATGAGGCGGAGTCATACTCGTGTGTCTTGTGGAGGTCCTCACCAAGGTTTTCAATGTCAAGCTCAATATAACAATCAGACCTTTGGTTATGAACCTTATCCATATACTTCACCAAACCCGTCACAACAATCATATTGTTGTGAGTATTGTGGAGGTCTGCATGTTAACTCCGATTGTCAAATGCAAAACCCGCTTGTCTATGGCGAGGTTCCTTGTGATAATTACGACTATTCTTATGACCCACCTCCACAATACCAAGAGATTCAACCACAACATCCACAAATTCCTCAAGATAGTTTCCAAAGATGTATTAATATACCCGAAGAATTTATGGATAAAGATCCTCATCGAAAAGCGTTATGGTGAATTACTTGCGAAGATCGAGCATCTGCTTGAAAGATCTATGATAGAATTACTCGAAGAAGAAGAGCGGCATTTCAGTTGAAAAGTGTCTTGAAGAAATACGAATTGAGGAGCAAGTACTTGCAAGACATGCCCGATGGCTAACGCGACTTACATCGGCGATGATGATGAGATTCCATCCAAATGAAAGAATATTATGCAAGTTTGTCGGATGAAACCCCTCCCGTTTACGAGCCTTTCATTTCGACCCTTCCCTTCACTCCGCGCCGGTTGAGAGAAGTGACGTTCTTCTGGAAGAGGTCGATGATTCTATTTCTTCAAACATTGTTGATCCGTTGACTCTCATAATGGGGAGGAGCCTCTTAGCACTATTAGGAAGCGGAATCATCTTGTGTTGATAGCCTTGACCCAATCCCAAGTGAGTCAGGGATATATCGATAGTGATTGTGATTCGCTTTTATGTGATTCTCTTGACATCTCAGAGGTTACTTAGGGATTTTCTCAAATCCAGTTTTCAAGTTCGATGATGACTACACCTTTTGTGAAGTTAATCCTCTTTTGACCAAGATTTTGAGTCCGATTAGAGACCACTTGCGGAAGTGGTGGATATGCTAGCTCTCGAGCACACCACTTGTCCCACCTCGTTGTTCCGACCTTTCTCTCAAGTCATGTGATGTTGAAGAAAGTAATGAATCCGACAAGGAATATTATGGAGATTGATTCGAGATGGTTGAAGGCGATATTCTTGATAAACGCCGCATGTGATTACGATATGGAAGAAATCGACTTACCTATTGATGACCCAATACCAAGGTGGTGAGGATGTTATGGTTGATCTTGATGGTTCTCTTGACTCTCCTCCTTCTGATGAGTCCACCATCACTTATCGATGAGCCGCATGTGAAGACAAAATCTTTAAACCCGGGATATTCATAGATAAGTTTCATGTTATAACCATTATTCGTGATAAGGATCCTCTCTTGGATGCCTTCATTTTTGAGCCATTACATCTTATCCTTACCATAAGCTCCGTCTTCTTTGGAGTTTTCTCACTTTGATCCGTCATCCGGCGTCCACCCGCTAAACCACCGGATGATGGATCATTCTTTCATGATATACCATTTGTGCTTGAGTCCGACACTTTCTTCACCACCCAACCCACCCAGTCTCATTCCTTCGGGAATGAGGACAGATTTTGACCAGGTATCTCTACCACTTTCTTCCCCAAGGACAAATGAATTCGGGGGCGAGTCAGGCTAGCGACTCGGTGATCAAAAAGTATGGCGCTCGTGGGAGGCACCCCATGCTTATCATTCTATCTTCTTTCTACTTTCTAATAAGTGGCGAAGGGGTCGCCTCTTCGATTTCTGCGTGTTTGGTTGTTTGTGATGTTGTGTAGGATTTTCGATATGAGAGACTCTCGTGCTCGAAGTTTGTCATTTTCTCTACTCGAGTTTCATGATCGATCTTTGATGGAAATCCTATATCCTAATCTTATCGACTAACGTTTATCTTTGAGCATACTTAATAAGCGGCTTTTAGATTTTCGTTGATACCCTTGCTTTTAAACATTGAGGACAATGTTTAGTTCTAGTCTGGGGTAGGGTAATCTTCGATTTGATTTGACCGCACTTGCTTATTTCTGTTGTGTTTCTCTGTAACCCGTTTTCCTTAGAAAATGAAAAATTGTGCAAAAATGAGCAAAATTTAAAAAAATTTCAAGCTTTTGTTAAGTCTTTTTGATTGAAAAGTTTGCTAGTCTCTTAGATTAGAAGCTATAAAATACGAATTCTAGCTCACAAGGCCAAGATTTTGCAAGTTTCCCTAAGTGATTTTAAATATGCATAACTTGATTTCATTAGGCTGGCACTTGCTAAGTTAATATATGTTTTGACACCTTGATTGACTTTCGGTGGTGAGAGTAGGAATAGAATTCGACTTGGCCGGCGTGTTGAGCCTAGCTTGTTCCCTTAACCATAGATAATCTAAAATTATCGGCTAAGCATCTGTGGATCTCATTATTTGGGATTTTAAATTTGCAGAGATCGAGAAATGATAGAGTTACTTATGAGTTTAGATGCTAAGCGTGGAGTAGTTGGTTCTCTTTAGAGCCCATCGAAGGTACTTATGGCTTTTTGTTCCCACAAAATTGTTTCACCCCATATTTGTCTAAATAATTAGAGATGTCG
This sequence comes from Chrysanthemum makinoi, assembly GCA_910596185.1. Lineage (NCBI taxonomy): Eukaryota > Viridiplantae > Streptophyta > Magnoliopsida > Asterales > Asteraceae > Chrysanthemum > Chrysanthemum makinoi. The sequence goes on along the minus strand of OU343220.1, from coordinate 193,391,427 downwards.
AGTTTTTGGCGATAGTTAGTTCTTTATCTTCTTAAAAGAATCTTTGTTTTAAAAATTGGGTACACATCAAGGATCCGTAATAAATAAATGAGTAATCAGTGATAAGTGTTAAAGTAATAAGTAAAGTTGTGAGGCTGATTGTCGATCGGACCCTTGGATCTTTAGCCGGGATTGAATGAGGTCTTAGCCTAACCAGCCGGGATTCTCATCTCATGAAGCCTATAGTCTTGGAATTACCCGTGAAGCTCGTGGTTCACGGCTCATATAAGTAAAGGTATAAGTGCAATATAAAAATATATATATATATATATATATATATATATGATGAAAAAAAAAGTGAAAAATGAAAAAAAAAAGTCAAAAGTTAGTAATAAAATTCCTTGATGTGGACCTCATTTTTACGACAATGGTTCTTGAGAAAAGGCGGATAACTAATTATCGACTTAGCTTTGTATCTTTATCGGAATAATTCTTATCAAAACGAGAATTTGAAGAAATTCATTTCTCACAAAAATAAAAAATCTAGAGGAAAATAGGAAAATGGGAACAAAAGGTATTTACACAAGTAACTTCCATGGGTAGTGTTAGCATCTAGAATCATATTTAACAATGATTTCGGTTTTACGCTTAGTTTGGGACTTGTGAAAAATCAGGGGCGATGTATTCTATCCGTATGGTCACTTCCGTGTTGTGTTTCTTACTCAGTGACCCTAGCGTGTCGTTTGAAAAATGTTTGAGTTATTGATCGACATGAAAGTTCAACAAACTGTCATTCATAATCGGATGTGTGCTTAGTTAGTAATATCTATATATGTGAATTAAAAGGTAAACGGGCGTTTTTAGAATTAAGGCTTTCTTAATCTCTTTTGAGGTATCTTTGCTACTTCTTCTCTATTTGGTTTGTCTGAACTATTTGAAGTTTCTTACGGTTAGTCATTCACAAGTGGCTAGCTTGTGTGAGATAACTTGATGGTTTGGACATATCAATGGTTTAGTTGAAAGAGATTGAAATCCTTGGTTTTAGAAGCGTGAGTTGATTGCATTGCGTGAGGACACGGCAATAGTTTCGTCTGGGGTATTTTGGTATGTGCTAAAACACATACCTTTTCTTTATCAAAATAGACCCAAAATAACCAAGAAGGAGCCGTTTATTGCTAATATTTGTGGTTTTCTTGAGTTTGTGCTTGTGCGGGTATGGATATGTAAAAACACAAAAAGGATCCAAATCAGGGCGTAAATCCGAACACGAGAGATTAAAGAGCTTAAGCTAGCGGAAGGTCGAATTATGCATTTATGAAGATTTCTAATCTCTGAGGATGATTTGTGAAGATTTGAGCAAAGTTTGAAGAAATGTCAAGTTAGGTCCACGCACTTTCAATATTTGGCGATTTGATCCCTCAAGATTGAGAATTTACAAAAAGTCACCCTTGGATTATTTGAGCTTAACAAGATTGGTCCTTGAGAGATTGTCAGAATTACACTTTTGGTCCTTGGATATTGAATTGTACAAGTTTGGTCCCTAAACTATTACTTGGATCACTTTTAAATCCTAAGTCCAAAACTAGTCCTAAACCCCCCGACCCAAAAGAAAAACGGGATTCTAGCCAATCCTAAACACACCCGGCCCGCGTGATTAAAATCCCAACCCGAATAATCCCATTTACCCGAGTATTTTACCCGGTCAAAACCCATTAGACCCGGTCTTCCCTTTTGAAATACTATTAAATATAACCAAACGCGCCCCAATCTCCTCCCACCTTCTTCCCCAACCAAACACCACCAATTCACCACCACCCAAACACTCCACTTAGTACTAAGAATCTTTCAACCCTTTCCCACCTCTGACTTGTCAGATGAGCAGCATACGTGGACATATGGAGCCTCTTGATTGGCTGCTACACCTCATCAAAGGAATTAGAGCCCTATGATTGGTTGAAGTGACAGTGGAATGATTTTGTGGCTAAAAATGGCCTTCTAGCATCTTCTGAAAGGAATCCAAGCAAGGCTCAAGCTCTGCTATATAAAGACCTCTAAGCTCACATTTGTATTCGTCCAATTCCTTAGGCATTAGAGGAATTTTGACCTTCTATTTCCTGTCATTTACTGTTTTGATAGCTTAGTCAAGTCTCTTTTCAATGTAATTTCAATTCTCTTGTAATATCACTTTATAAATTTTAGTCAAGTTGTCTTTAATCATTTGGTCATTTAAGTTTTCATACAATCTGGTTTTAAATCAATCAATAACTTGTCTTTACTGTTTGTGTAAGCTCATATAAGCTTTACTAAGCTTATATGAGTCTCTTGGTTTCTTAACTGTTCTCAAATCTCATTTTCCTCTAAAAGTCAACAATAGTCAAACTTTGAAGTCTAATCTAGTCTTGGTAAATTTATGGTGTAAATCTGTGTTAAGGGTTAAGTTTAATGTTAGATTGCTTGTTTTGATTCAGTCAAAATCTCATTTCTTCAGTTTGCAAAGTTTAGATTCTATTTAAGCATGTTAAAGGACTGTTTGGATTACTGTTTTAAACTGTTTTAGAGGTCTAAATATGGGTTAGATCAGTTTCTTTGAGCTTGCTATAGTCATTTGATGCATTTCCTGTCATTAATTTCTTGCCATTGCACTCTAAGTCAAAATTACAACATCAACTGTCTTGGTCTCAAATCTGTAAAATCATCCAACATTATCATCACATATAGGTGTAGAAGTGGATAAGCTAGCTTGTTGTAGTTATATTTCATCTTATTTCATCCATATCAGTCCTGTATTTGATCTTAAATCTCAATTTAGTCAACTTTATATCTGTTTTTAAAAGTGAAACCAAGTCTAATACCCTTTTGTGCAGAACTTGCAGCAAGTGCACCATATTCATTTCAAGTAGTTAAGGCCTGATCTTTGGTCTATAAGCAGTTGGCTAGGTGGTCTTTAAGACCACTTATCAGGATTTCTCATTTTCTTTTTGATAAGCTCTTAGATAAGCTCAAGCTGACCTTCCACTGCCTACTTTGTTTCGCATGATTGCTTGTCAAAATTGTCCACTTTTGTTTTGCTCTCTAATTTCTTCCTTACTTGTCCTTATTAGCTGCTTATTTGCATAAATGATCTCTGGTTGGTTGTGTTGAGCTTACCACTTTTGATCTTCCCTTAAGCTTATTGGATAAGCAGTTTTATCTGTTTTAAGTAGGTGAATTGAGCATTTTGTTTTGCTTATTATAACAGTTAGCTTAATCTTAGGTAGACTACTCATTAGGTGTTAGAATTAGCTATAAACAGTTGCCTTAGAGTAGTAATAGTGTATTCTAGCTTCTTTTATCAGTTTGGTTGCTTATCTTGCTTATTTGCTTTATTTAAAGTGCTTATTTCCTATTAGTTTACATAGCAGCTCTTATTTCTCTCACATAGGCCCTTGTTTTTATATTTTTTATAGCTTTAGAATAATATTTTAGAATTTCCCTGCAAGTTTCATAATTTTTAGACACTGTTTGATATTTTTCTTAAATAAAAATAGTTTTTAATCATTTTAAATTAGCTTTTATTGCAATTAATTGAGAAAAAGTTCCAAAAAATACTTTTTCAATTTTAATAGATTAAGATAAATATAAAAAGCATAAAAAATATTTTTCCCTATTTTTCTCCTTTTATTTGGTATTTTTAACAATTTAAATTAGATTAAAATAGTATTAAATTCATAGAAAATAGGAAAATAATCTGAAAAATACAAAAATAGTTTTGAAAAGTCTCTTATGTTATTTTAGATTTTTAGAAAGTAATTTCATAATTTTCCCCTTTGTTTTGATAATTTTTAGATAATTAGTTTTATTTTTAAAGTTAATAATTAGTTTTTAATTAAAATAAAATCAAGAAAATTCCTAAAAATAGTTTTAATTCATAAATAGTTTTCTAATATCATTTCTAGAGTAAAAGTAGTTTTGGATTATTTTTAGGAGTTAGATTAGACGTATTTGCTTTTTAATCGCGTTTCGTTTAGTTTTAGTTTTTTAGCGTTTTAGTGTAGAATAAGTGCGTAGTTGCCTTAGTTCTTAGAATTTCCCGTAGATTAGATGTTCCATTTACTTTCCTTATCCCGTAGTTTAGATAATATCATTTTATCCCCTTTTCTCATTCGAATCAGAATGTCGAGGACGTGAGTTGGAAATTCCATTCAACCTGTTGGAGCGATCTCGGTGCTCAAACCTAACTGCGTTTGAGTTACCCGTATACTACACTTCTTATTATTGGTCAGTGTCCGAGCCGTTTTAAGCTTCTTACGGCTAGTCATTCACAAGTGGCTAGTTTGTGTGAGCAAAGCTTTGACGTGTGTTCTTTCACTGAAATCAGTAACACCTTCTGAATAATAATTAGGGAGACATGTTTTCTAATAACTATTAGAGAGTATCTAACTTATGATAACTATCAGGCTAACTTTGATAGTTATGAAGTGACATTCTATCTGATCTTTATCAAATACTTATGCTCACTGACCTTCTGAGGGTGTATTGGATTATTTTATGTTTAAATATTTTTCAGAGATAATTTGGGTAGATCTCAAACCCAACATACATAGATAAGTAGAGATGTAAGAGTGCCTTGATCAATGATGGTGAATAAAGAGGTGTCAACATAGCTTTGCTTGAATCCAAGTTAAAGTAGACAAGTTTTCAGCTTCTCAAACCACTGTCTATTTGCTTGCTTCAATCCATATAGTTACTTTATGAGTTTGCAGATTGTGTTTAGTGGTAGCTTGTGTGTGTATCCTTGTGGAACTGCCATGTAGACTTCCATATGTAGACCACCATGTAGAAATGCATTGCTGATATCAAGTTTTTCTACGAGATAGACTGATGTGGCAAGTAATGTCCTAAGTATCACCATTTTTGCCACAAAAGCAAATGTCTCCTTGAAATCACTCTCTTCCTTTTGATGGAACCCTTTAGCTACTAACCTTGCCTTTTATCTATTAATAGTACCATCAGCTTTCAATTTGATTCTAAGGAGCCATTTGAAGCGAATGGGTGTTTTGCCCTAATGTAAGATAGTATAGGTCCATGTGTTGTTTTGTTCAAGTGCCTCAACTTTTTTTTGCATTGCTTCTATCCATTCAGGATCTTTTGATTCTTGGAAACATGAGCGGGGCTCATGAATACTATTGATATTATGAATGGAATTAATGTTGGATGATGACAAATTGTTATAATTTATGAATTTTGAGTGATGGTGTTTTATGGTGACATTGTTAACAAAAGATTTTGGAAGTTGATATTCGAAGCCTTTGAGAGTATTGCAAAGTGTTTTTGTTCTTGTGGATTGTCTCAGAGGTGGTGGTGGTTGAGGTGGACTTATTGGTGAAGGCATTACGGGTTTTGGATAGGAGAAGGTGATGTTGTAGGTGTTTGTATAGGTGCTATTGGTGGTTTAGGAGGTGATGGGATGGAGGGTGAAGGTGGTGTGGCTGTTTTTGTAAGTGAGGTACTAGTTTGTATGTGTGGTATTGATGTTGGAATGAGTGTTGGATCAGCTAGGAATTGTAATGGTGATGCATAAGGGTCTGTTTGGGCTAAGGGTTTATCTATGGAATGAAAACGAAATGTATGCTCATCAAATGTGACATTTCTAGTAGTGATGACTTTGTGGTTTTGGATGTCATAGAGAAGATAACCTTTTTTTGTTCCGAATGTAGCCAATTAGGACAATTAGTGTGGACTTGGGGGCAAATTTGTCTATGTTAAGGTTGTAAGCATTTGCATTGCAGTCAATGACTTTGAGGTGATCAAGAGAGGGTGATTTGTTATAGAGAATTTCATAGGGACTTTAGTTGTCAATGACTCTAGAGGGCAGTCTGTTGATTAGGTAGTTGGAAGTGAGTATGTAGTAACCTCAAAGGTGTAGAGTAAAGTTTGATTGAAAGTACAAGGCTCTTGCCATTTATAGTTGTTTATGCTTACTCTCTACCCTAGAATTTTTTTGGGGGTGACATGATGTTTGGTGGATGACTCCTTTTGATTGAAAAAATGTGTTAAATGACTCATTTAGGAACTTCGTCCCATTATCAGACCTTATTTACTTTATTGAGGTATTGAATTGTGTGGTTATATAGGTATAGAATGATTGAAAATTGGTTGAAACATGATTTTTTGTTGGTAACAAGTATGTCCATGTAGCTTTTGAGAAATCATCAATAATTGTCAAAAAAAATATTTGCATTTATTAATTGATGGTTATTTATAAAGGCCCCAAACATCTAAATGAACAAGTTCAAACAATGCAGAAACATGTGAAGTGCTAGAAGAAAAAGGTAAAATATGTTGCTTTGCTAAAGGACATATAGTACAATCTATTTCTAAATTAAATTTTGGTAAAAGAGATAAAATCTTAATTTTCTAGATTACTTGAGAAGAGGGGTGTCCTAATCTAGCATGCCACAGTTGAGATGATCTGATATGAGAAAGAACAGTTGATAGAGAATATGTTGGTGATGGATTGAGTGTGTACCATCTACCATGTAATGATGCTTAAGTCACAGAACCATCATGGCCCTTAAAAATACATTGTTGTGAGTGAAAGTGATGGCTAAGTGTGTGGTGGCAGTGAGTTTATTGATTGATATAAGGTTATATGTGAATATTGGTATGTAAAGTACTCCTGTGAGTATAAGGGTTGATTTCAATTTGACTAATCCCATAGTATCAACCTTTATTTGGTGCCTATTTGGAAGGTTAACAAGTATTGGATGTGTTAGTGTATGTACATCATGCATTTTATCAAGTGATATGCATATATGGTTAGTAGCTCCACTATCAATTATCCATATATCCCAAATGAAAAGGAAGCAAAGAATGAGAATGTACATGTCATGTGTGGTATGGTATCATATGTAAACTCCTTTGGGTTATTCTGAAGCATCAAGAGCACTTGGTTGAGTTAATTTTGTAATTGATCCATTCTTGAGTGCAAAAATGGGTCAGCAGAGGTGGATGGTGTGGTGATTGGGTCTGAGAGATTTGGTAATGGCCCATTGGTGTTGTCTAAACTAGCCATTGTGTTAACTGCATTGACTTTTGGATTTGAGTTGTTTCTCTGAGATGAAGGTATGTATTTGTTGCGAAGAGGATTTCCAGGTGGGAAAGTAACTATCTTCTAGCATTCACCCCTATAATGACCTTCCTTGTTACAATTTATGTAGTACATTCCTTTCCTAAATGGACTTCTCATGTATGTGGTGGTGTGATTGGTTGGATTTTCCTATTGATTGTGTGTTGAGTTCTATGATTGGTGGCTGTGTTTAATGCAGTAGGATGGTTATAGTTGGTTTGGGTGCATCTCTTTGAATCTATTCTTTCCTTAACATATTGTATGCTTTAGACATAGAGGCAATGGTTGAATCAATAGAATTTGACCCCTCAAATTTGTGTAACTTTCTTCTAATCCCGTCAGAAACTGCATTAACCTTTTCCTTTGATCCATTTCTCCATTTGTTCTCCCATTTGCACAATTACATGAACAAACACAAGCATAAGGCGCCTCTAATGCATCTAACTCATCCCACAATCCTTTCAGTTTATGATAATACAACTCAACAACAGTGTTTCCTTGTTTTATATTAGCAATATCATTTGTGACTTGGTAAATTCTATGACCCTCTAATTGTGAGTAATGTTCATTTAGTTCACTCCACAATGCAGTTACAATATTAACGAAACTCAAATTGTTTCCTATTTGCTCAGATTCTGTATTCAAGATCCAAGAGATTTCCATGTCATTAGCTCTCTCCCACAATGATTTGAGTGGAGAAGTGGTATCAGGATCTTCAAACTTACCATTGATTAGATTCAATTTGTTCCTTGCATTTAGTGCTATCATCATAGATCTCTTCCAAGTACTTTAGTGTTTTGAGCCAGTTAGCTTCTTTGAGATGAGCACAAGTCCTGGATGATCATTCTAGTGAAAGTAGAGTGGATGATGGATTGAGTTAATATCTTCACTGTTTGGAGTGGTTGATTGTGATGAATAACTGATAGTAGACATGGTGATTGAAGGTTTTGGAGGGAAAATCAGTTTAAAGATTTAATGAAGATTTTGACGGGAAAATCAGTTATGATGTAAGTAGATAGATTTTGAGTGGGTTTGATGTAATTTTGATTGAACTTGGTGATTTTGGTTGTGTTTGTGATTGAATTTTGAGTTTATTTGTGTTTAAAATTGATAGTTAGGGTAGTTTGTGATGGTTTATGATAGTAGAAGTTTGTTGAGTGGTGGTGGAAGTTTGTTATAGTGGTGGTCAGAGTTTGTTAGCTAACCAGAGTTAGTTAGATGAGTGGATTTGCTCTGATACCATATTGAGATATTATGGACTTTACATCAGTATTTATACAACTTGTAGACTAACTATACTAGCAGACCATCTAACTGATCAAGACTAAAAGATATAATAAATATCTTCTAACTACATGCTATTGCATTGATTCAAACACTTAATGAATAACAACTTCATCTTGGGATACTAATATGAATTATGGAGTTTACATCAGTATTTATTAGGAGTGGCAATTCTCGACATGACACGATAAACGACACAAACCCGACACGAAGTTAAACAGGTTTGGGTAAAAAACGGGTCAACCCGTCTATCCCTTTTAATAAACGGGTCGTGTTTGGGTTGAGTTTGAATTAAACAGGTCAACCCGTGAACCCGTTTAAGTATATAAGATCTTAAAAATAAAATATATAACCTGGTTTTTATGTTAGGTGTAGATTAAATGTATTTTTTTTATTTACTTAGTATGAGTGAGTTATAATTTTATTCCTTAGATATCATAAAAATTGATGTTGTCGCATAGTTATTTGTATGTTAATATTATCATATTTTAGATCCTTATATCATTTTTGCATTTAAACTAGTTAAATCAACAAACCACCAGCTTTATTCACTGCTTGACCTATTTACTTAAATGGGTTAAACGGGTCACAAATGGGTTACACATGTTATGCAGGTCTGGGTTAGGGTTGAGTTTCTTGACACGATTAATAAATGGGTCGTGTTTGGGTAAAGGCTATACTAACCCGCCAACACGCGAACCCAAATAGGTTAACACGAACACGACTCGAATGGCACCCATAGTATTTATACAACTTGCAGACTACCTATACTAACAGACCATCTAACTGATCAAGACTAAAAGATATAATAAATATCTTCTAACTACATGTTATTGCATTGATTTAAACACTTAATGAGTAACAACTTCATCTTGGGAGCAGTTGCCATTCTGTGCAAGCTTTAGACTTGAGCTGTGTTTGAACTACTTGCTTGTGTAGAACTTGTAGGAGTGTTTGGCATAGTAGCAGCAATTGTATTCTCTTTATCAATCTTGTAATATGTGCACGTGGAGATGAATTTAGCCAACATTGCATGCCAAATGATTGCATAGTACTTTGTAACACCTTTAGAAACATTCTAGTATGTAATTTCTAGCTATAGTTACCATTTATTCCATTGTATGGCAAGCTTAAAGGTGGGGAGGTATAGTAGATGGATTAGGCGATTAGCCAATTGCTTTTAATATGTCCATTCTGTCTGATCCAACGGTTCGCTTGAAAAAGAAAATGCTTAGGACTATGAACCTTTTACACTTAGTTCAAATAGATGGTCGTAGAAAATCGATGAAGGATCACTATAAATGATTCTCCTAAATTAAATTCTTTTAAATGCTTAAATTGTAGTTCCCTAATCTATGACTATATTAAGAAACCATGATAAAAAAGTTTAAGTAAAGAACGCACAAGATAAACTTTTCAATATATATATTTTTTATTAGAATGAATCAAAGAATTACAGAGTGTCTGGCGGATAAATACTTAACTGGATGACAATATGGTGTTGCTCTCCGATCAAGTAAACTCAAACAAAGGTAAGAGTTTACAAGTGTGCTCTGAGTCTCTGATTAGACCGCGAACAATGTCGAGTTCAAAAAGATAGTAAATTCTCATCTTAAATGTTACAATTAATATGGAAGAGATATATCATTTATTCTGATCAACATTCTTTTATATAGAAGACGAATGAGGATGTCAAGTGAGATTAGTTGTGAATTGTCAAGAATTTAATGGTTAGGTGTAACTGCCACTATATGCTTCTATTCTCGGAAACACAACAACTTTGCTTTAGGAACAGTTCTACCAACTGTTCACTGCCTTTTCATCAACTCGTACTTGTCTTGACTTTTTCTAGGATTTATCTTCTCTCGTTCATTTGCTTTCTTGAAAAAGTCTCGTCTAAATATTTAAGATATATCTTGAGTTAAACTTTGTTGGTTGGATTAGAGAGCTGATAGGATCATCAGGGTATTGTCGATTGTCCTTTAGCTTTTAGTTCATATACATACTGGCTGACTCAACATCAGCTAACGAGTATATCTTCAAGTCATCTTTGATTCCTTGATTATGTCTCCGACGTAAACCTTTCTGAGGTTACTCGTTTATTTCTTATCAGCGAGTCTACTTATACTTAGGTTTTGTTTGTTCTTACAAAAAAAAAAGTCTTACTGGCCTCTGACATCTGACCGGTCAGACGCGGTCAAACATTCTATATGTTTGTTTTTCTCTTGTGAATTAGACACGGTAAGACCTAGAAACTCTTACTCAATAAGATGCGGTGGTAACATCTAATTGCCTTTTAACTATTAACACCCTCACATCCCTTCACCCTATTAACAAAAGAAAATTGTATCTCGTTTTTTGAGTTTTTTTAGGGGAGGATAAAATAAAAAAGCAACAAAATATGGGTGTTTGTGATTCGTGTTTTTGTTAACATAATAAAACGAATCAAAGATCAATTGAGGTATAGGAGATTTGTATTTTATGGTTGAGAAAGAAAATGGATAAGGGTTTTGGTGGTTGGAAAAAATGTGGAGTACATATGATATCTAGTGGAAAGAGATATATATATATTCTTAGGTTTAGGTTTTGGTCTTAAATGGTGGGCCTTGTTCTTACATTGTTTTTGTTGGGCTGAAATCCGTTTGATATTGCATTTGGTTGTTAGTACCTTGGATTCATATATGTGAGTGTGTTATAATTTTGTTATTTATATTATATATATCTTAGTGTATTAAAAAATTTATATAATGATTGATTATTGTGTTAAAATTTATGATAAAAATGTTTTGTTTCATGTTTACACAAGCTATTTATTTATCTTATTGCTATGATTTAATATATATTAAAAAAAAGACAACTAAAACCATTTAGACTATTATATATATATATGGGGATAACTTGGCTACAATTTTTGTAGCCAATTGGCTACAATCTTTAATAAAAAATACAACAGCAATGAATCTGGGACCCACAGAAAAGAATCAGGACCCACAAAAAAGTCAGGGACCCACATTTTATAGCACAAAATTGTAGCCAATTGGCTACAATATATTGTAGCTAATATATTCCCTATATATACATATACTAGTTTTCGAAGCCCGCTTATTTGTTTGTTGTTTTTTGTTAACTGAAATACATTTTTTGGAATTGTCAAAAAATATTATAAAACAATTGTTTCTTTGGTTTTCAGTTGTTGGTTTTAGTTTTTTTTGTTTAGAATCATAAATAATTGTATGGTTTGTGTGGTTGTAAATTATAAAAACATACAAACTATAAGTAACTAAGTTTAGTGTAATACATATAAAAGATAATGAAACAATTAAATAATAAATGGATGATCATTTTATTCATATACAAAATAAAACTTCTTTATACACGACATTTGTTGCGAAGTTCGTGTTTTGATAGTCTTTATCACAACAAAGAATCTTAAAATCTTTTTTCGTTGTAACTCTTGAAAGACCAACATGAAGTTGTCCAGTCTTTGTATCCAACTTGTTTGATGATTTATTAAACTATGAATTTAAATATGTCACCCATATGACAAATGTGTTACAAATTATAAAGAGAATCATGAACACAATATTAATAAGGACAACATAATTAAAAGGCAAAATAACACGTAATAATATATATATATATATATATATATATATATATATATATATATATATATATATATATATATATATATATATATATATATATATATATATATATGACCGAGTATTACTTGCATTCCAGATGACCTATGCGGATTCTCTTCATCTAGTCAACTCTTAGCACCACTGCACGCACGGGGTTTTTCCTATACTTTTAATTATGTATTATTATTGATAAAAATACAAATGTGTCCTACATGGTTTTATTTGTTGGAGTAAATGTAAGAAATCGTAAACCTTATATATTTGATTTTTTATTTATTAAAGCCAAATGTCATGTCATAATATATTTTTAGTTGTATTATAATTGGTATATAAGACTATCGGAATATTTTTGTTAGCAAGCTACCGCTAATCCATGTCAAAATAGAGAAGCATCTCATAAGATCAACCATAACTTGTGTAGAATGAAGAAAATCAATCCTAGTTGGTAGTAGAAAGTCTAGCACGGTGCTTGACCTCATCTCGTTTTAATTTCATAATAAGTTGACATAATGAAAAAAGTGCGTTGACCTGCAAAGAGTAGGTAACAAAACCGTGTTAATTTTTGATTCTTGAGTTCGACTTAGTCTTAAATACGTAATGTATCATGTATGAATACAATTGGTAGACAATAATCATCTTAAATTGTGTATGAATCTTGAGCGAATAAAAAATGGAAAAAGTAAAAAAGTGAGCTACAATGGGAACATGCAAATGAGACCTCATAAATCAAAATGTTTTATAGCTTATAATAATGAATTGTGCAATTTTGAGAATAACAGTCAACTGCAAATGGTATAGATGAATGAGAAAGGAAGATGAAAATAAATTTAACTTGAAATGCTAACACGATGACCACGGCTCGTCTGCATTTGCCTCAAATATGCTTCATATCAACCAGTTGTAGTCCTGCAATGATTTGGGAACATTAGCCCAACTTTCCGATTTCCATCTTCTTCCTTAGATCCTTGTGACCATGGTAAATGAATGAATCTACAATCCTTGTGACTATGAAGATACCTGAAAATGCCATACAAACATTGTTTAACAAATATGACTATGCCATCTTGAGAGTACATTTTTCCTAGTACTCCAGGAATTCTAATGTTCGGGTAATAGCATCAAGTCTGATAAAATTTGTTTTCATGAAAATTACATCTAAGAATAGCTTTTAAGTAGAAGGTATAGTTGGTGAAAAAAAAAAAAAAAAAAAAAACCCATTTTTTTACCTTGTTGAGGGATGGCATCCGGTCTAAAGTAGAAGGTATAATTAGAACTCCCCGCCCACTTATCCGATAAAGTAATCAAGAGCTACCATCAGGTCTCGAGTTAAGTTGATCCGAAACACTTTTATTGGTAGAAGCATATTAAGTCGGGTTAAGTTAATACAAAAACACTACTTGTCCAAACTTTCTAATTTCTTGCAACTATTCATACAAACATTATATTATCAAAACAATGTTCAATATTCGTTAAAAAAAATTATGTTCAGTCTTTTGACAAATGAAATATACTTTATGCACTAAACAGACTCATAACAACTTTTCACCTCTCTAATAAGTTTATAATCTTATAATATGATTTAGAAAATTTTGTAACCATTACAAAAACCCGACAAAAGAAAAAAAGGAATCTGAAATCTAACCGTTGAGGTTCACAAAACTCGGCTGATAGAATACATTTAATAATGTAACCATCATGAGCTTGTAGCTTGTGAACTGACTCAAAGTTGGTCATGGTCTGTAACACAAAATGAATGTGATCAGCATGTGATTGGTGCAAAACCGTCAAGTTATCTCACACAAGCTAGCCACTTGTGAATGGCTAACCGTAAGAAACTTAAAACAGTTCAAACACTAATGCAATTAAGATCAGAGGAATATAGGGGATTCCTGGGTCGTTAAGTCCCACGGAGGATGAATTGGTGTTTCACACAGACAGATGTCGAATAATCACTAAGGATAGTGATCAGTAAGGATTTTGATGGATAATTATACCTAAAGAAAAGGTTTATAAATTACAGCGACTTAAATGCAAATTAAAGGAAATTAAAAATTTAAAATATATTAAATAAACGCTATCACTATTTTTACAATGATGTTTTTGTGATTTTATAAAATAAAATAACTTAAATAAACTATTTTAACTAACCTGTAAACTTAAATTATCTAAAAACGTGATTTAAAATGAAAACGTACGTAAAGTATAAAAATTACGCGAGTGCGCAAGCAAAAACGTAAAATTTATGAAATAAAAGTCCTACAAGTGTAAAAACAATTTTATTACGTACTATATGATAAAAGAAAATTTTAGAAAAAAGATTTATATTTTTTAGACTTTTATATTTTTTATTATGAATTAAATAAGATTTTACACTAATTAAATGTTTAAAAATACTAAAACTATTGAGAAAAATCCGAAACTTTTTTATAAAATACTTTATACTAATACAATTATATGAAAAATACAAAAGTTGAAAAAGCTATTATAAATAAGCTGGAAATAAGCTAAATTAGTCGAATAAGCTAAATGGACAAAGTTGGCTTAAGTAATAAATTGTGCAAACTAAAACCAATAAAGACCCAAGGGCGCAATGGTTACAGGTACACACTATCACTATCCTAAGGTGGGAGGTCTCAGGTTCGAGCCTGCCTCCCCACCTTTTTGCTAAACATTTTTTTTTTCGATTTTTCTTTTACAAACTTGTTAAGCTAACTGAAATAAGCAATTTATATAACTATGACTTTTTCTAAAAATGACCAATAAGCTCTGAATAAGCTTAAGATTCCAACAGTGGCCAATAATATGAAATAAGCACAAGATTTAAAGCTAAATGGCTTATAAGCTAATAATAAGCAAAGGAAAACTAAAAAATAAGCTAAGTAACTAATAATAAGCTAATATGAAACGAGAAAACCTTTTGGCTTAAAATAAGCACTAAACAAATCTAAATAAGCATAAGCTTAAGTAGACACACGACACTTTGTAAATCACTAGGCACCTTTAAGCTTATTTTTAAGCTAGATAAGCTAGAAACTAAAACAAACGACTAACTAGTTGACCAACTCAGCTTTTCAAAAAGCTAAAGATCTCACTGTGGGGTCCAATGGAGAGCTTTTGAGAAGCTTATTAAAAAGTGGAAAACACTGAATGCTCAGTGGACTAGATGAAATGGACAAATATAAAAAGCTATTGCAGGCTTATTAAATAAGCTACAAATGGAAAAATAAAACTTGGAGCCTTGAGTCAGCTAGATGAGCTTCTCAAAAAGCTAGGGTACATAAGCTAGAGGCCATTAATAAGCTCTCTAAGAGCTTGTAAATTGGACTAGTAAATCTGTGCACAGGGCACTCTTTTTGACAAGGGGTCTTAAATAAGCTAAGTAATAAGCTAGTAAATAAGCTATTTAGAAAATATAAAAAATACTAGGTTAAAGATAAGCAGCTCTATTTTAATATCCTAGAAACTCAAATATTGAAACTCAATATATAATCCTATATAAAATAATCTATTTTATTCAAAAAGCGACTATCTTGAATTTTGACTTTTAATATGAACTAAAAGTTTGACTAAATTGAACTTCAAATCAATACCACTAACTGATTATGTTGTATTAAGTTATGTTAAGACTATAATAAGTTATTTTACCAAGTTTTAAGCTAAAATGATGAGTTTCACACTTCAAATCCTAACAGTGAGCTAGTTAAGTGAATTTAAAAGTGATTTTGACTTTTTACTAAATAAGTGTTGGTTTTTATGGTTTCTTAGAGCTATAATGAACTAATGAAACACAGGACAACAATAAGCAATAACACAAACACTCTTTAACACAGAGAAACAAGCTAATCCAAACACCTATTTTCAAGACTTTGTTTTGATGTTTTCAAAGTAAAACACTGATTTAGACCATACTATCTATTGAAATACTTATACTAACTATATTGAGACAGATTCAAACTGAAATTAACATCATTTAAATACTTAAACTAAAAATTGCAAATTATGAGAAAGTAACTTACAATTTGAATCCAAGTTCAAAACAGAGAACCATAAGCCAAATTACCCTTCCTATAGCTTCCTAAGAAGCTCTATACCAAGGCCATCCAATATAAACCCTGCTCCAGCTTTCTTGTATCTTTCACCATGGATTTTTATTTTTCAACTATTTATTTATATTTTTGGTGATTTTTAATTTTTGCTTCTAAACTGACTTTTAAAGTAACTAATAGGTTTAATAAGCTATATAGGAGCTTATGTGGCCCTATTCAGTCTTTAATAACAATTAACTAACAACATTAGAACATTTTGATATTTTGAACTTGTAAATATGCATAAACTGAAAATAGGACTTAAACTTGAAATTGATGTTCACAAAAGTTTAATTGTACACTGGAAACTTGAAATACAAAGCTTTAAAGGGAAAACATACACTGAAATTTAAAATTGAACTTAAACGACATAAGAAATTTAAAATTACTCTCGTTATCTCTTCACATTGCTTCTTCTGCCCTTTATAATCATCATTTGAGACTCAGTCTTTGTCTCTGAATCTTTCCCACCTCAATCCAACCATTGGATTGGTCAAAGTAATCGTATACGTCCATGTGGAGATTTTGGCGCCAAAATTCTCTTTAGCAGGTTTTTCCAATTAATGGGGTTTGGTTGTATGTAGAGGTGGAGGAGAGGTGTATGCAAGTGGAAAAACAGGTGGAATGTTGAAAAAGAGGAGAAAACCACACTGGTTTTGGGATTACACAGCTATGTGAAGACGATGAACAGTGGAAGTGGATTAGGCGCGCTTTGACCGGTTTTTGACTTTAGGATATTATAAGTGGGGGTCCAAAATTGGGGGGTCACAGGCCATGGCAGGGTTCTTTTTGGTTATGGCTGGGTTCTAAATACAAAAGGGTCTAAATGGCTTATGTATTAATAACAAGGACTAATTGTGTAAATCTGCCAAACATGAAGGACCAATCCTGCAATTTTTCAAATGTTAACAAAAGGACCAAAACTGCCAAACTTGGATAGTACAAGGACCAATGATGATTATTTTCAATTTTTAAAATGTCCAAGGACCATTTTTGACATTTTTCAAACTTGAAGGACTAAAGTTGTAATTTTGTCAAAGATTTATTCAAGGACCATTTTGGACAACTTAGAATATTTCAGGGACCTTGAATAACATTTTTCTTTATTTTGATTTACGGGGACTTTTTTGACAACTTTTTAAACTTGGGGACTAAAACTGCCAATTATGCAAACTTGATATGTTTTTCACCAGATTTTGATATTTTTGCATTTATAACACATAAAACACTTGTTTGTGATATTTTTATCATTTTAATGCGTTTCTGAGTGTTTTCAGATGTTTTGCGTCTAGAAAGATCAAAATGATGAGTATTAGACACTCATCAATCCCCCACACTAAGATATTGCTAGTCCCTAGCAATGATTTGAGAAAAATTAACGGATTTTATCTCTTTACCAAAAGCCATTACTTCTGGAGTAGCCAATTGTTTTAGTTCAAGTAAGAACTTTGGCACAATGATAACCAAATGATTTTGAGCAAATCATAAGCTTTCAACGGATTTGATTTGACTTTACCAGAAGCCGTTTGCTCTGGACTAGCCAACTCTTAGATAAATTATCAGAATTATCTTTGGTGAGCTGATTACCAATTATGGTTTTTCCACTGCCTTTACCACAAGCCATAACCTTGCGGGCTAGCCAACTTTTCACTAGTTTAAAGATATGGTGAGTTGAATACCATACAATTTTGGGCAAATTGCAAGCCATAAACGGGTTTGAGATATCTTTACCAAGAGCCGTTTGCTCCTGGATTAGCCAATCCTTATGTGGGTTAGACATGGCGGACTGATTACCATTTGCTGAGTAAGTGAAAAACACTTACTCCAAAAACAAATTTGGCCAAAAGCGGGTGGGTGGAATAATTACATGATAAAATTCGTGAGAATTAACCCCCACACTTATAAATGAATATTGCCCTCAATATTCAAAATACCGGCGGTTATGCGAAAACATAGAACATAAAAAGGAAATACTACGGCCATTATTTTGTTTTGATATATACACATTTTTTATAAACAACGGTGAGGGGCAACTCCCCACACTAGGGTGGTAGAAGCAGAGAAAGAAGACAGAAATATGGGTGAAAACCCATATGGTGTGTGCTATTGTTTTTGATTCCCGAGTCACTAGCTTGACTCGATCCCGCATTCATTGGTTCATGGGGAAAGTTTGTAGATCCGGGACAACCACAGATGGAATATCCTCTCCAAAGTAATGCTTTAATCGATGACCATTTACTTTAAAATTTGGACCATCGGGCTGAGATAACTCAATGGTGCCATAAGGATAAACCTTAGTGATAGTAAATGGACCAGACCAACGAGACTTAAGCTTTCCCGAGAAAATCTTCAATCTAGAATTGAAAAGAAGGACTCGATCACCAACGCGTTGAAAAGCGCGTTCTTGATTTTAGAGTCATGAATCTTCTTTGTCATTTGTTTGTAGATCAAAGAGTTCTCGTATGCTTGATCACGAAGTTCATTTAGTTCATTCATTTGAACTTTTCTATGATCACCCATGTCGAATATCAAAGTTTGCATGCTTCAAGGCCCAGTAAGCCTTGTGCTCTAGCTCAATCGGAAGATGACATGCCTTTCCGTACACTAGCTTGTATGGAGTACACCGATGGGTGTTTTATAAAATTTGTCTGCGAAAGGCCCGAGTGCGTCATCTAGCTTATCCGACCGGGATGCACGATTTTCGCCTCGTCCTTTCGAATTCTTTTATACCACGGTTGGAGACTTCCACCTGCCCACTTGTTTGGGGGTGGTATGCGATAGAGAGGCGGTGGGTAACACCATACTTTTGCATAACACGATCAAATTGATCATTGCAGAAATGTGTACCACGATCACTGATTATAGCTCGCGGAGTTCCAAACCGGCAAAAGAGATTTCAAAATTTTCACAACTACTCGGGCATCATTGGTAGGTAAAGCTTTCGCTTCAACCCATTTTGACAAATAGTCAAGCGACCGAGTATGTATTTGTTTCCTTTAGAAGATGGAAATGGCCCCATAAAGTCAATACCCCATATGTCAAATATCTCACAAACTTGAATGGCATTTTGTGGCATTTCATTTCTTTGAGAGATATTTCCATGACGTTGACAAGCGTCACAGGTTTTGACAAAATCGTGGGCATCCTTATAAATTGCGGGCCAATAAAACCCGGAATCAAACACCTTTTTAGCGGTGTAGTTTGGACTATGATGGCCCCCGGTGGGTCCAGCATGGCAAGCTTTTAGAATGTCCATAGCTTCTTGTCCATAAACACACCGTCGGATGACTTGATCCGCACAGATTTTGAATAAGTAGGGGTCGTCCAAGAAATAATGTTTAACATCTTTGAAGAATTTGTTCTTCTGTTGGGTTGACATCCCTTTCACTATGAAGTTACCCGCATGGTAATTTGCAAAGTCAACAAACCATGGGGTGGTAGAGTTTCCACGAAAAGAAACCGCATTGAGTGTCTCGAGAGGAAATGTTTCATTTATTTCCTTTTTCGCGAAAACATCTTGGTGAGGGTTCTCTAATCGGACAGATGATCGTGACGGGTTCTCGGCTCCTTTTTATCGCGTATGATGATATCAAATTCACGGAGAAGGAGAACCCAACGAAGCAATCTCAGCTTTGCATCTTGTTTTGCAAAGAGATATTTGAGAGACGACTGATCCGTATACACCACGCATTTGGTCAAGATTAAGTACGGCCGAAACTTCTCAAATGCATACACCACGGCTAATAATTCTTTTACGTGGTAGTGTAATGAGTTTGAGCTTCATCATAGTCTTACTTGCGTGAGTGGATAGGCGAAAATGCTTAGCTCTACGTTGCCCTAAGACTACACCGATAGCAAAATCACTTGCATCGCACATGAGCTCAAAGGGTAAATCGGTCGGAACAGCGAGAATGGGTGCTTCAGTAAGCTTTTTCTTTAATGTTTCAAAAGCTTTGATGCATTCGGGTGAGAAGATAAAAGGAGCATCCTTTTCAAGAAGATGAGTCATAGGCCGGGCGATTTTAGAAAAATCTTGTATGAATCTACGATAGAAACCGGCATGACCTAAAAAACTCCTAATACCTTTGACGGTAGTAGGATGAGGTAGTTTAGCAATAACATCGACTTTTGCTCTATCTACCTCAATCCCATTTTTTGAAATCTTATGGCCAAGGACTATGCCTTCTTTGACCATAAAGTGGCTTTTCTCCCAATTTAGACAAAGATTGGTGTCTTCACACCGTTTGAGCATTTTATCTAAATGGGAGAGACATATTTGAAATGAATCCCCAATGACCGAGAAGTCATCCATAAACACCTCCATTGTTTCCCCGATCATGTCGTGGAAAATGGCCATCATACATCGTTGGAACGTGCGAGGAGCATTACATAAGCCAAAAGGCATACGTTTGTAGGCAAAAGTTCCGTATGGGCAGGTGAATGTGGTTTTCTCTTGATCCTGTGGATCAATGGGAATCTGAAAATATCCCGAGAAACCATCAAGGAAACAATAGTACTCGTTCCCTACTAATCTCTCAAGCATTTGGTCCATGAAGGGTAGAGGAAAATGGTCTTTACGGGTAACGTCATTCAACTTACGATAGTCAATGCAAACACGCCATCCCGTAACCAGCCGAGTTGTAATTAACTCGTTATCTTCATTTGTGACAACAGTTATGCCACCCTTTTTAGGAACACAGTGAATTGGGCTAACCCAAGGACTATCTGAGATCGGGTAAATCAATCCTGCATCAAGAAGTTTGATAACCTCTGGTTTGATAACATCATGGATTTTTGGATTTACTCTTCTCTGATGTTGAACTGCTGGTTTGAAGTCATCCTCTATTAAGATTTTGTGAGTACAAAATTCAGGGTTGATACCCTTAATGTCGGAGAGTTTCCAAGCAATTGCTTGCTTGTGTGACTTCAAGATCTTTATGAGAGCGATTTTTCATCTTTACTCAAATCTCTAGCAATAATGACGGGTAATTTATCATCACCCTCAAGAAATGCATACTCGAGATGAGGTGGTAAGTCCTTAAGTTCAACCAGGAAATTCTTGATTTTCTCAAGCCGACTTGACTTCCTTGTTATGAAGTTCGAGCGGGGAGGTGATGATGATGGATCATCATTAAGCAACTTCTCAATGAGAAGTATGTCCCCTCGATGTCGATGGGAGCGTGATCAATTTCCCATGGAACGAATCACTAGGACAAGTATGCTTCAATCTCTTCCAAGATGAAGTCACTTTCCTCAAATGGGGTGAGAGAAGGAGTAGAATTGGCGATGATAGGTTGAGATGAATGAGTGAGATTATCACTCGAAGAATTATGATCATAACCAAGAACTTCTTGAGAGTACTCTTTAGAAGCAACATCAATGACATCTATTCGGTTAACCGACTCAGAATCATAATTTGCGGAGTACCTCGAAGTTTGATCAAGGTTAAAGGTGACAGATTCATTACCAACACGTAATGTGATTTCTTGCTCAAATACATCAATGAGAGCACGGCCCGTTCTCGGGAATCCTCGACCAACAATGAGAGGAACCCGATGATCGGCATCAAAATCAACAACCACGAAGTCGGCTGGAAAATGGAACTTTCCTACTTTCACAAATACGTCCTCGGCAATGCCAAGAGGACGGGATATTGACGATCCTGCAAGCTCGAGAGTCATGTATGTAGGAGTAAGTTCCGGAAGAGAAAGTTTCTTCCATCTGAATAAGGCATCGGGTTGATGCTTGCACCAAGATCGCTAAGGCAAAGCATTTAACCATTCACGGAAATACACAAGGTAAGAGAAATTTTCCGGGATCTCCAAGCTTTTACGGAAGCTTCTTGGGATAACTGCTTGGCAGTTCGTTAAGAGGAGTTATAGCCATTTCAAACAGCTTTTCCTTGTTGCTTAACATGTGTTTGAGAGTCGATGCAAACTTGGGCATCAACATGATAGCATCCGAAAAGCTTATGTCAAAATGTAGTTCTTGGAAAATTTGAAAAAATTTGTCCATTTGATGACGGCTTTTCACGGAGCTTTTGCTCATTCAAACGTGATGGGTAAGGAATAGAAGATTTGGATTTGGTTTTTCAACGAGCTACTTGGAGGTTCAAAACAACTCCGGGTTGGATTTGGGTTTCTGGACAACTTGAGGATGGACATCATTGGTACCTCCGTTATTAGTAGGAAGTTCCTTGTCCTTTGTCGCCTCAGGTTCACTTTCCACTACCTTCGGGAGAAAAGAAGAAGAGGTAGTAGGAATAGCGGGTCCATTGTATGAAACACCACTTCGGGTTGTGATCGCCTTTGCATCGCCCCTCGGGTTAGCGATCGTGTTGCTCGGAAGTTTTCTGAGCCCGAGGGTTGATCATTTAAAGACTTCTTGAGATCAGCGATCTGAATGACTAACAACCTGTTCATTTCATCTTGGGATTTCATGAATTGCTTCAATAACTCATCGGATGATGGTGCTGGAGATGTTGAGAAATTCGAGGTCGGATGTTTTGATTATGACCTTGTTGTTGAAAATTCCCTTGATTAGGATTCACATTCCCCGGAAATTGATTCCCTCGATTGAAATTGTTTTGATTAAGGTTTCCTTGATGTTGGAAACCTTGATTGGGTCCAGGATATAAATTACTTTGGTTTTGATAACCTTGGTTCATTCTAGGTTGATTCGATTCGGTTAGGATTACGGTTAAAGCGGGTGGTGCCGATAAGTGTTAGCACGGTAGTTTGGTTCATTTTGAGGACGGTATTGATTACCTCCTTGATTTGAAGTACCGGCTATAGCATTTGCTTCAAACGGACTACCATCGGTGGCGATACAAGATTGTAGTATGCATGATGACCACCACAAGTAACACAAACTTCAACTTTCTTCACTTCACCATGTGATGGTGTTTGAGTGAAAGTGACTTTCTTTTGGTTAGCAAGAACCAAAGCCCGAACAATATCTGTGAGTTTGTCAATCTTAGCATCGGTGCTAGATGTACTCACGGGTTTAGAAGTAGAAGGTCCGGCATTAGGCTGAGTCGATATGTCTTTGTGCGGAAAGGGCGGACACAGGGACTTGTTTTCA
This sequence comes from Chrysanthemum makinoi, assembly GCA_910596185.1. NCBI lineage: Eukaryota > Viridiplantae > Streptophyta > Magnoliopsida > Asterales > Asteraceae > Chrysanthemum > Chrysanthemum makinoi. The sequence goes on along the minus strand of OU343220.1, from coordinate 193,368,241 downwards.
ATAATTTGCAAGGCTTCTTTTGTGGTCTTGCTAAGGAAATTACCTCCCGCGGAGGCATTTAAAGAGTCTTGGTCCCCTTGGTGCAGACCATTGTAGAAAGTATCCATTTGCATTAACTCGGTAAAACCATGATGCGGACACTGGCGAAGCAACTCTTTGTAACGATCCCATGCCTCCCCGAATGATTCATCAAATCTCTGAGAAAATTTCATTATCTCATTCTTAAGACTTGTAGTTCGGGATGGAGGATAGAATTCGTTAACAAACTTGGTAACTAGATCCTCCCATGTCTCAATGGAACGAGGGGTTGTTTCTCAAGCCAATTCCGGGCTTGTCCCTCTAGAGAAAATGGGAATAGAAGAAGCTTGATAGCTTCATGTGGGACATTCTTGTATTTGATGGTAGATGCAATCTTGTTAAACCATCGAATGTGTGCATGAGGATCATCCCGCTCAAAACCATAGAATTGGCTTTGGGTCACAAGATTAAGCAACCCGGTTTTGAGCTCAAAAGTATCAACCACAATGGTCGGGACAACAATGGCATTTCCGTAACCCTCGATGGGTGCTTGGAGAAGCTCATTCATCGGCTTGTCTTACGCCATTTCAGGTGGTGGTGGTGGTAGACGTTCCTCGATCATGGCTGAAGGAGCGAACGCGTCCTCGTCTACGAGGAATATTTGCAAGCTCGGAAAGTGGACTTGTAGAGTCGGAAGAGCAGTCGCATGCACTAAGTATAAAAATCAATTTTCAAAACAAATGCGAGGCAAAACGACAAGTGAACTTAACCAATAATCACAAATGAAATGGCTTCTTTGAAAAAGGTACACCAAATCACAAGGACACAAAGGCAAGTTTTAAATCGGATGTTCGGGAACTTATTATGGTCACACCCCAGTTAGTAGGTGTATCGCCTTGATTTGCGGTGGTTGATTTTATGTATAAATTAAGTACCAATCGAAAAGGCGTAGGTAATGATTTGTCCGATGGGTTTAAAACTTTTTGGACAATATTTTTGGAATCGTCTCGTTTAACCAAATCGTATTTCTTTAAGAATCACCTTAAAAGAAACACAAGCTAGAAAACGTTACGATAGTTTTGTTGTTTTATATTGTTTTTGGTGTTTTTAACACTTTAAGAAAAGTGTTAATGAACTTTTTGATTTATATTTAACTTTACAAAAAACTGCATTTACAAACGTGGTATATGTGCAAGTACGGTCGAAAATGCTTAGAACACACTTACAGCCTCCCCGGCAGCGGCGCCAAAATTTGATTGGTGCAAAACCGTCAAGTTATCTCACACAAGCTAGCCACTTGTGAATGGCTAACCGTAAGAAACTTAAAACAGTTCAAACACTAATGCAATTAAGATCGGAGGAATATAGGGATTCCCGTCGTTAAGTCCCACAGAGGATGAATTGGTGTTTCACACAGACAGATGTCGAATAATCACTAAGGATAGTGATCAGTAAGGATTTTGATGGATAATTATACCTAAAGAAAAGGTTTATAAATTACAGCGACTTAAATGCAAATTAAAGGAAATTAAAATTTTAAAATATATTAAATAAACGCTATCACTATTTTTACAATGATGTTTTTGTGATTTTATAAAATAAAATAACTTAAATAAACTATTTTAACTAACATGTAAACTTAAATTATCTAAAAACGTGATTTAAAATGAAAACGTACGTAAAGTATAAAAATTACGCGAGTGCGCAAGCAAAAAGCGTAAAATTTATGAAATAAAAGTCCTACAAGTGTAAAAACAATTTTATTACGTACTATATGATAAAAGAAAATTTTAGAAAAAAGATTTATATTTTTTAGACTTTTATATTTTTATTATGAATTAAATAAGATTTTACACTAATTAAATGTTTAAAAATACTAAAACTATTGAGAAAAATCCGAAACTTTTTTATAAAATACTTTATACTAATACAATTATATGAAAAATACAAAAGTTGAAAAAGCTATTATAAATAAGCTGGAAATAAGCTAAATTAGTCGAATAAGCTAAATGGACAAAGTTGGCTTAAGTAATAAATTGTGCAAACTAAAACCAATAAAGACCCAAGGGCTATGGTTGTCGTGGTTACACACTATCACTATCCTAAGGTGGAGGTCTCGAGTTCGAGCACTGCCTCCCACCTTTTTGCTAAACATTTTTTTTTCGATTTTTCTTCACAAACTTGTTAAGCTAACTGAAATAAGCAATTTATATAACTATGACTTTTTCTAAAATGACCAATAAGCTCTGAATAAGCTTAAGATTCCAACAATGGCCAATAATATGAAATAAGCACAAGATTTAAAGCTAAATGGCTTATAAGCTAATAATAAGCAAGGAAAATCTGAAAAAATAAGCTAAGTAACTAATAATAAGCTAATATGAAAACTCGCAGAAAACCTTTTGGCTTAAAAATAAGCACTAAACAAATCTAAATAAGCATAAGCAAGTATGCACACACAGGACACTTTGTAAATCACTAGGCACCTTTAAGCTTATTTTAAGCAACTGAGATAAGCTAGAAACTTAAAACAAACACTGGGACTAACTAGTTGACCAACTCAGCTTTTCAAAAAGCTAAAGATCTCACTGTGGGGTCCAATGGAGAGCTTTTGGGAAGCTTATTAAAAAGTGGAAAACACTGAATGCTCAGTGGACTAGATGAAATGGACAAAAATAAAAAGCTATTGCAGGCTTATTAAATAAGCTACAAATGGAAAAATAAAACTTGGAGCCTTGAGTCAGCTAGATGAGCTTCTCAAAAAGCTAGGGTACATAAGCTAGAGGCCATTAATAAGCTCTCTAAGAGCTTGTAAATTGGACTAGCAAATCTGTGCACAGGGCACTCTTTTTGACAAGGGGTCTTAAATAAGCTAAGTAATAAGCTAGTAAATAAGCTGTTTAGAAAATATAAAAAATACTAGGTTAAAGATAAGCAGCTCTATTTTAATATCCTAGAAACTCAAATATTGAAACTCAATATATAATCCTATATAAAATAATCTATTTTATTCAAAAACGACTAATACTGAAATTTTGACTTTTTAATATTAACTAAAAGTTTGACTAAATTGAACTTCAAATCAATACCACTAACTGATTATGTTGTATTAAGTTATGTTAAGACTATAATAAGTTATTTTACCAAGTTTTAAGCTAAAATGAGGAGTTTCACACTTCAAATCCTAACAGTGAGCTAGTTAAGTGAATTTAAAAGTGATTTTGACTTTTTACTAAATAAGTGTTGGTTTTTATGGTTTCTTAGAGCTATAATGAACTAATGAAACACAGGACAACAATAAGCAATAACACAAACACTCTTTAACACAGAGAAACAAGCTAATCCAAACACCTATTTTCAAGACTGTTTTGATGTTTTTCAAAGTAAAACACTGATTTAGACCATACTATCTATTGAAATACTTATACTAACTATATTGAGACAGATTCAAACTGAAATTAACATCATTTAAATACTTAAACTAAAAATTGCAAATTATGAGAAAGTAACTTACAATTTGAATCCAAGTTCAAAACAGAGAACCATAAGCCAAATTACCCTTCCTATAGCTTCCCAAGAAGCTCTATACCAAGGCCATCCAATATAAACCCTGCTCCAGCTTTCTTGTATCTTTCACCATGGATTTTTATTTTTCAACTATTTATTTATATTTTTGGTGATTTTTAATTTTTGCTTCTAAACTGACTTTTAAAGTAACTAATAGCTTTAATAAGCTATATAGGAGCTTATGTGGCCCTATTCAGTCTTTAATAACAATTAACTAACAACATTAGAACATTTTGATATTTTGAACTTGTAAATATGCATAAACTGAAAATAGGACTTAAACTTGAAATTGATGTTCACAAAAGTTTAATTGTACACTGGAAACTTGAAATACAAAGCTTTAAAGGGAAAACATACACTGAAATTTAAAATTGAACTTAAAACGCACATAAGAAATTTAAAATTACTCTAGTTATCTCTTCACATTGCTTCTTCTGCCCTTTATAATCATCATTTGAGACTCAGTCTTTGTCTCTGAATCTTTCCCACCTCAATCCAACCATTGGATTGGTCAAAGTAATCGTATACGTCCATGTGGAGATTTTGGCGCCAAAATTCTCTTTAGCAGGTTTTTCCAATTAATGGGGTTTGGTTGTATGTAGAGGTGGAGGAGAGGTGTATGCAAGTGGAAAAACAGGTGGAATGTTGAAAAAGAGGAGAAAACCACACTGGTTTTGGGATTACACAGCTATGTGAAGACGATGAACAGTGGAAGTGGATTAGGCGCACTTTGACCGGTTTTTGACTTTAGGATATTATAAGTGGGGGTCCAAAATTGGGGGGTCACAGGCCATGGCAGGGTTCTTTTTGGTTATGGCTGGGTTCTAAATACAAAAGGGTCTAAATGGCTTATGTATTAATAACAAGGACTAATTGTGTAAATCTACCAAACATGAAGGACCAATCCTGCAATTTTTCAAATGTTAACAAAAGGACCAAAACTGCCAAACTTGGATAGTACAAGGACCAATGATGATTATTTTCAATTTTAAAAATGTCCAAGGACCATTTTTGACATTTTTCAAACTTGAAGGACTAAAGTTGTAATTTTGTCAAAGATTTATTTAAGGACCATTTTTGACAACTTAGAATATTTCAGGGACCTTGAATAACATTTTTCTTTATTTTGATTTACCAGGGACTGTTTTGACAACTTTTTAAACTTGGGGGACTAAAACTGCCAATTATGCAAACTTGATATGTTTTTCACCAGATTTTGATATTTTTGCATTTATAACACATAAAACACTTGTTTGTGATATTTTTATCATTTTAATGCGTTTCTGAGTGTTTTCAGATGTTTTTGCAGTCTAGACAGTACAAAAATGATGAGTATTAAGACACTCATCAGCATGCTTCATCGAGTACCTCAACAATCGTTTCAATAGGTGTCTGGATTTGCGCTTTGGAAGGAATATTGGATTATTTGCAACTTCAAGTTGCAATAATCTGCTTTTAATGTTTAAGATTTGAATTAAACAAATTCTGCTTCCGTCTATCTAATTAAGTAGGGGGTCAGGTCACATAATCTGATTTGGCTAATCAGTTTCATACCAACGGCAACAGAAGTTATTATCACACGGTAAATAGATTACTGATTTAGCCTTTCTTTCTTTTTTACCTCGATTTAGAGACTTAATTTATTACTATTCCAATCGGCTCTACTTTTTTCACAAAAATGTCTTTTCGGCCATTTTACTTAATGGATTCCTAAGTTGTCAGAATCTGTCATGCACTAAGTGACTCAAACATTTGAATATCTAATAATTACAATTCTAAACAGCAGAACCACATCCAACACTATTTTCACCAGCCAATTTTGTTAGAACTGATTATCAGGTTCTGATTATTCCATTATCGCATAATCACTAAAAATGGACATTCAGAAACATAAAATGGTACATGTGTTCCACGCAACAACCTCCAAACATAGCATGTTCCTTTGTTGTTTGCAGCAACAACTAAACTTCCATCCCACATCATTGTGAGTGATCTTACTGCTGTATCAGCCTCTGGAACCTGAGTTGGAACCAATATTAACGGCAATTCATTTTCCAATTTGATTTATAAATCAACAGACTATATAATTTAAGTTCTTGATGTGTGTTATCTGATGTGTGATATCAGATGTACATATAGGTACATGGTGCTGAAAGAATATAACTAACCTTCAGACTCAATATTGCACGATCCCACACATTGAGTGTCCGTATCATGATGGTCACGAAGAGCTTGCAAACGCCTTTCAGCGAGTTCGAAGGGTCGTAAGTGATAAGGTTTTCATTGACAAAGCAACTGGTGTTAGCAAATGCTTTGGTATGTCTCCATTTCCGATACAAAACCCACAGTTCCAATTTAGACAAAATCATCAATTACTAATTGCCCTCTCCCCCCAAAAAGTTACAATCAATTTCTAATCTTACTTCATCTTTCATGTTTGCAGGATTTGTTAGTTACGACTCCTCAGCTGCTGCAGAATCTGCTATTAATAACGATGAGCGGATACCGTTAGGTGGTAAAAAATTGAAGGTTCAACTAAAAAGAGACAACAAACAAAACAAACCTCACTTATGCTAAATTATAGGCGCCGTCTGCAAGTAAAAGCTACTATGGGGTGGTTTTAGGAAGTTCTTGATGATACGGCCTATTCCATGCCACGTGTAGCTGATCCATGGGATTGAAACAAAAAGAAACTAAAAGCCTATAAGGTCAAACGGGTCAAAAGCCAGGATGGCTGAGAATTTTTTGAAGTCATGGTCGATCTTACCTAATTAGTATTTTCTTATCATATACTCATTGGGAGGACTGTGATACAAAAAGGGTGTTTAGAAGTGGCCATGAAGTGTGACGATGGGGCCCGTTCCTGAAGATAGGGACGATTGGCATAGAACGTTTGTTGTCCTCCTTAAAAAAACATGCAAATGAAGATGGTAAACCGATTGACCTACACAAACAGATAACATACTCGACTCAGAACCTGTGATCATTCTCATGCTACAACAACTTGTCTGAATTTCAGCAAAATAAACGAACTCAATTTTCATAAACATCACAAGAATATAACGAAATCAATTTTCATTGAAGGAATAAGCAATGATATCGAAGAAACATTTACCCTAATAACAGTCCGGTTCTTGTATGCACCAGGAGACCACAGGCTTGGGCTAAAAGGCGTCATGGGATCCCCTTAGGGACACTTCTACAGAATGGTGCATAGGACACGACATATAGCTGGTGCACATGAATCATATATTTCTAGTTAGCTTGAGAAAAACTGTAAAGTTAGGTTTGAGGCATGCTTGAAGCTACCATAATTTACTTGTCAACACCAAAACGAATAAGGCAAGAAGATGCATTATCTCTTTTTTCTTGGCATATAATGCCAACACAATGATCACCTCCCACTGTCAAAATCTGCATAACCCAACTTGTTTAGTCATAAAATGATTTTAAGTGAATATAAGACATAATAAGAAACAAACCTTGGCATAATAGTTTGGGTCAGCTGAACGGTTAGCGAATTTCAGTTTGCTTCCTATATGATTTGGATCAATGACATACTGCATCATATAAAGAAGCTGGTTGAGTTTGAAATGCTAATCATGTAGTACACATTAACTCACGGGAATTTGCATACTGGTAATTTTATCTGTTAATAGGTGTATTAATTTTTGTACATATGATTCGTCTAAAAATGGTTTTGTGTCCCATGTGCATTTGATAAAGTGGTTGTCTCATAAGCCTTCCTTCCTTTTATAGACCGTTTGTTCAACACAAAAGAAAGAGCCGTAGGCGCTTAATCTGTTATCAACCGTTTTTTAAAACAATGGCCGACTTTGTTTTGCCATTCTAAGTTGTATGCATACAGTTGGCATAAGCATTATCCAAATTTGGTGATGCATAATGGCTATATGTTAGTATGTGGGATAGTAAGAATGAATATAACTCAAAATATGTGGATTTAAAAAAACCAAAAGGAAGATATACTTACGTGTCTCATCCTAGGCCTACAACAAACTGAGCGGCGAATCTTAATGGTTGCAGCAGTCATGTCCTGGTTAAGATGCCTACATTAAATGGTATGCTATAGTATACATGAGGCAGGTAGAAGAAGGCATAGCATGTCAAGAAAAATATAGGAAAAAAATGCATTATGCTAAACCTCACGTATGCCAATCAGGAAAGACCTTGTTGGGGGGTCAGTCCATTACGTAATTGGGGTGTTTCGGTTCGCTTGTTACAAGCTAGCAGTAGTGCATGGGCGTCGTTTTACGTCGTTGATCTTCTCCTGATTCAAACCTCTTTGCGAGTCGAACAATAATTTTATTTGGCTGGTTTAGCAAAAGCATCAATCAAACTTTTGTCATGAAGTTAGAACAAATATATTATAATTGGTTGTAAGCATATCTGTTCATAAACTCCAAACATGTTTTCAAAGTAAACACATTATTTAAAGAGTTTTCAGTTAGCATATCAAGGTTTATTTAGCTGCTAAAATAAGTTATCCAAACAACCTCAATAACAGAAGGACCGTATTAATTAGCTATTGAAATATCTATCCAAACATACCCAAATAACAATAGGAAAGGGTGATTTAGTTGCTGAATTAAGATTTCGTAACAACCCCAAACAACATGTCAAGTTAAACTACTGTTGAGATAAGCAATCCAAATAGCGCCTAATAAGTACGACTTAAGTTTAATTAGCTGTTGCAATAAGCTAATGAAATAGCTCCTAATCAACCTATTATATCATTATTACGAACATGTTTTAGACAACCCATAATAAGAGAGAAAGCTATCCACACAAATCTTGATTATCGCAACTCAACAAAGTAGCATTCATCAAAGTAAAGGTGTATCCGCAGCAATTTTATGTCAAAGAAACAAAACCTGTCACAACCTCGACCCATAAAATCTTACCTTAAAAATGAAGAATACAGTCAAGTAGAGACATCTTGCTTGCTTGTTCTCAGCCGGGGCTGCTATGTTTCTGAAGGTCATTGATTTCGCCATGAATCCTTTACCTTCCACCGCTGCACCCATAGTAGGTTTATAAGTTATGAGTCTTATGTGGCAACTAAGGGAGCGTTTGGTTAAGATTATCTGTAAGTCCTATGAGCTTGTTGAACTTGGAAAAGCCGATAACTACATACTTTAAGAGCGCTATGAGCTTATAGACTTGTATTCAAGTATATAAAATTAAGTTGACAAGCTCATACGCGTATCAAAAATGACTTCAATTTTTCTAAATTTTAGTAAGCCCATAAGCACTGTATAATATATAAACTAAACCTTTAGTGAAATGAAATTGCTAAGCTCATTACCAAATGTTGTTGTATTAGGTGTCTCGAGTTTGTGTTTAACTACACTTTTATCACACGCGACGATTGTTGCATTGCCATCGCCATATATAAATACATTATCTTGGTGTCATTGTATAACGACAATTCTTCGTTATACACACCAGCCTTTACATAGTTATATACCCGTTTTTTTGAAACATAAGTTCTACCAACCCCAAACACCCTTTAAAAGGTATACCTAAAAACTGCAATTTTATAGCCTTGCGGATAACTTAAACAGCCATTAAAGTTCAGTTTTTAAGCAAATCCAAACACACCTTAAAACGACCCAATCTCCCTTTTAAAAATTTTATTTAGAATCAGGCCCAAACACCCCTTAAAATTCAATGGGTGGCCTCTTTATGTTCAATGAAAGCCCTGTACAGGTAAAAAAAGAAAAGGAAAAAAGGCTATTAAATAAGTGTTGTGTAGTTTCCTGTGGCTAATGACCGTGTCCAACTATTATGGTCGCACACCCTTCATTCTCTGTCCATTTGTCAGAAGTCATACTTATATGATTATTATTTGGTTGGTGAGTCTTTCCAGCGAAAATAACTTTTACCTGAAGTCCAAATAAGTAACATGCCACCAGAAAAGTAGTATCCAAATTACCTATTGTGTTAATTTTGAATAAGCATAAAAAGTGAGATTGGTTGGGGATACCAGAAGGAGTATCCCATGCAAGCAACAACCTATCCGCTATATCTTTTGCCTTTTTAAGGAAGTCATTCTCCCCAGATTGATCATAGGCACTAATAAGCCAACCCTGTTGGAAAAAATGAGGTGAAAAATTCAAATGATTAGGTGTCTCATCATATGATAATATTTACTACAGAAGACCAACATATACAGAGGAAAAATAAACAACTAATACATAAAACCTTCAAAGCAACCTTATGGTCGTCTCAAACACACTGGCTTCATAATTTTTATTGAAGTCCAAAGAGTTTTCAAAAGTTTAAAACATTTCTAACAGCACGTCGTTGAAGAATGTTGTATAGCTCTACAGGATTGCAGTACACGGAAAGGCTTTCTTCAGCTGCAGCTTGCTCTTCCGGAGACATATGAGCACAAGTTCTTTCTCTGTAAAACTTGAGCCAATTAAGTAATTGAGAAAGCACTATGAATTTAAACTACACTTAGCGAAAATTTTGACCAGTTTGTCACCCACTTTCCCTGATCAACCCATCTATATGTTTTTCTTTTTAGCGTTTTTTTATTCTACCGATTTGACCCATCGAAGATATAGCATAACCCGAATCGACCCATTTTAAGTCACTGGTTCAAAATTGCCTTCTGACCCTACACTAACCAAATAATGTCACAATGATAACCTTAAGGATAAGTATTTGATGTTTCCTCCAGTAGTACGTTTCTTGATACAGGAACAGTTACAACAATTTAGCGCCTTAATACCCTTACCCGAAACAACCCGTTACCGACATACCTGAAGCTTATTAGGGCAGTACTGGTCCACTTTCTGCATTTTTCAAGTTCGAGTTGGTTGAAGCCGTACAAAGAAGGGTCTCTAGTAGCTACAAAAATAGCCTTCTCGAGCTCATCCATCTTCCATATGTGAAACTCATTTTTAGAACTGAAGCAGCACATGGTTAAATTGTAGTAGTAAGTTAGAAGCATAAACTTACAGACCCTTGAATCTCGTCTTTAAATATATAAAATGGCTCTTGAGCTGAAGACATATTATGACTATATAGCTTTAGTAGGGAATCGACCTCACTTTAATCAAGAAAACTTAATCAGCAGTCAAACCATATAACTACTAAAGCAAAGACATTACACAATATTACTGCATTTAAGTCTAGATTCAAAATTTCAGACGTATATTTTCCCTTCCCTGATTAGACTAAATTTCAGTATGTTTGCAAAATTGTACCTCAGCATCTCCTATAAACAGGTCATCAATATCTTTTGCACTGTCCATCCAGCTGGCATAGTATGTAAATTTAAAGCATAATTGATCAACTACAGATGTGAAGTCGATAAAATTTACAACATTATTAGTGACTGAAACTTACAGATTCCCGTTCTATTCCTCAACCTCTTATCCAGATTCATCTCGTCAATCTTCTTTTCAAACTCAACACTGCTATTTAATTTTTAAAAAACAAATATGAAAATAAACTATAAACATAAGCAAACCTAAACACTTTTGTTGCACGAGTTTCTGTATTAAAGCAGACTAAATAGAATATCATGAAATCTGCCTTAATAGGAGTGCCATCCACACGCCAAGCATACTCGCTTTTACTCCATCGTCCATTAAACCACTTTGGTCCAGAAAAGAAAAAAATACAGCATAAGTGATGTTATGAATTGCATGTTGGTTAACTTTTGAACTAATTTCTTTGAAGCTAAATTATGTTTTACTCAATCGACCCATTACAGGTTGGTTAAAGTTACCACCTCTACTCATGATTAAAGTTGGAAATAAGAACTAACCAAGATAACCTGCTCATGACTAAAACACTTTTATTATCAACCATATCTGTACGCATGAAAGAATGCATATCATAAAAATGGATAAAATGTAATGAAACATATTTAAAAAGTGACAGCCTCATAGATTAGTGGTCTAACTAATTAGTGACTTCTTTAATATCAATAGCTAAGTTATGTTATTTACAAATTGGTCACCTCAACCCTGAACAACATGTTTTTAACCAAATAGCATTTGAAGTTCAACATCTCATAACTTGTAAAAAAGTGGTGTTGGGATTTGGGACAAAAAATGCAATACCGAAATAATACTGTGCACTAACCTATAAATTACCTCTTAGGCTTGTTTCTCTTGACTTTTTCAACACCAATCACAACAAATCAAAATAGCACATGACATGGATATATAGTATATTATTTTTCCCGAAGCTAAATAGTGAACATGAATCAACCCACTCCTTCATAGGTAATTTTTTTGGATTTACATGTTTAGTACATTAGTGACAAGTAATAACCGAATGGACCCATTAATAAGTAAACGGGTCATAATTGTCACCGCCATTTAGAGGCACGTATATAAAGAGTTTAATAACATGCTAAGAGAGATAAAGAAATGTGGCACGTGGTCCATCTTTTCGATTTGATTCTCTCCAAAATTGTTATTCTTTTATTGAAGTTTTACCTTAAATATTACTATTCCAACTGTTAGGTCACTAGTTTTACAAACACAAGTTATAGAGAAAGAGATGAAGGCGGATGAACAAGCTACACACACAAACACACGTTAACAATAATACGGTTTAAGAAAGAGTGTATGTGAAGAGAATAACTTGAACAACCAACCTTCAAATGAAGGTTTACAAGGGGTATTTATAGGAGGGAAGCTAGGGCAACACTCCTAGTTCCCTTCCTATCCTTATTGGGCTAGGCCTAGGCTTATGGGCCTTCTACATAAGCCTAAGGCTAATAACAAACATAAAGGCCATAATAAGCTAACTATTACATATGAGTAACTAACACTTGAATAAGGATTAGGAGTGATTCCAACAATCTCCCCCTCAAGTGTTATTACATATGAGTAACCAACACTCAAGCGCTGGTGATGAAAACAGATGAAGGCGTTGATGTGATAGTAGCTTTGACGTCTTCCGACATTCTTCTTTCTTGTGAGAAGAATTTCCTTGATTTGAACCATCTCCCTAGTGTAGAGAGATAGTTTACTTTGAACGGTTATGCTTTGACGTCATCAATAACTTTGTTCTTTGATCATTGTTCTTTGTGGTGAAAGTGATAGTATGTTGTTGTTGTCAACATCAAGTCTGCCTCAGTGCTGCTTCTTGCTACATTTTCTGGTGTCTCCACGTCGTTCTTCAACATGCTCACACGCTCTTTGACGTTGGAATTCAAGATCTTGATGGGGTTCTTTAAGTCTTTAACTTTGTAGATTCTCTGTATTGACGAAGAATCATTCGATGTGTGTTGCTTTAGGATAGAACTTCCATTAGTGATGATATTGGCGTGAGTATGAGAAGAATCTGCACGATCATTCCGCTCCAGAGCTTCCATAAGAAGAAAAACATTTAAACGGTTAGTAATATGCGGATTCCGGCACTTACAAGTTTGAACTTCGAGAGTGTTAACAACATAGTGTGAAAACACAACTCTAATTTTACAAAGGCGTTCTGAATCGAGTCCCACAAGTGAGATAACACGATGTACCGGGTACACCTACGATTCGTGATGAGTCTGAGGTACACCGGCATCACCTCACGACCGTAGACCGTTTGAGACCACTAAGCGCAATCCACGGGAGTTGCCGGCGACCGTTTGTCGGGCATTTGATGTTGACCTGCAGAGTTTCCATTCAATCATTGAGGATCACAAATGTGAACCTCTCATAAATGTTCTCGACAAATTGCTAAGATATGTGAAGGAATCGATATGAACCATCGATAACCTTATTGTTTATTATCAAGTGATTAAATGTCAAGTGTACCTAAGAGATCTTTTGATGAATCTCGGGGCTCTAGACTCAATAGTGCGTTTTGGTTTTCTCGAGCGGAGACTGGGAGAGGGTCTCCGTCTTCAATACCGGCAATCTCTAGGAGAAAGATAGTTTACGAGGGTTCCTGTGAGAATGAAACAAGCTTCTGTTGAGAGAAACTTAAGTGGATAAGAAGGTTTAGTGCATGCGTCACAGGGTCCATGACGACTTTTAATCTTCAATACCGGCGTCACTAAGTGACAACCAAGAGCATATGAATTGAACCCGGGTCTGCCCTAAGTTGAATAATCTGGAGGGCTATTTCTTTTCACCCTTTTCTTTGCATTTCTTTTTAATTCTTCAACTCCTTCTTTCTCCGATTCTCATTTTCTCCTTTTTACAATCATACCTAAGGATTTCTAAATACTAACTATTTGTGGTGTCCTTGGGTAGATCCATCCGGCTCTGGCGGATCATAGGACAGTTATTCCTAACCTTAGTCACCTTATAACTCCATGACTAACCTATGTTTCCATAAAACCATTGATATGAAAAATCTCTCCGTGTTTATGAATGAAAAAACATTTTAGTATCACTGTTGAGATAAGATTTTGCATAAATACTCCCCTCCACATGTGCTTAATAGTTTTAACGGTTAAAATGCACAGTGAGGAAAGAGCGCACTTTTTGAATTGATTAACTCAAGATAGACATTCCCAGAGACACGCTTACGTGGCATAGTTAAAGAGTTGCATTGTCGCTTTAGGTGACAACTGGCTCTAGTAACTACCTTGAAGGTGTAGACAATCCTCGAAGGTCGCCAAACCCGCGAGAGTTCATGTTTATCAAGAGTTTCTCGAATGGTACATTCTACTCGGACAAGTCGTTTGCGAGACACGTTTACATCACTAGCGAACTAGCTTGAAATTATTACCCGTCCAAGACAAGTCTTTTCGAAGTTACTAACGTTAAGCATCGTCAATTCGTTGGTTAAGTCCGAAGCACACAGATTCATTTGCATTTTACACAACATATTTCTTATCACATATTTTCTCCCCTTCAAAAATGGCATATTAAAGTGTTATTTTTGAAACGTTTGAGAATAAATATGACCATTTCGAGTGTTGGGAAGAATGACCACAGAGAACAATTTTGAACAAAGTTTTGATTCAAGTACTCCCCCTCAACGAGTGATATAAACGGTTGAGGTTTTGAAAATCATGAGGGAAAGTACTTGTTCTTTTGAGCAAAACTTTGAAAAGTGAAAGGTTTGATAGGTTTAACTCAAAAGTAAGAAGCTTTCGCTCCTTTTATAAGGATTGTGGCACTGAAGCGTACCACATGGTCCTTTATTTACAAGTACGGGTTGTACACTGTAATGTGTGCACAAGCCATAGACATATTTAATCACACATCCAAAATTATATGAAGGAAACTATAACAACCCGTAAATTTCCGGATTATTATAATAATATTATTACGTCATAAAATTTAAATCGGTTATTTTCTGACAGCTGTTGATATCTAAATTTGAAAACGAGAGGTCATCTCGTCCCCTTAAAAATACGACGCAGCGTATCATAACAATGCACTAGTAATTGGTTAAATTGATAATTATTTTTCTAGTCAATAATTTTGAGTTTATTTTTACTATAAAAAATAAAAAAATATTTTGTGCGTTTTTCTTAAGAATGCCAAATCGGTACACCACGACTATATTTAAGCTCAAACGGGCACGGCCACCTTACAACCGCATCCTAAATAAACTTTCTTTTTCCCCTTGTTATTCTTCATTGGCGCCCTTTCCTATTAGTTGGTCACATGTTCTCTTAAACCTTGTCAAAGTCACATGGGATTGTAAGAAAAAGCAACATGAAAGGTACATTAGCCAAGTATACCTATTCACAAGATTTTCAACCCAAAAGCAAAGTCAACTCTTGCACTTTTCACTTCTTTTAATCCGCCGAACCAACAAGGAGACAAACACACCTACCTAAGCCAAGCTACTAATTAAACAAATGCATAAAGCATATTTTGACCTCCAAGACTTTATCTTCTGTATCGTTTCCCACAACCAAACTTGAAGTGACTTCTCCTCTTTCATTTAGACCCAAGCAAAGTACACCATGCTTCTTCTTCCTTTGCTCCATCCCCATGCACTAGTAATATTCTATTTATGAATAAAGGCTATGCTAGGGAATGGCTATATAAGCCATCTCACTCCATCAAAATTTCCACACAACACTTTTCTTTTTTTTCTTCCTCGCTCGTGACCCCAAACAGAAATGAGTGGAATACTTGTTTTACTCTTTCACTTGTGTGTAGATTTAAACAAAGAAGAAACACAAAAAAAAGTACAAGAAATATAAGACTTGTGTACTAATCTATATAAACGACACATCATAACTCACACTCTCACTTGCAACTCATCAAAAATCGAACTCACAAACATCCTCATTTCCCTTGTCAAGTAAGAAGGAAAAGAGTAACAAGGGCAATCGGGTTACTTTATAAGCTTGGAAGTTTATTTCGGATCCTGGTTCATTGGAAGTTCAAACGGGTTTCATTTTGGAAGGCTAGTCGGGTCTTGGTTCCTTGGTCCTCGCTCACATTCTCAACGCATCTTCCTCACCACCACATTTGGTGTCGTAAGCTTCCTAACTTATTCCAATACATAGTGCAACGTTAAGTCTTGTTAGTAGTTTCTTAAAAACGTATGTGACATTTTTAAGTCCTAAACACTTTTTATTTTCACAAATGTCGTATGAAACTCACGTTCAAAACGTATCGTTGTATTAAGGTTCTTGTGTGGCCATATAACTAAGAGAAATGAACAAATAAATAAGATGCTAACAAGAAATAAACTTTTGAAACGATCTTCAAGCACTTGAACGTAAACCAAACTCGAAAACTAATGTTTTGGATTACTTCTCATTCGACTAACTCTCGACCCACTCCTTGTCTTATAATCCTTATCGCACCTTGTTAATGAGTTTTCTCAAAATGATTCACATTGCAATATATTAACAAAGCGCATGCAAAACTCATTTCAATGTATTAACAACATGCAAACACAAACTCGGCCATTCAGAGTATTTCTAAAACTAAATCAAAACACTTAGAGGCTATTTAAATATATTTAACTTGTATAACTAAACCAAGAAAGACCCTAGCTCAATTGGTGGAGTCGCTTGGTTGTAGGCCAAAGGTCATGAGTTGAAGTTCGCCCATGGCATTCTTATAATTTTTTTTAGTTACTTTTGCTAGTTTCGCTGCAAGATTTAGCCCTTTTGACTTCGCACCAAATGTCATTTTCTTCAAAACTCATATAAGTGTAATTTATGTTAAGCTTTACACTTTCAACCCTTCCACTTTAACCAATTTAACACATTCTTAAAAACTTTTATAAGTCTTTAAAATTTTGTAGTAATATTTACAACTTTAACCCCTCTAATAGGTACACTTGACACTTTTCATCCTAAAACTTTATAAGTTTGATAAACTTATATTACTTTATCGCTTTCATAAATATGTTTACACATATTTTTTAACGACTCCATCCGCGTAAACCATAAATATTATATTTTCTCATTAACTCAGATAAATATATATGGCATATATATTTATACACCTCAAAACTAAACAAATCTAATAAATACAAATTGGTTTGTATTTATTCATACTTTGGCATACCTGAATCAATATTCGAGCCAACTCTTATACGAAGGTTTCGTATACATTTTTTTTCACACTTCTTCCGAGAGTCAATACTTACAAACACTTGAAAACAATTTAAACGTAAGCTCTGCCACACAAGCAACATTAAACACAACCACTCGTAAACACTTAAACTTATTTACACACTTTGAGTCGTGAGTACAAATTACTATAAACTAAGAATTGTCATACTAATTTAGGTCGCTTGTTGGTGCCACACACTGCTACTTCTTGACTATTCACTTCGGAGGACTTATTTATGAGGTGAGTTCATAGCCCCACTTTTACTCTTTTAATCTGTTTATAAACTCCTTGGGGAGAATACATGCTACTACTAATGCTTATGATCACAATTGCTTGAAAATCGCATTTCTTGTACTCTTGATATTATGACTCTGCTAAGTTGCACCGCCAAAAGTCCCTACATCATGAACCAGTAATCACTTGCGAGTGAACGCAAATATCGTGGATAGTACTATGGGAATTGACGACCCCGACTCGGTTATCGGAAATAACCGGGCACTATATTTGTATCTCTATGTAATTGGCTATTACATCTCGTAGAGGGGCAATTTTATTTACTTACACCAAAGAATTAGGTGTATGCGCTTAGTATTGGTGTCATGAGCTTAGTGCAATAATATCAACTATCTCTATATGGTATAACAACGTAGCCCATGGCTTCGTTTAAACTTGAAAATCGTGTGATCAACTGCTTTATTACTAAACCTATGAATTCACTCAACCATTGTGTTGACTTTTTAGCATGTATTTTCGGGATGAAAAGGCGATAGCTAACTCTGGAGGCGCTTGGGCATTGGCATGGCATGGTCATAGATGACTCTGATTTACATATGGGGACCACATTTTGTTAATGGGCCATTTTCCGCAACAATTCAAACTTTGTAAACTCTATTTTACCTCAATAAATGAAATCTTTTAAGAAAAATCTTTATTTTTCACTTTGTGTCACGATCCAATTGAGTAGCATCCCAAAACCTTTTCTTCATTCGCAAACCATTTTTGGGGGTGTTACAGTTGGCATCAGAGCCAAGGTTATAGGGAACTAGGTATTTTTCAAAACCTAGACTATAACCACTCTTACAAAAACTTAACCCTATGACCGACACATGCCCCGCCAAGAATGCCTCACTTATGACTCATGAAGTCATCTTTGATAAGTTATGTGTTTTATTACTGACGACTTAGTCTCACTATTAGCTATGATTGCTCTACTTATATGTATGTTTACGTCACCGCTTATGCTTCTCCCCAACATAAATGAAATATTTGTTCAATCTTTCATACCAAACTTTAAAGACATTAAGGCATGTTACTAGTATAACTAAGCTAAGCATTGCAAGATTCATTGAACCTCGGGTGAATATAGCTTGATCACCTATATTCAACGGGGACAAAGGGACATAGCCCGATCACCTATGTCTGACTCAGAGGTGAATGTTGCAATACCGAAAGTAGTTATAATAGTGGTATGTCCACTTGACCTCCCCGATTGACTTCTAAAAATGGTAAAATTTTTACGTGTGTTCATCATAAGAGTTATAAAGGTTTACTCCTACACATCACACACAATCGACGCGTGCACAACATTCTCTCTCATTACGTATACTTTTTTCTCCTAAGTGGAACGCCTTTCTCATTACTACACCCTCTAAACCGACCATTTTACACTACTACCTTACGCCTCCGCGTCTACATCTTACTAGCAACGTGCATGGAGATTTTCCCCTGGCAGGATGATGCACACTACCACTTCAAGCTAGGACACTACAGTGATCCATGTTGAAATGGACTACCTTACACCACCACTTCGCGCCCTCCGTACCTACGTTATGTATGAGATTTGTTGAGCGTGATAATACATAACCAATTTAAATGTTGCATGATGCGAGTTAGTGATTGTATTTACCATTTAGATTTGCTTAGCATTTTACGCACGACTAGCTAAATTTTAATTAACGCAAGACACTACTCTAGGTTTAGATTATATTTTCGGGTTGCTACAATACCATGTCGATGTTTTCCCGTCCATGGAAGCATCGACTTATCGTCTTCGCATCTGATCATTAAACCTTTATTATTTGGATCATTGCAACCCACGCTTCATAACCCACCCTATCATTATTCTCTCATACGTTGAGATTGAAATTGTCTCGTCATCCATTAGGTAACAACGCACCTCTACCTCAAAACTCGTACCTAATCGATGAACCGGATTACATCTCTAGCCATTCTAAGAACAACACACCTCAACATCTACAAAGGGAACCTCTCGCTAAACATAAATAATAAACGAACGACTAAAAGATCTAAAGCCATACCAAGGGTTAGCTTGCAACTCGAGCCATTTTTCTGGGAACGGATCCCTAATCTTCCATTCACCCCTTTGAAAAACCAATTATCTGTCCTGCTACCCTCTTATGAAATAATAAACTTCGTCGTTATCTAAGGTGAACTGCTTTCAACTGTTTTACCAATCACTTCACAGTCATTTAAAAAAAAAAAAAAAAAAAAAAAAATTTACTACTGTACCATTTAACCAAAAATTTACGACTTTAATGATACTTTATAAACAACGACCTCACTGATACTTTGCAAACTATTTCCCCATGGTATGATAAACCGATTAATTTACTACTATTTTAGGAAACAAAAAAAACAATTGCGATAGTAAGTTATAGACTATATTACTAAATTTTCCTGCAAGTTATATTACGATCTTATAAACTATTTTACCCTTTTAGTGAGCTGTTTTAGCCACTGTCTGATTTAAAACCATAAAACTTGGAACTTTTACCTCACAAACTATTTTGTCTTTACCGTACTAAGTATTTTACTATCACCCTATTTCTTGAACTACAGAATCTTCTACTATTTGACAAACAATAAATTGCTTCCTTATAAGCTATTTTACAAATCATTTCACGAGTTATTTTATAATCCGAATCGTTGTCTTACCAAAATATCACAAAGTTAACTTCGATTTCACTACTATTCTATAAATAATAAATCGCTTCTATTGCTTTATAAGTCAAGTTTTAAAAATCACCTTACCAAGTTGATGCTTTAATACCGAACCACAAACTACGATTTATCATGACACAAGTACTTTCTTCTTACTCAATAAAGTGGTTTTACAAACCTTTTCATGAACTTTACTGCAATTTCCTTACAAACTATTTACTCATCTTGAAAAACTTTAAAGGATAACCGATATTTTCTTATGAAAATAAATCAAATTTTTGGAGCAAAAATAAAATAAAATAAAATAAAAAATAAATAAAATAAAATAAAATAGCTTTGTTTTAAAAACAATAATGAGAAATGCTAAGAAACAAAACTGATTGATCATCTACAAAAGCTAAGGTATTTGAAATTATTTTGAGAAACAACTTTTGAATTCACGTGAAAACCTCCAACTTGGAACCGATTCCATGTTGTCGCCTAAAACCTTATTTAACGAGTTTTCATTTCAAAAACTTAAACTTAGCAACCTTCCTTACATACATCAAGTTCTCCCTTAAAATTTTAAAGAATTTATATTTTCATATATACCATTCACATTCGAAAAGCATAACCTTAACAACTGAATTTTACCCATACCTTACCAAAATAAAGTGTTCCTTAATACTTTGAAGAGTATCCCAAAACCACTCTATTGGTTACTTATTTCCTTGAAATGTGTTTTAAGTTAATACCCCATAAACAGAAATGATCAATGTCCTCCTTGATAGTTAAGTCTGACCTTAGTATGTATCCTACACCTCTGCCTAAAACCATAGATAACCATGAGGTTCATCAACTATTAAACCTCCAATCCTACCCAATTTAGACAACTAAACCCTACCCGTGGCTATGGGTACATGTTATATCCTGCTACATATCCTTGCCACACTATATTTTCCAAATTTGAGGGTTTCTCTTTAGAATCCAACAATCATACTTTCCAAAATCCCTTGTTAAAATGAGACAAAATGCTGAAACACTAAAAGTTTCCCTGTACACCCCATAATTTGGAACCGGTTTTACCATATTTTAAAAATGTGTCATTTTTTTACATCTTATCGATTTTGAAATCTAGTCTTAGTCAAACTTGTATAAACATTTAGTCGAAAGAGAAAATTGAAAACAAATGTTTCTTCATCCTTTAAAGAAGAAAACACGCAAACCCATAACAAATCTTAAGAATCAACCCATATACTTTAGAATCATTAAACACCATAAATTGGTACATTTTGATAAGACCACGAGGAGTTAGAGGTGCCCACATGAACAAAATAGTGAAATCTCATAACATCAAAAATTAGAACTTTCACCCAATGAATCTACCCCAGGAAATCATGGCATCTCAGGTAGAGGATATGCTTCTGGCATAACACCTAGGTACCCACACCCAAAGGGGGAAACCCTAGAACAACCTAGGAAAACCCAAAACTTGTTTCAAATACCATCACCTCATTCCAGACACCCTATCGGTAATGTGAAATGAGATCCGGGACGGATCTCCAGAATGGTAGACTATAACAACCTGTAAATTTTCGGATTATTATAATAATATTATTACGTCAGAAAATTTAAATCGGTTATTTTCTGACAGCTGTCGATATCTAAATTTGAAAACGAGAGGTCATCTCGTCCCCTTAAAAATACGACACCGCACGCGTACCGACACCGCACTAGTAATTGGTTAAATTCGATAATTATTTTTCGGAGTCAATAATTTTGAGTTTATTTTTACTATAAAAAAAAAATAAAAAAAAAATATTTTGTGCGTTTTTCTTAAGAATGCCAAATCGGTACCCCACGACTATATTTAAGCTCAAAACGGGGCACGGCTTACACAACTGGCATCCGAAATAAACTTTCTTTTTCCCCTTGTTATTCTTCATTGGCGCCCTTTCCTATTAGTTGGTCACATGTTCTCTTAAACCTTGTCAAAGTCACATGGGATTGTAAGAAAAAGCAACATGAAAGGTACATTAGCCAAGTATACCTATTCACGATATTTTCAACCCAAAAGCAAAGTCAACTCTTGCACTTTTCACTTCTTTTAATGCTGCTCGAACCAACAAGGAGACAAACACACCTACCTAAGCCAAGCTACTAATTAAACAAATGCATAAAGCATATTTTGACCTCCAAGACTTTATCTTCATGTCACGAATTTCCCACAACCAAACTTGAAGTGACTTCTCCTCTTTCATTTAGACCCAAGCAAAGTACACCATGCTTCTTCTTCCTTTGCTCCATCCCCATGCACTAGTAATATTCTATTTATGAATAAAGGCTATGCTAGGGAATGGCTATATAAGCCATCTCACTCCATCAAAATTTCCACACAACACTTTTCTTTTTTTTTTCTTTCCGTGACCCCAAACGAGAAATGAGTGGAATACTTGTTTTACTCTTTCACTTGTGTGTAGATTTAAACAAAGAAGAAACACAAAACAAAGTACAAGAAATATAAGACTTGTGTACTAATCTATATAAACGACACATCATAACTCACACTCTCACTTGCAACTCACTGTCAAATCGCAAACTCACAAACATCCCTCATTTCCCTTGTCACTCACGCCGGTAAGAAGGAAAAGAGTAACAAGGGCAATCGGGTTACTTTATAAGCTTGGAAGTTTATTTGGATCCCGGTTCATTGGAAGTTCAAACGAGTTTCATTTTGGAAGGCTAGTCGGGTCTTGGTTCCTTGGTCCTCGTTCACATTCTCAACCGCATCTTCCTCACCACCACATTTGGTATCGTAAGCATCCTAACTTATTCCAATAAATAGTGTAACATTAAGTCTTGTTAGTAGTTCTTAAAAACGTATGTGACATTTTTAAGTCCTAAACCACTTTTTATTTTCATACGTCGTATGAAACTCATGATCAAAACATATCGTGGTATTAAGGTTCTTGTGTGGTTATATAACTAAGAGAAATGGACAAATAAATAAGATGCTAACAAGAAATAAACTTTTGAAACGATCTTCAAGCACTTGAACGTAAACCAAACTCGAAAACTAATGTTTTGGATTACTTCTCATTCGACTAACTCTCGACCCACTCCTTGTCTTATAATCCTTATCAGACCTTGTTAATGAGTTTTCTCAAAATGATTCACATTGCAATATATTAACAAAACGCATGCAAAAACTCATTTCAATGTATTAACAACGCATGCAAACACAAACTCAGTTCACTGAGTATTTCTAAAACTAAATCAAAACACTTAGAGGCTATTTAAATATATTTAACTTGTATAACTAAACCAAGAAAGACCCTAGCTCAATTGGTGGAATTAAACGCAGTTTGTAGGCCAAAGGTCGCGAAGTTCAATTCACCATGGCATTCTTATAATTTTTTTAGTTACTTTTGCTAGTTTCGCGAATTGGCGTGATTTAGCCCTTTGACTTCGCACCAAATGTCATTTTCTTCAAAACTCATATAAGTGTAATTTATGTTAAGCTTTACACTTTCAACCCTTCCACTTTAACCAATTTAACACATTCTTAAAAACTTTTATAAGTCTTTAAAATTTTGTAGTAATATTTACAACTTTAACCCCTCTAATAGGTACACTTGACACTTTTCATCCTAAAACTTTATAAGTTTGATAAACTTATATTACTTTATAAACTTTTCATAAATATGTTTAACACATATTTTTAACGACTCCATCCGCGTAAACCATAAATATTATATTTTCTCACAACTCCGATAAATATATATGGCATATATATTTATACACCTCAAAACTAAACAAATCTAATAAATACAAATTGGTTTGTATTTATTCATACTTTGGCATACCTGAATCAATATTCGAGCCAACTCTTATACGAAGGTTTCGTATACATTTTTTTTCACACTTCTTCCGAGAGTCAATACTTACAAACACTTGAAAACAATTTAAACGTAAGCTCTGCCACACAAGCAACATTAAACACAACCACTCGTAAACACTTAAACTTATTTACACACTTTGAGTCGTGAGTACAAATTACTATAAACTAAGAATTGTCATACTAATTTAGGTCGCTTGTTGGTGCCACACACCGCTACTCTTGACTATTCACTTCGGAGGACTTATTTATGAGGTGAGTTCATAGCCCCACTTTTACTCTTTTAACTGTTTTATAAACTCCTTGGGGAGAATACATGCTACTACTGCTTTTATGATCACAATTGCTTGAAAAATTGCTTTCTTGTACTCTTGATATTATGACTCTGCCTAAGTTGCTCGCCAAAAGTCCCTACATCATGAACCATTAATCACTTGCGGTGAGAACGCAAATATCGTGGATAGTACTATGGGAATTGACGACCAGGCTAGGTTATCGGAAATAACCAGGGCGCACTATATTTGGTATCTCTATGTAATTGGCTATTACATCTCAGAGGGGCAATTTTATTTACTTACACCAAGATAATTAGGTGTATGCGAGTTAGTATTGGTGTCATGAGCTTAGTGCAATAATATCAACTATCTCTTATGGGCGTATAACAACGTAGCCCATGGCTTATTTTAAACTTGAAAATCTTGTGATCAACTGCTTTATTACTAAACCTATGAATTCACTCAACCATTGTGTTGACTTTTTAGCATGTATTTTCGTGAGGATGAAAAGCGATAGCTAACTCTGAGGCCAGCATTGGCATGGCATGGTCATAGATGACTCTGATGTACATATGGGGACCACATTTTGTTAATGGGCCATTTTCCGCAACAATTCAAACTTTGTAAACTCTATTTTACCTCAATAAATGAAATCTTTTAAGAAAAATCTTTATTTTTCACTTTATGTCACGATCCAATTGAGTAGCATCCCAAAAACCTTTTCTTCCACTGCAAACCATTTTTTGGGGGTGTTACAGAAACAATTCAAGGGGTACCAGGAAGTGCAGTGATATTCCCGAGTGCTTGCGAGGCGTTGAAAGCTTCTGATGTTTCTCCCGGGTCGACTCACCAACATAGCTCTCCAATCGTCTGCGGTGATCCCTTCGAACAACCGCTCATCAATCATGGTGATGATCCTTCTCACATCCCGCCTTTCCCGAGAATTCCAAATGCTTAGGAGACCCAACTTTCGCGTATATCCTTCAACTCAGACGCCAATCCATCCCTAACCAAACTTCAAGGTATGATCCCCTCGAATTTGTGGAGCTCACTACACGCCATTAAGCGCTTTGAAGTTCACTATGGTAAAAACGCCGAAAGGTTTGCTGATGAGTGTATATTGAGAGAGCTGGTTGAGATCAGGAAGAGTAAGCGTTGGAGGAGTGAGGTTGACACGCGTCGATAAGATTCAACGACCATCCGATATCTTCAACACGTTCTTTGATCACAATGCGTCTAATGAAGATGAGAACTGACTTGATAAATTCACGCTGAACTTCAGTCGAGAATTGTCTCATCGACCTGTACTTTGGCAAGGTACATGTCTTCGATGTCGTTGAGGGACAAGTTCTCAAAGTCACCCTCGGAGAATCCATAGTCCTGTTCATCTTGTCGTTTGACTATGATATTCTTTAAGAATGTGTAGTCCCACTTAGACTTGAGATCAATGTGTTTGATGGCCACGATGTCCTTAGAACTATACACCGCATGTTGAGACTTCGAACCGAGGCACTTACGAGTAGATTCTTCATGCGTTCGTTAGGCCAATGATGAATCCCATACAATGCATCTTGGTCGTATGCTTGCACGTTGTCGGAAAACAAGTGATTTGCACGTTCCTCGATAGCTATGCGGTTTGAGTAAATAGTGGAATGGAAGAGTCAATGATGTAGCGTATTTTCGCGAACCATCGCTACTGTGTAAGAGAAAATCCGTGTCTCGTTAAAGAAGTATCGTAAGGGAATCCGTGGTTCGTCTGCTTGGCCAATGGTCGGTAGGGGTTTGGTCCAATCGGTGTAGTATGGAGGGTTGTCCCTTTGTGTGAAGTCAATGTTTGCTTCCGGATTGAGCCAATCCATGTTGTTAGACATAGCTCGGGCGATATTCTCAAGATGATATTCGACCTCGGGGCGCCAATTTCAGAGTCTTTTAGAAGTTGAAACGCGGTTCATTCTTGATTCGCTTGAACTTTCGATTTCGTCATTTTCTTCACATGGAATTTTTCTTGCAAAAGTTTTGCGTGCTCCAATGTAGAACCGTCTACCAATTCTTGACCTTCATCGGGGTAGGGAGTTTGATTGACAAGTGTGGAGAACCATTCAAACTCTTCGGTTTTATCGTCATCTAGCCATGAGACGACTCCAGGCTGAGTCGTCTTCTTCTTCTTTTGGGAAGGCCTTGATGATGATACTTGGTTTCGCACTTGTTTGGGTGAGGTGGGTTGTTGTGGGTTCTCAAGGACCTCTTCATCGTCACCACCCGTATACTCAAAGTAATCACCTGTTTTATGAGTCAGGGGTGGTAACTCGGAATCGATCGAGGTTTATCGAGAAGACCGAGGTGGAGAAGACTTTTGTTGAGAAGAAGTCCGTGGTGGAGGAGGTGGCATCGAAGTAGATTTACCAGGTTGCTTACGCGTTAGGTGCAGAGTCCTTGTCCTTATCATCGCATCTCTTGGTCGCTTAGGTTGATCGGCCGACTCCTTGCATGATGATCTGAGTTGAAAATCAAGTAGATTTTCGAAAAATTTAGCTTCATCCGAAGTAAACGCTCCAGATCGCTTTGACATTTGTATCACAAGTTTAGCGATTAACTCAGATTCAGAGAGATCACCTTCTTTGGCCATTGTATGTTTAACCAATGTTACGATGTTAGGTGAGTTGTCCGGAAAATACTTCTAGTCACACCGGGACAAGATCGAGAAGAAACTTGTGAGTATGATCTCTTCCGCTTCTCCAAGGTTCCTTTTGGACTTTAGGAACGATATCCAGAAGGTACTTGTGAGTGTAACCTTCGATCATTTCGTTCAGTTCCTTTTTTACGATGTTTCTTCATGAACTTCTGAACAAATTCCCTTTCTTTCTCCATCTTGTCTTTCTCATCATTTAAGTAATCGACTGGCCAAAGAACCAATTCGGTTTTCTATAAAGTATGTCCTTCTTTCGACTTGTTGGACAGCGGCTTTCACAATCTTTTATATGGGGTGAGAAATCCAAGATTTAGGTTGTTTCTTCCGCAGTTTGGATGATGATCTGGTTGACTTTGTAGATGGTGGTGGTGATGAGTGAGATGAAGAGTCGGATGATGAGGAGACATGAGGAGACTTCAGTGTCCTTAGGAGTTTCTCCGAGGTTTTTCTCCTTTGAGTGTGTTGGACGTGCTAGAAGAAACTTTGTATAGTCATCCTCGCCATCTCTAGACTTTTCTTTCTCCTTCCGGTTTCCAAAATCATACTCAATAGTGTCCTCAATAGGCTTTTGTTGTTGCACAAGAGTGGTGGCACCGCATCCCTTATCGAGTTGATTAACCGCATCAGGGATCCGGAGAGGAGTCAGCAAAGCACCACTTGATCCTCCTGGGCCACCCATTTGATCTTTAGCAAATTCTTCAGCCTTATGAAAATGTCTGGCGATGTGAAACTTCTTCCCAGTATGATTGATCCAAATGGTTGCTCTTCATCTTCTTCGAGCTTTCATCTTGTGGCACAAGTGCAAGGAGTCTTCCCCTTTTCCTTTATTAGTTTGAGGACTTGGAGGTTTTGATGGAGGGGATTTTCATCCTTTGCGCTTCAGAGTATGTGATCTCTTCATCATTGTGGCCAGTAGTATCAGAGTCCTCGATCCACTCGAAGGCTTTGTCTTTTGCGTTCCGGTGAAAGGATTGAGTGGCTTCCGAGAAGGAACTTTTTTCTTAGTGGTAGGCTTCGGCTTTGGAATAGGTTTCTTCTTTGGAACATTCCTCGACTATCTCGAACTTGTGACACTTCCAAACACTTCCTTTTACGGTTCTCCTTATAGGTGATCCAGAAGATTTTTCGTCGAGATGACCAACTTTGCCTTGTCTGACTGCTTCCGGATACCTTTTGTAATGCGATTGAGCTTTCTCGACATCTTCGCTAGAAGGAAATCGGCAAAGACCGCACCTTGTTTTCTTTGTAGACGCTTTCCTTGATTCCGACAGATAGAATGGGTTCAACATGTCGCCATGATTATGTCGGGGTCATTAAGCCTCTTGGGAATATCGGGATGAAGTCCAAGTGCTCTCTGGATCAACAATTTAGTATATCTTATGTAGGGAATCTTTGAGCCAAGTTTGTTGAGAAATGACATCATGTCATCCCAAATCGTGAGCTTCGATAGCTTATGTGTTTCTTGTTGACCAATGCCTTAATATTTGCGATTCCACGAGCTTAGGGTGCTCATAGCATTGTATCGCGACCCAGAAGCAGACTTTGGTGATAATCATGTAGAGAGTTCTCCGAGGGGTTGAGGAATACTCTTAAGCCTCGTGAGAATGCTTGGTGATTATTCGCCTCGTCATAACCCGATATTGATTAAGAATCGGAGAGTGAGCTCAACAGGTGTGTCACCATATAGTTTGGTTGGATCGACATCGAATTAGGAGAATGTACTCTTAAGTTACAGTGTAATGGTGACTTGTTTGTGATTCAGAGTCACCCGTCACGGCCGGTTTTGTCCTTTGACCCCTTTCCATAGTGTTCCTGTTGGATGTAGATCTCAGGAATTGCAGAGTGTGAAAGCATGTTACGTCTGATGAGTCCTCGAATGTCAATAGCAATTAAACACCTAAGATTACGAGCAAGTGAGGGTGTCAAAGTCAACACTCTTATGGAGATTATTCTTTCTTATCTTCATTGGATAGCCATGAGGATAGATATCAGCAATGGAGAGAACTTCAGGTGCATCCATATTCATTTGTTCAGCCATGTCGTGATACAATGATGATCAAATCAACAGATATCTTGAACGATTTTAAGGCGTAGGATGTGTTAGGTTTTGTAATAAATGTGAAGAATAAATATAGGTGGGAGGGTGTTTTATTAAAAGTGATTTTAACCTTTTGACAGTTTTGGTCCCTCCACCTTTTCCTTTTTCAAACAAAGCCTTTTAACTTCCATTATGGTTACCAAACGAAGATTTTAGGAAAGAAACTTGACACTCCCCTCGACTTTAGAAAATAATGAAAGGTTATTAATTAAGGTCCGAGGAGTGTCTTTGAACCATGAAATGTACCACCATTTGTAAAAGATTCAACCGAGATAAGATAACATGCAAGTACACGATGTTTTGAAGCGCTTAAAAGATTATTTTCTCCCCCTCAACACTTGATCGGAAAAATAATGAATTTTGAAAGATTAAAGTGTTGACGGAAGAAATGTACTTGCAATGTTGAAAGAAATATAGATTAGGAGAATATTTTTGTTGTTTTATCTGATTTTATATTTTTGTATTTTGTTTTTGAAAGATATTTACAAAAGATGTTTTGGTGTTTGATGTGTTTTAAGAGGTCATACAATTCCTCTTGAGTCAAACACCTCATACCAATCCGGTGGACCAACTCATTAAACCTAGCGGAGGCAAGGCTTTGGTGAGAAGATCCGCCAATGGTATTCAGACCACAAAGTATAATTCAACAGCACTTGCTCCACGTGATCCTTGATGAAATGATATCGAAGATCGATGTGCTTTGATTTCGAGTGAGCGAATCGTTGCACGAGATTGCAATGGCACTTCGATTGTCGCAAATACATCGATTCTCAAATACGTAACCATTGTCTTTGAGTTGTGTTCTCATCCATATGACTTGAGCACAACATGCGGACATGGCTACATATTCTCGCCCGGTTGATGACGATGTACATTCCTCGCTTCTTCGATTGCCAAGACACCGGTTTATCACCAAGAAATTGTAAAGCTCCTGAAGTGCTTTTCCGTGAGTCTAAGCATCCTGCGTGGTCGTCAGGCCTCAAAAAGCGATTAGTTCAAAACCAATCCTTCGGATACCAGATCCCCAAGTTAATGGTTCCCTTTATGTATCGGAGGATTCTTTTAGCCTCGAGAGGTGGGTTTCAGCTTGGTCGCGACCGATAACGGAGCATAGATAAACGGCAAAGACAATATCGTTC
This sequence comes from Chrysanthemum makinoi, assembly GCA_910596185.1. Classification (NCBI taxonomy): domain Eukaryota; kingdom Viridiplantae; phylum Streptophyta; class Magnoliopsida; order Asterales; family Asteraceae; genus Chrysanthemum; species Chrysanthemum makinoi. The sequence goes on along the minus strand of OU343220.1, from coordinate 193,338,091 downwards.
GCGCTAGTTAGATACATGAGAGATCCAATAATATTACGGTATTTTGTAGGGTCCACCAATTTCCCATGTAAATCAGCGCCTAGCTTCTTGGTATGAGCCATTGGTGTGGCATAGGTGTCATGGGTTTTCATTCCAAATTTGTTTAACAATTCAAGGGCATATTTGACCGGTGACTCAAGAAAATATCACAGGGTGATTGATGAACTTGTAGTCCTAGAAAGAACGTAAGTTCACCCATCATGGACATTTCAAAATTTTTCTTCATTAGTTTTGCAAAAGCGATTGAAAACTTTTTATGTGTAGACCCAAAATGATGTCATCCACGTAAATTTGAACAATTAAGATGTGTGCCCCGTGATATTGTATAAAAGGAGTTGGGTCAACCGAACCTTTGGTGAAATTATTGGCAATGAGGAAAGATGATAGCTTATCGTACCATGCCCGAGGGGCTTGTTTGAGACCATAAAGAGCTTTGTTGGTGTAAACATGGTTCGGAACTCGTGATCAACGAATCCATCTGGTTGGCTGATATAGACCGTTTCTTTAAGTTGTCCATTGAGAAACGCCGTTTTGACATCCATCCGATAGACCGTCATATTCATATGAGCGTGCGAACGCTAGAAATATCCCAACGACCTCAAGACGAGCAACCGAAGCAAAAGATTCTTCAAAGTCTATTCCCTCTTCCCGACGATAACCCTTAGCAACTAGGCGTGACTTGTTTCGATGACGCTTCCTTCAAAGATCCAATTTGTTTTTCCAAATCCATTTTAGACCAATGACGAGACCCTCGTTGGTCTTTCAACCAGTTCCCATACTTCAAGACGCTTGAATTGGTTGAGTTCTTCTTGCATGGATTCAATCCAGTTGTCTTTTGTCATTGCGCCTTTGATGTTTTAGGTTCAGATTAGGCATGACGGTGAGTGCATAAATGCAATGTTCACCGCCTCGTGAAGACGTTGTCTCAGAACGGCCCGGTTGATTCGGGTTGACAATAATGTTTTCCAGAGGATGGTCTTTTGTCCATCTATGTGTGGAGGGTTGATGTTGGTATACATTGTGCGATTCTGAGGATTCAAATGGTTTGTTGAAGATTCGCGACATCCGTGCAAAGGCGGTCTCATTAGCAAACGGTTGAAGAACGATTTGGATCAAAATCTGCAGTGGGGGTATTTCATTCGTAATATCATCACCGGTTCATCATTGTTGGAAGCGGTGTGTTCAAGCTGTTGTGTTGGAGTCAATCGGTGTAGGTGCATCTTCAACAGAGTTGTTGTAGCAGTGTATCGTATAGGAATATTATCGTTGTGCAAATGGAGCAGCGGATACACCCGGAGCACGTTCATCAATATCGCCAACGGCCGAGCAAATAACCTTTCCATTTGTTGACGAGTAAGTCGGGGCTTTGTTCAAACCGGTGATGATGGGGTTTGAGGAAGTTTAAGCGGTTGTGACCGGTTCTAAGTGTTATACTCGTAAGCCATTTCAGTAAGTTCATCGAAATGAGCATGAATCGTTTCCATCACCTGCTTTGTACGACGATTCCATTCGAAACCTTTGGAATTATCACAATATCCAATAAAGACTCCAATGTCAGCTTTGGCTTTGAGCTTTCCAAAGTCATCACGATCATTATTCGAATAGCAAAGAGATCCAAATACATGAAAGTGTTTTAGATTCGGTTTTCTGTTATGGACAAGCTCGAAGGGTGTTTTGTTGTGGCGTTTGTAATCATAGAACGGTTTTGAGTATAGCATGCAGATACGACTTACGCCCATAAGTAATCTGGAAGTTTAGCATTGATTAACATTGTTCTTGCAGCTTCCACTAACGTTGGTTTCGTCTTTCAACAACTCCGCTTTGTTCGGTGTACGTGCAATAGATGTTTGATGTCAATTCCCACTTTCTCATAGAATTCACGAAGGGTTTGTTAACAAATTCAGTTCCTTTGTCCGCCTTCGATGATTCGGCGGTGTTGAAGTTGAACCTGTATTTTCGTGAGAAAGGTGATGATCATTTGTGGAGCTTGGTCTTTGCTACGAAGAAAGTAGACCCAAGTCCATCGTGAGTAGTCATCAACAATTACTAAGATGTAGCGCTTGCCATTGATCGTTTGCACACGCATCGGGCCACACAAATCCATGTGAAGAAGATGAAGCACATGCCGAGAGTTGTGTTCCACCTTTGAAGGAAAATGAGCACGAGTGCTTTTCCCTTGTTCACAAGCCGAGCAAAGGTGATCTTTGAATACCGGAATCGTAAGAGTCCTTCAACTAGTTTGTGTCGAGCAAGGTTGGTGATGGTTTGAAAGTTTAGATGTGAGAGACGACGGTGCCATAGCCAGGATTTTGTTGATGTTGCCTTAGAAAGTAAGCAAATGGGAGAGGAAGCAACCATGTCTTGCATAGAGATAGTGTAGAGACTAGAATTACGCGAGCCGGACATAAGGTCATTTCCTTGTAGATCACTTAATGAAACAAGTTTTCTCCCGAAAGCAACCTCCAAATCTCCATCACAAAATTGACCTCCATCAAAACAGATTATGACAGAGGCCTTCCACATAGTAAACCCTGCTAATTTCGATGTTCCCATTGACATAATCTCCAGTAGCCCATGATAGTCTGAAGTGATCATTCCCTAACCTCGACAGGCCAATGAACTTTGCAATAAAGTTTGATAACAGTTTAAGATTGCCCGTCATGTGTCGGGAACATCCGCTATCAACAATCCAGAGAATGATCTCATCACCGCATTACACCGCATCACGTGATGGAATAGAAGTAGATTTGGAACCCAAATGTTAGAGGGTTCCATAGCGCTTATAGTAGATATACAAACATCAATAGCTTTAGGTATCCACTTAAATCCTAGTGTGTTATATATCCATTTCGGCCATCTATAACTACTCTTTGCTTTAGTCTTAGTGAATTCACTAGGTGGTACTACATTCCTAGGAGGTGAAACTCGGAGCTGTGGACAAGAATGCGCTTCTTAGAATCTAAAGATGGCGGTCTACCAAGCAATGCACTTAGAAAGATTAGTGGGCCTAGAGGTATTCCGGTTCTTAGGATTCCTTAAACGAGATGATAGCTTTAGCAACACATTTATCATGACAATCAGAATTCATACTTTTACCACAAATATCACAAGATGCATTAGACTGAATATCAAAAGTACTTAACGGTTTAGCATTCGTTACATCACTATTTCTATTACATTTGCTAGACGCAATATCTATAGTGGAGGCAACGTGTGTCTTATTCAGAGTCCTAGGGTGTTCTTCTACTTTAGCATTCTTGATTGATCTTTTCTTAGGTCGCAACTTCCTATTCTTCGATTGAGTGCTCCTAGGCCGTGAAGTGACGTTTGGAAAAGGCTCAACTATTCCCTGCCAAGAGAAGGAAGCACGTTAGCAACTTGTGATTTGGCAGTAGAGATTCTAGGTTCATGATTACTAAGTGTTACTGGGCTATTCTCTTAATCACGGTTGGCGGAAGTTGTTCATACTTTCCTAACATTTCTCTTAACTTGATGATAGTGTGAATCGATCTTGATTTTCGTGACCTAACATTTCCAAAAAATGCATAACTTTTTTAGTGTGTGCAAGATAATGATCAAGTTCGTTTGATGCTTCATCACGAAGTCTTTTGAGTAAATCAAATATGACACCATATTCCGTTTTAACTTTTAAAAGTTCTTGTTCATATTTTGAGATTTGACACTTAAAAGACACGTTTTGATCATCCAGCTTGCTCAAATTTAGGATCGAAGATTTTGCATGGCGAGATTTTGTGTTGAAATGCAAGTTGTTGATCGTGAATATCTTTTTGACACCAATTAAGACGACGTAATTGCATTTGAAAGTTCGCTTGACAATCGCTTGTTTTCAACTTTTAAGGACTCGACCAAGCACATTATCGGTGTTCTCAACATTTACCACGTAATCAACGATAAAGCAGAGGTATGATCAAATGCATATGACAAAGAATTCAATAACACAACATTATGGACATCAGACGAGGACATCTTCCAAGAGTCGATCAACATCTTTCTCAATGTTTCTTTTTACGCTTAGTATTAGAAATAGATGTTTCGTTTTCTAAAACGACCTTCATCTCTCCAAGTTCCTTATGAAAATCCTTTTCCCAGGCTAATGCACAATTTTTCAAGTTTTTAACATTAGGTAAAAGATTTTTCTAAAAAATGTCTCTTTGTTCTCGCACCAGAGGCGATTGAAAATGATCAATTTTGATTTCAGAACGATATTCTATCTCATGTTGTAAAATTTTGAGGTCACCCATGAAGATGTCAAAATATCTAAGAATTTTTCGATTTTCGTGTTTTGAATTTACTTCACGATGGAAGGTAAAGGACCATAAATTTGTGCATAATCCGTTGGGGATTAACATTAGAAGACTCGTCAGTGTTTTGATGATAACCCTTGGTGTGTTAGAAGAATCCGTTGGTGTGACGAAGTGACCGCTTTTGAATAGTTAAAAGGTTTGTTGTAAACAACTTTTTCTAATTTTGATCGACTCTCGCCTTCTGCATCTAATTCCTCTTGACGATGATATTCAACAACATTCATAATGTAATTATCAACTTTATATTCTCGCGACCCTTTGAAACTTCGTGATTTGGTTTGAATATTTTGGTTGAAAGCTTAGGTTTGTAATCAGCAAGATTCGGTCCATATCCATTTGGATTGGGTTTTAAAGTAAACTTTTCAATGGTTGTGACCGACTCGCCATGTTTGTAAACAACAGCTTTAAACTCTTTAAGTTTGTTTTGCAAGCCGATGATTTCTTCAAGATGATCATCTATTCGCTTCGTTGAATGCTTTTTGTATGCAGAAGCTTTTTTGACAAGTTAACAACTCAAATTTAGCTTTTTGATTTTCCAAGGTGAGAGGCGTTAATTTGCTTTTATGTTCATGTTTCAGCTTGTTCTATTTCGCAACAAAGCATTCTTCGCTAGATCACGACTGCCTTTCTAAATATTTTTCATTTTGATAAGATTTGGCAAAGGCTGCTTCAAAACCGCTTTCACGATTTTCTTGAGTTTTGAAAAAGTTGAGTTGCTTTTGTAAACATTCAAAATCCTTTGTTAACAGTGCATTTTACTTTTCAAGTCCTGATTAATTGCACGACATTCTTCCACTATGGTTTGTTGGTCTTGTATTAAACGAGCAAAATCGGGATGAGGCAAAAGTTCGGCGTGTTCAACGTGAGTCTCAACATGATCATTACGGAGATCCTCAAGTATGACCACGGAGTCAATTTGATTATCAAGGGAAACCGTTTGGTCATCTTGATCGCCAAATATAACTACGGGTCTAGTTGAAAATCGCCGAATGAGATGTGGATGACTCATTTTGAACATTCCGAGCCTTGCGGATTCGGATGTTGGCGGAGATATGAGATCGAGATAAATATGGTTTGTTCGGTACTGAGACAAGCCATCGATGTCATACACCGGGCCCGTGGTCACTCATGTGTAACTCGCATATTAGCCATCAACATAATAAAATGATTGGCACCCGCAAGTCCTCCATATCATCATCCGAAGTCGGCATTTGCCATAAAGCTCGTTCTTTGTCGTGAGAGTTCCACCAGACCTTCATCCTTAAGAGCCAAAAGAAGAGCTTCTTTGAAATAAGCACGCCTTAGTCCTTGGCTTTGGGCATGCATTAGCCAGTGTCCCTTCTCATTGCGCTTGTAGCATCGAAGACCATTCAACCCATGCTGAGCATTTCCCTGCTCCACCACTTGAGCTCTGTTGTTATTCCTACCCACAACATTAAACCCTTGACCACCCCATCCGGACGACCATAACCACGATTCTGAACTTCAACTCGCCCATTGTTTACAACAGCTTGATTCCTTGTATTAGATGAGGAACTAATACGGTTGTTGGATTTGTTGGTATAACGGCTAAAGGCATTAGCAATCATAGCAAATCCTTGTTGCAATGCTTCGAACGGATCGGATTCCTCATTATGAAGTGCTTGATCATTGTTGTTGTAAGGAACCAATTGATTTTGTTGAGGTTGATGTGATTGATCGTTTGGTGGGTTTGAAGCAGCTTGGTTGAGTTCTGGTTGAGGAGAATATTTTTGTTGAGCATATAAGGCAAGTTGTTGATTTTCCGGATGTGTGGGTGAAGCAATTTGAGCACGGAGAATCCTTTCCCTATCAACTTCCTTTTCATGAGGCTTCAAGTAATCGTACAACAATCCGTAGGTAGACTGATGCATGTTTTAGCTTGACGGAGAAAAATGACATACTTCTCCCATTCAGGACCAAGACTACTTAGGAACTTAGTATTCACCGCAATTCTTGGCATGTGGATGTTGTGTTTATCCAAATCATTGATGATGTCTCAAAATCGGTGATGATAGGACTCGAGTGTCTCTCGTGTTCAATCATGAAGTTTTCATAAGCCAAGTAAATTTTGGATTCCAAATCTTCCCGATTGAGTACAGATCCTTCCATAAGAAGACGAATATGATCCCACATTTTGCGGTCTTTTGAGCATCAACACTACTAAGAATTAGGTTTGGTAATCCTAGGAGGATATATTCCATTGCAAGCTCATCAGCTTCATAGTGTAGAAGTTCTTGAGGATTCAAGTCGCAACAAAGAGCAATGTTCGTTTGTTCATCTCTTGGTGGAATGGCATTTGGATCTCCGTGTACAATGACAGTAGGCATCTCAAATGGACCTTCCAAGATAACCTTTTTAAGAACTTTCCATGTGGCTTCTTTAGATCACAAAATCTAAAGAACCTTATCACCCATTGATCGTAGTTTCCTGGAGTGAGCATTGGAGGTCTATCAAGTGATCCAGACTCATGAATTGATTGTTGGCTGCTTAAAGTTTCAAACATCTTTGCAAACCAAGTGGGTTCCCCATAGTGATCCTTGATGGATGTTGATTAAAGTCATTTGTGTACGGTTGAACTTGAAGACTTTGTGGTGGTTGAACCATTTGAGGTTGTGGATTTGCAGCAAGTTGTGGAGTATGTTGTTGATTAAATTGTTGTTGATAAATTGCTTGTTGTTGATTCCATTGTTGATGTTGTGGAGTTAGTTGTTGTTGACGTTGAGGATGAGGATAAGTGTAAGGGAAATAGTTAGAGTATGGTGGTTGTGACATGTTGATAAACTTGTGTTGGTAAAATGGATCTTTGTAGTCGAATGAACCTTTGTTGATGAAGTATCCTTAGGCGAGAAATAACCAAATAACACTTAAGCGTAAAAACACCAAACATTACGCGTAACAATAAGGAGTTACGCGTAGAGTGTTAGCTTACGTAAGTAGGAGAAAAGGCTAAAGTTATGTAGACAACAAGTTAGAAGTAGAAACTTAGGCGGAGGATTTAGCTTATGCGTAAGACAAGGCTTAGGCGTAAGAAAATCTTAGGCGTAGGATTTCTACGCTGCAGTTGAGCTTACGCGTAATTTTAGGGTTTTATCTCAAATGATCTTTTACACTATCACAGTGCAAAAGATATCCAAAGTCGACGTATTTTCGGACTTATCCAAGTAAGAAAACACGGAATAAACCACGAAAATGAAGATCAAACCAAGGATAATCTTACGCGTAATTTTAGGGTTTTGATACGCGTAGGATTACTCGTAATTTTGATTTTGCCCAAAGTTGTTTCTAAACCAGTTTTTGTGTGATGAAATAGCTTCAATAACACCAAAATAACACAAAAGTGTGAAACTTGATGATCCAAAGCACTCAAAGCAGTTATGCGTGAAAATACACACGAATAGAAACTAGTTCAAAACAATGATCCACGCATAAAGTTTGAAACTTTTTGCCAAAAACAAGTATTTTAACACCTTAAAACGCTGAAAGTACAAGAATCTTGGATTAAAAAGTGCAAAAACAAGTTTTTAAAAGAGCTAAAGAATGCGTTAACCTTACGCGTAAGACCCAAAATCAAAACTTCAAAAACAAACGAGTACACCCAACTATTTGGCATTGATACCACTTTGTTAGGTCACTAGTTTTACAAACACAAGTTATAGAGAAAGAGATGAAGATGAACAAGCTACACACACAAACACACGCACAATAATACGGTTTTAAGAAAGAGTGTATGTGAAGAGAATAACTTGAACAACCAACCTTCAAATGAAGGTTTACAAGGGGTATTTATAGGAGGGAAGCTAGGGCAACACTCCTAGTTCCCTTCCTATCCTTATTGGGCTAGGCCTAGGCTTATGGGCCTTCTACATAAGCCTAAGGCTAATAACAAACATAAAGGCCATAATAAGCTAACTATTACATATGAGTAACTAACACTTGAATAAGGATTAGGAGTGATTCCAACACCAACTATTCGACAAAGTCCATAACCAACTGTTCCTACCTATTATCCTTTTCAACATCCTCAATTACCTTTTTTTTTCTTTCATTCACGGGAGGTTGATGAATCTGCATATCAAAAAGAAAAAACATCACCCTCGAACTCTATACTTCAAATAAAACTAAAAAGGAAAAAAAATCAGTTACCCTAATCCTGAATTTATCAGTATACTCGGAGTTTAATTCAATTAATTATTTAGAGGGATGTTTTGGTATTTCGCTCCTTCATAAAAATATAAAATAGCACCTTGAGATCATAATAGAATTGAGCTCCCGTTGCTGTCAATGTTGCGGCTAATGGTGCATTTTTTATAGTCTTCTTGCAGGATCCTCACTTGGACTAAATGCCAACAACCTTCTTTTCTTTGACGCCACTGAGCTAATTCTTTGGCGTCTTTTCTTACCGATATCTACAACAATGTAAAAGTTAAGCACTGAGAATCGTATTCTGCTTGGAAATGCAGTACTATGAATCAGTGGGGACATGAATAAATATTGTTAATTTGTCGCTTAGAAAACGTTTTGGGTTGCTTGTGTTGACATTTGAATGCGGAAAAAGTCGATGATTTTGGTTTGAACCAATGGAAATCCTGTGTATACAATACATGACATTTTTAGATGCACGTAACAATTCCTAAAATAACACAAGTATTATAATTCGTATAACATAACGGATGCATATGGCTTGATCCACCCATGTAAGTTTCCTATGCTTTGTTTTTGTCTAATAGAAATCCTTGAAAACTTTACTGCAATTAACCTAAAATGACAAATGAGAAAAAATAGAATGACACAACATAAGAGATCATAACACACTTACTTAATCTTTTACCACAATAAAAATTATTCATTTTTATGAATTGCACACATATGACTTAAAACCTTGATAGTAAAATATTAATGTTATCCCTTGAATCCTTAATAAGAAACCACAAAGTATCTTTCACGCATAATATATCTACATTAGAAATATGTCATTATGTCTACATTAGGAAAAAGTTGCTTTAATGTCGGGAAAGTTTCTTTTCAATCCAATTCCTCTAACTACTGGAACCAAGCTCATTAGGTGACTTAAGACATCATAAAGCACGAACAACCAACATGGAGTATAACATTAGCTGATCTACTTACAAAACCACCTGTAAATCATCGAATGTTCATAAAAGGTCTCAAACATCCTTTTTTAAAATGTAATGATCATATAATCACAGTCAAATACCTAATCCAAACACCTCTTATAAAGATGACTAAAAATATTACTAGTACCTTTTAAACACCTCTTATGGCTAGACCATTTTACTATAATTCTTGTTACTTGTTGTTCCACATAAAATTATTGTTACTTGTTGTTCCAGGAACCGACCCGCTTGTAATTCTTGGAGGGACGTCATTAAGTCTTTCAGGGAACGGTTTTAATTCACCACCAGAAACATCGTCTGAGTTGCTTGCCTCAGGATATAGCCACATCCTAGAATCAGAGGCATTTACTACACCACAAATGGATTTAGTCAGATATGAATTCTTATATACAACGAATGTGAGAGACCAAGGAAAATTTTGTTTTATGTACACACCTGAAGGGTCAAGCCTTTGACGACAGCATGTAGGCTACACATTAACATTGTTAAAGTCAGTCCCATAAAAAACTTCCTACCAAAATAAAAAAGAGTGTAAATACTATAAAGCACACAATCTGTACCTGATTGGCTTGTCAGATGACACAAAGTATAATATACTTCAAAATGCAATCCTGCAAACCACGTAACTATGCAATGCAAATGCATATACAAAAAGTTGCCATGTTGCGCATGTTTATAGCATTATACTAAATATAAGCATAAGAGGTAACCGTGTGATTTTTTTACATACGTAAATCATGTGTTTTACCTGTGAACAGAGGACACTGGATCATTGATAATAGGGTTTTGAGAAATGCCATATGAATGATAGAGGCGTATTTTATTTTCTTGTATGTGATAGTCGTATATTGTGAAACTACATTTAAGGAAAAGATATGTATAATAAGTTTTAAAAAAGATAATTACTTAATATAATTTTTGTAGATAAATACATTCCTTTTCAAGCTAATCAAAATGGTCAATGATTGGTTGTAGAGATTTATAAATTTGGTTTTCCAATTAATAATAAAAAAATGTGTTGGTCTAGTGGTAATCATGTTTGTTTGTAGACTAACAGACACAGGTTCAAATCCTGCTATATATATATATATATAATAAATAAATAAATAAATAAATAAAGACATTATTTCATTTAGATTCAAACTTTATAGCCACCTTTCACCATTAAGAAGTGGTAGTCAGATTCGGACCCAAAACATATTAATGAAACAAACACACCCTTAATCTATTTTTTGTTTAAATCGAGTGAGAGTTCATTGTACACTAATTGGCCCAACAACCCTGACCTAATTATAACCCAAAAACCAAACTGGCCCAACACACAACCAATCGACACACCCTTAACATCAAAACGACACAACAGTTTTCCGACGGGGTTTTTATTTTCCAAGGTTTTTTAACGAGACAGGTGTATTGGGTTATCTTGTATTTGCAGTTTATTCTATTTCAAGACTGCACTAGAAGAAATGATGTTATTTCTATGGCTATCATTAACAATTTGCAGATTATCTGTTATAGTAATTGCTATTCTCCTCCCTTGATCATTCTGGATGTTTTGAAGATGTTTATGGAGTTGATGTCGCTGATTCAAGACCCTTATTCAGTTGAGTTGATGCTTATTACTTTCAAGACTCTTTCTCATGGAATTGATTGGAAAATCACTTGGTGTTATACTGCTCTATGCTTATCAATGTATATGGGTCAGTCCTGGTTCTACTAGTCCTAGTAGGTTAGCTATGTATTTGTCTTACTCATATGGTGATGTTTTGGCAATGCATTGGTTGGTCCCTTTGCATTTGTTTCCATGTATTCAGAGTATGGTAAGGCAATAGAATTAGCTTGTTTTTATGCTAGGATTGGTGATTCATAGGGTGGCCTTGGTTATTCTTATACTTGTCATTGTTTTAGTTTGGCTATGTTATCTATGTCTTGGCTATTATTACAACTACTTCTTTTGTTATCCTTGGTAGTTGTCATTTTATTTTTTAGGCAAGAGTGGGAATACTTAGGGGTTGTCCTAGTATTTCCTTCTTCTTGTGCTATTGTCTTTAAATAACTCATTTTATTTATCTTATTTTACCCTTTAAAAAAAAAAAAAAAAAAAAAAAGAAAAAAAAAACGACATCGTTTCGTGCTTTTTTCCTTCAAAATGGTGTCGTCCGCACGCCTAATGTATAATAGAGTAATTTCCATTCAGTGAGATCTAGTTATTCAGTGAGATCTAGTCACCGTTCCATGATTCGAATTGCGAGTATAAATAATTTTGCGGTTGTACCTAGACTATGAAACTACCTGAGTGTCAAAATGTTTAACATAATGTGTCTTTTATAATGATAGTAAAATTTTGATCAAAACAATAATGGTGTTTATAAGCACTATGAAAGGCCTTCATTGTTCGTGTTCTTTTATTGCGACTAGATTGATTAAAATTAAAACAGTAAGCAGAAAACTAGAATTTACAATATACCAAAGCCAAAATCTGAAATACCAAAACCTAATTCCTAACGTACCCCAAACAACTCCAAAAACATCACCAACAACCTCAAACCGATAAAGGTTTAAGAGTCATAACACAATGATAACTCCATAAAAGCAAATCGGGTCAAAAGATTTTAATTCTGAGAAATGTGACTATATATTCGTCTACAATTTTTCTGCAAGTATTTGTATCTTATTTCACTAAAACAAAATTACTTTTCTTATAACACCATGAAATGACATATATAGGTTATATTCAACATTCCCATTTCCCTAAAAAGTTACTCCCTTTATTTCAGTATCCTCTTCAGTTGAACAATTTCTCTGGAATATGCTTTTATAACATTTATAAATGTTGCTCGAAAACGAATATATCAGTGACGTATTTTCTAGTGATGTATTAAGCAGTACCTTCAAATAACATCGACATCAATACGGAACACATAGGTTAAAATGATATAATCTCAATCGCTAATTAACCAAGCTAATCAATTCCCTTTTCTCGTCTCTTTACTTTTCCTTTAAATTTTTACGTCAAGAATAACATAAAACTCAGGAAAATTAAATAAACAAAACAGAGTGTATGTCTTTTAAGAAGAATTCTTTATCACAATGCATTTTCTTTTGCAAAAGAATACGCGTACTGTAAAATACTGTGTGCTTTTATGTATATAAAGGCCAACATTTTATCTAATATCTTTGCTGAGGCAAAGGCACTACTACTCATTTGATCACTAAGTTAAATGACACAACTAACACCTCAACCATATTTACTAGGTAATCCAAAAGAACAAATGAGTCTTGACTTCATAACATACCCAGTGCAAGTACATTGTCTAAAGTGTACAAAAATATACTGCATATACGCTAGTAATCATGACGTAACATTATATTAATTATAAGTACATGAATGTTATAGAGTAATGTTTTCTATTTCAACAAGATACTGTAATTCTAATTGTAATTATAATAATAATAAATCAACAATGATAATTAACATATTGGTGGATTGGAATTCTGAAACACGAAGTAATATTTTATCTTGAAAATCATATTAACACTAGTGAATGCAAGAATCTTCTCTTTTCGTCCATCATCCATCCACTAAGCAGAAAAGGCAAATCAACCCTAAATATGTTGATCTAACCAAGAAGATATTCTCTCTTATCTATGTGTTTTTGCCCACTCCTTTGATTCCAAACACTTTATTATACTACTACTATATGTGCTTACTACAACAGTAATAAATATAATATACTAATATGAAATGCATGAAAGAACTCATACTTCTTCTAAGCAAGATTTTATTTTTCTCAAAAATTGTTCCACGCCACTACAATTCTACTTCTAGATTATATCAACCAATTATGACTATATTTCGTAAATTAAAGTTATAAATCTGATCAAGCTAGTCTTAAAAACAATTTGTTCATAAAAGAAAAAAAATATATGTGAAGAGGGTTTGGATTGTTAACCTTCAAGACGCATTAGTGAGTGAACAAGTATGTCATATTACATAAAACACTCCTTAAATAAAGCACACATACATGATATTAAATAACAAACCATATTCATATACCACACCCCAAATGGCCATAATTTAAAGTAACCACAAACCCTAGCTAATTAACCCCCTTAACTATGGATTAACAAAACAAAGAAAAAAAGATTCTTGATTTAATGGTATGCACCGTTAGCCGCGGGTAGATCGGACCATGGGAGCTGGTTGTGGTTCCAAAACCCTATCTCACCACTAGCAAGAACAGGTGCAGAATCTAAGATAGTTGAAGTAGATGTGGAAGATGAATTATTAACCACATTGCCACCCAAGATCACAGGTGTAGTTTGATCATGATGATAGTAGCTCACTGGAGACGATGATCTAAGCCTTTGATATCTACTGTTTTCGTTGTTTTCCACTTCATGGTTATTGTTCATGATCCCTTGTTGCTGATGTTGTTGTTGTTCATGGTGGTTTTGTTGAGCTTGTTGATTCACTTGATTGTTTCTCCACAAAGAACTACATAACCCTAATGAAGATGTTTGACCTAATGATTCAAAACCTAAACTACCCATGTTTGATCCACCCATGAAGTTTTGATCTTTCAAGTGGTTTAATGAGTTTGAAGCAAAATTAGGGTTAGGGTTAGGGTTTTGAGTGGCTCTGAGTAATGATAAAAGATGAGATGTTTGTGGTGGACCAGACCATAGAATAGGGTTATGATTGAAGTCATGTTCAAAACCATTAATGAAACCAGACTTCCCTAGCTCAGATGACACGACTGCTTTAAGCTTTCCATTCGCTGACATAGGTTTTCCTACGGTGGATACTATAGTGGTACCTTTGTTTTTTCGACATCCACCACCAATTGGGACGTTGCGAAGAGCGCCACCTTTTGTCCAATAACGTCTACAAGTCTTGCAGAAATGACGTGGTTGAGTGAGGTTGTAATTGTTGTAGTAACAAAACTTTGTGTTAGATGAATCGCAACGTGGACATCTTAGCTTTTGGACGTCTGAGGTGGTAGGGTTGGTGATTGTGGTTGCTGCGTTGGTGGTGGTTGTGGTAGTGGTAGAAGAAGATGGTGATGGTGAAGGTGAAGGTGAAGAAGGTTCAAAGACTCCCGAAATGGGAAGATTTCGGTCTCGATTTAGAAGACCAGCAGCACCTCCACCAAATAGCTCTTGGATCATCTTTAACTTTCTAGATTTGAAAATGGAAGTTAAAGAAAGAAAGAAACAAGAAAAAGAGAGGAAAAAAACAACAACAAAGTTGGATTTGTTGTACTCTTTGGAATGAAAATTGTGAGTGGGAGAGAGAAAGGGAAACAAGAGCTGCCTTTTGTTGTTTGAATGGCTTTTGGCTAAAGAATAGGGAGATCAAGAATGTGAAGTTGAAGCTTTAATAGAGTGAAAATAAGAGAGGGATAGGGTATGTTGATTGTACTTCTTTTCAAATTTACAGCATTTTTTATTTTATATTTAGGTGCTTTTTAGTACAGTAATACTCCGTATTTATCTATCGATGAGTAATAATTTACTGTTTGTCTCGTAATTATAATCTCTCTTTTCATATTTGAAAAACGTACTGTTATTATTCAAAAGCATAGATGAGATTGTAATAATGTTTCTTAAATTATCGCTACTATCTACATCACAAAACACAATGCTAAAGAGGAAGGGGTGTAGTATTTTCTTTTCATTTGAGTTTCACTTGGTGCAACATTATCTTAACCCTCCCATTACAAAACCCCCTTCTATCATAACACACAATAAGCCTCTTCATTTTGGCTCCACCACTTTTAATTTTATTTTCTTTTCATTTTTTCAACTAAATAAAAATTCATTCATTAAAATAAAATCACAATACAACATATTAAAAAACATACGAAACATAAAAACGATACGGAAAAAAACACAACATAGAAAAACATACAAAACTTAAGAAATACAAATTATTGCGACGGATATTTTTTCATAATTTTTGCTTGTTTCCTCCAGATGAAATACGCTTTGTCCGGTGTAGTGGCGTCGGGATCAAGCATGAGAAGCGACAACTCTTTCATCTCGAGGTACCCGCTTTTCTCGCTCTTCGCCAGACGCATGGGCTTTGCTTTGCTTTATAATCGGAAGATAAAGTCCAAAAATACTTCTTTTGACTCCCGGAGCTCCCCGACGCTCAACGTCTCCACCGACTTGACTTTTTTTTGCGGGTTGAGATTTGCCGGTGGGACGAGGTCTCGGATCAGGGCCGAATAGATCCTCGAGATTCGTCAGATCAATAGGGTCTTCCTCGTCCCACTTGGGGTATCGTTTCAAAACCATCCACGCGTGACTATATGAAAAGGTTTTCCAAAAACGTTGACTAAAACTGGTGTTTACATTCTCAGTATGATCAGCATTATTTTCCCCGTTTCTACAGGCTAAATTTTTGTAGACGTGTTGTACTTTTGGCACCAGTTTTAGAGTATTGTTGTGTACTAAAAAAGGTTTTCCAAAAACGTTGACTAAAACGTGTTGTACTTTTGGCAACTGGGCCGAGATTCATAAATTTTGTCTACAAAAGCAAATTTGCGGTATTTGCCAGCCAAATAAGAGTATTGTTGTGTGTTAGAGTTGAGAAGGTTGATAAAATACCCGTCATTTGGATATTGAAAGTAATTTTTTGTTGAGAAGGTTTATTTTTTTTAAAATTTTTTGTTTGAGATATTGAAAGTAATTTTTGTTGATAGAGAGTTGTGTGGAAATTATTGTAAAAGTTGTGTGTTATTTATAGTGTGTAAATTGGTAAGTAAAAAAAAATAAAAAAATAAAAAAAATTATCGAATGTTTTTTTTCAAAATACCAATGGATACATTTTATTAATACCAAACAGTTAGATTTCAAAAAGTTTCTTTGTCGTATTCACTTCACTGCAACGAAGAGGATGGAACCAAGAGCAAACGGCAATCGGCGTTGGTATGGTGGCGAGCTGCGGCAAGGAACGTTGAGAGATCCACGTTAGGACGGTGAGAACAAAACTTCGCTACACCCCTTGCTAAGCATTCTATATGTTGTCACTGTTAGTATATATTTTTCACTATTATAATCTAAAAGTGTAAGAATTATGCTAAAATATTAACACGAAATCTTACACCATTTTAATTTGATGACTTATAAATGGGTAAATTGTATTAAATACACTGCAATACTATTTATTACTGTTGGGTTCAGTAAATACACAAACCCCTTAAGTCTAAGATTTGAATAGAAAATACCCTAAGTGTTTAATCCCTTAAACATTAACAAGTCACTGAGCGCATAGTGTCTCGAGTTTTCGTGAGATACTCAGAAGAGACAAAAAGAAGTCTCTCCACCAAGGCGGAATTTAAGGTAAGACTGAGATAAGAAGAAGATGGTGGATTCGAGTGATGAATAACTCATGAACTCAAACTCCTCACCAACTACTAACACCGAAGACAAACTAAAGATCAAGACTGAAGGCTATGAAGACTAAGAATGAGCGGACAAGGTGGGATAAGTTTGAACAGATAAGATCTAAGTCCTTATCAACCAAAGTCAAACTTTCCTTGAATCTTTAACTATCGCCTGTCATCATTGACAAGAAGAAAGCAACCTGTCACTTACCCAATATAGTTAATGTAAACAGAGACAAAAATACATCAAGATTTCATCTTCAGAACCTCACGCTTTGTCCTCTGTGATAGAGTCAAACCACACTTGTATAAATATCATAAGAGATGGAGTGGAAGAACTTTAAGCTTGTGAATTAATGGTAAAACATACACACAAGCCATCTTTCACTCCTCCAAATACAACTTTGTCCCCGAGATATCTGGTTCCTTTTAGAAGTTGTGCTCGGATTCTTAGCCCGAGCTAGCGAGAGATACCATACTTTGTTTCCACTTCAATCCCAAGTACTATTCCGCAAGTACTGGTAATGTATTCTTTTGATTTCTAAAGAATATATAAGTTGAAAATTATTCAAGCAAGCTACTTACATTATTTTAAATCATTGTTCACAACTGCTAGTTTATTGCTTTAATTATTTTATACGAGCTGCGAAACGGAATAATAAAGGGTATCGTATAGTTATCGATTATAAACCCTTTTAAGCCGCCAAAAATGTTTTTAAATCAGGATCCAATAATGAAAATGATTGCCCCAACTTGTCGAATAAAAGGGTGGGTTTCATTCTGCCCCTCGACTCAAGTTGCAATTT